>CM039673.1:89749079-90375103 GCA_022496015.1 Hordeum marinum | reverse complement strand
GGGCAAGGTCTATCGAAGGCAGCAAGAGAAGTACTTGTTAAATCTGGGCTTCAGGCTACTCCAGCGTTTACTATGAGCTGTTTTCACCTCACAAAGAAGATGTGCCGGAATCTGACATCGATCTCTTCAAAATTCTGGTGGGGTGCGGCAAATGGTGAGCGTAAAGTGCACTGGATTGCTTGGGACAAAATGTGTGTGGCTAAGAGAGAGGGGGGCATGGGGTTCAGAGATCCAGAGGCGTTTAATCAAGCTTTATTGGCAAAACAAGCATGGAGGATTCTACATGTCCCTTCCTCACTATGTGCTAGAGTTCTCAAAGCTCGATACTTCAGCGAAGGGGGCATCTTGAGCGCAACTTGCCCGGCAGGGGGATCATACACATTCCGTAGCATACTCCATGGGAGAGATCTACTGAGGGCTGGCCTAGTTTGGAGAATTGGAGACGGGTCGAAGGTGAACATCCATCATGACCAATGGATCCCGCGGAGTGGAAGTATGGCGCCACTGGGGGCCGAGTATATTCCTGGGACGACAAAAGTGGGACACCTATTAGATCAGTCGGGGTCGAGATGGGACGAGCAGAAGGTGGACGTGATGTTCTCAGAGGACGACGCGAGAGATATTAAGCAGATTACAGTTGGAGGGCCGGGCGTTGAAGATTGTTTAGCATGGAATTATACCAAGAACGGGTACTTCACAGTACGATCGGCTTACCACCTGCGGCTGGCAATGAACAGGGCTAGAACCGGTAGGCAGGAGTCTTCCTCCTCGGTTAATCAACACAAGAGTTGGATGGCAGTGTGGGACACTTCAGCTCCGGGCAAGGCAAAAATACATATGTGGAGGTTGCTCAGAAATGGACTAGCTGTTGGACATGAACTGCAACGACGGAGCATCAAGGCCGGGGTCTGTTGTACTGCTTGCGGGCGCGATGAAATGATTTACCACAGGTTTTGGGGCTGTCCCCACTCAATATTGTTCTGGAAAAAACTGCGTTCGAAGAAGGGAATTGAGGTGGCGATCCCACCTTGTCAACTAGATTCCCAGAGTGCAGTTTCAAGGTGGCTGCTCGATTGGTTTGCACAAGCACAGGAAGATGAGCAGACGGTCTTGGTTCAGGCAGTTTATGGCCTGTGGCTGGCCCGTAATGAAGCGAGAGATGGCAAACGCATAGAAGACCCACATGAACTCATGAACCGTGTAGTTGCGCTTGTGGATGAGTGGAAGACAATTCACGGGAAATCTGTTGCCCAGCGCCAACCTACTGTACTAAGGAAATGGGAACCACCTGAGGAGGGCTGGGTGAAGGCCAACTCGGACGGTGCATTCTCACAAAACCGAGACAAAGGTGGTGCAGGTGTTGTGCTCAGGGATCAGAATGGCGCGTTCAGAGCCGTGCCATTCCTACAACCATGCTTCATGTCCGGAAAAGGTGGAGGTTTTGGCATGTAGACGATCTGTACAAGTGGCCATGAAGATAAATGTTCAGAAGCTGCACCTAGAACTAGATAATGTGAGAGTGGTGGCAGCAATTAACAACCTAGCTAGAGACCTCTCGGCTTTGGGATCGTGCGTGCAGGAGATCAAAGAAATGCTTCAATAGTTCATGGAGGTGAAAGTAACGTGGGTAAGTAGAGATGCCAATAGTGCCGCAGACAAGTTAGCTAAATTAGGCTTAGGTGATGATCTTTGGTTTTCTGTACCACCAGATTGCATTCCGGCGACAGATTTCTAGTTACAGTTAAGTAATAAAGCGGCGGCATTGATCCTAAAAAAAAGATACATAACCAAGACCGGGCTCTCCACTTCCAAGTGCCAAGCCAACCAGCTCGAAAACAAGTGCCGACCCAACGCGAGCACGCGGCACTGCGGCAGGGACATCAACCAATGGCGCACGCGGCGATCGTCCTCTCCCTCCTCCTCGTCGCCGCGGCGCCGGCCGCCGGCGTCTGTAGCGAGGAGCTTGCCCCAGTGATCCAGTGCCACCCGGCGCCGGCGCTCACGGACGCCACCGACGGGACGGCGTTCCGCGCCAGCCTCCTCCCGCTCCTCGCCGCCCTCCCCTCGGCCGCCGCGCCCACGGGCTTCGCCTCCCTGCGCTCCGACGGCGCGTTCGCCCGGGGGGTCTGCTTCGGCGACTCCGGCACGCTGCCGTCAGGCTCCGAGTGCGCCCGGTGCCTGTCCGACGCCGCCAGGAACCTCACCGCCGGCTGCTCTGCCACCAGTCGTCGCGCCAGCATCTTGAGCCAACGGTGCTCGCTCTCGTACGCCGACACCAACCTCTCCTCGCCCGGCCATGACGCCCTCCGAGCGCGCTTCCACCTCGCCCTCCCGGGCGAAGACGCCGTCCCTGCTTCTTGTGACTCCGAGACCTACTCCGCCGGCCTGCACGACGAGCTCGTCGCCATGACGCAGCTCCTGACGCAGCGCGCGGCCGCAAGGCTCATCAGGCCGCCGATGCCGGCCACCACGCTCGTGGTGCACAAAACCGTCGCCGAGAGCGGCTGCGGCTGCGCCATCGTGAGCAGCACGGTCCACGTGCGGGCGCATTGCGCCGGCGACCTCACGGCGGCCGGCTGCGCCCGGTGCCTGCAGGACTCGGCGCGGGCCGTGGGCTGGGACCTCGACGCTGCCCGCGGCGACGGCGGCGCGGCGGCCGCGGTGGTGGGCTTCAACTGCCACGTTCGGTTCGAGGTGTCCATCGCACTGGCGCCGCGCAGCGACCAGAGCGGCCGCCCCATCGGCCGTGAGTTGTCCATCTTGAATGGCCTACAATTTTCTTCCTTTTCCTTTCATTAAAAAACGAATGGCACTGATACGCAACAATTTTTGGTTTTCACAGTTGTCCATCTAGGCATTCTAGCTTTGATCATGGGGAACTTGATGATGACAGTCTACTACAGCATCCCTTCACGCCGTTGAAGAGAAGACGCAACAGCGCTAGCTATTAGGTACTCTCTTTTTCCCGCTTTTGCTTTTGATTGCGTACTATGTAGTTATGTTGATTAACACGATTGATCCGAGCTAAAAACTGCAGTAAAATCCTCGTGTTCTTATGTTCTAGTGTTCTTACATATATCCTCGTGTTCTTACTTCAGATCGAGTGTCGGTGACAAAGATGATGAGAAGTGGGAAGAGGCTGCAACAATCCGCTCGCCTCGTCGGCGCACAATAAAAACATCAAGAGTGTAGTACTTCATCTTCTTTTCGCCACCTTTTCCTTTTCAGTTCACTGGTTAATCAAGTAGTGTTCGAGAACGGTGTGTATGCCCATGTCCAGTCCTGTGTTAATTTCGTCTGGCTATGCTATGCGTGTCGTACATGTCCAGTAGAGATTGATTAATCAGGCATGCAAGAATGGCCACCCCATGCAGTTCGATCAAGTGTTAAACTTTTCTTTTGTGTTCGTCATCAAGTGTGATCTTACCTGCACGTTCGGTCGAGCTGTGTACGTAGTAATACACCGTTGATGTGACCATCAGCATCCATCTCCGGACGAGAATGTGCTCCCAGCGTGGAGTCGATTGCAGCGCGTCAGCTCTGATGGATCGAATTGGTGCAAGACTAGGGCCTCGCAGTCACTGAGTCACAGGTCATGGGCTGTAAATAATTCATCGTAGCATCTCGGTGGCTGGAGGGTGGTAGCTATAGGACGTTTAAAGGCAGGTTTCACCGGAAGGGAAAAAGATGGACGCAGAGACCGCACATGCATGGCATGCTTGGGCCAGCTGCTCCGTCGCGCCCGTCGATCGATCGGTACGGTGCACACAACCACCGCGTCGTGCTCATGCTCGCTGCTGGACGTACCTACTACCGTTCCTGTGTTTCACGGTTGCGGTGGCGCAAAGCTTGCTTGATCCTCGAAACAGGCTTTTTTGCCCGATTGGTCACACCGTGTCCTTCTCTTTTACGGGAAGTCCAGCCGCCTCATATATATATATATATATATATATATATATATATATATATATATATATATATATATATATATATGTGTGTGTGTGTGTGTGTGTGTGTGTGTTTGTTAGAGGTGATGACCGATTGAACAACACACAATCGCAAAACACATCTACTATTTTTTTATCTACGTTTTTCTCTCTCCCTTGTTCTTCCTCGTTCTTCATATTGGAGAGCTGTGAATCCTGAGGCTCTAGGGGCGAGTGAATCGACCTAGGGCAGCTCATTGCCGCCGGACTCCCTAACGGGGTCCCTCCCGGGCGTGCGGGGTTTCGGGTCCTCAAAAGCTCTCGCCAGTCGTCTTGCGAATCGCGCTTCCGGTGAGACTCCTTCGACGTGAGTTGCGGTGCATCACCCCCGACGTCGAGGGTACACGTGACGTGTTCGTGTGCGAACACACTTTTTGGTGACTCCACAGGGGGCTAAAGAGCAATCATCATCATCATCCATCATGACCGGTCTTCCCAAGCCATCCGAGGTTGACGCCGATAACATCATCAAGCTCAATCTTGAGGAATTATCGGCGGAACATCGCCAAATCTATGAAGAGTACAAGAAGGCGCGTGAAGAGAAGGAGTTGGAGGTGTTCCTTGCAAACTTCAAGAAAGATCGCCAAGGCAACATCACTGCGGTTGGAGAGATCAAGTTCCCTCCTCTTCATGATGAACAGGTTAAACCCGCTGTGGGTACTACCTTTTCTCCTGAGCAATGGGCTGAAATTGAAAGTCGTATTACCGATAGCAATAATCTCATATACCAAGCTTTTTTAGAGAATACTAATGCTCAAAAAAAAATACCGCAATCGTCTAGTGGTAATGTGTTGGCGTGCCTGCTAGCGTAGAAACTCCTAATCCAGCTTTACCCCTTTCATCGGCGCCTCCCGTGCCGTTGAGTTATTATCCTACCCAAAAAAATCAAATTGTGGCTGCACCCATTAGTCCTCTTACGACTGTGCCAAGTTCGGTGGTGATGCCGAACCAAACCCTACCTATAGGTGCAAACGCAGTTAGATCACTGCCGAATTACAATTCCGCATTCGTGCATGCCACAATTCACTCCTGCAGCTGTTAACTCTACTCCTCATATGCCTCCGCCACAAGCTTCATCGTCCACTACGGATGATGCTCTAGCTAATTTTAGAGAGGAGATGGCTAAGATACTCCGAGAGAATTTTGGAGTTGAATTACCTAGGAACCGAATTTATCAAAAGCCATATCCAGAATACTTTGATGCAATTCAATGCCCTCGAGATATAAAATTCCAGACTTTGTTAAGTTTAATGGAGAGGGCACTAAAACCACATGGGAGCATGTTAGTCAATATTTGGCAAAGTTGAGTGAAGCAGGCTCACTAAATGAATTGAAAGTGCATTTATTTCCTTTATCTTTAACCGGTACCGCATTTTCATGGTTTGCTTCTTTACCACATGGTTCTATCAGTTTATGGTCGCAACTAGAACAGAAATTTCATGATCATTTTTATAGTGGCAACAATGAACTTAAGATATCACATCTTACATCGGTTAGACAAAAACATGATGAATCGATCTCCGATTACGTCAAGAGATTTAAAGATACAAAAAACCCGGTGCTATAGCTTGGTGATAACCGAGAGAGATTTGGCCGATCTAGTACTTAATGGTTTGAGGACTCACATTAGAGAGAGGCTAGAGGGCTATGAGTTTTTGAGTATCAACCAAGTCCTACAAAGGGCTTTGGCTCAAGAAAGCAGAGGTAAAGATCTTAAAGAGGTGCATAGGTATAAAATTGATCGTCCTAAGTTGAATATGATTGAGTATGATAGCAAGCACAAGGACGATGAGGGTGATATTTATGCTGCTGAATTCGTTTGGCCATCTAAGGCCAAACCATTTACTTGCAATGATCTAAAGCTGATTCATAAGAATCGTGATGAAGAGATGAAATTTACTTTCAACATTGCTAAGTGTGATAGGATATTTGATGCTTTATTGCAAGCCAAGATTATTAGAATATCTCATACTTTTACCGCCGTTTGAAGAGCTGAAACGGTGTGATTATTGTAAGTATCATAATTCCTTTTCTCATGCTACTAATGATTGCAATGTTTTTGGACGACAGATATAATCGGCCATGAATGTCGGACGATTGAATTTTTCTGAGATGCAAGTTGATAAGCAGCCCTTCCCAATGAACACCATGGATTTGGAGGGGAAAAAGATGTTAATTTGGCCCAACATAGCCGAATAAAGATAATGTTGTTATTGGTGAAGGTAGGAAAAGCAAGGAGAGCAACAAGGTTTTGGGGAGACAAGTTGTGCTTGACAGACAACCCGGTGGCAAGGAGATAATTAAGATCACCATCAAGAATCCTACACTCGGGGGGCAATCACAAGTGTAAGAGAACACTCATAACAAGTTTGTTAAGCCCAAGAATCCAGAGGTTGGCAAGTGGAATATGAATGAAGCTAATGTACAGCGTAGGAGGATTGAGCCAACTTTTGATATGTTGCTATCCAAATATGCCAATCAGGCGGCCGGTTCTAGCTCAAACCGGTCATCAAATTTGAAGCGCTCAAGGTCACCTCTTCGACAAGAATTTCAGCATCATGTAAGGCCATATGGGTCGTGGGTACCAGGACCATGGATGGCACTCCCCCTTATGCGCCATACTACATGGGAGACTTCAATGGAAGGTGGGGACAGCCCCAATGGCCCCTTATGATTTGCATCCGGGTTGGGCAGAACCAAGGAGGCCTGTTCATGAGAGGCTTTCTTATCCCACACGAGGTCGTTTGAACCGTGGTGTCAACCGGCCAATGCAAGATAACCAAAAAGGGGTTAGAAAGCAAATGTGGCATGTTAAATCACCGAGTGCTGAAATTTTAGAGCCTGCCAAGTTAAAGGAAAAGAGTACTATTGCTGGAACGATTATGATAGGCACTAAAGAATTAACAATCAAAGAGCCGATTATTGTTGATAATATGGTTGATTCTAATATAGATGTGGCTGTTGTCCAACAAGATCCCATGGTTGATGATCATAAAGCTAGGGCAAATATGGCCAAGCCAAGGGATCCAAAATATACTCAGCCTAAGTGGTGTCCTTCCGGTCTAACCAATGCACAAAAAAGGAGATTGCAGCGCATGAGGAGCCACGAGAAGTTGGAACAAGAAGCGGAGAAGCAAAGGGGTAAATTATTCAATGAAGCACGCCCCATGATGCCCGCAAAACAAGTGTGGAAGCCTAAGCAAAAAGAAAATGTAGCAGCTTCTACATTGATCATAGCAACACCTACAACACCAATGGAGGACGATATGGCTTCTATTACATCATCCACTTCACCTTTTACTTCCTCTTCACTTGGAGATATTTCGAAGACGGTGGACATGCTTGAGGATGGAGATGATATTATAGATTATGGGTCTACACCAGTTCATGAAGGTATGGATATTAATATGGTGTATTACTTACCTGCTGAATTTTGTGCCATAGATGAAGAAGGGGAAGTGGCTCAACTGGATTTTGGCCCTAGAAATGCTATATTCGAGAAGCCAAGAGAACTGGTGACACACTTGAAGCCGTTGTTCCTTAAAGGTCATATTAATGGATCGCCCGTTGCTAGAATGCTTGTTGATGGTGGTGTTGTGGTGAATCTTATGCCATATTCGGTCTTCAAAAATTTGGGGCTACATGATGAAGAGTTAATAAAGACCAATATGGTGCTTAGTGGATTTGAAGGCAAAGAGAAAACTAAAGTCAAAGGGGTTATGTATGTGGAGCTTACAGTGGGGAGAAAAACTTTGGCTACCGCATTCTTTGTCGCCATGGTGCAAGGTAATTACAATGTGATTTTAGGTCGTGATTGGGTTCATGCAAACCAATGCGTGCCATCTGTCATGCACCAGTTTTTAATTCAATGGGTAGATGATGAAGTGGAAGTCGTTCATGCCGATAATTTGGCTTGCGTTGCTTTGGCCGATGCATTGGTGGACTAGCAACATCCCAATGCTACTTGCTTGACGGGTCGTGACTTGTCGGAGTTTGATTTTCTCAGTGCCACAAAGAATGGTTTTGTGCCCGTTTCTTTAAAGCCGATTGGTGGTAATCGTCTACAAGATATGATGTACTTAAATGGATTCTAACTTGGAGTGGTTGCAAAAGCGTCTTGTAAAATATCGGTCCAATGAGAACGATATGTCGTCTATAGAAGAGTTAGGTGATATGGATAAGTTAGGACAAGGTTTTACGTCGGCCGATCGATTAGAAGAGGTAGATATTGGAGATGGTTCAATTCCTAGGCCTACGTTTGTAAACAAAAATTTGAGAGCCGAATATAAAGCTAAGTTAATCGAGCTGTTAAAACAATATGTTTGTTGCTTTGTATGGGAATATCATGAAACGTTGGGTTTAAGCCGAGAGCTCGTAGAGCATTGGTTGCCTATAAAGGCCGGTTTTAGACGTTACAAACAACCAGCTAGAAAGTTTAATCAAAAAACATATGACCGGATGAAGGAAGAGATCGATCATTTGCTTAAAGCTAATTTTATTAGACCTTGCAGGTATGTTGAGTGGATTTCTAACATTGTACCAGTGGTGAAGAAAGGCTCCGACAAGTTGAGGGTGTGCATTGATTTCAGAGATTTGAATAGAGCTACAACCAAAGATGAGTATCCCATGCCGATAGCTGATATGCTTATTAATGATGCATCTAGACATAAGGTCATTAGCTTCCTTAATGGCAATGCGGGGTATAACCAATTTTTTATGGCCGAAGAGGACATGTCCAAAACGGCTTTTCGGTGCCCCGGTTTCCTTGGTTTATTTGAGTGGATAGTGATGACCTTTGGATTAAAGAATGCCGACGACACGTATCAAAGGTCTATGAATTTGATTTTCATGATTTACTTGACATTATACTTGAGGTTTATATTGATGATATTGTTATCAAATCGGATGCTTTTGAATCTTATCTAGCCGATTTGTGTTTAGCCTTTGAAAGAATGAAAAAGTATGGGCTGAAAATGAATCCTTTGAAATGTGCATTCGGCGTGTCGACTGGCAAGTTTTTAGGTTTCATTATTCATGAAAATGGCATAGAGATTGATCCCAAAAAGATAGAAGCTATACAGAAAGTGGTGGCTCCTACATGCAAAAGAGATATGCAAAGATTCCTTGGCAAAGTTAATTATTTGAGGAGATTCATAGCCAAATTGTCAAGGAAAGTTGATGCATTCACTCACATCCTTCGGTTAAAGAACGATGCCAATTTTACTTGGGGGCAAGATAGCAAGAAGCATTTGATACAATCAAGAATTATTTGTGCACTCCTCCGGTGATGAAAGCACCCAAGCATAGGAAGCCATTTAAGCTTTACATTGCAGCAGAGGAAAGTGTTATTGGCGTTGTTTTAACTCAAGAGACCGAAGGAAAAGAGCATGTCATTACATATCTGAGACGACATTTATTGGACGCCGAGGCAAGGTATACATTTATTGAAAATTATGCCGCTGTTTATATTATGCTTGCACAAAACTGAGACATTGCCTAGTGCCGAGTGTTTGCATAGTAGCTTGTCAAACCGATGTCATTAAGTACATGTTTCATAGACCAATTCTTAATGGTAGGATTGGTAAATGGGCTTATGCTTTAATTGAAAATGATTTGGCCTATGAATCATTGAAATCTATGAAAGGCCAAATAGTTGCTAATTTTATTGTTGAGCATCGGATTAATGACAAGCATCGTGTTGATATAAATATTGTCTTGTTAGTACCATGGAGATTATATTTTGATGGTTCGATTTGTAGCAATGGCCAAGGTGTTGGTATTGTTTATATCTCTCCTCATGGTGCTGTTTTTGAAGCCTCGTGCTGCTTAGAATATTTTTGCACAAATAATCAAGCCAAATATGAAGCATTGTTATTTGGCTTGGAAATGTTGCTTGCCATAGGTACTACACATATTGAGGCTTTTGGTGATTCGTTATTAGTAGTGCAACAAATATCCAAAGTCTTTCAATGTTTTGATGAATCACTTAATGTTTATCTTGATAAATGTCTAGACATAATTTCTACTTTAGGTTATTTTAGCATTGCTCATATATCTAGACATGGCAATTGGAAAGCAAATGAGTTGGCACAACAATCATCTAGCTATCATGTTGATCATGGCATGTTTCATATTTTTTCAAGGCCGATGTCTAGTCTTGCCAACGTTGGAGAGGCTGAACCGAATCCACTGCTTCGGCCACTAACGAGAAATTTAATACATGAGAAAATCAAGACAGGAGGAAACCTATTATTGATTATTTGCGTGATCCTAGTAAAAGGGTGGACATGACCGTTCGGCATATGGCTTTCAAATATACGATGAGAGACGATGAACTTTATCGCCAAACGGTTGATGATATTCTTTTGAAATGCTTGGACGAGGACCAAGAGAGAGTTGCTATGGGAGAGGTCCATGAAGGAATTTCTGGCACTCATCAGTCGGCCCCCAAAATGAAATGGTTATTGCGGCGTGCTGGGTTTTACCGGACGACGATGATTAATGATTGTTTCAAGTATTATAAAGGAATTGAAGCTTGTCAAAAGTTTGGTGATATTCAATTGGCTCCCGCTGCTATGTTACATCTTATTATCAAGCCGTGGCCTTTTAGAGGTTGAGGATTAGACTTTATTGGAGAGATTCATCCTTCTTCTTCAAAGGGCATCAATTTGTGTTGGTGGCCACTGATTATTTCACTAAATGGTCTGAAGCAATACCTCTCAAAAACATGACACATACGGAGGTAATTCAATTCATAACCGAGCACATTATTCATAGATTCGGCATTCCTCAAACATTAACTACGGATGAAGGTTCATCATTCATATCGCATCAAGTTAGATAATTTGCCGAATCGTATAAAATAAAATTACTCAATTCCTCTCTGTATTATGCCAAGCCAATGGACAAGCTGAGTCTAGGAATAAGATATTGATCAAGCTCATCAAGAAAAAGATTGAGGATAATCCGAGGAGATGACATGAGTTATTGTCCAAGGCTTCGTGGGCTCATAGAATCCATATGAGCTCGTATATGGTCAATAGGCCGTTTTACTGGTGGAAGTAAATTTGAATGCTTTGAGATTAGCCAAGCAAAATGACTTATCGGCAATGGACTTTTATAACTTGATGATGGACAATATTGATGAGGTTGCTAATAAACGTTTGGCTTCTTTGAAGGACATTGAGAGAGATAAGTTGAGGGTAGCAAGAGCTTACAATAAGAAGGTAAAGTTAAAAAAATCAAGTTGGTGATCTCGTGTGGAAGGTGATCCTACCAATTGGTTCAAAAGACAAAAAAAATCGGGAAGTGGTCTCCAAGTTGGGAAGGTCCTTTTAAGATTACAAGAGTTGTTCCCGAAAATTCATAATTGGTGGAATCCATAGAAGGGACATTGTTACCTCGAGCTCTCAATGGCAAATATTTAAAGAAGTATCATCCAAGTGTGTGGCAACAAGCCTAGATAGGCAACGACCGATATAAATTATCGCCCTAAGCAAAGACATGGCCGGTATAGAACTATTGCCCTAAGAACATATAATTGGATGATATATACTTATCGCCCAAAGCACATGCAAAATGGCCGATGGAGTGTTGACATCGTCCTTAGAACAAACTATAAACAAGTTATTTTTTGGCGAAGTTTGGGGGGCATGTGTTGACATCCGATTTTGGCATGGATGAAAACACTAGTAAGGTGGCTTAAAATGAAGAAGTGATCCACAAGAAAAGTTTCGTGGTTGACATGGACATTGTTGAAGTTTGGATCATCGTTATCTGATCTCATCTCGAAGGCCAAAGTTGTGCTCAAAGTACTAAGATTTCATATGTAGAATATTGTTCGGCCAATTAGGCCTCCAAGATGGCCTGATATGAAAAAAGTTTCAACATGAAAAAGTTCTGTATCATCGAGGCGATCGATTTTGATATAAAGATCGTCTCAATCGGAGGTCATATATAATCTGTGGAGTCAAAACAAGATCATCAACAGAAGCTGCAGAATTATTTCGGATCCACTGGGTTTTTTTGACTTGGTGACACCGAGTTGACTCGGTAATTCCAAAATAAATCATTCGGAAATTCCGAATGAGATGCAGAAGATTACAGAAAGTTGGCAACGTTAACTCGGTGGGACCGAAAAAAATCACTTGGTGGCTCCGAGTTGGTCCGGAAAATTGCCAAAGTTTCCTATCCGAGTTAGGTTAGGGTTTTTGACGTTTTGAAAGGATTTTTTAGTCCTTTTCTTGTACGGGAAGTTAACGGCCGATTGAACAACACACAATCGCAAAACACATCTACTACTTTTCCATCTACGTTTTTGTCTTTCCCTCATTTTTGCTTCCTCGTTCTTCGTATTGAAGAGCTGCGAATTCCGAGGCTCTAGGGGCGAGCGAATCGACCTAGCGCAGCCCATTGCCGTCGCACTTCCTGACGGGGTCCCTCCCCGGCGTGCAGGGTTTCGGGTCCTCGAAAGCTCTTGCCGGTCGTCTTCGAATCGCGCTTCCGGTGAGACTCCTTCAACGTGAGTTGCGGTGCATCATCTTCGACGTCGAGAGTACACGTGACGTGTTCGTGTGCGAACAATACTCATGTTCTTAATTATGTCCACAGGGTCGGTGACAGAGCTGATGGGAAGTGGGAAGAGGCTACAACAACCCCCTCGCCTCGTCGGTGGAAAATAAAAACATCGAGTGTGCGGCGCTTCATCTTCTTTTCGCCACCTTTTCCATTTCAGTTCGCTGGTTAATGTGTAGTGTTCGAGAACAGTGTATGTCCATGTCCACTCCTGTGTTAATTTCGTGTAGCTATGCTATGCGTATCGTACTAAGTTGTACAGTAGTAGACTAGTAGTTGATTAACAATAATCACGCATGCAAGAATGACCACCCCATGCAGTTCGATCAAGTGTTGAACTTTTGTTTTGTGTTCATCATCAAGTGTTAACTTTTGTTTTGTGTTCATCATCAAGCAATGGCACGTACGGTCGAGCTGTGTACGTAGTAATACACTGTTGATGTGACCAGCAGCATCCATCTCCGGACGAGCTGCCCAGCTAGCTAGCTGCATGTGCGCCCTGCGTGGAGTCGACTGCAACGCGTCAGCTCTGATGGATCGAATTGGTGCAAGGCTCTATGGGCTTGTGCAAATGGAGGCCTCACATGCACCGAGTCACAGGTCACCGGGTGTAAATAATGGATCCGTAGCATCTCGGTGGCTGGAGGGAAGGACGTTTAAAGGCAGGTTTCACCGGAAGGGAAAAAGATGGACGCAGAGACCGCACATGCATGGCATGCCGAATGCATGCTTGGGCCAGCCGCTCCGTCCCCCGGTCGATCGATCGGTGCACACAGCCACCGCGTCGTGCTCATGCTCGCTGCCGGACGTACCTCCCGTTCCTATGTTTCACGATTGCGGTGGCGCAAAGCTTGCTTGATCACACCGTGTCCTTGTTGTATATATCTTCTGTTTTGTGTCTCTTTTAGACGCGTTTCGGCGGTGGCCTCTCACTCCTCAGCTCGTGGATCTTCAAGCGACGGTGTCAGAAATGCAATGAGATCGTTCTCAAAATTATTTTCTTACATGTTTTCTTAATTAGTATTCTCTTCGGGGTTTTTAGTCTGCATATAACTTTTTTCCAAAGTCAAACTATCTCTACTTTAACCAAACTTATAAAGAAAAGTATCAATATTTACAATGTCAAATTAATATTGTTAGATTTTTTATAAAATATAGTTTCATAGTATATATATTTGATTTTATAGATGTTGATATTTTTAAATATAAATTTGATCAAACTTTATAAAATTTGACTTGAACCAAATCTAATACGTGAAGTAAAAAGGAGTGAAAGAGTATCTCCACACCAACACGCACTGCCAAAAGAGGGCACATCCATCCCAACCTGTGCGGTCTGCACATCCAGCAACCCCAAAAGAGGAAGCTGCAACAAGTACCGGCCTTCCCCTCTTCGGCGCAAAATTAATACATAAATAATCCAGGGTGATCAGGATGCGCGATCAAGAGGCTTGGAGATTCATGCATGTTCTTGTCGTCACCTTTTTCGTTTTCTGTTCACGGGTTAATATATGTTTGATTGAAAACAGTGCGTATGTACGGGCGTGAGCGTGGTCCATCGATCAGTTAAGCGCACGCCTACTTCTGTTTCAGTTTCGCCAACGTAGTTATGCATGCCGTCAGTTATAGACTTATAGTCATTGATTAATTAAGCAGACCTGGAAGAATGGCACTCCGGCCAGTTTGATCAAGTGTCAACTTGCCTGCACGATGCTTCTGAGCCGTGTCATAAACTTGTAATGTGGCCAGCAACATCCATTCCCGTTGCTGCCTTGCTGGGACGAGCTAGGTGCACGGCCATCTTCCATGTGCACCCTGCTTGGACTGCAGTGCGTGTCGACATGAACCGCAAGTATGAAAATGTACCGAGCAACGATCGCCTGCCAGCTTGGTATACCTCGTGCGTTCAACCTCTACCCGCCCATCCTTCGTTTCATGCATTTATATTTTGTTCAAACGGTGAAAGGGTATATCTATATTAAATCAAGGCTACACAAATGTCTAATTTAGTGTTTGTTTTCACCACTGTCTTTATCTAGTGAAGATGTTCCAAACTAAATCAATGTTGAAGATATTTTCAAAAGTCTAAAACTTCATGTTTTGAAACACAAATGAAACATTTTGAAACCAAGTTTCTATCGATGCAAGTTTCCCACGTTTTCCGGTGACTTCCATTGCGGCTTCATGATTTTGAGTTCTAGAACATGTTTGGATGGATTTTCAAATTTTCATATTTGAATCTCGAACGAAACATTGGTGAAACTAATATTTTGTCGACGCTTGTTTCATATGGCTTTCAGTGACTTTCATTGTGATTTTATGGGTCCATATAGCTTTAGTATGTGTGAAAAACTCTGGACGAATCTTAAAGATAGCGAAGAGTCGCCCGACCGGGCCTGGTATGCTCTTGTTATTGTGTTCGGTCGGCTACCGTCATTGACGGTGGAGGTTGAGCCCTCCCGCGTGCCGACGGTGTTGTGGCCCCGAGTCCTGGCTCCTATTCCCTGCTGTGTAGGCCTCACTTCGCGATGCCGTGGTGAGACGGCATGGATGCTTCATGACCGCAGTGGCGCGGGATGATGGTCGGTTTGGTGGCTGGCTCTGGAGCATCCGAGGTGAAGGTTGGGATCAGGGGAAACCCCTGTCGGCCTGGCCGACACCGACGCGGTGGCGCCGGTGGGTGCTGCCAGACCTTCCTGGAGGGCGTCGGGGGCTACCCTTCCTCTCGCCTCGTCACGTACCGGGGGAAACCCTTGGCAACAACGTCGCCATCATCACGGTTCTTCTTGGAGGCGTTGATTTGTACCGACGCTTCGGGGCCTTGGAGCTTGGTGGGAGATCTTCAGTGGGCACTGTGGTCGTGAAGCCTCTTCTTTTCCGTCGATCCGCCGTTGTCGGCATTTTTGCTTTTGTGTTTTCTCTTCTGTTTCTTGTGGGTGTGATTGTGCTGCTTCCGCCCCAGCATCTATTGTTGGTTGTATCGGTTAGTTGCTTTGTAATACAAAGCGGGGGGAAACCCTTTTTCGGCAAGAGTCTTGATAGACCGGATACATCATTATATGGGGGGAGAGGAGGGGTTGTATTTCAAAACTAATAGTTGATCCCCATTACATGCAGAAAGAAACAAGCTAGTTAGGTAAACTCAAGCCAAGCAAAATCAATTGCTAACCGTACACAAAATAGACGAAAATAATGTCATCATCGCAATCAGAATTTTGATTCTGGTAGAATAATTGTATCCTGGCTCAAACTGTAGCGCCGGTTCCCAATCCATTGCATTCTTAGTTTCTAATTCAAATTCAAATTTATAATATTTCATATTCAAATTCAAACATAACATAAAGTCAAGATAAACCAGCTAATGTAAATAAAACATGAATTCACATGAGAAATTGTTGCCCATGGAGAGGTAGCACATATAATCAACTAGGTCATGTCGAAGTTGCTCGGGTGCCACACGATCTTCGATCTATATATGCACTTCAAGAAATGCTCGAGTTCGGATTGATATAGCTTGGGCCTCGTAGTTGTTCCTGCATTATCATACTCAAAGTGTTCCTCTTGATCTCACTCTCTCTCAATTTATTTTGTATTTCGTGATTTGCCACAAAAATTTTTATACTAGAATCCAGGATGTCTTGTAGCAATTGCAACGTGAGCTTGCAACATCCCAAATATGCTTTGTCTACATTCTTATTGACTGATACTTGAGCCTTGCTAGGTTTTTTTTGAAAGATCCAACATCGCTGGCATTCATTGATAATAGCAGGAAGCAGCGGAAAACAACAAGGTGGTGAAGGTCCTAGGACTGGAAGATCCGAAGCTCAAAGAAAAAGAAAAAGGTAAAAACAACCCTAATGGCTGCATCACAACAGTCCATACAAACCAAACTAGACAGCGCAGCTCCGACTCCGACGGTGCACTACAAAGGAAACTAGGCAAGGCAGGCATCACAGAGCATCACCGAACGAACCACTTGTCACGCCTTATCGTATACCACCGGCCCTCCACCATGGCTTCGACTTCGCAATAACAAAACAGTCGAGGCACACCCATGGACACGCCATTGAAGAAGATCCGACTAACACAACCAAGACCACACCTCTGACATTGTCCATCACCATCATCGTTGCCACAGAAGCCCTCGTGTGCGTCCGGTCTTAGGAAGCACCAGAGGGACCAATGTCTTCAAGACGGCGCCCTAAAGAGGGGGAACGACGTTGAAGACGACGCCACTGCCAGACCCTACAACGGGATATGGGCTTTCACCTGAAGAAATTGGTCCGGGAGCAAAGGCTGTGAAGTTCTCGACGATGCCTCCAAGAAGGATAAACGACACCCACGGGCGTCGTCACCGCCAGCCGGCCAGCAACGGCCAGGCTTTCACCCGAGGCAGCCATCCCGCGTAGCAGGCCTAGGTCAACCCGTGCCTCCACTGGACCATGCACCCCCACACAACAATCGCGCCACCACTATGCAGGACCACCAACTAGCCTCCTCGATGACGGGCCTGCAGATACCAGATCGGGTCCTGCACCCCGCATCCAACCGCAACTGGAGCCACTCTGCTCCGGCAAACGGCATTCGGGCACCACCTGCCGCTAGTAGTGCCCCTCCCGGGCCGCCCGCCATAGACGACCTACCAAGAAGCCAAGCCGTCGCGCCACAACCACCACAGCGACCGACGTCGCTCTGCACGAACCGCCCTCACTGGCCAGGCTCGCAAACTGGCAAAGGTTATCACGCTCCAGATCCGAGCTGCCTTGAGACCCCCGCCAAGCAGCCCTCCTACATGCCAGATCCCCGTTTCCCGTCGCTCCACGCTTGCCTCCTGCGACCGGCATGCCATAGATCCGCGTGGGGGCGGCGCATGAGCTCCATGCGCACGCAGCCCCTGGATCTGGCAGCCGTGCCGTGACGCAGCCACCAGGACTCGAAGCACCAGCGCTTCCTCGCTAACCTGCCACTCCACCAGCAGGATGCCACGAGCGGCCGCCGCGTGGACCACCACCAGCCGCCACGAGATCCCTAAATTGCGGATGGGTCGCACCCTAGGTGAGAGAAACAGGCCCACCGCCGCCGGCTCCCTCTGGGCTTTTCCCTAGAGGGGAGCTGCTGGCGACGACGAGGAAGGGGAGAAGAGGAGGGAGAGGGTGGTCGGAGCTAGGGTGGTGCCGCCCGTGTCGCCCTTGGGAAGGGAGCGACGCGGGGGCCGTGAGGAGAAGAGAAAAATAACTTATAATTCTCGGTGCTCGGTTTCACTTTACTACTGATGGGTATTAATGATATCCTCTTGCTAGGTAAAGTGAACTCTTTTGTTACCTTGAGAGTTTGAAATTTTCTTTACGTATGTGGACCACATGGCATATATGCCACCAATAAGATAATAGCCACTATGTTTTTGTGAGCATAGATTTCGCTGTTCATCAATGGAGCATTACCGATAGATAACCTTGCAAATAGTGGAGACCATTGCAAGGCAATTATGTCATTGTGCAGATGGGATATATTGAACTTGATTTGTAGCTAGTACAAATTTAAATATACACAGGAGATTGGGCACCAACGACGACTATTGTTAGTAGAGCACCAAAAATAACTATGGTAAACATGTGGTTACCAACATGCCTACTTTTGGTTGCTCAACCTGCTCCCGCGAGCGGGGAAGGCGAACCCTCGACGCCCCGCCCTTCGTCCCCTCCGCTCCCCCCCTCGCCGCCGCTAGCGCGCACCGCCGGGAAAAGCACGGTCGGTGTAGGCGGCGGCGGGGCGGTCCCTTCCCCTCCCATGTGTGTGTGTGCAGCACGTGCTATCGCATCTGGCCGAAGGCATATCTCTAGCGTGGGGCACAACGCAGGCGAGTCACTTCAGCACGTCAGAGGCGTGGTAGGAGGATAGGGCGGCGGCGGCTTCATGGGGATCTGGTGTGCGGCGGGGCGTGCTCGGCGGGCATGTAGTAGGCTGGTGGCGGCCATCAGATTTGGCGGCGGCGGCTCGGCTGGCGAGGCGCGAGGAGCAGCAAGAGCTGGGTCAGTGTGGGATGGAGGTCGCGGCCCTGTCTCCACGCGGTCGGCTGACGGCGGCGGGTGTGGGCTGCGGCTTCATCCAGGTGGCCGACGACGCACTGGCTTGGTCTTCATGGTCCGGTTGGGCAATTGGGCATAGTGCAGGGTGCCGCTCATGGTTGGTTGCACTATGGACGACCATGGGTGCGCTTTTTGGCTCCGGTGAGTGGAGGGTCAACCGTGGTAGGTATCTCCTTGTCCCGGTTTGGTTCGGCAATCGCAAGGTGGTGGCACCAGTCGGCGGTTCAGATGCTGTAGATGGCGATGGTGGCTGGAGGATGGCGGCGGGGTGCGGTGGTGGTGGCGCCTCTCTTTTTCCTGGTTCTGGCTGGCGGCGCAGGATGCTCGTGCGGCGGGACGACCATGACAAGGAGCATGTGCTCGGGCGGACCAGTTTTGGGCCCGAGAAGGGTCAAAGCTCTACTCTGGGTAGCCAATGGCGGGCTCGGTCTGGGGTTGCCCTCGGGAGTCGCGTTGCTTCTCCTTGTGGGTACGATGGATGTTGGCGGTGGTCGGGTCATCGGGTGGTTGTCGGGTAGATCAGAGTCGGAGATCATGGATATGGCATCGTGCGCACATGTTTGCTCGCGGCCGTTAGTAGTCACAGAGTTGTGCCTCCCCTAATGCACCGGGGCTGGCTGGAGGCACAACTGTCGCTGCCCCTACGGTGGTGGTGTTGATCCAGACTTCATGTCTGATGTCGGGCTAGGGGCGAGAGGAGGTCCCTTTTACCCCTCCTACCATGGTGGGTACTCCGTGATGTGGGCGGCTAACGATGGCACGGACATGGATGCCGGGGTGGCAACCCCAGGTGTCGGTCCACATGGTTGGCTCTCCGGCGGGCAACCTCGTGGAGGTGGTGACTGTTGGAAATATGCCCTAGAGGCAATAAATAAAGTGTTTATTATTGTATTTCCTTGTTCATGATAATCGTTTATTATCCATGCTATAATTTTATTAATTGGAAACATGGATACATGTGTGGATACATAGACAAACACAATGTCCCTAGTATGCCTCTAGTGAACTAGCTCATTGATTGAAAGATGGTTAAGGTTTCCGAGCCATGGACATGAGATGTCATTTGATAACGGGATCACATCATTAGGAGAATGATGTGATGGACAAGACCCAAACTACAAACGTAGCTTATGATCATGTCAGTTTATTGCTACTGTTTTCTGCATGTCAAGTATATGTTCCTATGACCATGAGATCATGCAACTCACAGATATCGGAGGAGTACCTTGTGTATCAAACGTCGCAACGTAACTGGGTGACTATAAAGGTGCTCTATAGGTGTCTCCGAGGGTGTCTGTTGAGTTGGCATGGATCAAGACTAGGATTTGTTACTCCGTGTGACGGAGAGGTATCTCAGGGCCCACTCGGTAATACAACATCACAATAAGCCTTGCAAGCAATGTGACTAAGTGTTGGTCAAGGGATCTTATATTACGGAACGAGTAAAGAGACTTGCCAGTAACGAGGTTGAACTAGGTATGGAGATACCGACGATCGAATCTCGGGCAAGTAACATACCGAAGAACAAAGGGAACATCATACGGGATTAACTGAATCCTTGACATAGAGGTTCGACCGATAAAGATCTTCGTAGAATATGTAGGAACTAATGTGGACATCCAGGTCCCGCCATTGGTTATTGACCGTAGAGGTGTCTCGGTCATGTCTACATAGTTCTCGAACCCGCAAGGTCTGCACACTTAAGGTTTGGTGACGTTTCGGTAGTATATAGTTATGTGTGGTGGTGACCACGGTTTGTTTGGAGTCCCGGATGAGATCCCGTACGTCACGAGGAGCTCCGGAATGGTTCGTAGGTAAATATTCATATATAGGAAGTCCCGTTTTGGTCGCCGAAAAAGTTTCGGGCTCATCGGTAGTATACCGGGAGTGCCGGTAGTGTACCGGGAGGGGTATTTCGACCCAAGAGGCTTCATGGGCTGTGGGAGAGTGAATATCAGCCCTTAGTGGGCTTGTGGAAACTCCCACACAAGGCCCATGTGGCTGGAAGAAAAAATCCAATAGGAAAAGGTGGAAAAAAAGGCAAAAAGGAGCAATCCTAGTCCTACTAGGATTGGAGGAGGAGAGTCCTCCTCCACCTCCCATTTTGGCCGAACCAAGCTTGGCTTGGTTGGCAAGCTGCCTCCTCTTATCCTCTCCTCCTATATATACTGGTGGTATTGAGGGGTTTTGCACTAGTTTTTCAGCCACGTGCTACCCGTTCCTCCAGTGCATAGTTTCTCCTCTCGATCGGTTTTCTGAAGTGCTTAGGCGAAGCCCTGCCAGAATTGCTCCACCACCATCGCCGGAGCGCCGTTAGGCTGCCGGAGAACTCTTCTTCCTCTCCACTCCTTCTTGCTGGATCAAGACGGTGGAGATCGTCATCAAGCTATACGCGTGCTGAACGCGGAGGTGTCGTCCGTTCGGTGCTAGATCGGAAGGATCGTGATCAAGTTCGTGAGACGGATCATGATCAAGTTCGTGGGACGGATCGTGATCGGATCGCGGGACGGATCGTGATTGGATCGCGGGACGCACGGCGATTTGGATCGCGAAGACGTTCGACTACACCAATTGCGTTTCTTAACGCTTCCCGCTTAGCGATCTACAAGGGTATGTAGATCCACTCTCCCTCTTGTAGATGCTCATCACCATGGATAGATCTTCGTGTGCGTAGGAAATTTTTTGTTTCCCATGCAATGTTCCCCAACAGTGGTATCAGAGCTAGGTCTATGTGTAGATGAGATCTTGAGTAGAACACAAAAGGTTTGTGGCCGTTGATGCTTAGATTGCTTCCTCCCTTGGTCGGATTTTGGTTCAGCGGTATTATGAGATGAAGCGGCCCGGACCAACATTACTCGTACGCTTACGAGAGACCGGTTCCCTGACGCAACTTGTTGCCTAGATGGTTTGCGGGTGGCAGTTTCTCCCACTTTAGTTGGATCGGATTCGACAAAGGCGGTCCTTGAGAAGGTTGAAAAGCAAATTATGTATCACCGTTGTGGTTTATGCGTAGGTGTGAATCATTCTTTCTAGAAACACGTAGCAGCCACGTAAAACATGCAACAACAATTAGAGGACGTCTAACTTGTTTTTGCAGGGTATGTTGTGATGTGATATGGCCAATTACATGATGTGATATATGTGATGTATGAGATGATCATGTGATGTATAGAATTTCACGACTTGCATGTCGATGAGTACGGCAACCGGTAGGAGCCATAGGGTTGTCTTTAATTATTGTATGACCTGCGTGTCAATCATTAAGCGCTATGTAATGCTTTACTTTATCGCTAAACGGTAGCAATAGTAGTAGAAGCATGCAAGGCGTGACAACCTCGATGGCGACACGTTGATGGAGATCATGGTGTCGTGCCGGCGACGATGAAGATCATGCTGATGCTTTCAAGATGGAGATCTAAAGCACAAGTTCATGGCCATAGCATGTCACTTATGAATTGCATGTGATGTTAATCCTTTTATGCACCTTGTTATGCTTAGTACGATGGTAGCATTATAAGGTGATCCCTCACTTAAATTTCAAGATAAAATTATGTTCTCCCCGAGTGTGCACCGTTGCGAAAGTTCGTCGTGTTGAGACACCACGTGATGATCGGGTGTGATAGACTCTACATTCACATACAACGGGTGCAAGCCAGTGTTGCACGCGCAGAACACTCGGGTTAAACTTGACGAGCCTAGAATGTATAGACATGGCCTCGGAACACAAGAGACCGAAAGGTCGAACATGAGTCATATGGTAGATATGATTAACATAATGATGTTCACCATTGAAGCCACCTCAACTCACGTGATGATCAGACTTGAGTTGGTGGATTTGGATCATGTGACACTCAGATGACCTGAGGGATGTCAATTTGAGTGGGAGCTTTAGTAATTTGATTAATTAAACTCATTATCTTGAACAATAGTCTAAGTGAACTTTGCATATTTATGTTGTAGATCAATGGCTCGCGCAGTAGCACCCCTGAATTTTAATGCGTTCCTAGAGAAAGCTAAACTGAAAGATGATGGAAGTAACTTTGTTGACTAGGCCCGTAATCTGAGGATTATCCTCACGGCTTCCCATAAATCATATGTCCTTGATGCACCGCTTGGTGACCAACCAGAAGACATGACCTCCGAAGACGTTAAGAACACTTGGGAGGCACATACTGGAGATTACTCAATAGTTCAGTGTGCAATATTGTATGGCTTAGAACCGGGACTTCAAAGACGTTTTGAACGTCATGGAGCATATGAGATGTTTCAGGAGTTGAAGTTTATCTTTCAGAAGAACGCCCGGATCGAGAGGTATGAAACCTCCGATAAGTTCTATGCTTGCAAGATGAAGGAGAACGGGTCTATCAGTGAACATATACTTAGAATGTCTGGGTATTCAACTCATCTAGCGGAGTTGGGAATTGCCCTTCCACCAGAGGCGATCACTGACAGAGTTCTTCAATCACTGCCACCTAGTTACAAGAGCTTTGTGATGAACTATAACATGCACGGGATGAACAAGTCAGTCGCCGAGCTGTTTGCGATGCTAAAAGTCGCTAAGTCTGAAATCCAGAAAGAACATCAATTGTTGATGATCAACAAAACCATTAGTTTCAAGAAAAATGGCAAAGTCAAGGGCAAGGGCAAGAAGGGTAAAATCAAGAAGGATGGCAAAGCAGTTGCTACTCCTGCAAAGAAGCCCAAGCATGGACCCAAGCCAAAAACTGAGTGCTTTCATTGCAAAGGAACTGGTCACTGGAAGCGGAACTGCCCCAAGTACGTGGCTGACAAGAAGGCGGCCAACGACAAACAAGGTATATATGATATACATGTTATTGATGTGTACCTTACTAGCTCTCGTAGTAGTGCCTGGGTATTTGATACCGGTTCGGTTGCTCACATTTGCAACTCAAAGCAGGAACTACGGAATAAACGAAGGTTGGCAAAGGACGAAGTGACGGTGCGCGTGGGAAATGGTTCCAAGGTTGATGTGATCGCCGTCGGCACGCTCTCTCTTCGATTACCATCGGGATTAGTGATGAACCTGAATAATTGTTATTTAGTGCCTGCGTTAAGCATGAACATTATATTTGGATCTTGTTTATTGCGAGACGGTTACTCATTTAAATCAGAGAATAAAGGTTGTTCTATTTATATGAGTAATATCTTTTATGGTCATGCACCCAATGTTAGGGGTTTATTCATATTGAATCTTGATAGTGATGACACACATGTTCATAACATTGATGCCAAAAGATGTAGAATTGATAATGATAGTACCACTTTCTTGTGGCACTGCCGTTTAGGTCATATTGGTGTAAAACGCATGAGGAAGCTCCATGCTGATGGAATTTTGGAGTCACTTGATTTTGAATCACTTGATACATGTGAACCATGCCTCATGGGCACGATGACTAAAACGCTGTTCTCTGGAACAATGGAACGGGCGAGTGACTTGTTGGAAATCATACACACTGATGTGTGCGGTCCAATGAATGTTACAGCGTGTGGTGGATATCGTTATTTACTCACCTTCATTGATGACTTAAGTGGATATGGGTATATTTACTTAATGAAACACAAGTATGAAACGTTTGAAAAGTTCAAGCAATTTCAGAGTGAAGTTGAGAATCATCGTAACAAGAAGATTAAGTTCCTGCGATCTGATCGAGGAGGTGAATATCTGAGTTATGAGTTTGGCAGTCACTTAAGACAGTGTGGAATTGTTTCATAGTTGACACCGCCCGGAACACCACAGCGTAATGGTGTGTCCGAACGTCTTAATCGAACCTTATTAGATATGGTGCGTTCTATGATGTCTCTTGCTGATTTGCCACTATCGTTTTGGGGTTATGCATTAGAGACAGCTGCATTCACTTTAAATAGGGCACCCTCAAAATCCGTTGAGACGACCCCATATGAACTGTGGTTTGGCAAGAAGCCAAAGTTGTCATTTCTTAAAGTTTGGGGATGTGATGCTTATGTCAAAAAGCTTCAGCCTGAAAAGCTGGAACCCAAAGCGGAGAAATGAGTCTTCATAGGATACCCGAAAGAGACAGTCAGGTATACCTTCTATCTCAGATCCGAAGGCAAAGTGTTTGTCGCTAAAAACAGAACATTTCTTGAGAAAGAGTTTCTCTCGAAAGAATTGAGTGGGAGGAAAATAGAGCTTGATGAGGTTATTGAACCTTTAGTTCAACCAGAAAGTAGCGCAGTGCAGAAAGATGTTTCTGTGGAACCTACGACGGTAGAAGAGGAAGTTAATGATGATGATCATCAAGCTTTGGATCAAGTAGCTACTGAACCTCGTAGGTCAACAAGGACGCGTACTACCCCTGAGTGGTACGGCAACCCTGTCTTGGAGGTCATGTTGTTGGACAACAATGAACCTATGAGCTATGGAGGAGCAGTGATGGGCCCGAATTCTGAGAAATGGTTAGACGCCATGAAATCCGTGATGGGATCCATGTATGAAAACAAAGTATGGACTTTGGAAGTATTACCTGAAGGGCGAAAGGCCATTCAGAACAAATGGATCTTTAAGAAGAAAACAGACGCGGACGGTAATGTCACCTCTATAAAGCTCGACTCGTGGCAAAGGGTTTTTCACAAGTTCAAGGAGTTGACTACGATGAGACTTTCTCACCCATAGCGATGCTTAAGTCTGTCAGAATCATGTTAGCAATAGCTGCCTATTTCAACGATGAAATTTGGCAGATGGATGTAAAAACAGCGTTCCTCAACGGTTTCCTTGAGGAAGAGTTGTATATGATGCAACCTGAAGGTTTTGTCGATCCAGAGAATGCTGACAAAGTTTGCAAACTCCAACGATCCATTTATGGACTGGTGCAAGCATCTCGGAGTTGGAATAAGCGCTTTGATGAGGTGATCAAAGCATTTGAGTTTATACAAGTTTACGGAGAAGCTTGTATTTACAAGAAAGTGAGTGGGAGCTCTGTAGCGTTTCTAGTATTATGTGTGGATGACATATTGCTAATTGGAAACAATATATAAATGCTGGAAAGTGTGAAGGAATATTTGAACAAGAGTTTTTCAATGAAGGACCTAGGAGAAGCTGCTTTCATATTAGACATTAAGATCTATAGAGATAGATCGAGACGCTTAATAGCACTTTCACAGAGCACATACCTTGATAAAGTTTTGAAGAAGTTCAAAATGGAACAGTCCAAGAAGGGTTCTTGCCTGTGTTGCAAGGTGTGAAGTTGAGTAAGACTCAATGCCCAGTAACTGCAGAAGATAGAGAAAAGATGAGTGTCATCCCCTATGCTTCAGCCATAGGCTCTATCATGTATGCAATGCTGTGCACAAGACCCGATGTCAGCCTTGCCATAAGTATGGCCGGAAGGTTTCAAAGTGTTCCTGGAATGGAGCACTGGCAAGCAGTCAAGAATATCCTTAAGTACCTGAAAAGGACTAAGGAAATGTTTCTCGTTTATGGAGGTGGTGAAGAGCTCGTCGTAAAGGGTTATGTCGATGCAAGTTTTGACACTGATCCGGACGACTCTAAGTCGCAAACCGGATACGTATTTTTCTTAACGAGGGAGCGGTAAGCTGGTGCAGTTCCAAGCAAAGCGTGGTAGCTGATTCTACGTGCGAAGCGGAATACATCGCGGCCTCGAAGGTGGCAAAGGAAGGTGTCTGGATGAAGCAGTTCATGACAGATCTTGGAGTAGTGGCCAGTGCACTGAATCCAATGAACCTGTTCTGTGATAACACTGGTGCCATTGCTCTGGCCAAGGAACCAAGGTTTCACAAGAGGACCAGACACATAAAGTGACGCTTCAACTCCATCCGCGATTACATCTTGGAGAAAGACATAAATATTTGCAAAGTGCATACGGATCTGAATGTTGCAGACCCGTTGACTAAACCTCTTCCAAGGGCTAAACATGATCAACACCAGAATTGCATGGGTGTTCGATTCATTACAATGTAAATCACATAGTGATGTGAACTAGATTATTGACTCTAGTGCAAGTGGGAGACTGTTCGAAATATGCCCTAGAGGCAATAAATAAAGTGTTTATTATTGTATTTCCTTGTTCATGATAATCATTTATTATCCATGCTATAATTGTATTAATTGGAAACATGGATACATGTGTGGATACATAGACAAACACAATGTCCCAAGTATGCCTCTAGTGAACTAGCTCGTTGATTGAAAGATGGTTAAGGTTTCCTAGCCTTGGGCATGAGCTGTCATTTGATAACGGGATCACATGATTAGGAGAATGATGTGATGGACAAGACCCAAACTACAAACATAGCTTATGATCATGTCAGTTTATTGCTACTGTTTTCTGCATGTCAAGTATATGTTCCTATGACCATGAGATCATGCAACTCACAGATATCGGAGGAGTACCTTGTGTGCATCAAACATCGCAACGTAACCGGGTGACTATAAAGGTGCTCTACAGGTGTCTCCGAGGGTGTCTGTTGAGTTGGCATGGAATAAGACTGGGATTTGTTACTCCGTGTGACGGAGAGGTATCTCAGGGCCCACTCGGTAATACAACATCACAATAAGCCTTGCAAGCAATGTGACTAAGTGTTGGTCACGGGATCTTATATTACAGAACGAGTAAAGAGACTTGCCAGTAACGAGGTTGAACTAGGTATGGAGATACCGACGATCGAATCTCGGGCAAGTAACATACCGAAGAACAAAGGGAACATCATACGGGATTAACTGAATCCTTGACATAGAGGTTCGACCGATAAAGATCTTCGTAGAATATGTAGGAAACAATGTGGACATCCAGGTCCTGCCATTGGTTATTGACTGTAGAGGTGTCTCGGTCATGTCTACATAGTTCTCGAACCCGCAGGGTCTGCACACTTAAGGTTTGGTGACGTTTTGGTAGTATAGAGTTATGTGTGGTGGTGACCAAAGTTTTCTTGGAGTCCCGGATGAGATCCCGGACATCACGAGGAGCTCCAGAATGGTCCGAAGGTAAAGATTCATATATAGGAAGTCCCGTTTTGGTCGCCGGAAAAGTTCCGGGCTCATCGGTAGTGTACCGGGAGTGCTGGTAGTGTACCGGGAGGCCTTCGGGAGGGGTATTTCGACCCAAGAGGCTTCATGGGCTGTGGGAGAGTGAATATCAGCCCTTAGTGGGCTGGTGGAAACTCCCACACAAGGCCCATGTGGATGGAAGAAAAAACCCAATAGGAAAAGGTGAAAAAAAGGCAAAAGGACCAATCCTAGTCCTACTAGGATTGGAGGAGGAGAGTCCTCCTCCACCTCCCACTTCGGCCGAACCAAGCTTAGCTTGGTTGCCAAGCTGCCTCCTCTCCTCCTATATATACTGGTGGTATTGAGGGTTTTTGCAGTAGTTTTTCAGCCACGTGCTACCCGTTCCTCCAGTGCATAGTTTCTCCTCTAGATTGGTTTTCTGCAGTGCTTAGGCGAAGCCCTGCCAGAATTGCTCCACCACCATCGCCGGAGCGCCGTCAGGCTGCCGGAGAACTCTTCTTCCTCTTCACTCCTTCTTGATGGATCAAGACGGTGGAGAACGTCATCAAGCTGTACGTGTGCTGAACGCGGAGGTGTCGTCCGTTCGGTGCTAGATCGGAAGGATCGTGATCAAGTTCGTGAGACGGATCGTGATCGGATCGTGGGACGCACGGCGATTTGGATCGCGAAGACGTTCGACTACACCAACCGCATTTCTTAACGCTTCCCGCTTAGCGATCTACAAGGGTATATAGATCCACTCTCCCTCTCGTAGATGCTCATCAGCATGGATAGATCTTCGTGTACGTAGGAAATTGTTTGTTTCCCATGCAACGTTCCCCAACAGTGACTCCCTGTCTTGGTCGCATGGGCGACAGGACAAAGGAGGCGGGTGGCTCAGGTGCCCTCTCTATCTTCTCAGTGATGGTGCTCCGATTTGGAGCCGGGGATCTGACCTCACCGTTCTAGTCCTGGACACCTCGTGGTGACATGGGTGAGTTACTGAGCGAAAGCTCTGTGCCTCGGTGCTGACAACAGCGACACTTGCGGGCGCCGCTTTCTTCCTGAGGACGTTGGCGTTGTTCTTCTCTCTTTGTCAGGGCTCCAGGTGAAAACTTTGTTCGTTGTGGACATGACAGTGGCGATGCTTGGCGCCGTTTTCCCTCCCGAGGGCGTTGTCGTGGAGCTTAGGTATACTAGGGTGTAGTGTGGTGTTGTGTTTAGTTCTTCCTGTACTTTCTTCTGGTCTCGTTGCATGCTATCTTAGGATTGACTTTGTAAGAGGGTCACCGCACCATCTTGTATCGTTCGGCCTTGTACTTGTATGGTTATGATTTTATTTATAAAGCATGGCAAAAGCCTGTTTCGTGCATGCCTACTTTTAAATAATTGTCCCAAGATCATTGCACATGAGATTAGCATTACCATTACATCATTGTGGGAAGAGGCTTTAACTGCACGGGCTTTCAAGGTACATGTTTTTTAGCGTGCTCAATCAGGTCATTGGCAGTGTCACGTGTGCACATGTGGCTCATGAACTCTAGAAATACCAAAGCTTGTCATGGGTTTAGTCCCATACCGATGACAACAGAAGTTTGGGACGAACATATATAGCAAGCTTATTACTTTTTTCTAGAATACTAGAAACACCTTCAACGGGGTTGTGGTACACACAAATAGCGTGTGCGCTCATGTGATTATGTACGACTTATGACTTTACTTTGGACGTCGAAGCTGACGGGCAGCTAGAGCCGGCCGGGCGGTGTCGTAGGCCAGCCGACCGAGTGGAGACGCAGGCAGGCGGGTGCAGGTGTCCCTTTTTTTGGCTTGGTAGCCGGCTCGGTCTTACTTCTTCTTTCCTTATGTACAGCCGACAGGAGATCGCACGGAAGAGCAACCGCAGTCAGCCGAAGGCTCGCGGGGCGCAGCCGAAGGCGGCCAGCCGGAGCAGGGCACAACCGACATCGTGGGAAGCCGGCGCGGGGCAGCAGCTGGCGTGGGGCGACGTGGTCGTGCACGTGTGTGCTTAGCCAGACGAGGGCGCGCTAGGCGAGGGGCGGAGCTAGAGGGGCAGGGTGGAGGCCGAAGCAGCGTCGCGAGGCGGAGCCGACGGGTGCAGCGAGGGCGAGCCAGCGAGCGCGCGGAGGCCTACGGTTGCCAGAGCCAACAAGCGTGTGGGAGCTGGCAGGTGAGCAGGAGGCTGCCCAGGGCGGTGACGGGGCGGGCCGGAGGTAGCGCGAAGACCGGCCAGCTCGCAGGAGCCGGGGCGGAATACGCCAGCCAGCCCGCGGCGGCGCGAGTGTGCCAGCATGCGGAGGTGGGGCGAAGGCAGATGGCGACGCAGGCACAAACTGGGAAGGGGCGGGGCAGGCCAAGCTGGCGCAGGAGATGGCCGGACGCGGCGACACGCGGCAGAGGGGATCGACGAGGGGAGCCTCAGGTAGAGGCACGACGAGGGGGCGGAAAAGGTGTGGCTGGCGGGCCAGAGCAGGGACACGGAGGTCTGCCCACTGAGTGTGGGGAAAGGCGCGCAGGTGCTGTTGGAGGCGTGACAGTGCGGAGTAGCACGGGCGGATGCACGCGCGTAGCTGGGCCTTAGGCCGCTCCGCGACGAGCTCGGGAGGAGTGAGGCGATGCGCGGGCACCGGCGGGGAGGAGCTCCCCCAAGGCGCCGGAGGTGAAGTAGGCGCAGGGACGCCTCGGGCGTCCGCTGGGCCCGAGCTCACCATTCTCAGCGAGGATGAAGGGGAGCACGGGCGAAGGGACGCGACAACCGGGACGCTTTGATGCGCGGCTGATGCTCGAGGTCAGCTGCTCCGGTCGCGGAGAAGACCCAAACGAGGCAGGCCGCCGCGATGGGCGAGCGCGGGCGTGCAGCCATGGAAGCGACGGGGCGGTTGGACCTCATGAGTTTTGTCTACGTGTCATGTTCATGTGTCAATTTTTGCCTACGTGTCTCGTTCATGTGTCAATTTTTTCCCTAGGTTGTGAAGCAACCTATATTTCTGTTATTCCTAAAATTTCCAAACAATTCTCATAAATTCTTTGTATCATATCTTCATCAAATATGTCAAAAGCCTTCCTTGCCTAGTTTAAAAATAATTCAAAAATATTCATTTTCCTATTCTGTTCAAAACAACACTTTGTGAAGGAAGTGGTACTTATATATTCTTGATTGACCTCAAAAATTTTGGAAACTCTTTCCTACCCAAATCATTGCCTCATGGAAAAATTTAGTTCCATTTTCCCAGTAAATCGTCCTCTGCAAATTTCCAAAATATTCGTTCACCTATAAGCTTTGTGAAGGAAGTACTGTCTATGCATATCATAACGAGTTGAATTTTTCCCAGATCTTCTATATGTCCAAATAATAGCTATCCACAAAATTTTAGCCCCGTCTAATAATCCATGTGAGCTCACCATCCAATCTTTGTTTCCAGTAATTTTTTCAGTTTGTGAAGCAAGTACATTTTATATTTCTTTATAATTGCTGAAACTTTACCAGTGCATGACCATGCTCACAGAACCTCCCTCCACCAAATTTTAGCTCATTTAATTTAGCCAGTTTCCCTCAATATTTTTCCTAATATTCTCTTCCGTGGAGAGCATTGTGAAGCAAGTACCATTTTTATTTACCCAAATAGTATGAAATTTTTACAGTACCTTCAAATACCCAAATTATCATCCTCCTACAAATTACAGCTTAATCCAATCATCTATGTGAGCCCAGCTTCAATTTCTACTTTCTGTCCAGATTGGCACATTGCAAAGCAAGTGCTATATACACCCCCTCGTATTGCCCTCAAACATTTTGGGCGATCTTTCATATCTAAATAATTGCCACATGTAAATATTCAGCTCAATCCATTCATTATTTTGAGCCCAGCTTTAACATTCATATTTCTGTCCAGTGTGGTACTTTGCAAAGGAAGTACCACCTAAGCTCATCCTTTTGAGCTAAAAATTTGTGAAGACATTCTTCTTAGTAGATGATCATCCTCAGCCAAAACTCACGTTTATGTCCATGTGCATTTTCCGTACCGCTAATCAATCACGTGGGTGCTAATTCATGTTTGAGCATAGTTCCGTCTCCTCGTGAGATTCTTCTACTATAATTTTCTTCCTATCACCTACCTGGGGAGTGTCCAGCCCACTAGACATTCCTATGCCATCTAGAACGCATGGCAATGCCATGGTCATGCGGTGACCATGCGACGGGCATGCGAGTTTACGCGCTCTGGAGTTGGGGCATTCGACCACCGTCCAAACCTCGACATATCGCCACCAAACCATGTATTTCTGATTAAACAGATACTTATGAGAAAACTATAAGACAGTTGCAGTTCAAATTTGTCTCGGTTCCTACTAAATCGACAGAGTTTTGTCTTTTCACTAAAGGTGGATCGAAAGCTTTTCGCACTCAAATATTTTGTCAATTGTGCATTAAATATGTCCTAATATTTTATAAAAATTATTTTGTCCAATTTTGCAACAAATATTTGGTAGGTCCTTCACAAAAAAACTCATTTTGGGCACTTGAAAAAAGGAAAATGAATTTTTTGTGCAAAGAAAATGAAAACTCCCTTTGGCAACATTGTTTGCCATTTCAACATTCACCCTTTGTGCACAATATGAGATCATTTTAACAAACTATGCCATGAATGTGGCCATAAAATTGATCATTTCGCTTGAAAGCCATGAATCTTCACACATGATAGCTCATTTCTAAGAACATTTTTGTAAATACTAACCGTATTACAAGTTTGATATTTTTCCTGGTAACTTGGTCACATATGATGACACAACGCAAAGGTTTTGCATTTTTTTTGTTTTTTGAATTATTTATGCCCGTTTCAAAATGTGGTGATCTAGGGGTTGAATCTTGCCAAAATTTTGTTGGATCTATGATTAAATAGATACTTCTTTACCTGTAAATGATTTTTTCAAAAAAATCATGAGCAAACTATGAGGCACCACTAGTTCAAATTTGTCTCGCTTCGTGCTGAATCGGCATGGTTTTGTCTTTTTCACTAGAGGTGGATCGAAAGATTTTGGTACCCAAATATTTTGCCAATTGTGCATTAAATATGTTCTAATATTTTAAAAAAATTATTTTTTAAAATTTTGCAACAAATATTTTGTAGGTCCTTCACAAAAAAACTCATTTTGGGCACTTGGAAAAAGGAAAATGAATTTTTTGTACAAAGAAAATGAAACCTTCCTTTGTCAACATTGTTTGTCATTCCAACATGCACCCTTGTGCACAATATGAGATCACTTGAACAAACTATGCCATGAATGTGACCATAAGATTGATCATTTGGCTTGAAAGACATGAATCTTCACACGTGATAGCTCATTTATGAGAACACTTTTTTAAATAATTACCATATTAAATATGTATTATTTTTATGGTAACTTGGTCACATATAATGACACAACGTAAAGGTTTTACAATTTTTTATTTTTTTGAATTATTTATGCCCGTTTCAAAATGCGGTCGAAACGACGGGCATGACCGTTCATAGCTAGGGGTTGAATCTTGCCAAAAATTTATTGGATCTCTGATTAAATAGATACTTATTTACCTATAAATGATTTTAAAAAATGATGAGCAAACTATGAGGCATCTCTAGTTCAAATTTGTCTCGGTTCCTCTTGAATCGACAGAGTTTTGTCTTTTTCATTAGAGGTGGATCAAAAGCTTTTGGCACCCAATTTTTTTGTCAATTGTGCATTAAATATGCCCTAATATTTTATAAAAATTATTTTGTCCAATTTTGCAACAAATATTTGGTAGGTCCTTCACAAAAAGACTCATTTGGGGAACTCGAAAAAAGGAAAATGAAATTTTTGTGCAAAGAAAATGAAAACTCCCTTTGGCAACATTGTTTGCCATTTCAACATGCACCCTTGTGCAAAATATGAGATCATCTGAACAAACTATGTCATAAATGTGGCCATACGATTGATTTTTTGGCTTGAAAGTCATGAATCTTCACACATGATAGCTCATTTCTGAGAACACTTTTTTAAAATAATTACCTTATTACAAGTTTGTTATTTTTCCTGGTAACTTGGTCACATATGATGACACAATGTGAAGGTTTTGCATTTTTTTGATTTTTTGAATTATTTATGCTCGTTTCAAAATGCGGTCGAAACGGCGGGCATGACCGTTCATAGCTAGGGGTTGAATCTTGCCAAAATTTTGTTGGATCTATGATTAAATAGGCACTTATTTACCTATAAATGATTTAAAAAAATGATGAGCAAACTATGAGGCACCTCTAGTTCAAATTTGTCTCGGTTCCTACTGAATCGGCACGGTTTTGTCTTTTTCACTAGAGGTGGATCGAAAGCTTTTGGCACCCAAATATTTTGTCAATTGTGCATTAAATATGCCTTAATATTTTATAAATATGATTTTGTCCAATTTTGCAACAAATATTTTGTAGGTCCTTCACAAAAAACTCATATTTTGTGCCCGTTTCAATATGCAGTCAAAATAGCGGGCATGACCGTTCCTAGGTAGGCGTTGAATATTTAAAAGCTTTTGGCATTTATCTTACTAAATAGATACTTATATACCTAGAACTGATTTTTGGTCCAATTTTGCAACAAATATATGGTAGGTTGTTCACAAAAAAACTCAATTTCGCAACATCATCGAAGCAGCCAAGCAGCCCCCAAAGCACGACCAATTTAGAAGGTCATAACGCTATATGTGTGTACTGCGTTATGATTGGTCCATAGGCATCTCACGCGGATCATGCATCAAACATCATTAATGCTTCGAGATCCAACGACAGCCCTCACCCCAAATCCCACGTGAGTCGAAACCCTAGCTGTGTCCTCTGGACATCTTCCATCCACCCCCCGCCTCCTTTATTTCTCTCCTCTCTTCTGCTTCCTCCCCTCATCCCTGATCCAGATGGGGAAAGCACGAGGCCGAGGCAGATCGACACCGACGGCGATCAAGGCAGTGGTGATCGCGAGCCCCGGCGGTTCCTCCGATCCCCTCCCCGCTAGACGCCAGCACCCACCGCCGCTGCCGCCATAGGAGATCCATGCGGCCATGCCGAGAGCAAAGCATAGGAGGGGAAGGAGACCGAAGAGAGGAACAACGACCATGATGTTCTCGAGCCAGGTCGACGCCTTCTCGTCGTCGCAGTTCACCGCGTCGCAGAACGCTGCCGCCGACTCCACCCCCAACAAGGTCGGTCCCACCTTCTCCTCTCCTCCGTCCCCGCTTTCTGGCGAGATGGATCCTCGCCGGTTTCCTCACGCGGATCTCTCCATTGTGCTTCTCAGGCGCATCGGGCACGATGCCGCTCATCGTGAAGCAGATCGCGAATGCGCAGCTAGCCGGCACTGGTGAGAAGGGCGGGCCCTTCGTCGTCGACGGCATCGAGATGGCTAACGTGAGGACCCACCCGCCTTATGCTCTTCTCCTCGGTTATTTGTTCGTTTGGTTTGACGTGACTATCTTTCTTGTGGATTGGGGGATCTGCAGGTCAGGCTCGTGGGGATGGTGAGCGGCAAGGTGGAGCGGAACACAAACGTCTCCTTCACCCTTGACGACGGCACCGGCCGCATCGACTTCATCAGATGGTAAACGCATCTAGGAAAATCGCTTGTTTCTACTTAAGTTCCAGATGCATCTATGCCAGGGCTATAACTTCAGTCTTCACTAGATAGAAATATTGTTGGTTGTTAGTACGACGGTGGAAGATAAATTCAGTACGGAGAAACCTGCAGGTTCTTGACCATCTCTGATTAATTCAGTAATTGAATTCTAGATTTGTTCTAGGTTAAAAATTTAGACCTTTGTGCCGATGTTGACTATTAGATTCGTCAGACCTTACAAGTTCAATCTGCACTAAAAAATGCTACTGGCTGTCACAACACTGCAAGGAGTGAAATGATGGGAAATCTGCAATCGCTCTGCCATCTCTGACTAATTAACCATTTGAGGGAGAGACATTAGTGGAATATATCACTTGTGTGTTTGCAGTAGCACTGACTCTACTTCTGGTGGTATATACTGAAACAATCAGAGATGAAGTCGATCAGCAATCAATTTTGATTTGGAATCAGCAATGTGCTTTTGTCTTAAATGACGTTCTGTATGTTATCTTTTTCCTTTACTAAACATGGAACAGAGAGCCAACCAATCTTGGGATTTCATAATTGTTACTAATCCATCTGATATGATGTTGTGTTCCTACACCGAGTTCCTCAAGGACCTCGACGACGGCAAGATCGACAACATCTAAATTCAGTATTATGCCTCCTTTGACCTATGATGTTCAGCAATCACAAATATTAAACCATTCTTCTAATACAATATTACCATGCATCTGTATTATAAGTTATAATACAGAATAATTGTGAATTTAACTTGTCTGCATATATATAAATGAATTGGACATATACTGTACATGATTAAGTTCACGGCAATTGGTGCTCAATATGACATCACCACGTTTGAACAATGAACCATGCCGCATCAGCACATATATTTTCCTTTTTTCCCTTCCAAATACACATGCTCTGTTTTGTTTTTCCATGCCTATAATTCCCCCGGATTTCTTCTGAAGGTTATGTGGTTTCTGATATAATAACTAGTTATTTTCAAGAGCACTAATCCATGCAGTGTTAGTTCACATCTAACAGATCATGCATGTTTTCAAAAATCATGTCTTCAAGGTTTGAGATCATCTTATATTCAGCATGAACAGACCATTCACACATATATGTTGTTTATCTATACTACTAGGATAGTTGGTACTTTGTCTGGCTTCATGCATGGGAAGCATTGGTATCTCACATCTCTCCCGTATGCATGCTGATTTTCTACTAATATGTCTTATGCAATCAGATTACATTTCTGTTTGCTATGTCTTATGCTATCCCTGTCTGTTGAATGGATAGGTTCAGTTTTCTTTTGTTCTATTTCTAGTTTAAGCATAAGCAGTTCTAGTAAGTGTGCGGACCTACTTTGTCATGTGCAAATTTGCTTGCATCCAGTTCAGAAAATTTCTGAATTCTCAGATGTTTGCATTTTGTTCGCATTTCTTTTATAGTATATAAATGTTTGATCCATATAAACTAAATACTTGTACAGACGCACAACTTCCTCTCAACAAAAAAACTAAGCAATTGTCTGTAGCACGTTTGTTTGCTTTCTTCTTTGAGAAATCTCATATTTGTTTGCTTGGCCAGAAAATTGTTTGCTTTCTACTTTGAGAAATCTCATGTTTGCTTGCTAGGCCAGAAAATAGGCAGCTCCCAGCCTGGTTAGCCCCATGCACTTACTGTTTGTTTGGTCTATAACCAATGGCCAAACCAACTGCTGCTGCTATTGCACTTCCATTTCTGTGATGTGTGTTTGTTACTTGTCACTTGTAGGCTAACTTAATTATACTTTCATTTAACACACTTTTCTATGGGTCGGGCCACTTTATGATTCCTTTGAATGTTGAATTGTATTTGATGCTTTTCATATTTGAACCTCTACTTTTATCATGCTCCACTCACTGCTGGCTTACCGTTTCTTTGGAACAACCAGGAACTGGACATTGCGATTGTGAAGGCCACCAACCATAGCGAGCGTCCATCGAGGAAGAAGTATACAAGATGTAATGGTTTATCCTGTCTCTTAGTTGAACCACTATAGCGGCTGAGTGTTTCATCACTATTGCACTATTTGCTTGATGTGAAGTGTCGAGTAAAAATTGCATTCTCTGAATTCTTTTTTCTCAACACAAAATATGTGTAGATACAATTGACTTGTGGTTATATTTTGTTGCAATAGAAGAGATAAATCATTTGTGACATGAAGGATTTTTAACATCATCTTCGGGGTGAACACAAATCTTTTTATTTCTAATATTTTTTATATTTCTTTCCTTTTGATTGACTCATGTGCAGTGTAATGTTCTTGTAGGATGACAAGTTGTCGCATCTCGAGCATGTCTCGTAGGAGAGTGGAATGAAGTCCATTGTACTGTTGGGACAGTAATAGATGTGCCATTGCTTTATTGTGCAATTCTGTTCATTCTTGCTATATTCCTGTGCAAGGAATTGTATTCATGTGTTATGTAAACCTGGGAGATGTATTATGTGATGTTATATGATGGATGCTTTTAATTCGACTTTAAGTTTTCTTGATTTGAATATGAAATAGTGTTGGATTTAATACTGGACAAATAATTGGGCTAAAAGGCTCAACAAATAAAATGAAACCAAGTTCCAGAACAAAAAAAATAAATCTAATAAGTCCAAGGCCCAAATAAGTGGATGACGGAAAGAAAATAAAGAAGCCCGAATTATTGGGCCAGGCCCATGTAGCTAAGCAAAATAAAGAGAAAAAACATTAAATGGGCTGAATTAATGGGCTTGGCCCATGTAGAACACTGAATTGGACTGGGCTGATTCTAATCGACGACCTTTTCATTTGGTCACAATTTTGCCACGTCAGCTTGCCACGTCGGATCCGACGTGGCCTGGGCAGACTGCCAGTGACCAAAACAATTGGTCGTAGAACCTACGACCTTTTTTTGGTCGTAAACGTCTACGACCAATCCAGAAGAAAGGTCCTTAATTTCCATTCTTGACCCTCAGCTTTTGACCAACTGTTTTTGGACGTAAAAAGGTCATAAATGAAAAACAATGACCATTTGATGACCAATATTGATGGTCGCAAGTTAGCATATTTCTTGCAGTGGGAGATGAGTCATGGCCGCGGTGGAGTAGGAACGACACGCGCGGGGGCACCAGAGGAGGAAAGTAGGCGCTGGCTCGCGAATGACACAACGATGCGGCAAGGGAAGCGCCGGTCGTGCAGCAACGCGGGGGCGTCGGGAGGCCGGCGTCGCGCCAGCGCAGCGACGCGGTGACGGGGACATGGGTGGCACAACGACACAGGGACGTCGGGAGGCTGGCATCACGGGCTTCGCGCCGACGGAACAACGCAGTGAAAGGGACACGGCGGCGCAATGACGCGGGGACGTCGGGAGGCCGGCGTCACGGGCGCCGCATCGGCGCGGCGAGGCGGTGACGTCGGGAGGCCGGTGTCGCGATGGTGGTGAAGATGGTCCCGCCCGGACTGTGGTTCCAGCAGCAGGTAGCCCCATGATGGGCGCCAACTATCGTCGTTTTTTCACGGGGGGTGCCCCGGGACGACAGATACCATGGGATGGCTTAAGAGGTGAGAGCAAGGCTGCAGCGGAGATCCGGGACGGGATAGGGCAACACCATGCGGTGGTTTACCCAGGTTCGAGGCTCTCCGAAGAGATAATACCCCTACTCCTGCATGTCTGTATATGAGATGTATCGTAGTACATAGTTGCTCCTAGAGCTGTTTGGGGAGGAGAGCCATGAGACTTCTTGCCTCATATGTGCATGTGTGAGCATGTGAGGAATGAGAGAGTGAGAGTGTGAGCTCCAGGGAGCTCTCACGTGTGTGTGTGTGAATGAATGCCCTGAGAGGCTCCCCCTGGTGCCTCTTATAAAGGGAGGACGAGGGGACAAGGGGTGGCCTGCATGGCCAACTAAACACTATTGGAGATGACAAGTGAGGCATGCAATAGTACACCACTATTAAAGATGACATGGGAGGTGACGCGATGACGCGGGCTATAGTGCACCACTATTGTGGGTTCAGCGAAGTGATGCATGATGCACGCTATAGTGTCCTCATGTCATGTCTAACGGGACGTGGTGGTTGACCTCACGCAGCAGGCCGGCTGGAGCAACCGGACAGAGGCCGGTCGGAGCAGCTGGCACGGGCAGGGAGCCGGCCGGATCGGGGTTCCAGTCGGAACAGCCGGACAGAGGGGCGTTGGTCGTCCCGTTGTTTTAAAATGTTGATTCGACTCCATGATCCTACCCGGGGTAATCCCCCGACAGGTACAACTGTGGTAAATATAAAATCTATGAACTTTCTCTCTCGCGTGATTTGAACAGTAATTAGGGCTGGACGTTCGGTTTATATGGTTAACACGGTTCGATTTATTTCTTTTTTACAATTTCGGATTTGAAAAGATGGAAACTAAAATAATCACACAAAAATTAAAACCGAACCATATTAACCATTGTATATCGGTTTAGTTTGTTCGGTTAACCAAAAAACCAAAATACATGCATTCCTCATAAGTGTAATGACTCATTAGTACTGATTTGCATTGTATATAATGCATAAAATAATAACAGGAGCTAGCAAATTTAACATCAGCCAATGCTTTATTGGTGAAGCAAACTAGTGAGCATAATTAAGTGGAAATATTACATAGGACGTGACATGTATTATGTATGGAAGAATATGTGTGATGCCCAATCCCAATTACACGACTATTGTTCATATCGGTTTGTTCGGTCTATTCGGTTTCTGTACACTGAAAATAGAACAAAAATATAACACCGAACAACCTTCAAAATTCCCACCGAATTGAGAATCCAACCACCAAATTAATCGACAAATCAGTTAATATGGTTCGGTTTGGTTTGGTTTTTCGGTTTAACAATGCCCACCCCTAACAGTAAGAGTTTGTGCTTATATATAGCTATTACTAAAATCTATGAACTTTTTCTCCGACGTGATTTGAACAGTAATAGTTTGTGCTTGTATATAGCTATTAACTACTCCCTCTAATCCATACTAAAGTAGTGACAATTAATATGGATTGGCGAAAGTATCTTTTTCAATATTTAGAATTGTAGTAATTCTTATTTAAATTTGAAGTTTTATGTTTTTCTTTTCTTTTGTAAGCATCTTTTGTTAAACACAGCTACCCTTTTAACAACAACAACAACAACAACAACAACAACAACAACAACAATAATGTTTTCATGTTGGTAGTTTTTTTTCGCCTATCCTACAAAAGGGTGTTTGAAAATTGTTTTCATGCTCCACAAGGAACGGTAGTATGGAATAATCAAGCGAAATTTGTATTTTTCAAACGTTCGCTATTTAGGATCAAATCCAAACGGTTCGCAAGCCGTTTGATCCTGATCGCGCACGCGCCCTGCCGCGCGATATTTTCTCCTTATTTGTTTCTCCAACGCCCACGCCCTGTGAGACTCGTCAGGTTGCAGCTCGATCCGTCCACCGTGGAGGAGGAGCACCTCGTCCCGTCCGCCCGTTATGAAGACTTTGGAGTGATGTATGCATCAGGTGTGATTTGTGTTTTTTAGTACTACTGGAATAGTGCGGGTGGTACTTGTTCCCACAGTCCACCAACATACTGGGCATTATACATGTACTGGACCATGTAGTATGATTCACTGTAAGTGTAGGTCTTACAACCTTCGCTGATTATAATTAACAAGGACAAACACCAATTATAGTTGGACGATTATAGTTCTATTCCATGTTGTTCCTGCGATAGTTTGTTTTGTGTTATTGGAATTTTATGGTACGAAGGTGAAGTTGGAGAAATAGGAGTGGCATGAATATCAGTTTTGTTACTCGACCAGATATACTGTTCTTTGTTTCCTCATTTTGGGGCAATGTTTAGCCTCGTAACTCATACCATGTTTATCCTTGTAGCTTCTAATGTGTCAGCATGATAACACTCAATATGTGTTCAATTTTGCATCAATTTTTGCTTACCAAAATCTGTATGATTTTGTTTACCTTTTTTTCAGCATAATCTGAATGTTTAACTCGAATTTGTTTTAACTTGACTGGAGTCCGATAACTTATATGATGTTAGCCTGGTAGCTTCTTGTGTGTCAGCATGATAACAGTCACTTTGTTAGCGTGCTTAACTAATTTTGTTTTCCAGCATGGTAAATTCAATTGTTTCTCCCTGATAATTCATATTTTTAGCTTGATAATTACACCATGTGCAGCAATTTAACTTGATCCACTTTTTCAACACTTTATTTTTACTTTCAAGCTGATAATGTATGCAACTTGAGGATGATAATTTATAATATGACAGCCTGATGAGTTGTGATGTGTCAGGTTGGTTAACTCAAACTGCATTTTTCAACATTCATGTTTTTACTTCCACTTGATAAATTATGCAGCCTGAGCCTTATACCTTATATTACATCATACTGATAACTTCTATGGTGTGAGCATGATAAGACTAGCCTTTGTTACCCAGTTTAATTTATTCGCTTTTGGTACGGTAACTTCAGTTGTTTCTACTTGATATTTCATATTGATTAACCAGATAAGTTATGCATCTTGATTCTGATAACATATAATATATCAGCCTGGGAACTTGTGATGTTTTACAATGTTTAACTCGAAATACTTTCAACACTCATGTTTTACTTCATCTTGATGACTTATGCAGCTTGACCTTGATAGCTTATAATATATCACAATGATAAGTTCAAGTATGTCACCCTGATAACATTTGTTAGACTATTTAATTCATTCTATTTTCAGCATGGTAACGTGACAACTTTTACCTGATAATTCATACTATTTTAGCCTGATAAATTTAACCGTGTGTAGCACTTTAACCTGATCCACTTTCAACATTTTATTTTTACTTTCAACCTGATAACCTATGCAACTTGAGGCTAATAAGTCATAATATATTTCAGCCTAATAAGTTGTGATGTGTCAGAATGGTTAACTCAAACTGCTTTTTTCAACACTTATGTTTTTACTCCCACTTGATAAATGACGCAACTTGAGCCTGATACCTTATTGCGTCAACCTGATAACTTCTGTGGTGTTATCATGATAACACTCACTTTTGTTACCCTGTTTAACTCCTTTGCTTTTTCAGTATGGTAACTCAATTGTTTGTACCTGATAATTCATATTGATTTAGCTTGATAAATTACATCGTGTCAGCATGTTTAACTCCAACGTCTTTCAGCACTTATAATTTTGTGCAAATGGAATGGTAATTTGTTCACCAGGACCCGATAATTAATGTATAAATGTCATGGTAACTTCAATCGGGGGTGAAAAATAAAATAAAACATCTACCCGGTAATTTATATGTAAACAACACAGTAATTTCTGCATGACAATCGTGATAACTTAGGCACAAACACCGTGGCAACTTTGACCTGAAAGAAAAAAGTTGTCAACAATGTACTCCGGTAACTTTTTGTTTAAACATCATGGTAATAACGCATTATATACATGATAACTTAGGTACAAACACCATGATAACTTGGACCCCAAGGAAAAATTGTTGAAAAATGACCCCATATAAAAGTTTGTTGAAAATCGTACCTTGATAACTTGTGTGTATATAACATGATAATATACATACAACAGAGCTGATAACTTAGTTAATCCAGACATGGTAACTTTTGATCAGGGAAAACTGTTGTTAAAAAATACCTTCCAATAACTCATGTGTAAATAACATGATAATACGCACACATGAGAGCTGATAACTAATATACAAATATCCCGGTAATTTTTTGACCGAGGAAATAAAAATTGTTAAAAAACATACCCCGATAACTTTTGTACAACATGATAATATACACAATAAAGATGATAACTCACTACTAACATCATAATCACTTTTTGACCTGGGATAAAAATTTGTTGAGAACATACCCCGGAAACTTTTGTGTAAATGACATGGTAACTTATGTATGACCGACGTGATAACTTACGTAGCCCAGATGTGATAACTTTTGGTTCGAAAAAAAAGTCATTAGAACATATCAACATGAAATCTAGTTTCGAAGATCTCATCGGATCGATTTTTTTGGTGTGAAGACGGTTTTCTCAATCGGAGCAATGATTTGAGCAACAAAACATTTTAAAGTTTGAAAAAAGAAAGAATCTAGGATGACATCAATTTTTCGTCCTCTAGTGCATATATGCATGTAATTAGAGAGAGAAGTGTATGATGAAAGAAAAATTAATTATTATAATGCATGCATGTATATAATTAGAATAAAATAAGGATCATTCTTGTCTATTGCTAAAAGGAAACACTTGCTATCCTAAGTCTGATAGGAAGCAATCGCCAGACCACTGGGACGCCGTTGATATTTGTTTAATCCCACAGCTGAGGAAACACAATTTAATCACCTGTCCCGCTGCTAACCATCCGTTTTTTACGCTAGACATGTTTCCCCTGAAATCACTCTTCCGTTTCTTTCCCATGTCGGTTGTCTCTCTCTTCTACCGCCGGCACATCTCGCCGGACACACGTCGTATCCGAGCTCGTCATCCACCGTGCCTCCCCAGTCTTCTCCAATAGCGCCGCCCGATTCGATCCCCCCGATCAGCGTGCTTCCAACCCACCACACCGACAAGCACACCATCGAAGGCACCGGCCAGATCCGATCTCCTGCACCGCATGTTCCTCGATGCAGCCCTCGGGCGACCTCGCCGGCACACCGAACTGAATTTAGGTGGCCCTGTCCGTCATCCCCACTGCGTTTATTGCATGACAAGCTTGGCCGTAAGATCAACTGGCTGCTTGCAAGTTTTGGGTCCTATCAGTTTTCAGTTTCTAAAATCCTAGTTGATTTCTAACATATTGTTTGCTGATAACTTGCATCTTGGTTTGTTCCTTGTTGTCGGGTGTGAATCTGTACCGACCATTGTGTATTGCATCATGAAATCATCAACCAAATTCTATTTATTTTGTATGTACGGATATCACACAAATATGCATTCCCATGTTGGTGACAGACAATCTTAGTATATCTACGTTTTCTTTTTTCACGCCTCCAAGCAACAGTATTTTTAAGAGCACTCTTTTGATGCTTATGCTTCTTACTGATGGTGCTTCATAATTGTAATACACATTATTCTTTGGGCTAGAGTTTTCTTCCATAGGTTAACAAAATGAGAAAGGTTAACAGCTCCCGGGTGCCTCGGCACCCTCTATGAACAGGAAAATATAAAAACACTCTATAAACAGTAAAATACGGGAAATATAAAAACCTTTATGAACAGTAAAATACGAAAACACTTTATGAACAGCAAAATATAAAAAAACACTCTATGAACAGAAAAATATAAAAACATATTAATAAATTCTAAAACTTTGCCATATCAAAGATGGTCAAATTCCCTAGGTGCTTGCAAGTTTTCATGCCAAAATATTATGTAGAGAAAGATGTACAAACAAGTTTCAGATTTCAGTGCTAAAAGTGTTCAAAACTTGAAACACTAAAATGTTTTTCCTCTGTAGAGCTCCTCGAATGTTTTTTTGGCACGAAAACTTGCAAGCACCTAGGAAGTTTGATCATCTTTGATGTTGCAAAGTTTCAGATTTTTTTATTTTTTCTATTTGTTTTGATTTTACTGTTCATAGAGGGTGCCTAGGCACCCGGGAGCTGAAAATCCACTCTCAAACTAACAAAATTTGGTGATTCTTATATAGTTGACACAAAATGTGCATCCCCATGTTAGCCGCAATATTAGCCCATTTCCATTAACAATATTCTATGCTTTCAATTAAGATGAACCTTACAGGGATATCATATTTTTCATGCTGCCCGCAAGTGGGGTTTCGGAATCAGACTTCATATGCTTCTTCGGTTTATATGGGTTGCTTCCATACTTTCTGCATCTTATTTGCAAATTTTGTTCATGACCTTGTTATGACCATTGAAATATGCCATGCAAAATATATTTATTCGTTTTTGGTAATTTGCTTTCATAGTTCTTTCTTCATTGTTCTAATTTGACTGCACCATTGTAATGTAAACATTCTTTGCTTCGTCAACATTGTACCAATGCATCATACTTAACCAGAGTATGCTTCAAGCAGGTGTGTGTTGCCTTCAGGACGCTCGACATGGATGATATGTCTATATAGAGGCGGTCGGTGCATGCACTGACAAGCACGGCAACACCTGGATCAACCTTACAATGAAGACACCCATTCGCTAGATCAAGGGAAGCAAGTCCATAGTCTTTAGGAAATATTCAATGTCAACTTAGGAAGCATTGTAATATTGTCAACTTGAAGGAAACAATTTTGTGGCACTTCTGATATTGTAAGAACGGCCCCAACACTACAACTAATGTTAGAAGCAAATTATTGTCGCAATGGAAACACTTTTGTAGTGGATGGAAGCAAAGTTTTCTTGTGTTGGAAATATAATAAGATATATTTGATTTGAATTTTCCATGTGGAGCACACAAATATTTTTCGCCCGAACCAAATTTCAATCGCAATGGCAATAAAAGCAAATGTCTCATCAGTGGAAGCAACTTTTTTTATTATGTTGGAAGCAAAAGTAAATGTTACACCGGATACAAGTTTTTTAAAAATCAATGAATATTATTTCTCAAAAATAAATTTGTATGAAATTTTACCAGTAGTATAAGATGAGACATTATCAATTTTTTGAGTGATGGAAGCACGTACAAGTGCAGAAGCAGCATGGACAAATCGATTCCTATAAGCGTTAACTACTATCAGACGTACTTTCCGGAGCAGTTACAAGGAACAGGCGGGACGTTCGGTAAAGAAATCTAAACAACACCAACATTCCCCTCGCTTACATCTGACCGTCCAATACACTACTAATCCTACGGTCAGAGACTGGTCTGATGGATTGCTAGGACTGGTCCCTAGTGGTTGCCATTGCTAAAATCGAAACATTTGGTAGTTATAAAGGTCCTTAGTGTAATATACACTGAAAAGAACTGAAATACACAATGAACGTTCATAGTATTCGTTGAACAAATTCTTAATATACGATGAAATTTTTATAATGCATACTGAGTTTTTTTACAAGTAGAACATTTCTTAGTATATGATGATTATTTTTGTAATTCACACAGAACTTTTATATAATATCCAAAAGTAAATAAGAATAAAAAATGAAAATCAATAGAAAGATAAACAAAAAAAATAAAGTAAAAAAACAGTGAAACCTAACCATGGACCGGCCTAAACTGAGGCATCGGGCAGCGTCAAATAGGAAAAGCCGAGTAGGACTCTATGGGCAGATTTGCTCCATGGTTTTGATTAGTAGGGCTTCTGCTGTATACGTGCACGTTTAGGCTCGATATACGGAGTACTATATTATGGATCCTAAAAACACTAGTACTACCTGTTATTTATTTATTTATTTTTGCATGGCTACTATACCAGGAATTACGTGAATACCTGCTTCGACTCAAACTCGGCCACTCGTACGGTGGTGCCCTATAAAGAATACGAAGTCTACGGTCACAACTCACAATCGATCGATTTCGAGCGAGTCGCCGGCTGTCCACCGACCGAGCACGATGCGCATCTCTTTGCCTTGGGACATCGATGTCTATGCTACAATGGGACGCCGTCGTCGCAGTGAGGCCGAGGAGATCCCTAACGAGATGCTGCATGAAATCCTGATGAAGCTGCCGACCAAGGACTTGGCCCGGTGCTGCTGCGTCTCCAGGCAGTGGCGCAGCGTCCTCGGAGACCTCTCCTTCCGCAAGCTCCACGCAGCTAGCGAGCCCTGCCGCGCTCTCGGCGGAGCCCGAGTTCTTGCGCTTATCCAGTGTACCATACGACTTCAGCCATAGCATCAAGACCGCCCTCAGCGTATCGACGGGCAAACCCATGTGCTCCATCGACATCCTCGACCGCTACGTCATCGTCAACGTCTGCAACGGCCTCCTCTGCTTCGTTGACGGGGACCACAATGCTCCGGCGCCGGCGGTGGAATTCAACCCCGCTACCGGCGAGACGCTGGCGCTTCCTGAGACGCCTCCGCTCAGCAACAAGGACCGTGTGTATCATCTCTTTGCCTTTGGATTCAGCCCGCCCACCAACGAGTACAAGCTGTTTCGCCTCTCTTTCCCGTCATGTGCTCGTACTCCGAAGAAGAACGGGTGGACGTGGACGCCTACACCTTGGGTGACGCCCGCGGGTGGCGCAAAGACTCGTTCTTGTCACCCTTTAGCCCACCACCCAGAAGAATTAACGCTTCGGCGCCAGTGCTGATCGACGGTAAACTTCACATCGCGTACACTCTACCGGACCGAGAGGAGCGCTGGTAGTGGACGTGCCTACCGAGACGTTCCGCACATACCCTCTCCCAGACGGTCTCGGGACCTTTCCAGATGATGATCCGGTGGCCTTTGAGCTGAAGGGGAGGCTGTGCTTCGCCACACACGTATTCGGCGGTGGTCGCCGCCCCACGGCCCTTCGCTTCTGGGTCATGGCCATGGAGAATAAGGAATCGGACGGCGAGAAGGAGCAGCACTGGGACTTGCGCTACAACTTCTGCGTGGAAGTGGAACGTCCCATCCGCATCCGAAAGCCGTGGACTGCATGGTTTCCACATGAGATGATCTACTATACGCGCTACAACAACTTGCTCATGTATGACACGCGGTCGTCCGTTGCTGACCATGGTCGACTGCTACAGTGGAGCAAGCAGCTCCCACCGGTATCGTCATGGGAATGGCGATGGAGCATCCATCGGGGTTACCGTCCCACTCTGCTCTCGCCTCGCATCTTTGAATTGCCACCACCTCAAGACGAGACGATGATGGACATATGCTCTTAAGGAATTGTAGTACTTATATCGTATCAGTACATTGTCCGAGTTTGTAATGAAATTTTGGATAATGTGTCCTAAGATTGAAATTTATATTGTGTTTATTACATAAATGTTCAATGTATATTAAAAAAACTGTTCAACATACATTACACAAATGTTCAATGCACATTTGAAAATTGTTCAACGTACATTATAAATTGCTCAGTACGTACTCAAAAATTGTTCAGCGTATACAGTCATATTATAAAATGTTCCCATAAAAAACCGAGCAAAAATGTGGGGTGCTACAGTAAACACATGGGGCCATAATGGGCTGGCCCAAGCACCCTGGGACTCACATTTTGTAAGTACATGGGCGGTGTATAGGAAGGAGCCATTAATTAGAAAGCACTCCCTCGGAAGCCTCCCAACGATCACTCCCATGCGTTGTCACTTAGCGCGTTCTCAGCTGTCGTCACGTGTCGCGTTCTAAGCGTTCCTTTCAAATTTTATTTTATTTCGTAGGCGTTTTTGCCTTTTTAGATTGTTTCTTGGGGGGGGGGGGGGTTGGTGTTCTGGCTTTTCACCGGTCTTTCTCAGCTTTTGGACGAAAAAAATTACACGAAAAAACATGTTTTTTGTTTTTTTTCGCGAGAGGCACGACTTCTCAGAAAGGAAAAAAACATGTTTTCTATTTTTTTAGAGACAAGGTTTTGCTTTCGCGAGAGGCACGGTCGTGCCTTTCGGACTGGAAAAAAAATGTGTTTTCTATTTATTTTTTGTGAGAGGCACGATTTTGCTTTCGTGAGCGTGCCCCTCAGAAAGAAAGAAAAAACATATTTTTTCGCGAGAGGCATGGTTTTGACTTCACGAGAGGCACGGTGCCTCTCGAAAAGGGGAAAAACGTGTTTTCTGTTTTCTTTTCTATCAAGTGGCATGATTTTTTCGTTCAGTTTTTTCTAAAAAAAAGTTTTTCAAAGCCTATCAAGATGGGATCTAATTTTGAAGATCTTGATGCGAGGAACCCAAGAGTGAAAAAGATTCGGAATTTGGACGCATGGTTTAAGAGATAAAACATTTTAAAATACGGATCTATGAAAAAAGACAAATCTCTCAGGTTGCGACAAGTTGCACACATGTAGTACGTCATTCGGGGATTGGAGTAATTTTTGAAAGGTGTACTTGTCAATTATTGGTCTCGTGTATAGGGACTCTCGAGCAAACCCAAAACACGGCGAGGTGAGCGACTAAGAGCAACTCCAACAGGAAGATCCAATCGGACGCGCAATTTGTCCGATTTTCGTCCGTTTGGGTTGGCCGCCCGCACGGCGTCCGCCGACTTTAACATTTGGGTTTGCTGTGCGCCCAACGCGCGGACCCATATATGCCGACGTGGCCGGCTGTCCATCCTTTTTATTCACATAGCACAAATTTTATATTTGCTACACACATATTTTGCATTAATTTTACAAAGCAAACATATGGTCCCAACAAAATAAATGGCATGGTTTCAACAACAAATAAATAACATAGTTTTACAAACCGAATATAAATAAAATAGTCTCACATACTTTTGCAAGCCAAAGAGATACATCTATTGGTCACCAACATGAGCCCACATATGCTCAACCAAATCATTTTGCAATTGCATGTGAGTTTTCCAATCATGCATGTCATGATGAAATTGGACGAACTGTTTAAACATAGTCGCTCCTCCATGCTCACGCATAACATTCTCACCCTGATACTGAAACCCTTGATCGTAGAGATGTTTCGGACGCTCATCTTCTACGATCATATTGTGCATGATCACACAAACAGCCATCACCTCCCATAGTTTTCTCGTGCTCCAAGTTTTTACAGGATACCGAACGAAGCCCCATCGAGATTGCAAAACACCAAAGGCTCTTTCCTAGCACTCTCTTGCTCTTGAGCAAATCTTTTCCTCTCCTCTCCAATAGAATTGGGGATTGTCTTCACAATAGTGGTCCATTGAGGATAGATACCATCACCCAGGTAGTATCCTTTGTCACAGTTGTGGCCATTGATGGTAAAATTAACCGTTGGGTTGTTGCCTTCGGCAAGTCTAGCAAACACCAGCGAGCGCGGAAGCACGTTGATATCATTGTGTGATCTGGCCATGACAAAGAAAGAGTGTCAGATCCAGAGATCTTGAGATGCCACGGCCTCAAGTATGATAGTAAAAGCCCTGACATGGCCCTTATACTGCCGTTGCCAAGCAGAAGGGTAGTTTTTCCACTCCCAGTGCATGCAGTCTATGCTACCAAGCATCCCTGGAAAGCCCCTGCTGGCATTCATCGCCAACAAACGGGTTGTATCTTCAGGAGTCAGCTCTCTCAAGTACTCAGGGCCAAACATAGCAATAACAGCCTTGCAAAACTTATACAAGGATTCTAGGCAAGTAGACTCGCTCATACGAACGTACTCGTCAATGAGATCATCGGGCACTCAGTATACAAGCATTCGGATGGCTGCAGTGCATTACTGATAAGAGGAGAAGCCAATCTTTCCAATGACATGATCTTTGCACTCGAAATAGTTATCGTAGTCAATCACCCCCTCTCTAATACGGTTGAAAAGATGCCTACTCGTATGGAAACAACGACGAAATTTCTCATGTTTGAACAACGAATTCGTTGTGTCCAAGTAGTCTTTCCAAAGAAGAAAATGCCCGCTCTCTCGGTTGCGATTCAACGCCGGAAGGTGTCCCGGAATGGAGACACGGAATAACGGCCAAGTTCATACAAACCAAGCGGAAGCTTAAAGCTGTCTGAGTACAGACAGATGAAAGGGTAAAAAGTCACATGCCCTGACTATCTATAGCCCGCCACATGGCATAGGGTCGTAGATGGGATACCAGCTATTCAGCGTTGTCGACATCTAGGTAGAACCCACCTGATGGGTCTTGAGTCTCATCTACAACATTTATAAAGCAAACATGAGTACAAACGTACTCAATAAGTCTTGAAAGCAGACCTAGTCTATTCATGCTCATGTATCAACAAGGGGAGTGGTGAAGTTTATGCAACAATGACAGCTTTGACTCTTGTCTAACCTATACTACACAAATTAATTCTTTATTCGAGTTTTAGATATCGCACACGAGTCCACTAACACCACATCAATACACCACCATGGATTCACTTCCGTCACCTACGAGAGTGCCATCCACGGTACTCACACTTGTCTTGATATTTTTATGAGTAACCATTTGGCTATTGATGTGGCGATGGACCATCACGGCAGCCAAGATCTCCTCCTCCTCATCGGACGAGGAATCGCCGGAGTCGCAAAGAAAATTGTGAAAGAAGATCTTGTCGGCAAAATCCATTTTTGTACCTTGGCAAACTGTCGAACAGCTTGCGGGCATCGACGAAGGAGACAACCGGCAAAGGGAGTCACGCCACCCTCGGACCAGCTAGCTGCACTAGCGGCGTTCGACGAGTGCCAAGACGAAGGAACTCTGGCCAGCGAGGAAGCTTCTTGACCGCGTCCTCGGTTGTGTCGGGGAAGTAAGGGAGGGAGCTTTCGATTCTCTGGTGGCAAGTCGATGGGAGCGTGGCGATGTGGGAGGTAGCGACGTTGCAGGTGATGGCACCGGCAGCTTGCGCCGGCACCGAAAAAGTGGGCGGCGGCATCGGCGATGAGGGAGAAGGGTTTGTTGCTGGAATGGGAGAGGATGGCCAATGTGCCACCGACCAGCGAGCCAGGGGGAGTAGGCGGGCGGGCGCGCGTGTCCGTCTCGTGTTCATGTCATTGCAAATGCGGCCCAAATTTGGGCCGGAAATGGGTCCGCAAGCGGACGAAAAGCGGACGCGTGCCCGTTTGGGTCGACGCATTGGGCCGACTTTTCTGTCCATGCCGACCCAAATGGACACACGCGGACGAAATGGGTCTCCGTGTTGAAATTGCTCTAACCAGGCCCGTCCGTTTAGCCAGTTAGTAGGGAGGTTTATTGCTTTCAAGCTATTAATTATGAAGCTCATAAGATAGCTAGGTTGGGCACTGTTCTACCTTGGGGGAGGAGGTATAGTTGGTTGGGTACATCCCATGAGGATCATGTAATTCTTGTAAACATTCACGTAAGATAATAAAAGCCTGGTTGTCTTTCCAACAAAAAGGAAGGTATATGGCTCTGTCTTTCTTGGTTTTAAGACCTTCTAGAATGTTCCAATCTGATTTCTTATTTTCTAAGAAAAATCATTTTCTATTTTGGTTTTCTCTACCTTTTTATTCGTTTTATTTTTTTAGTTTTATTATTTTTATTTTTTCAAAATTAAAAATGGTCAGTTTTATTTGATTTTTTTAAATAAATTACGGAGAATTCTTTAAGATTGACAACATACATAATATGGATTGGAGGGAGTACTAAAGAATTTTTTTAAAATTTGAGAACTTTTTTATTTTAGATTTTTTTAACATGACTTCTCTTAATTTGACAACGTTTTTTTATTTCTGAGAACATTTTTTTAAGTTGACAATTCTTTGTACCCAGGAACATTTTTTACATGCAAAACATTTTTGGGAACTTGAAAACCTTTTCAAATTTGAGAAATTTTACAAATTCTGATAACTTTGTAAAAATTATAGGATGTTTTCTTTATTTAAGAACATTCATAAGTACATCTAGTGCCCCCTTTAAGGTTTTGGAGTATTGATGACAAAACTGATGAAGTGACTAATCTTATTGTGAGCATACACATGTGAGAGTTCGCACAGATTTGGTTTAACAAAGAACAATGACCCCTGAAAATGTGAAGGAAACATGAAGGTTTGGGTGCGCCCTTCTAAAGAATGGAAACCTGGAGAATTATGGTTGTTTACTAGTGTCCTTTGTTTTTTAGTTATAGGACAAATCGTAATATAAAGGGGGTTACAGGTAATACGAAGATAATATTTTCAACGTGTACTCAATCAAACCTATTCCTTTCGAGTTGACGAGTTGAATTTTTTCTTCTATGCAAACTCTTCAAGCTTGTGTGTGACCAAGGTGATTCTTCAGTGCACACAAGTTTGATTTCTTCACTCAGGAGTTAGAGCAACTCTAGTAGACCCTGCATCCCACCGGCCTGCAAAACGCGTTTGCAGTTCGTGAAAAACGGCATTTGCGGGTCGGTGCGGATGGTCGCAGATGCAGACCCTCAAACAGACCCGTATAAAAGTATATTCACGGAATATGCTTTTTTACGGGTTGGCTTTGCGGGGTCTGCTCGGGCATCGCCGCGTTGACCTGCAAACCGAAGACACCCAATTCTCGAATTTAACATAGGTTCCGACAAATAAGTTCAAATTCAAACAATATAACACAGTTTACGCGTAAATAAAAGCTTCAGTTTAGAAGGATAAACTCAAAAGAGGGTCTTGCAAAAATGACGACCACGTCCGGCATCATCTTGGTCGATCTTCACTCCGCGGCATCGAGTCCATCTTGAAGTTTATCGCCACCACCGAATCCACCTCCGGCGCTTGTTCCAACTCTCACATCGAAATCATCGACATTGGCACCATATGGAGCAGAGAAAAGATCTCCGGTACTATAACACGCACTGGCCGACGTAACCATTCTCCTCTTCAAGATTTCTCTTCTTTGTAGCCGGAATCTTCCTTCGCTTTATGCCGGAGACCTTGCTGACCTTCTCGGCCGCCGGTCGGGATCGCGCAGCGGCATTGGCCCTGCACGACCACGTTGCCCTGCCACTTGCGGGCAGGCGCAGTGGTGCCTTGGGCGACGGTCGGGCCAACATGGGCGGCGACAAGATCCGTCCGAGGGGATTGAGCGTGCGCGACCTCGACGGTGACGGGTGACAGCAGGGAGTCATCCATGACAGCGAAGGACTGATGGGGAAGTTGCACCGGAGCGGGAGGTGGCGAGGCAATGGTGGCGGAGGGTGCGGGGAGTGGGAACGGCCGCGTGGAAATGTCCCTCCCACTAAATCTCGCTGCGGATAGGGGTTGAGCTCGGGTCGTCCTCCCAACCCGTGAATCTACAGGTCGGTAGAGATCTTTTGCCGCGTCCCGCAAAAAAAATTACGGGTCAGACGCTTATGCGGTTTCTGATCGGACAGGTTTTTCCGTGCCGACCCGCATTTTGATGGTTATTTTATGGCTCGAGGCAGGATACGGGGTCTGCTAGAGATGCTCTTAGGAAGCCTTTAGTAAGGTTGTCCTACTGTGCGAAATTTGAAAATCCCATTGACATGTCAATATCCTTCCCTCCTTTCTATTAGGGCGCGAGTTCGAGTCCTACTGACTGCATCGGGTGCCTTTTTCTAAATGTAGTTTTTGAACAACTGATTGTATCCTTGCATTCTCATATATATTTCTGGCCATATCTTTGTGCACAACGTTTTTAGTGTTTTACTAGTTAGCAAGCCACTTCTCAAGGCATGTACAATGAGGGCAGCACATGCTGCCGCCCCGTGTGAATCACGTAATCCAATGGTGTTGAAATCACCGGTTTAACTATGCACCAGCCAACGCAAAACTGTCTCTTCATGATTCTTTACAGGCCCCACTTAATTCCTTTTCTATCCAACTTTCTCACCTCCTTGAAACTCTTCCTTTCTTTTCACCGCGGGCAGCGTGGGGAGAAGCTGGCTCCTGTGCAGGAACTAGTTTGCCTCTGCAAGCATCACCTTTAGTTGAGCTGGACTCTATAAACCTACCTGGCATGTTGATGTTGGGGGCAGCGGTGTAGTGTGGCTCGTTGGCCATGCCCTCATGTCCTCGGGTTGTGGGTTCAACTCCCATGCGATAATTTATTTTATTTTCCTATATTAGATCACGTTGGTGCTAGTGCCAAAAGACATTTGTAAAAGTTAGTCCATTTGTGAGTGGTCAAAGGTATGCTAACGTGCTAGTAAAAAAGGTATGCTGATGTGGCCACCACATGACTGTTTTTTAGTTCTTTTGACCTTATTTGATCAAATTAACGAGTTTATGGTATAAATCGATCAATTTACGAATTGTCCACCGAAAACGGGCTCGATTTAACAGATTAATGGCGCATTTCACTCTTTACTAAACCACTAGATTGCAGTTACTAAGGACAATAGATTACACTTACTAAAACAATACAAACTAATAAGTTACTAAAACAACTACAAATAACTTAGGAACATCCCGAAAATTTCCTCTTTGTGTCAACTGATTCAAAAGCCAACAACCTTTTGCAAGGGAACTTATGAAAACATGGTGCAGAGTAATCTTCTCTAGTTTGATCCAATCCTTGTAGGCAATCGTGTATGGCATCTAAAGCACCAACTAAATTGATTCAATATAGCTCAAACAAGAAACCCCCAAATCTGTCAAACCCTACCCTGACTCCAGCTGTGAAAACAAGACATGCCCTTTTTCCTCATCGAATCATCAAAGTTGGTATCGGAGTCAGAGGATGTATATTTGTTATTCCAGGACAACTTGGTCATGACGTGCAGTCCCCACGCGGGCGGCAGCTGCAGGGAATCTTCTATTTGGGCAAGAGGGCGAGAGCGGCGGATTTTTCTCCAATCTATCCTGCCCGCTGTTGGGTATATAACCCCGTGGTAAGACCCACCCAGGCGGGGCCGAGTCATACCTGGTAGATCGTTATCATATGGTCTAGAAGAGGAAGATTGGGCCGCACGGCGGTTCACCAGATGGGTTGAGGCGGAGGCCCAGAGACGGGAAGAAGACACAAGACCCGGGCGGGTGAGCCGCGCGAAGACAGCCTGCTAGAATAGGCAAGGTTGCTTAGAGACTGAGTCAGACACGTTATAAGAGTCAGTTTGGGACTTGTGTAACCCAGGGTCTTGACCTCCTATATAAAGGCAAGACCCGGGGACGGCTTAGACAGAAAAACCAATCGATCGAGAGCTAGGTCAAGCGAATACGCTCCCTTGTAATCGATACTCCAATCAATATACACAAAGCATGACGTAGGCTTTTACCTCATCTAGAGGGGCCGAACCTGGGTAAATCCGTGTCTTTCGTCCCGACCAACCCCTTTGAGTCCACCGCCTTAGCGATGGCCTCGAACCTAAGTCTTCGGACATCTGCCGTGATAAAACGACGACAGTTGGCGCCCACCGTGGGGCTAGCGCGCGGTGGTGTTGAGTTCTCGAAGGGCTCTCTCCCAGGGATTGAAGGATATGTTGTCGGCTTGATGACGAAGAGTCACCACGGCAAGCTCTACATTGGCGATTCGGGATGGGGGCCTGAAACCGGCTCAATCGAGTACGGGTACCGGGTTCCCATTGGCAAGATGCACGTGTTCGTAGGCAAGCTTGACGGATCTACATCCGGGCCGGACATCTGCACCGACCTCGTCGAGCCGGCCCGGCGCATGACACCCGCCTGTGTTCAACCCGAGCAGAAGAGTGTTTTCGTCGGCTTTACGCAGGACAGGGGGATTCCTTGTCAGGAGAGACCTTGGATTTCTCAGATGAAGGGTCTTCCAGCGAGGATGCAGAATCAATCTATCAACTTCATGATGGTGGGCTAGGGGGCTACGCCGATGGTGACAGTATTCTGGAGCCCTATGACCCGCCGAGTCGAGCCGCCGTGTTCATGGCAGGCCCGACGCCGGCTTCTAACGGAGCAACTTCCGGAGCAGCGGCAGGAGCGGCCCCACCCGATGTTGAGCCTCCTAAGACGACGACTTAAGTTTTGCTGGAGCTCATGGAGGAACTAGCGACCTTGATGGGCACAGAAGTGATGACCAAGAACCTGTAGAGCGCAATACCGAGATTAACCGAATCAAGGGATAGATGGCTCAGGCCCAGGAGGATATCAATGCAATGCAAGTTCAGATGAATGCTGAGTCGGAGCGCTTGAGGGCGGAGGCTCTCCGTTTTGATCTGGATCAGTGGGCATCTAAGGCGGTTCAGTGAACAAGGACTCAAGTCGGACTACATGTCCAACCTCGGAATCTTTTGAATACTCTTGGGGCCGGGCAAAGTACGCTGCCGATGGTGACTAGGGCGGCAGAGGCGTCGCGGCAACTAGACCCGCCGCGGAGGAACAGACCTTTGTCGTGGCATGTTGTGACACCACCTGGCCATTATTCCAACCCGGTGGAGAACATGATAGCGACGGCTGCCAGGCTTGACGCCCTCCCTTTGGCTGAAGGGACACTGTTTGCTAAAGAGGCAAGGAATGCAATCAACCTATTGCAGACAACGGTGGCCTAACAAGAAACGTATACACATAGCCGGAGTTGGGTGCACTCTATGCCGGTTCACAGCCATAGCTACAGCGGGCGCATTGAGTCGCCAGCGGTTTCTAGCAGTGAACAAAGGCGGAACCCACCCAATGATGACATACCTGAGAGGAATATTCAGGGGGCTATGAATGGAGGCCGGCCTCAGCAAGGATCAACGTCGGTGACGAATTACCCAAAGTTCCCTGAGTCGGTACCAGCAACCCTCATCGGCGCTTCTTCTAGGGGAGTTGGTGTGTAGTGTCTCATGGCAGATCTAAGGAATGAACGTTTGCCCAAGGACTTTAAGGGGTCACGGAAAGTTCCTAATTATATGGCAAATTTGCACCAGAGGCCTGGGTCGAAAGCTATGAGCTGGCTACAGAGATGTTGGATGTCAGTGAGGCGGTTTGTGCAAAATACTTCATCATGATGTTAGAAGGGCCGGCCCGCAATTGGTTGAAAGGTTTGCCACCTAACACCATCACGTCTTGGGCCGAGTTGAAAGCACGCTTTATCAAGAACTTCAGGGGAACCTGCAAGCAACCTATGACGATCATGGATCTAGATCATTGTGTACAGCAAGAAGGTGAATCGGCCCATCATTGGGTCCGGCGGGTCTCGACGGTGATTCACTCGTGTGAGAATATTTCGACGTCCCAAGCGGTTCTGATTTTAGAAAGGAACTATCACTTTGTACCCCTAAAACAGAAGCTTGGGCGGTTGAAGCATTCTTGGCAGGATATGGGTGAGCTCATGACGGCCCTCACCAAATTTGCGGATTCAAACACTACCAAAGACCCAAGCTCCGACGATGAGAAGTCAGCTCAGGGTAAGAAGGGTAACAACGGTAAGAACCAGAAGGTGTATATCCCCAACCATACCGCGGGGTATATCCCCGACACCTAGGCTGGGAACGGCAGCCAAGGCAAGCAGAAGAACCCGGATGGCGGGTCAGAGTTGGTGGCGAGCACCAATGCTGGGAACGGTTGTTCTAGGGGCAACGGAAATTTTAGGCCGCCGTTCAACAAAGATAAGGCACTTGTGCCTTTCAACTTGGAAGAGGCGCTGAACAGACCTTGCCCGGCACATAGCCGGGCGGATAGGGAGACCACCCACACTTGGAAGGAGTGCAACATTATGCGTCAGTTCCGGGAGTACAGCCTTCGTCAAAACCATAATAATGGTAACGGGCCGTCAGGCGGTTCAGGGCAGGGCGGCTCAGGAGCAGGTTTCGGTGCTGGCGGATTAGGTTCAGGTTACCAGGGTCAAGGAAATTAGGGAGGTCATCATCAGCAACAAGGTAATGGTGGTCAGCAGCAGAGTAATCAATCAGGATATAAAAGCAACCCAAAACAACTTAGCGGGGGGCAGTATCATGTTTTCACTACAAGCCTTGACAAGCGGGATCAGAAGCTGCGCAAGAGGGCGGTTAATGCGGCCACGCCGGCCCTCTCGTGATACTTAAAATGGTCAGAGTATCCGATCACGTGGAGCCGGGAGGATCACCCGTCGCAGGTTGACAATCCGGGTCATTTAGCTCCGGTGGTCGACCCTCAAGTGGGGGGTTATAAGTTTACGAAAGTGCTCATGGACGGTGGAAGTAGCATCAATATCCTATACTACGACACCTTCCAGCGGATGGGGTTAACTGACAAGGCGCTTAAGTCGTCGTTAACAATGTTTCATGGGGTGGTGCCAGGAAAGTCGGCCTATCCAGTGGGGAAGATTGCTTTGGAAGTGGCGTTTGGAGATGAGTACAACTACAGGGTGGAGATTTTGTGGTTCGAAGTGGTAAAAATTAAGAGCCCATATCATGCTCTGTTTGGCCGGCCGTCTTTCGCAAAGTTTACGGCCAGGCCTTGTTATGTCTATCTGTAGCTTAAGATGCCGACCCTCAACGAAACGATCACGGTCCATGGTGATCAGAAAGCTGCCATTGAATGTGAGGAAGGAGACACGGCTTATACAGAGTCAAGTTGCGCAGAGGCGGAGCTTAAGTTTTACAAGAAGAAAGTTGACCCAACGAATATGACTCCGTTGAAGAAACCCAGTACAAAGTGTGAGCCGCCCTTGAAGTTTGCGGCGGATGACACGAAGCTGATGGATTTTACTCCGGGCGACTCGTCCGAACAATTCACTATCGGGCTAACATGGACCCCGCATAGGAAAGCGCGCTCATCGAATTCATCCGTGAGAATCGGGACATCTTATCATGGAAGCCGTCTGACATGCCGGGTGTACCGAAAGAATTTGCTGAGCACCATCTTAATGTGGGTCCTAATTTTAAGCCGATTAAGCAATTCCTCTGTCGTTTCAACGAGGAGCAGAATAAAGCAATTGGAGAAGAGGTGGCCCGACTCTTGGCGGCAGGGTTCATTGTAGAAGTATTTCACCCGGAGTGGTTAGCCAATCCCGTGCTGGTACTCAATAAGAACGGCATGTGGCATATGTGTATAGATTACACAGATCTTAACAAGGCATGTCCAGTTGAGCCGTTTGCTCTCCCTCGTATCGACCAGATTATTGATGCAACGGTGGGCTGTGAGAAATTATGCTTCAAAGACACCTATTCAGGTTATCATCATATCAAGATGGCAATCGAAGACCAAGAGAAGACATCGTTTATAACACCTTTTGGGGCTTTCTGCTATGTGTGTATGTTGTTTCGGCTCAAGAATGCACATGCGACTTATCAACGTTGTGTACATAATTGCCTTCACGGTCAGATTGGGCACAATGTTCATGCTTACGTGGATGATATTGTGGTTAACTCAAGGAAGAAGGAGACATTGCTGGATGACCTGAAGGAAACATTTGATAACTTATGGGTCTATAAGATGATGCTTAACCCGGCTAAATGTGTTTTTGGAGTTCCTGCAGGTAAGCTTCTGGGATTCTTAGTTTCGGAGCGAGGAATCGAGGCCAACCCGGACAACATAAGGCCATCACGTCGCTAGCTAAACTGGCAGGTGTTGGGGATATAACCCCGCAATATGACCCGCCATTAAGGTTCCGGGTCACATTGATGGCTCATGAGCCGGCCCAAGGGTGAGCCATAAAGTCTACGGCCCAGGAAGATAAGCGGCTCAAGCTGTGGGCCGCAAGGTGGCCCGGACGGAGAAGACTCGGGTGTGTAAGCCGCCCAGGGACAGCTTGGACAAGAAGATAGAGGAAGACTCGGATAGACAATGAGACTCGGTTAGACAATTGTAAAGACCCGTGGTCCTGACCTCCTATATAAAGGCAGACCCGGGGTGACTTAGAGATCAGGTTATCGAGAACTAGGTCAAGCTTTAGCTCCCTTGTAATCGATACAACAAGCAATACAAGAACAAGCAGGACATAGGCTATTACCTCGACTTGAGGGGCCGAACCTGGGTAAACTCGTGTCCTTCGTCCCAATCAACCCCTTTGAGTCCATCACGTTAGCGATGGCCTCGAATCCAAGTCCGTTCACCTGGACATCTGCCGTGATAAATCCACGACAGTTGGCGCCCACCATGGGGCTTGCGCTTGGTGGTGTTGAGTTCTCAAAGGGCTCTCTCCCAGGGCTCGAGGGATACGTGGTCGGAAGGATGAGCAAGAGTCACTGCGGCCGGTTCTACATCGACGATGCCGGCTGGGGGCTTGACGCCGAGTCCGTGGAGTATGGATTCCGGGTTCCGTTCGGCGAGATCCACGTTTTCATCGGAAAGGTTGATGGATCTACACCCGGGCCGGACGTCTGCGCCAACATCATCAAGCCGGCTCGGCGTATCCAATCTACAAGTAACGTGCGGCCTGCCCATGCCAATCTGGGTCAGAGGCATGTCTTTGTAGGCTTCACTCAAGGTATGGATCTGGAAGCATCCGGGTCATAGGAAACCCTTGCTTATTCAGAAGATGAATCTTCAAGTGGAGAAACAGAGTCAGTGTACTAGCTCCGCAACGGTGGCCTTGGGGGCTACGACGATGCATACCCTGAGTCGGATGGTTTTGAGTCGGATGTTATGAAACCTCTGGTTCATGTGGCGGTGTTCATGGTGGGATCAGCCCCAGTCGCAAGTAACGCAGCCGCGGGATCCGCCACTTTGGGTGATAACCCGCCGCCGTCGGCTCAAGTTCTTGTGGAGCTGATGGATGAACTCGCGGCTCTCATGGCCACTGAAGTCACACCAGATAATCAAGCAGCTCAGAATCTAGAGATTGTAAGGATCAAGGGCCGGATGGCAGAGGAACGACAAAGGATGGCTGAGATGAAGGTCCAGATGGAAGAAGAGGCAGAACATATCAAGACAGATGCTTTCTGTCTAGGGCTAGAGCAAATGTCAGCAGCGGCGGTGCACCGGAGGAGGCACCGGAGGAGCAAATGTCAAGAGCGTTATGAAGCGAGGAACCTCTTTAATACCCCTGGCGCGGGGCGAGCCGCGGGCGCGCCCGAGAGCCGCCCAACGGAACGGCCGGTGACTCATCCGGCCCAACATAACCAAGCTTCACCTGGGGGCTTTCCAATGCCGGTGGGTCATTATTCTAACCCGATCGAGAATATGGTAGTAGCTGCCACCCGGTGTGAAAGCTTATGCTTCATGGATGCTTATTCCGGTTATCATCAGATCAAGATGGCAGTGAAAGACTAGGAGAAGATGGCATTCATTACACCCTTTGGGGCGTTCTGTTATGTCTCTATGCCTTTCGGGCTCAAGAGTGCCCAGGCGACTTATCAACGGTGCGTACAGAACTGCCTTCACAGTCAAATTGGCCATAATGTTCATGCTTATGTGGACAACATCGTAGTCAAATCCAGAAAGAAGGAGACTCTTTTGGAGGACCTAAAGGAAACCTTTGACAATCTCCGGGTCTACAAGATGATGCTTAACCCGACCAAGTGTGTCTTTGGGGTTCCAGTAGGAAAGCTTTTGGGTTTCTTGGTCTCTGAGCGTGGCATCAAGGCTAACCCGGATAAAATCAAGGCTATTACTTCTCTAGGAAAGCCGACGTGCATTAATGACGTTCAGCGCCTGGCAGGATGGATTGCTGTGTTGACCTGGTTCATAAGCCGCATTGGAGAGAAGGCTATTCCTTTATATCAGATGATGAAGAAGACAGACAAGTTTGTCTGGAGCAAAGCGGCTAGTGAAGCACTTGAGGCGCTTAAGAAACAACTGACTAAGCCGCAAGTGTTAGCCGCTCCGGCTGAGAAAGAACCGTTGCTCCTTTATGTGGCGGCTAACAACAGGGCAGTCAGCATTGCAATTGTGGTCGAGCGCAAGGAGGCTGGGAAGGAGTATCCCGCGCAAAGGCCGGTTTATTATATCAGTGAGGTCCTAGAAGAATCTAAGCAAAGATATCCGCATTGGCAGAAGCTGGTATATGGAGTTTTCATGGCCAACCGCAAGTTCAAACACTACTTTCTAGGGCACCAGATAATTGTGGTCAGTTCTGCTCCATTGGGGGATATTATCCAGAACAAAGAAGCCACAGGAAGGATTGCTAAATGGGCGTTAGAGCCAGGACCTCTTAATTTAAAGTATGTTCCTCGCACGGCGGTCAAGTCCCAAGCATTGGTGGATTTCATAAATGAATGGACAAAGTGTCAAGCTCCTGAAGAAAAGCCGGGTAACACATACTGGACTATACACTATGATGGATCCAAGCAGTTAGAGGGGTCTGGAGCAGGGGTTGTCCTAACATCCCCAAAAGGTGACAAGTTTTGTTATGTGCTCCGGCTGATGTTTCCCTCCACTAACAATGCGGCTGAGTACGAGGCTTTGCTTCATGGTCTTGGATTAGCCAAGGAGATGAATTTGAATCGGGTCAGGTGTTTGGGCGACTCAGATCTTGTGGCTTAGCAAGTTTCTGGCACTTGGGACTCCAAGGATCCGCGGATGGCGGCTTATAGGCAGGCGGTTGATATTATTGCGGGTCACTTCAATGGGTATCAGGTAGATCACATTGATCGTCGCAAGAACGAGGCGGCTGATGCTTTATCACGGCTAGGTTCCCAACGTAAGCCGGTGCCGCCTAATGCCTTTCTGGACATCTTATACCATCCGACTGTCAAGATACCTTCAGAGGAAGATTTGGCTGTTCCTCACCCGGAGGCAGAATTGGTGGCGGCTCTACATGTTATCCCGGATTGGACTATTCCTTATCTGGCCTATTTAACCCGGGGCGAGTTACCTGAGGATGAGGATCTGGCCAGGAAGATCACCCGACGTACTAAGTCTATGACAATAGTTAATGGTGAGTTACATAAATGCAGTGTGACGGGAGTTTTCCAACATTGTGTTTCACCAGAGGAAGGTCGGCATATCTTGAATGAGATTCATGCTGGCGATTGTGGACACCACGCCGGCTCGAAGTCTTTGGTGGCCAAGGCTTTTCGGCACGGATTTTTCTGGTTGACGGCTCACAAAGATGCAGAAGACCTAGTCCGTAAGTGCGACGACTGTCAGAAATTTGGCCGACGTGCTCATGTCCCGGCTCAGGAGTTAAGGATGATACCAATTACTTGGCCGTTTGCGGTCTAGGGGCTTGACATGGTGGGACCTTTCAAGAGATCCAAGGACAAGAAAACACACCTTCTGGTGGCGGTTGACAAGTTTACCAAATGGGTAGAGGCAGAGCCGGTCAGCAAATGTGACGCGGCTACGGCGGTTCAGTTTATTAAAAAGTTGATCTACCGTTTTGGTTACCCCCACGGCATCATCACTAATAATGGTACAAATCTATCCAAGGGGGCTATGAAAAAATTCTGTGACAAAGAGCATATCCGGCTTCATGTTTCACCAGTGGCGCATCCACAGTCCAACGGTCAGGTGGAGCATGCCAACCAGGAAATTCTAAGGGGTATTAAGCCACGGCTTATGGTTCCTTTGCAGCGAACACCCGGGTGTTGGGTAGAGGAATTACCCTCCGTCTTATGGAGCATCAGAACCACCCCTAAAAGATCTACGGGTTTCACGCCTTTCTTTATGGTGTATGGTGCCGAGGCGGTCTTGCCCAGTGACATCTGACATTTCTCGCCAAGAGTGGCGGCTTACGTTGAGACGGACAATGAGACGACGCGCCAAGATGCATTGGATGCTTTGGAAGAGGCGCGAGAGTTAGGAGCAGCCCGATCGGCAATTTATCAACAAGACTTGCGCCGCTATCACAGCCGCATGGTCAAGACCCAGACGTTGCAGGAGGGCGACTTGGTGCTCTGGCTGATTCAAGATCAGACAAATATGCATAAACTATCACCTCCATGGGAAGGACCCTTTGTAGTTAGCAGAAATCTCAGCAATGGGTCATATTACCTCATCGATATCTGAGACGACTCAGATATGGCGGGTCAGGAGACCCGTCGGCCATGGAACATCGCGCATCTCTGGCCTTATTTCACCTAAAGAGTGTAAAGATCTACCATTGTACACTATCATTGTACATATCACAGTTATATGAATAAACAAAGAAGCCTCTGCTATTTCACACGTCCTCGTATGAGAGAAGATTAAACAATATTCTGGTTGATGCACCAACTGAAGTCGGTGAACGGTAGTAGATGCCTATTAGCCAGGCGTTATGCCACAGAATCCGGCTCAGGAAACTGAGTCGCGGCGAGGGCGGCTTCTTACCTCCGGGTATAGCTTCTAATGTCTATCCGCCGGTGGGTCACGCTGTATTGCTGAGGGGGGCTTCTTACCGACGGGTACCGCTTCTAACACCCTATCAGCCGGCTTTATGCCATCTCCGGCTAACCAATTTAGCCGTGGTTATGAGAGGTTTTTTATCGACGGGTAGCTAACATCTCATGACCCGCGAACGACGGCTTCTTACCTCCGGGTACAGCTTCTAATGCCTATTAGCCGGCGTAAGGCCATGTAAAAACAGCTAAGGTAAATTAGCTGCGGTGAACGGCGGCTTCTTACCTTCGGGTACAGCTTCTAACGCCTATTATCTGTTCTTATAAAAATCCGGCTAAGGAAAATTAGCCGCGGCGAGGGCGGCTTCTTACCTTCGGGTACAGCTTCTAATGCTTATCCGCCGACGTTTACGCCATATTAGTACCTCCGGGTGTATCTTCTAAAATGCCTTATCGTCCAGGCTTTACACCATCTCCGGCTGACCAGATTAGCCGTAATTACCAAAAAGGGAGTCACTACCTCCGGGTGTAGCTTACCTAATCTTGGCTGCAGGTGTCTTCTATGATGACAAGGCAAGTCTAAATGATTCAAAGCATACAAAGACAAATGGCAGCCAAAAACCGGATCATCTTATAAAAACATCATGACAAGTTTCACACAAGTTTCATCTAGCTATTACACTCCCAGGGGAGACCAAAATTTTGGACGAGTTTTCCAACCGTCACACGAAGGGTTAAGCTGATACAAGTTCTTAAGAAGAAGCTAATTAGCTGATGGGTCGTCCTGCGCTGGCTCTTCTGTGGCCCTGATCTGGAGGTTGTCCAAATCCCAATTGCAATTCGTTAGAGCCGCAAAAGAGCCTTCGAAATAAGGTGACGGGTCAAGATCTGGAAGAGGTCCTTACTCCGAGCAGGCGCCAAATCTTTGCACTCGTACAGAGGACCCGGACTCTCTTCTGCTCCGGGACATAAACTGCTTTATAAGTTGACAGATCAACCTCCTCCGCCAAGACAGAAGCTAACACCCGGGACTCCTTCATGAACCGGCTGTAGTCAGCGTCAGTAAACTCCGAGCCGTCATCTTTTCTTGAAGGGAAGCCCTCCATCATCTCGGCGGATGTTAGGCTCGGAGCAAAGGCCAAAGCCCGGCTGATGCCCGCAATGGCCCCTTGGCGGGCGGCTGACTTCTTGAGCTCGGCGATCTGCTTCGGCATGGTGGAGAAGAGCTCTAAGACACCCTTGAGAGTCGCCAGAATTTTATCCTTATATTGCATGGCCTTGATAGTGCAGATTGCACCATAGTACAACTGCTCAGTTAAGGTATAAACCGGACAATTCAAATGAGTCGCCAGTCTAACTAAATATGTAGACATTTGAAACACAAAGTTGTCAGAAGCTTACCAAAGAGGGCGGCTGACATCTTGCTTATATGGCGCTTCAAGCCTTGGAGTTCATCCACCACAGCTATCAGCCGCTGGTCGGCGTCATCCGCCCTTTGGGTCAAAGCAGTCTTCTCAGATTCAGCTGACTCCTTAAGAGCAGCAAAATCGGCCTTGATTGTGGCCAGCTCCTCAGAGAGAAGCCGACACTTTTCATCGGCGACGCTGCAGGCCTTCTATTGAGCCGCCAGGTTGGTCTTTAGGTCCATCAACTGCGACCCGGCTTCATTTAAGGCTTCCTGTGACATATCAAAATACAAAATAAGTCACCAGAGTGGAAATCGTATCAAATGATGAAGGTTAAAGACAAAGTTATACAAGTCTCAAGCATATTGCAAGCAATATGTTTGACACTTGGGGGCTAATGTATATTTGATCTTCGATAAATCAATATAGTTCCGGCTCATCTTCATCAAAGTTAATCCGGAACTTGGGGGCTACAATATGGCTCTTCAAATTGACTTATAATAAAAGCTCCGACTCAACGTTATCAAGTTTGAGTCGCCCCTTGGGGGCTACAAGTGGTTCTTCAGGCTATCTACATTAAAGCTCCGACTCAACTTTATCAAGTTTGAGTTGGCCCTTGGGGGCAATGGATTTGGATTTTTTACAGAGGATCAGAAAAGACCTGGTTCAACTCTTAAGCTAGAATTGAACCGGCCCTTGGGGGCTAAGTAAGGTTATAGAAAGAGGAGGAGTACCTCATATTTTATCTTCATCAAGTTGACCAGCCTAAGTTCTAGATCTCGGCTGGTGGAAAGCCGGTTCGTATACCCGGCGTGGAGTTCTTCGGCCATCATCTTCTCAAAAGAAGAGTCGAAGTCCAGCTTCTTGAAGGCCTCGGTCGACTCTTTATGCCTGGTCAGCACGTGTGCTGGAGGAGACTGAGGAGCAGAACCGGTGATCACGACTTCCGGAGTTGTAGTGGTCTTGGCAGGACTTGGCAGTTTCGAAGGACCCCTTAGAGGACTCTCCGGAATGATATCTTCAGCAGCCGGCTCAGTGGAGGCAATTGGCGGATCTACATCTGGTTGTGGCTCCTCGGGTTGTTCTTGCTCCGGCTCTTGAGCAGCAGGGCCGGGGGAGGGCTTGTTGGTCTTCCGACGCTTGGCTTGAGCAGTGCAAGATAGAAAGATCAGAATCCAAAGGATATTACTACCCTACAAAGAACCGGAGTTATAGTGGAAAAACACTTACAGCGGGTTGATCTTGGGAGGCGGCAGAGCGGTCGCCGAAGAGTCGCCAGAAGAGGGCGATTTATGAGATGAAATTTAAGAAAGACAAGAAAGCACCAAGGTTATAAAGAGAAATGAATCAAACAGGAACACATACCTCTGCGGGGCGTTTATTCAGAGCCAGCGAGTTCGGCAAGCCGGACATAAGCTCAGTGGAGCCGATGCTCTGGGTCTGGCGACGTTTAGCCTGTTGTTGCTTTTTCAAAAGAAAGTCGGGAGCCAGGTAAGCGAGAGGATGAGAAAGAGGAACTTTTCTGGTAACACGCCGCGGCTTTCGGGGGACAAAATACTCTGAGCCGGAAGAAACATAGTTTACTCAGGGGCATTGGCACGGCTGGTCTCCACATCATCCTGTGAGTAAAACAAGCATTGGTAAAACAAGAAGGCAAAATATCAAGCAAACAACTAAAATTTTACCTCTGAGCTGGATGACTGTGGCGGGTCGAACCATTCCTCTCGCGGGGCGTCTTTCTTTGGCTTCTTGGTTGGGGCCTTCTTCTTGAGCTTCTTCGGAGGAGGGACGTACTCCTTCTTCCATAAATCAGAGTCAGCCTGCGAAATAACCCGGAGAAGAGTAATAGATTGGCAAGGTACAAACAAAAATCCAAGAGATGGATGGGAAGAAATTGTCTTACATCTGGAGCCGGATTGTTGACGCTGAAAGGCGTCAGGCCAATGGCGCTGCATGAGTCGGAGGCTTCATGGACAAGGCTCCGGATGACAGTGGTAATGTCATCCTCTGTCAATGTTGATTGGCGAAACATAAGGATCTATCATACTTGCCTTCATATTCACACATAAGCCGGCTTCTACGGCTTAAGGGCATGATCTGCCAAGAAATCCAACAGCGGATCAAATCCAATCCAGTTAAATCATTGGCCATGAGTGCCTTGATCTTGGCATGAGCCGGCTCATACATGGCACGCTCCGAAGTTGAGAGCCGACCAGGAAGTTCTAAATCTGTCCTAAGCCGGGAGGGACGATAACCAGGCAATGGGCGCTCATTCTCAAGAGAGGTGTCCTTGCAGTAGAACCAAGTCTTGTTCCAATCCTTCGGATGACTCGACATCTGCGCAGCCGGAAAGATGATGTCTCTGCGTCGTTGAATGGAAATACCGCCAAGCTCCAGACTCGGACCGCCTTTCATTTTGGTTTGGCGGTTGGCGTAGAAGAACTCTCGAAACAAACCCACAGACGGCTTGATTTGCAGGTACACTTCGCAGAGCACTTGGAAATTGCATATGTTTGAAACGGAGTTGGGGGCCAAGTCTTGAGGGTGAAGCTTGTATAGGTGAATAACATCACGGAAGAATTTTGAGCCGGGTGGCACGAATCCTCGCTCGATATGGTCAGAGAAAACTACTACCTCTCCTTTTTGGGGAGAGGGCCGTCTTTCGTCACCCGGAACCCGCCAATGAAGGACCTCCTTGGAAGGAAGAGTGCCCGCGCCAAACGAAATCCATTAAATACTCTTCCGTGATGCAAGACCCGACCCAGTTGCATGAGTTGGAGGCGCAAGACATACTGGCGGCTTAAAGATTGTTCAAAATTAAATACGCGGCGAGTTAAGAGCAAGCAGATATCTGTGACGGCTTACAATTTTAAGGGCTCTACAAATACCATGCCATAGTCCGGCTGATGAGAGCCGGAGGGGCCTGGCGGTTCAACAAGGAAAGGAGGAGCAAAAATCGGCGAAGTCCTAAAAACAGGTTCGCAAACTACCGCTACAATTACGGATCTACAAAAGCAGGAAAAAAGGTTCTTGTTCTCGACCTAGCAAAGAACAGACGAAGCAGAAGAAAGAAAACAGAGCCGTGACGATCCGCACATTGCGCACGGCCGCCCCGTACGCGGCGGCGTGGCAAGGATGCGCGTTAAAGGCATCAACGGCGTCGGGAGTACACCGACGATGGTGCAGACAGAGCCCGAGCGGCGGCGGCGGAGCTTCCTCAAACCCTACTACAGTGGCGATGGATCTAAGGAGTAGCTTGGGCTTACCGGTGATGGAGCGGCGGAGCGAAAGAAAAACTGGAATGACACAGGTTGATGCAGCGGCCTGGTTGATGACAATGCGAAGACGGCGCCGGAGCAGAGTGCGCTGGAGCGGAGGCAATGAGAGGAAGAAGATGAAGAGCGAGCGAGAGAAGGAAAGGTTTTCACCTGCAACAGGTCTTATTTAAAGGGAGAACGAGACAGGCGCAAAAATCTAGGCGACGGAAACCATTTGACCGAGGCGGATGCCTCGATTCTCCGGCTGACCATTTAATAAATGATTTGGTGGCACGTCAGCGGATCTCTCTCGTAGGGACCACGTGACATCACGCCGGGTCATTACCGGGCGACTCGCCGAAGAGCAGAAGAAAGGGATGAAGTGAGCAAGCTCAATTCAACCTGGGGCCTAATGTTGGGGATATATCCCCGCAATATGACCCGCCATTAAGGTTCCGGGTCACATTGATGGCTCGTGAGCCGGCCCAAGGGTGAGCCATAAAGTCTACGGCCCGGGAAGATAAACGGCTCAAGGTGTGGGCCGCAAGGTGGCCCGGACGGAGAAGACCCGGGCGTGTAAGCTGCTCGGGGACAGCTTGGACAAGAAGATAGAGGAAGACTCGGATAGACAATGAGAATCGGTTAGACAATTGTAAAGACCCGTGGTCCTGACCTCCTATATAAAGGCAGACCCGGGGCGACTTAGAGATCAGGTTATTGAGAACTAGGTCAAGCTTTAGCTCCCTTGTAATCGATACAACAAGCAATACAAGAACAAGCAGGACGTAGGCTATTACCTCGACTTGAAGGGCCGAACCTGGGTAAACTTGTGTCCTTCGTCCCAATCAACCCCTTTGAGTCCATCATGTTAGTGATGGCCTCGAATCCAAGTCCGTTCACCCGGACATCTGCCGTGATAAATCCATGATAGCGAGCGTCAATGATGTGCAGCTATTGGCGGGTTGTATTTCCTCTTTAAGCTGCTTCATCAGCCGCCTGGGGGAGAAGGCTACTCCTCTATACCAGATGATGAAAAATACGGATGACTTTGTCTGGAGTAAGGCTACCGATGAGCTCTGGAAGCGCTAAAGAAGCAGTTGGTTGAGCCGCCGATCTTGGCTGCTCTGGCTGAGAAAGAATCCTTACTCCTTTATGTGGCGGCTAATAACAGGGCGGTCAGTGCTGCCATCGAGGTAGAACGCAAGGACGCGGGGAAGGAGTACCTGGTCCAGAGGCCGGTTTATTATGTCAGTGAGATTCTTATAGAGTCCAAGCAAAGATACCCACATTGGCAGAAACTAATATACGGGGTGTTCATGGAAAATCGCAAATTAAAGCATTATTTCCTTGGACACCAGGTCATGGTGGTTAGCTCTGCTCCGCTGGGAGATATAATTCAGAACCGGGAAGCCACTGGCAGAATTGCTAAGTGGGCGCTGGAGCTTGGGCCTCTCAATTTGAAGTATGTACCTCGCATAGCCATGAAGTCTCGGGCATTGGTGGATTTCATAAATGATTGGATGGAGTGTCAGTCGCCGAAGGAAAAGCCGGACAATACGTATTGGACAATTCACTTTGATGGGTCCAGACAGTTGGAGGGATCGGGGGCTGGAGTTGTCTTAACTTCCCCCAAAGGTGATAAGTTCTGTTACGTACTAAGGTTGATGTTTCCTTGCACAAACAATGCAGCTGAGTACGAGGCTTTGCTTCATGGACTTTGTGTGGCAAAGGAGATGAATCTGAGCCGGCTTAGATGCCTTGGAGACTCAGATCTCGTGGCACAACAGGTTTCACACATGTGGGACTCCAAGGACCCGCGGATGGTGGCTTATCGACAGGAGGTGGATATCGTCGCTGGTCATTTCAAGGGTTATCAGGTGGATCATATTGATCGTCGCAAGAACGAAGTGGTTGATGCATTGTCAAGACTAGGCTCTCAGCGTAAGCCGGTGCCGCCTAATGTGTTCCTGGACGTAATTTATCACCCGTCTATTAAGCTACCTTCAGAGGAGGATTTGGCTATACCTGACCCGGAGGGGCAGCTAGTGGCAGCTTTACATGCTATTCCTGATTGGACGTTACTGTACCTGGCGTACCTGGCCTGCGGCGAGTTGCCTGAGGATGAGACTCTGGCGCGACAAGTCATGAGGTGATCTAAATCTATGACCATCATTAATGGTGAATTGCATAAGTGCAGCGTTACCGGCGTCTTCCAGCGTTGTGTTTCTCCAGAGGAAGGCAGGGAAATTCTATATGAAATACACGCTGGTGATTGCGGGCATCACGCCGGCTCAAAGTCCTTGGTGGCTAAGGCGTTCCAGCATGGTTTCTTCTGGTTTACGGCTCATAAAGACACGGAGGATCTGGTCGCTAAGTGTGACGGGTGTCAGAAATTCAGAAGATGTGCTCATGTACCAGCTCAAGAGTTACGGATGATACCAATTACTTGGCCGTTCGTGGTATGGGGGCTTGATATGGTCAAGCCTTTCAAAAGGTCTAAGGATAACAAGACCCACCTCTTGGTGGTGGTGGATAAGTTCACCAAATGGGTGGAGGTAGAGCCGGTCAGTAAATACGATGCGGCCATAGTGGTTCAGTTTGTCAAAAAATTGATCTACCGATTTGGATACCCTCATATCATCATCACAGATAACGACACAAACTTATCCAAGGGGGCTATGAGGGTGTTCTGTGAAAGCGAGCACATCCGGCTTGATGTTTCTGCTGTTGCTCATCCACAATCCAACGGTCAGGCAGAGCGGGCTAATCAGGAAGTCTTAAGAGGTATCAAGCCCCGGCTTATGGTTCCTTTGTAGAGAACGCCGGGCTGTTGGGTTGAGGAGCTGCCTTCCATCCTCTGGAGCATCAATACTACGCCTAACAGTTCAACGGGTTACACACCTTTTTAATGGTTTACGGTGCGGAGGCCGTGTTACCAAGTGACATACGTCATGATTCGCCGCGGGTGGCGGCTTATGTCGAAGTTGACAATGAGACGGTGCATCAGGATGCGTTGGATGCTTTGGACGAAGCGCGCGATCTTGCAGCAGCTCGGTCGGCAATTTATCAACAAGACCTGCGTCGTTACCATAGCCGCAGGGTCAAGACCCGGACGTTCCAAGAAGGCGACTTAGTGTTGCGTTTAATTCAAGATCAGACGAATGTGCACAAGTTATCTCCCTCATGGGAAGGACCTTTCGTGGTTAGCAAAAATCTGAATAATGGGTCATATTATCTCATTGACGTATGGGACGAGTCACGTACCTCCGGTCAGGAGACTCACCGGCCATGGAACATCGCTCATCTACGGCCTTACTACACTTGATTCATTGACTCCCATCTTTTGTACATACATACTTCATTGTATTTGTATTTTCCATATACTAAATTGGCATCCCTGCAAGTCGGGGCCTCTACCGTTTTCTCTTTTTGCATTACAGATTTGTGCAAAAGATGAACACTTCTACATGATCGTTTGGGGGCTTCCAACCCAAAGGGTTTAGCTCGCTCACCCTCTTGATCGGCTCTTCAGCTAAAACATCAGCATTGTGTGGCGGCTTGCAAGACGGTGACTTACAAGTTGGCGGTCCACGCGATGGCGGCATGCAAGATGGTGTAAAGGTTGACTCCATCAACAAGGTCGTTTGGGGTCTTTCAACCTTCCGGGTTAAGCTTCAACCCTCTCGATCGGTTCTTCAGCCACTGTAAGGCGGGTCGCGGACCCAAAACATTGACTCCATCAACAAGGTCGTTTGGGTGCTTTTAACCTTCCGGGTTAAGCTTCAACCCTCTCGATCGGCTCTTCAGCCACCTTAAGGAGGATCGCGGACCCAAAACGTTAACTCCATCAACAAGGTCGTTTGGGGGCTTTCAACCTTCCGGGTTAAGCTTCAACCCTCTCAATCGGCTCTTCAGCCATCGTAAGGCGGGGTTGGGACCCCGAACTTACTCCATCAAACAAGGTCAAAAGGGGTGCTGCAAGTTGTGAACTTACCCTTTTGATCCGCAAGGCCGAGTTATACCTGCATGTATGCAGCTGCTACCCTGCCAGGGGTGCAGCAAGCTATCAACTCACCCCCTGCGAGGGCCTCATATAGAGGCGAGAGAAACTCTCTCATCTGCTACATACTCTCCGCCAAGTGGCCTGTCGTACTCTTAAGCAAGTGATGTTGTTTAAGGTTCAAACGACGGATTTATGTCATGTGGAAGTAGCTTATGAGCCTGGGGCACTCACCCCGCTGCAAATTCTGGTCTGTTGCGCCCTTAATAGTTAATCTCGCCTAGAGACCCTGGGCCGTTCAAGATTGACGATCACTCTCGCTAGAGACCCTGCACTGTTAGGCAGCAAAGTAATAGTTCCCCCCGGAAGGGCCAACAATGAGTTTTCGAAAAACGGAAAAGGGAAAGCAAGAACATCATGCATTACATAACACATTGCATCATAAACTGCATCATACATTGCATACATATCATAAGTCAGGTCAGAGCAAGATTATGAAAGAAGCAAGGCTATGCAGATATTAAACATCTCCGGGTTATGCTTTTTCAAGCCGCCCATACAAACATCACAGGATATTTTCTGTTTTGTTTTTTTGCAGGCTTTATCTCTAAAGATGAGTCGCTATTAAGACATCATAAGAAGATTGCAAGGTCTACTACAAAGCTCTCCAAAAGCTCAAAAGATGAAGGACTTAAAGTTTTGCATACACTTCTTCATCTCGACGGTTCAGCTGGCCGGGTTACATTCAGTTGAGAACAACGAAAAATTTAACTGGCTGGCGGGTCATCTTGCGCCGGGTCTTCGGACTCTTCGATCTGAAGATTATCCACATCCCAGTTGCAGTTTAATAAGGCTTCTAATTGAGCATCATCGAAAAGTGGAGACGGATCAACGGTTGGGAAGTGCAGCCGTTGGTTGTTCTCATCGTCAGCCGCCTGGTAAGGAGTCGGATTTGTCTCATCAACCAGTATGGAGGCAAGCCTCCTGGAGGCCTTAATACATTTGGCATAATCCGCTTCAGTAAAATCTGAACCGTCATCCTTCTTAGAGGGGAAGCCGTTCATCATTTCTTCAGCAGTTAACTCAAGAGCAAATGCCCGGGACCGGCTCAGCGCAGCTATGGCCCCTCTCCTGGCGGCTGATCGCCTTATTTCATCCAGTTGCTTGGGCAAAGTTGATAAGACTTCTATGAAACCCTTCATAAATTTGGGGACATACTTATCCGTCATCATGGCCTTGATGGTACAGAGGGCTCCACTATAGAGCTGCTCAGTCAAAGTCTAGACTGCCTTCAATTTCATCAGACTATCAGAGGATAGCTGGCAGCTCCTCTTGCCTGCAAGAAAAAGGTCAAAGTTGTAAGCCGCTTGGCTGGTATTTATTTCATAAGGAAATTTTTTAAGTCGTATGTGCTTACCAAAGATAGCGGCAGTCATCTTCGATATGTGGTCTTTGAGAGTCTTCAGCTCCGCTGACGCAAGTTTGAGTTGTTCCTCAGTATCGTTTGCACGCTTGGACAAGGCAGCTTGCTCATATTCGATAGTTTTTCTATAAGTAGTGAAATCGACCTGGAGTTTCTCAAGTTGCTCAACGGCTACCCGTAATTTTTCTTCTTCTATGGCTCGGGCGGTCTGTTGAGTGGTCAGTTTTCCCTTAAGCTGGCACGTTCAGACTCGGCTGCGTCTAATGCCTCCTGCATTATACAAGTAAAAGATTATAAGGATTAAATCGCCAAGGTGGAGTTATTTTCTGATACAAGTCCCAAGCATATTGCAAGCAATATACTTGGCACTTGGGGGCTAATGTGTGTGATTTCGCTCCAAGTCTACGGTGAAGTTTCGGCTCATCATTGTTATACTAACCCGGACTTGGGGGCTACACCCGGCGGATTTCCCAAACATAGAAGATCCGTCTCATCATCATTATAATGATCCGGACCTGGGGGGCTACACTTGGATCTATGGTTTAAACATAATTATCGGCTTATATGTAATTTAACCCATTACTTGGGGGCTGCAGGTCAAAGTTCTATATAGCATGACAAAGGTTTGGAAGACCCGGTCCATTATTTGCAATATTAACCCAGTTCTTGGGGGCTATGTACGGGTATAAGAGAAATGCAGAAGATGAAAGATACCTCATATTTTTTCTTCATCAAACCAACAAGTTTGGTCTCCATGTTGCGACCGGCAGAAAGGCAGTTTAGATAACCGGCGTGCAGATCATCTGCAGTCATCTTCTCCAAGACGGGGAACTCAAAGCTAAGCTTCTCTGGAGAGCAAGTATCAATCTTGCTGGAATGTCTTGCCAATGTATGATGTGTTGGGGATTGATAACCCATCCCGGTGATGATAACATCAGGGAGAGACGTGTCTTCGGCGACGAAATTGGGAGGCTTAGGGTCAGTCGCTGGGCTATCAGAAGTCGTCATATGGTGACCCACCGGTTCTGAGGGCGGAGGAGTGCGTTCACGTCTTTCTTTGTTTGTGTAAGAAGGTTCGGCATGAGTGGAGAGTGATGGCTGGGTGATTTCCGGTTGTTCAGCGATAGGAGGAATCTTAGACCCACTTGTTTTCCTACGCTTGGCCTAAGCCCTAAAAGTACAGAGTCATTGTATAGTGCAAAGATAGTTCAGATAATGTATACATGGCAGGGTGAAAGCATACTCTGGGTTGATCTTCATAGGAGGAAGCTTCGAGGCAGTTGAGTCGCCAGACGAAGGAGGTGACTTCTACAAATTAAAACAATAAAGCACAAGAGTAAGACAGTAGTATGGAAATATAATACAGATATTAGATTCTTAATGATAAAATACCTCAGCGGGATGTTTCCGTGGCGCCGGGGAGTTGGGTAAGCCGGACATAACATCCTCAGAGTCGGTGCTCCGGGTGTGATGCCGAGAGTCATGTTGTTGTTTTTTCAAGGGAAATTCGGGGTCTAAGTAAGCAAGAGGATGTGAAAAAGGAACTTTTCGGACGACCCGCCGTATCTTCTCTTGTAGTAAGATTTATGAATCAAAAGAAATATCAGTTACCTCAGGGGCATTGGCGTGGCTCGTTACTGTTTCCTCCAGTGTACAATCGTTGTCAATAAGTTGCATAAAAAGACGGCCAAGGGAGTCAAGTTCTACCTCTGAGTCGTCGAGTTCAAGTAGCTTTGATCCAAAGTTTTCTGTTTGCGCCCACGGATGTTACCTGCCTGAGACTTTTTCTTCTTGGGAGGAGTGTATTTTTTCTTCCAGAAGCTGGAGTTGGCCTATAGACGAAGCCGCCAAAAGATTTAAAGTTGCCATAAATAAGGTTGAAACAGAGAGAGAGCAAATTTGAAAGTCGTCCTTACGTTCAGAGATGGATTTGCGACGCAGAAGGGTTTTAACCCGATCGTACGACACACCTCCTGGGATTCGCGGGTAAGCCCTTTGATAGCAGAGTTGATGTTTTCTTCCGTCAGGGGTGTGTGGTTGAAGCAGAGAGGATCATTCTCATCGCATGTGTACTCGCACATAAGCCGGTCACGATGGCTTAGTGGTAAGACCTTTCATGTGATCCAACAGCGGGTTAAGTCAACTCCCGTCAACCCGTTCGTCAGAAGGGCCTTGATTTTGACGAAAGCTGGAGCGTACTTCGCTCATACCGTAGCCGACATCCGGTCCGGAAGCTCAGTGGAAGTGCAGAGCCGGGTAGGACGGTAACCCGGCAATGGATTTTCTCCCTCTGGAGAGGTGTATCTACAATAAAACCAAGTTTTGTTCCAGTCTTTAGGGTGGCTTGGCATAAGGACGGCCAGGTAAGCTAGATCTCTTCGTCTTTGGATGGAGACCCCGCTGAGTTCCAAGCTTGGTCCAGCTGCCACCTCTGTTTGGCGGTTGACATAGAAGAAATCGTGGAAGAGGTCGACGGATGGCTCCTCTTGCAAGTAAACCTCACATAAGTCTTGAAAGTTGCCCAGGTTGGAGACAGAATTTGGGGCAATGTCTTGAGGATACAGTTTAAAGAAATGGAGAACGTCTCAGAAGAATTTTGAGCCAGGCGAGCAGAAACCACGAAGAAGGTGATCGCAAAGATAACAATTTCTCCTTCCTTAGGGGTAGGTCTCTTCTCTGGCCCCGGAACCCGCCAATGAATAATGTTCTGATCCGGCAACGTGCCTGCCTCTACGAAATCCAATAGGATTTGTTCGGTGACTCCAGAGCCGACCCAATCACAGGATGCAGATGCTCGAGACATGATGGCGGGTGAAAATGTGAAAGGGGCAGGACGCGGCGGGTCAGAAAGCGACCAGACAACCAAGACGACTGATGAAATTAAATAGTGTGACGTTAAGCCACCGATACAGTTTATCGAAAGAGCCGATGATTTGATGGCGGGTTAAGTGAGAAAGGTCATGCTACAAATATTACTAAGGACATACAAATAGGTTTCACATATTATACCATGACTGCAAGATCTACAGGCAAGGAAAAATTAAATTTAATTCAACCCGAAAAGAGGAGCCGAGGAAGAGCAAGCAGTTGGCGCAAGAATAGGGACAAAGTGCGGATCTAGGATTAACTATTGTTGGCTTTGCATGGGTAGCCATGGTGGATTAATAGCATCGCGAGATCCAAAAGACTACTTATCAGTTGGCATTACGAGGATGATTGGATGAACAAGCATGTTAATGGAGGTCCGACGAAGTCGAAAAGATTCAAGTGAGGAACTATAGACCTATTGGAGGTTGAAAAGGGTACCTCAAGGATGCGGCTGATGTGGGCGAAAATCTGGAGCGCTCAGGTTGATGCAACGGCCAAGGTCGTTGACGACGACGAGATCCCACCGGTGCGACGAAGCTCAGGAGCGCGGGCGTCGGGAGGAGGAAGAAGAAGGGTGGCGGTGGAGAAAAGGAAAAGACCTTCTCCTCATGGCCCTATTTAAGGAGATGAGAGGCCAAACGGGGCGCGCGGGAATCGAGGGATGAAATGATAATTGATCGAGACAGACGCCTCGATTTTTGGGCCGACCGTTTAATGAGAGGATCTACTGCATACGTCACGGAATCTTTTCGGCATATTGAAAGGTGACATCATGGCGGGTTATGTGTTCTTTTTCAGGTGACAAGAATGTGAGACTCGACACTGGATAAAGTGGAGATTGACATGGGCAAGCTCAAATTAATCTGGGTCTAATGTTGGGGATATAACCCCGTGGTAAGACCCGCCCAGGAGGGGTCGGGTCATAACTGGCGGCTCGTTATCATATGGCTTAGAAGAGGAAGATTGGGCCACACGGTGGTTCACCAGATGGGCTGAGACGGAGACCCAGAGATAGGAAGAAGACACAAGACCCGGGCGGGTGAGACGCCCGGAGACAGCCTGCTAGAATAGGCAAGGCGGCTTAGAGACGGAGTCAGACACGTTATAAGAGTCGGTTTGGGACTTGTGTAACCCGGGGTCTTGACCTCCTATATAAAGGCAAGACCCGAGGACGGCTTAGACAAAAAAAGCAATCGATCGAGAGCTAGGTCAAGCGAATACACTCCCTTGTAATCGATACTCCAATCAATATACACAAAGCATGACGTAGGCTTTTACCTCATCTAGAGGGGCCGAACCTGGGTAAATCCATGTCTTTCGTCCCGACCAACCCCTTTGAGTCCACCGCCTTAGCGATGGCCTCGAACCTAAGCCTTTGGACATCTGCCGTGACAAAACCACAACACCCACCGTCATCTATAACACACGGTCTGTATTTGACGCATGTCATTGGATAGGTGACGTCCCTATTCGTGTTTGTGGACACTTCCAGACATGTCCGTGGACACTTGATGGTGTTTGTTTTTTGTATCATATTTCAGTTGCCCTCATTTCCCATGACCCAGACCAACTCCTTTAGAGCATCTATAGGCGAACTTGCCAAATCTGTGGACGAGCCTGCACACAATCTCGGACAACGCCAGACGACCCTTCAAATATTCTATTGTTCAACCACACTCCTCATATCAAAACCTCAAATGCATGAAAAATCCATACACGTCGATCATACACATGAATATCACATGTAAATAACATTTGTTCGTAGAGAAGATATCAAACATAAATTTTATTTGAAGAGCGCAAGTTAAACATTAAGCTCCTTGGTTTCAACTATGGATCCACATATACTCAACAAGGTCATTGAGTAATTGCACATGCATCTATTGATCTCGAAGATTCCGATGCATCTCCAAAAAAAATTCAAACTATGGTCTGCATCCTGTTCTCTAATGTGGATTTCTACTCCGGGCTTTCAGATTCATGTGTTTAGGCTGCCCCTTTACCCTCGTTCTTGATAATCATATTGTGCAAAATGATACAATATGTCATCGGCTGCCACAAAGTTTGTGCTTCTGACATCATTGCAGCTCCACAAACAATATCCCAACGAGCTTGGAGCACTCTGAAGGTCATCTTCACATCCTTCCTAACTACTTCTTGCATTGTTGCAAAGCAACTTTGTTTGTTTCCATGAGGATCGGATATGGTATTCACAAACGCCACCCACTAAAGATAGATACCATCGACAAGGTGGTACCCTCTCTTTAGTTGTGCACGTTGATGGTGTAGTTGCATGGCGGCGCTTCCCCATCACAAAGTCTCTTGAACAACAGAGATCGCAGGAGCACATTGATGTCATTGTGAGAACGAAGCATGCCAAAGAAAGCACGCCAAATCCACAAGTCCCTTGATACCACTGCTTCTAGCATGGTGGTGGCCTCTTTGGTGTGACCTTGGTAGTTGGTACATCCTATGCAAACCTTTGCGACAATTCTTCCATTGTCAATGCATGCAATCTTGCCGCTCCAATAGCCATCAACCTTTCTGTATCTTGCATAGTTCGTTCTCTCAGACACTCCCCTCTAACCACTTGCACCACGACACGATCAAATCTCACGATGGTATCAATTCATGTGTTCTTCCTCATTCGGACCATCTCACCAATGACGATACCTACTGCAAGCATCCTCAGTGTAGCCATGCATTTCTGCAAAGGAAAAAAATTAGAGTTTTCGCAACAATCCTTCTTGAGTCTGAAGTAGGGATCATGTGCCTTCACTTCCTCCATCACGCGCAAGAATAGGGTTTTCGCATAGGGTAGCATCGAGAAAAAATGTTTTAGGGAATGTTGGTACGGGGTGAAAATAGTCCGTGTAGATCAATCGTGAGCGATCCTATCTCGCTTGTAAACTCTCTCCCTTTGATCGGATCCTTGAAATTCAATCTGCTCCATTTCCCTTGGATCCTCGAAATTCAAAATGTTCCGAGAAGAGCCAGACGTACCGTGACGGCGTCCAGGGAGGCAACACTGACGGGATGAAGTTTTGTGGTTGTGGTGATAGCGGTGAGGGATTGGGGCCGCAAGGGAGCTAGGAGAGGGCCAACACGGTTTTGATGAATTTTTTGGCGGATCCCGTCTATCGGATTCGACATGGCGGATGTGGCCGGGTCTCTCCATATTCGTCCCGGACATGGGCTGGATATGGAGGCGCCGGTCAGCCCGGTCACATCCTTGTCGGTTTGAGGATACCGGTTGAGTTGTGATTTTGTGACCAAGTCATTGAATAGACCATCCGTCCAGACGTATAGGGGACGTTTGAGGAGTCAGGCCGGTTTGAGGATATTGGCTGAGTTTTGACCCAACAAAGTTGGTCTGCCCTCTAATTGAAAATCTACTGGTTATCTTAGCTACAAACACATAAGTTATCTCCTCTCAAAGAAGAAAAAACGCAAGTCATCTCAGCTTCACCAATATACTTCTAATAATAACAAACTAAATGCGCAGTACACATGTTAAAAGAAACTGAGTGCACGGTGTCAACACCCAACAAAGTTGAAGTTCTGGCTTTAGCTAAATGTTCAATAATGGACATGATGTTTTTGCACCCGAGCTCATTTCCCGAGCTCAAATGAGCTCGGGTGAACAATAAATTCGAAAAAAAATGCAAAAATGTTCAACAATTTCTGTATTTTTTTCTACGCAAACATTGACAAATTTTAAATGCTCAAAAAATTTCATCATGACATAACATTTGTGGAAGTCATGGTAAAAAAACAAAATCAAAACTTTGAAAATGCTACTTTTGAAAGCATTTTCGAACATCAATTTTATTTTTTTGTCACGACTTTCACAAATGTGATTTCGTACTGAATTTTTGCGAGCTCTTAGACATTTTGTCAAAGTTTACTGTAAAAAAATCAGATTTTTTTGAACATTTTAAAAATATTTTTCGAATTTACTGTTCACCCGAGCTCATTTGAACTCGGGTGTAGAAGAGCACTTTCTTTCAATAATGCACATCACCTGACCACAATATGCATAAAGCCATTGCCAATTGTGGTGAAAGGCAAATGGTGAAAAAAAGTTGTTTTGATCCCAAACCTCTTGGCATGCATATGCTACTGTACTGTGCTGTCAACTGGACCAAGTAGAAACGAAAATCTGAATGATACAGAAATGATTGACACGGGCATAAGATCAACACACTCATTTGCAGCGGTGTAGCACCCGATGAGTAACATCGATCTTTTCACTTCATCAGCAAAACTAGAAACCCTACCAGCGAAAGTATCATCCAGCTGAATGGCTGGACAGAAGGAGCCCAGTTAGAGCCCGGGGGAGCAGGGGAGTAGTCACCGGAGTCAGTGCTGGTGCTGAGGACGACGACCACCCAGTCACCTTCGTTGGCAATGCCGACGCCGGAGTACTTGGTGTCGTTGAGGAACCGGTTGTACTGGGACTTGGTGTAGTTGGTCAGCACAACATCGGCCACAAGGCCGGGAACGCATGCCGGCATCACCTGCCCGTCCTCGGTCACCGACGCGTTGAGGTGGCAGCGGTCGAGAAACTGGGGGTAGTCGGGGAACTGCGGCTCAGTGCCGGGGACGGTGTTGGCTCCGGTGGTGTTGGTACACGGCTGCCCCTTGAACTTCTTTGCTAGCTGCTCGGCCAGGCAGTCGGCATTGCTGTTCTCGGTGAGAAATGGGACCTTGAGTGAAGCTCTGTAGCTGTTGATCCCCTTGAGGAGCTGGTTGTCATCCCCTGAAAACAGTAACCAGTATCAGGCAAGCAGTTTAGTTACAAGTAGGGATGGAAATGGAGTGGAAACTTTTCGCTTTTCCGGAGGAAAAATGAAAATGGAGAGGAAATATGAAAACAGAAATGGAAATTTGCAAAACCGAAATGGAAATGGAATTTTTAATGCAGAAACGGAAACAAAAATAGAACAGTGTTTTCCAATGGAATAGCGATGAGAACGGAACTTTCCATTTCCGTGAATATGAAATTTCCATTTTTTGTTTAGGCCTATTGCTGCTTTGTAGCCCAACTACCACAAAACGCACAATGACACAATGATCATAATGGATCATTTGAGGCCCAATTTCTATTACATACATACTCAACTAGACCCTATACAAAATTGACCAGTACTACTACTATACTATTGCTAAGGTGCCAACATAATCATGTTATTTTTAGCCATGGTAACATTTCATTATATTTTTGGTTTTATGTTTATTTCTACACGACTCAAGGGGTTTTAAATTTCTGAACAATGCCCACTTATGTTTCCGTGTCCGCTCCGTATTCGCTCTATGTCTGTTTCCTGTAGTATCTGTTTTCATATTCATTTCTGAGGTTTCTGTATTCGTTTCCGCTTCTGAAAAAAAAATGAAAACAAATCTGGTAGCACCCTGTTCCGTCCGTTTCCGCTCCATTTTCATCCCTAGTTACAAGGTGATTTTTTCCCCCAATAAAGAGTGTTTTTATTAACTTGTAAATTGTAATGAAGCATTGAGGGCCATTTTCATCCCTAGTTACAAGGTGATTTTTTCCCCAATAAAGAGTGTTTTTATTAACTTGTAAATTGTAATGAAGCATTGAGGGGATACAAATACAAACACAATGAGCACAAATTTGGCCTAAACGGATAGGATGCAGACATCAAACATGAACGCGGCCACACAAATGATCGCGCAGGCAACAAGGTGATAGGCTGCAGCCTCAAAACAATGGGTGCAGAGTACTCTTCATTTCGTGGCTAAAGCAACTATTTCGTTCGTGAGTAAGCAGATCTCTACGAGATAAAAGCACTCCCAAGTTTTTTATTGCTAAATCTTCCAGTATAAGTTGATCACAGTACTACCTCTGTACCAAAATGTAAGGCATTTTTTGGATTTGCATAAGGCATAAAAAACATGTTAATTTTGTTACAGAGGGAGCACTAATTAAGTAGTGTCTTGTGCCTAGCATACTTCACACACACCAATTCAAGTAGCGACCCGTTCATTTGTCGCCATGACCGAGCCCTGCAACAGAACATGAGCACCAGCTACCAGCTGAAGCGAACAGAAGAACTCTGCAATTGCTCACCAACGAGACCTGAGCATCAGATCATGCATGCTGAATCTTGTGTGTGCTGCAACAATTTGACTAATTATCATGTCTAAAACGAAGGTAAAACAGAGCAAGAGATCTTGGAAGGCCAGATCTCTCACCAACCCACTAGAACCGCCTAGCGACATCCAAGAACTCGGCACATGGACATCCAACGGCAAACCAACCAGGAACTAGGATGGCACTGAAAATCCAGACGAACATCTTGGCCCGTAGCAGGCTCTTGGTCCATACGGCTACGCTACGCTATGCTCATCGTCCTACGCTACGCTACGCCTCGAAATCCACGCCGCGCGGATCAGAACCAGATCCGGCTCAGGCGCAGAACCGAATCACAAATGCAGCAGCGAGCAAGCAAGCAAGAAAGAAAGAAAAGAAGAGCGGCGGCTGCTCTTACCGTCAGATCTGGCGGGGTGCAGGAGGGAGGAGGCGATGGCCAGGAAGCAGAGGAGGGCGGCCCTGGAATCCATTTGCGCCTATAATCCACCGAGCTCTGCCACCCGACTGGTAGGGTAGCGGGTATATAGGGGTGAGCGAGGAGGAAGGAAGGAGGCGAGCTGCTGTCCGCTGCCAACCACTGCCACTGCACTTGCTTTGCTCTTCTCTCACTCCTCTGCGCGTCCTGAAAGTAGGTAAAAGCGGCGCTGTTAAGAACGGTTTACCTGCTGCCGCTTTCCCGTTGTGAAAGCTCCCCCCGTTGATCGCCGCTAACTAACACTGTCGGTGCGCTACTAATAAAAGGCGCCCGGCAACGTGCGCGGCAGTGCCGAATTGATTGCGTGAAGCGAACGGATTAAGAAAGCGGCGCGGCGCGGGGTTTTCCGTCGAGCTGCTCGCTTGGTTGGTGCCGCCGGACAGCTCAACGTCACCGACGTCGGTGCTGCTTCTTTTCTTTTCCTTCCTATGTATATACAAATCCATCCCATGTTTCGATAGTTCGACTCTATTTTTAGCCCTCGGTTTTTTGAAATACAAAGAGGATTTTGAGTCTATTTCAAACCGTCGGTTTGAAAAAAGAAATACTACAAATTACGCCCTCTATTCCTAAAATATCAAAAGTTTTGGTAGCTCGACGTCTTGTATTTAGAAACAAAGATGGTATAAACTACCAAGACGTTTTCATATTATTAGGAACAGAGATAGTATAAACCACCAATACATAGTTATATTAGTTTTGTTTACTGTTTTCTACAATCGTTGGTTCCTGATCACACCTATTAGGTGAGACACCCACTCATCTTATATCTTATATTTATATAATGTTTATTCGTTCTTCACTTATATCTATTTGAGTTGAGGCAATTGCTCTTGTACTTCATTTATATTTGATTGAGCATGACAATATGTTATAAAATTTATTAGATCTCTCTTGCTTTGATTTTATATCTCTGAGTATGAATTGGTAATTTGCATGAGTTATATGATTGGTCCAAGAATAATGGGTATGTAAGGTGGTATAATAAAGACTTGCATGGACTTGAAGATCATTGAATAAGGATGAGTTTGATTCTTTTGATAGTTTTGCGGTATTGTGGTTGTAATATGTGAGTGTGTTGATAAATAATTAAAATCTAAGTGCTAATATTGGTGTTAAGGTTTGTGAGCCTTTTATGCACGGAAGTGGTAGCCGCTGACATTAGCGAGGAAGTCTGAAAGGACGTGGATGTGGCCTAGAGGGTGAATAGGCGCTTTAAAATAATTACGGTTTAGGCTTGAACAAATGCGGGATAGAACTAACGTTTAATATGTCAAGCACAAAACCTAAAACAATTAGGATCACCTATGTGCACCAACAACTTATACTAAGCAAGATAAACAACTAAGTGATAGCAAGATATAGCATCAAACAATATAGCTATCACAAAGTAAAGTGCACGGGTAAGAGATAACCAAGGCACGAGAAGACGATGATGTATCCCAAAGTTCACACCTTGCAGATGTTAATCTCCGTTCGGAGCGGTGTGGAGGCACAATGCTCCCCAAGAATCCACTAGGGCCACCGTAATCTCCTCACGCCCTCGCACAATGCAAGATGCCATGATTTCACTAAAGGACCCTTGAGGGTGGTCACTGAACCCGTAGAAACAAGGTTGGAAAAATCTTCACAACTTAATTGGAGGTTTCCAACGACACCACAAAGCTTCACCACAATGGATTGTGGCTTCGAGGTGACCTCAAATGCTCGGGGCAATCTCCACAACCTAATTGGAGACCCCGACGCTTGCCTGGAGCTTTACACCAGAATGATTGAGCTCCGAGGCACCACAACCGTCTAGGGCGCCAAGGCACCCAAGAGAAACAAGTTCTAGGGTGCTCAAACACCCAGAAATAATAAGCTTCTCAAACTTCACTTCCACGTATCACCGTGGAGAACTCAAACCTATGCACCAAATGCAATGGCAACGGCACACGGAGTGCCCAAGTTCTTCTCTCCCAAATCCGACCACAACAACTAATGCTATGGGGGAAATGAGAGGAAGGACGAAGAAGAACACGAAGAACTCCAAGATCAAGATCCAAGGGGTTCCCCTCACAAATAGGAGAAAGTGATTGGTGGAAATGTGGATCTAGATCTCCTCTCTCTTTTCCCTCAAGAACTAGCAAGAATCATTGGATGGATTGAGAGTTAGCAAGCTTGAAGAAGGTCAACAATGGGGGAATAACACGAGCTCAAGAGTTGAAAACCATTGGGGGAGAAGACCCCCTTTTATAGGGCCCCCCAAATCCAACAATTATTGCACAGGTAGTGCACAAGCGGTACTACTGCTCGACTGAGAGGTACTACCGCTTAGCACGGTAGTTCCAAAAGAAGCATGAAAAACAACAGAAAAACTCGAGGCGGTAGTGCCGCCCGGTACTTCCGCTTAAAAACATAAGCGGCACATAAGGGCGGTAGTACCGCTCGGAACTTCCGCTTAAAAAAATAAGTGGTAGCTCGAGCGGCTCTTCAGGGCGGTAGTACCGCTGGAGCGGTACTACCGCTCTGAGGAGAGCGGTACTTCCGTGCTACCGAGCAGTACTACCGCTTGCTGAGAGAAAAACATCTCTAGCACTGAAACTGTCATAACTTTCGCAAATGGACTCCGAATTGAGCAAACTTAAGCTTGTTGGAAACATCATAGAAGATGCATATGGACTCCATTTTTGATGAACTTGAGCTTGTCATGAAGCTAATCATAAGCTCAAGAACTCACAAAGAGAAACACCAAACAAGAACCAAGAAATATGATGGTGCAAGGATGCAAATGGTTTGAGCTCTCAACGAACGATACGATCAATCTACTCACTTGAGAGCCCCCCTTGATAGTACATCTATCTATCCTGTAACCCAGTCTCCCAACTACCACTATGAGACCGATAAAATAGAAAACCCTATCAAGGTCAAACATTTGCCTTGCGCATAGTCCACTTGAGCTAGATGATGACGATCTTGACTTCCTCAAGATGGACCACCTTTCTTGATTGCGACGGCTTGATGAAGATTAGTAGATTTCTCCCCCATACTCCACTATGGGTGAGCCACTCTTTGGCACATCTTCACAAGTCCATTGTCACCACAATGAACGGCAAGCTTCAAGCATGATCTCTCTGTGATGCTTCACTTGAGCTTGCACACCACAACCTTGATGACGATCACCACTTGATGTCATCCTCCATGGATTGTATGGGATCATATTATTGATGCTAGCCCATGGAAACATACCTAAACCCACAAAGAACAGTCATAGGGAACATGGGTTAGTACACAAAGCGTAATGGACAATGCTTACCATACCATGGGATCACTTGATCCCTCTCGGTACATCTTGTGAGCTTTGTGTGTTGATCAACGTGATTCACTCTTTGACTTAGTTTGATCAACCTTGTATCTTATTTTCTCTATGACCAATCTTTGGATAAAACCTTGAATACCACCTTGGTCACCATATAAACTCCTTGAAACCAACAGATGGACTTCAAGAAGTGCCTATGGATAAATCCTTTGAATATAACTTAAGGCAACCATTAGTCCATAGGGATTTTCATCATTTACCCAAAACACACATGAAGAAATGTACTCTTACAAAGTCGAAGTATGAGTTATCTTTGATTGACAGTCTTTGTGTGTTCAGCTTGGGGCGCGATGGTTTACTCATACCAACCTCCTCCCTAGGGGCATGTGCTTTATGCTTTGCTTGGAGGGCTACTATTTTTTTTAAATAATTACTTGATTTATTTATGATTAATGTGAGTCTTTGGTCTATAAGCACTTCCACGTATCCATATTTTGTTGGCATCTTCAGTACCGTGCACTGCTCACTCTCACCTCGAGACATGGTGCAAACTTCGCTCGTGCAATGACACGCTCTCTCACACATAAGGCTCGTTATGTCCTTCCTCAAAATAGCCACCATACCTACATACTATGTCATTTTCATAGTAATTCTGAGATATATTATCATGCAATTCATTGTTACTATTCATCATATGACTTGACCATTACATATTCTTTTGCTTTGCATGATCATATAGAGTTGACATGATTTTTGTGTCAAAGCCATCGTTCATCATTGCAATGTGTGATAGTTGAAGAAGCTTAAGCTAGAAAAGTATGATTTATTGCTTGGTTTGATACCGGGGTTGTTCATAATTTGATATCTTAATGCTAGGAAGACTAAACGGGTCTGCTAATCATGATAAAGTGTATAGAGATCACGTTCTTCCTCCAAAAAAGGGTTTTCCCCCCGCTTTGTATTACAAAGCAACCAACCGATACAACCAACGATAGATGCTGGGGCAGAAGTAGCACAACCATGCCCACAAGGAACAAATGAGAAAATGCAAAAGGAACAAATGCTGACAATGGCAGATCGATAAAAACAAAGAAGCCTCGCGACCACTGCGCCCATCGGAGATCTCCCACCAAGCTCCTAGACTTCGAAGCGCCGGTACCAATCAACACCTCCAAGAAGGGACGCGACGATGATGACGCTGCTACCAAGGGTTTCCTCTGGTACGTGACAAGGAGAGAGGAAGGGTAGCCCCCGGCGCCCTCCAGGAAGGTCTGGTGGCACCCTCAGGCGCCACCGCGTCGGTGTCTGCCAGGCCAACATGGATTTCCCCCAATCTCAACCTTCACCTCAGGCGCCCCAAAGCTCGCCACCAAACCAACCACCACCCTGCTCCAACATAGTCTTGAAGCTTCCCACGCTGCCTCACCACGACACCGCGAAGTAGGACCTGCACAATGAAGAAGAGGAGCCAGGACTCAAAGCAGCAACATCGTCAACACGTGGGAGGGCCCAACCTCCCCCGTCAGCGACGGAATCCGTCCGAACGTAACAACAAGAGCATATCAGGCTCGTTGGCCCACAGGCCCGGCTAGGCCCTGAAACGCCCGTAAAACTCCCGTTGTCGCGTTGCCAAAGGCATGTCGTCGGTGTCGCCGCTCCTTGCCCGAGCTACTCCACCACTTCATCGCACCGAAGGCAGCGAAGCCACGTCGACGTCGGCCTGCTAATACGTCTCCAACGTATCTATATTTTTTTATGATGGAATGCTATTATATTATCTGTTTTGGATGTTTTATATGCATTAATATGTTATTTTATATTATTTTTGGGACTAGCCTATTAATCTAGAGCCAAGTGCCAGTTTCTATTTTTTCCTTGTTTTTGAGTTTTGCAGATATGGAATATTAAACGGAGTCCAAACGGAATGAAACCTTCGGAAGGAATTTTTTTGGAAGGAAACAAATCGATCAAGCTTGGAGTGCATGGTGGGGGAGGTGCCAGGGAGCCACAAGCCTGCTAGGTGCCCCCCTGGCCACGCCTAGGAGGCTTGTCGCCTTCCGGTAGGTCTCCTAACCCTAATTCTTGGCCTATAAATTCCCAAATGTTCGCCCAACATCAAAACAAGACACGCAAATACTTTTCTGCTGCCAGAAGCCTCCGTTCTCGAGAGATCCAATCTTGGAGCCTTTTCCGGTAATCTGACGGAGGGGGTTTCGATCACTGAGGGCATCTACATCAACTCCATTGCCCCTCTGATAATGCATGAGTAGTCCAAGACAGACCTATGTGTCCATATCTAGTAGCTAGATGGCTTCTTCTCTCTCTTTGATCTTCAATACCACGTTCTCCATGATCTTCATGGAGATCTATCCGATGAAATCCTCTTTTGTGGTGTGTTTGTCAAGATCCGATGAATTGTGAGTTTATGTTCAGATTATCCATGAATCTTATTTGAATCTCTTCTGAATTCTTATTTGCATGATTTTCATATCCTTGCAAGTCTCTTCGACTTATTGGTTTGGTTTGGCCAACTAGATTGGTAATTCTTGCAATGGGGGAAGTGCTTGGTTTTGGGTTCAATCTTGCGATGTCCTCACCCAGTGACATAGTAGAGGTAGAGAGGCACATATTGTATTGTTGCCATGAAGGGTAACAAGATGGGGCTTTCACATGTCATCATACTTAATGCATTACTCCGTTCTTCATGAACTTAATACTCTAGATGCAAGCAGGAGTCGGTCGATGTGTGGAGTAATAGTAGTAGATGCAGAATCATTTCGGTCTACTTGATATGAACGTGATGCCTATATGCATGATCGTTGCCTTCGATAACTACATGATTATTTGCTTTTCTATCAATTGCTTGACAGTAGTTTGTTTACCCACCATGATATTTTTCCTTCGAGAGAGAAGCCTCTAGTGAAACCTATGGCCCTCGGGTCTACTTTTCATAATATACTTTCAGATCTACAAACCAAAAATACCTTGCTGCAATTATTTACCTTTTACTTTCCATTCTTGCTTACATCTATCTCTATCGGATCTAATCCTTGCAAATAATCGTGAACGGATTGACAACCCCTTTATAGCGTTGGGTGCAAGAGTGTGATTGTTTGCGTAGGCGCATCCATTGGTGACTTGATTGTTCCTCCTACTGGATTGATACCTTGGTTCTCATAACATGAGGGAAGTACTTATCTACTTCGCGACATCACCCTTTCCTCTTCAAGGGGAAACCAACGCGCGCTCAAGAGGTAGCAAGAAGGATTTCTGACGCCGTTGTCGAGGAGGATACACATCAAGCCTACCAAGTACCCATCACAAACTCGTCTCTTGCATTTACATTATTTGCCTTTTGCCTCTCGTTTTCCTCTCCCCTAGTTCTAAAACGATTTTCAGAAAATACCAAAAAGATTTGTCTTTTTATTCGCCCTTCTTCCTTTCGCCTTTTCGTTGCTATGTTTGCTTGTGTTGCCATGTGCCTTCTATTTGCTTGCATCTTTGCTTGCTAAAAATCTATTGATATGGATCATCATCCACTTTCTAATCTTTTCAAAATACCAAATTACGATGAACCAATTGCTAGTGAGTTGAATGCACTTATTTATCTCTATGAAGTTTTGTTTGAAAATCATGAATCTAATTTTTTTGATGAAGTGTTGAAAGAAGAAATTTGTAAGGAGATTCATGATAGTTCCTTGAATGAGAATCATGATTGCCATGTTGTTATTATTAATTCTATGAATATATATGATGCTAATGATATGCAAAATCACAAGCTTGGGGATGCTATGCTTGATGAAGATGATATTTTTTGTTCCCCAAGTTTTGGTGATGACGCGTATGCTATAATTGATCATGAAAAGAATGCTTGGTGTGATAGTTATATTGTGAGATTCCTTCATGCTACTGAAATTCATTATTATGGAGGAACATATGCTTGTAGGATTTTCAATAATATCAAGTTTCCTCTCTATGTTTTCAAAGTTTTGAAGTTATGCTTGTTTTGCCTTCATGTGCTAGTTTATTCTTGCTCCCATAAATTGTTTGCTAACAAAATACCTATGCATAGGAAGTGGGTTAGACTTAAATGTGATTTTCATTAGATTCATGATGCTCTCTTTCATTTTTCATTTACTACTTTCTATTGAGCATCATTGAAATTGCCATGCCTAGCTAGGGGCGTTAAACAACAGCGCTTGTTGGGAGGCAACCCAGTTTTATTTGTGTGTTCTGTTTTTGCTTATGTTTTTGAGTATTTCCCACATTATTACTTCTGTAGTAATTGTGTTTTTGTGTCTTAATTAGTGTTTGATCGAATTAAAACCTTTGGGGTGATCTATGGTAGTTGTTGATTTGATCTTGCTGAAAAACAGAAACTTTTGTGCTCAGTCCAGGAATTTTCTAAGTTTTTCAAAGAGTCGAATGAGGCTTAATGTTTTACAAACGATATATATATATATATATATATATATATATATATTTCCCAAGTTTTCAAAAAAATTCAGAATTGTTTGAGTTACATAAGTATACGAAGTTTCCAGATTGCTACAGATTGTTCTGTTTTTGACCGATTCTGTTTTCTTTGAGTTGTTTGCATATTTTGATGAATATTTGGGTTGTATCATGAGGTATGAACCATGGAGGAGTTATATTAAAGTAGTTATAACACTAATATAAATAAATAATGAGTTCATAACAGTACCTAAAGTAGTGATTTAGTTTCTTATACTAACGGATCTCACGAGTTTTCTGTTAAGTTTTGTGTTGTGAAGTTCTCATGTTTTGGGTAAAGATTCGATGAACTATGGAATAAGGAGTGGCAAGAGACTAAGCTTGGGGATGCCCAAGGCACCCCAAGTCATATTAAAGGATGCCAAAGATCCTAAGCTTGGGGATGCCCCGGAAGGCATCCCCTCTTTCGTCTTCAATCCATCGGTAAATTTACTTGAGGCTATATTTTTATTCACCACATGATATGTGTTTTGCTTGGAGCGTCTTGTATGATATGAGTCTTTGATTTTTAGTTTGCCACAATCATCCTTTCTGCACACATCTTTTGAGAGAGAAACGCTGAATCATGAATTTATTAGAATAATCTATGTGCTTCACTTATATCTTTTGAGATAGGCAATTTTGCTCTATCTGCTTCACTTACATTTTTTAGAGCACGATGGTGTTTGCGCTTTATAGAAATACTTGAACTCTAGTACCTCACTTATATTATTTTGAGAGCTTCTAAAATAGCATGGTAATTGGTCTAGGTTATGAATTTAGTCCTAATATAATAGGCGTTTAAAAGGGATATAATAAAAACTTCCATATTAAGTGCATTGAGTATTTATGAGAATTTGGATTCCTTTCATAAAGTTTTCAGATATAAAGATGGTAATGTTAAGAGACATGTTAGGAAGTAATTTTGATTTGGTAAAAAATAATTGTGTAAAGGTTTGTGACTCCTGTAGCATGCACGTATGGTGAACTGTTACGTAAGGAAGTCGGAGCATGACTTGTTTATAGATTGTCGACCTTTGTGTGAGGGTCGGGGCGCACGATGGTTACCTCCTACCAACCTCACCCCTAGGAGCATGCTTTTAATACTTTGCTTCAATTACTAATAGACTTTTGCAATAAGTATGTGAGTTCTTTATGACTAATGTTGAGTCCATGGATTATGTGCACTCTCACCCTTCCACCTTTGCTAGCCTCTCTATTACCGCGCAACTTTCACCAGTATACCATATACCTTCCTCAAAACAGACACCATATATCTTTCCTCAAAACATCCACCATACCTACCTATTATGGCATTTCCATAGCCATTCCGAGATATATTGCCATGCAACTTCCACCGTTTCCTTTTATGACATGCACCATCACTTCCATATTGCATATAGAGTCATATTTTGTCATAGGTATAGAGTTGTAATTTTCTTTGAGTTGTAAGTAAATAAAAGTGTGATGATTATCATTAATAGAGCATGTCCCATGTGAGTAAAGGATGATGGAAGCTATGATTCCCTCACAAGTGGGGATGAAATTCCGGACTTGATGAAAAAAGAGAGGCCAGCGAAGCCCAAATAAAAAAATGAATAAAAGAGGCCTTAGATGCCCACCAATATCCAAAAAATGAGAGAAAAGAGAGAAGGTACATTGCTACTACCTTTTTCCATACTTGTGCTTCAAAGTAACACCATGATTTTCATGATAGAGAGTCTCCTATTTTCTCACTTTCATATAGATAGTGGAATTTTTCTTCATGATGCACGTCCACTTAGTTACTTTTTGAGCTTTCATACACTTATAGCTCTAGTGCATCCATTGCATGGCAATCCCTACTCAATCACATTGATATCTATTAATGGGCATCTCCATAGCCCGTTGATACGCCTAGTTGATGTGAGACTATCTTCTCCCTTTCCTTGACAACCTCCACCATATTCTATTCCACCTATAGTGATATATCCATGGCTCACACTCATGTATTGCGTGAGAGTTGAAAAAGTTTGAGAACATAAAGGTGTGAAACCAATTGCTTGACTTTTCATCAGGGTTGTGCATGATATAAATACTTTGTGTGGGGAAGATGGGGCATAGCCAGACCATATGATATTGTAGGGATAACTTTCTTTTGCCATTATATTTTGAAGAGATACAATTGCTTTGCTAGTATGCTCGAAATTTTATTGTTTTTATATCAATATTAAGCTTTTGTTTTGAGTCTTATGGATCTGAATATTCATGCCACAATTAAGAATATTACATGGATAAATATGTTAGGTAGCACTCCACATCAAAAAATTTGTTTTTATGATTTACCTACTCGAGGACGAGCAGGAATTAAGCTTGGGGATACTGATGCGTCTCCAACGTATCTATAATTTTTTATGATGACATGCTATTATATTATCTGTTTTGGATGTTTTATATGCATTAATATGCTATTTTATATTATTTTTGGGACTAACCTATTAATCTAGAGCCAAGTGTAGATATGGAATATTAAACGGAGTCCAAACAAAATAAAACCTTTGGAAGGATTTTTTCTGGAAGGAAAAAAATTGATCAAGCTTGGAGTGCATGGCAGGGGAGGTGCCAGGGAGCCACAAGCCTGCTAGGCACCCCCTGGCCGAGCCTAGCTGGCTTGTCACCTCCCGATAGGTCTCCTAACCCTAATTATTGGCCTACAGATTCCCAAATATTCCCCCGCTATAAAAACGAGCCACGCAAATACTTTTCCGCCGCCAAAAGCCTCTATTTCCGAGAGATCCAATCTTGGAGCCTTTTTCGGTAATCTGTCGGAGGGGGTTTCGATCACGGAGGGCATCTACATCAACTCCATTGCCCCTCCGATGATGCGTGAGTAGTCCACCACAGACCTACGGGTCCATAACTAGTAGCTAGATGGCTTCTTCTCTCTCTTTGATCTTCAATACCATGTTCTCCATGATCTTCATGGAGATCTATCCGATGTAATCCTCTTTTGTGGTGTGTTTGTCAAGATCCGATGAATTGTGAGTTTATGTTCAGATGGTCCATAAATCTTATTTGAATCTCTTTTGAATTCTTATTTGCATGACTTCATATCCTTGCAAGTCTCTTCGAGTTATTGGTTTGGTTTGGCCAACTACATTGGTAATTCTTGCAATGGGAGAAGTGCTTGGTTTTGGGTTCAATCTTGCGATGTCCTCACCCAGTGACATAGTAGGGGTAGAGAGGCACGTATTGTATTGTTGCCATGAAGGGTAGCAAGATGGGGTTTTCATCATATTGCTTGAGTTTATCCCTCTACATCATGTCATCTTACTTAATGCATTACTCTGTTCTTCATGAACTTAATACTCTAGATGCAGGCAGTAGTCGGAGTAATAGTAGTAGATGCAGAATCGTTTCGGTCTACTTGATACAGAGGTGATGCATATATGCATGATCATTGCCTTGGGTAACTACATGATTATTCGCTTTTCTGTCAATTGCTTGACAGTAATTTGTTTACCCACCATGATATTTTCCTTCGAGAGAGAAACCCCTAGTAAAACCTATGGCCCCCGGGTCTACTTTCCATAATATACTTTCATATCTATAAACCAAAAATAGAAAAAATACCTCACTGCAATTTATTTACCTTTTACTTTCCGTTCTTGTTTACAACTATCTCTATTAGATATAATCCTTGCAAATAATCGTGAAGGGATTGACAACCTCTTTATAGCGTTGGGTGCAAGAGTTTGATTGTTTGTGTAGGTGCATCCATTGGTGACTTGCTTGTTCCTCCTACTGGATTGATACCTTGGTTCTCATCAATTGAGGGAAATACTTATCTACTTCCCTGCATCACCCTTTCCTCTTCAAGGGAAAACCAACGCACGCTCAAGAGGTAGCACCTGCCAGGACCCAGATGGGGCCCTAAGGGACCAGATCTGGGTCGGGGTCGCGCCGTCGGCCACCCAGCGCCACCAGGACGCCCCACCTCCAAGTGGCAGCATCACCACCATGCCAGCCATCAGCCACCGCCGCCAGGACGCAAGACCGCTGCCAGCCGAGCTGCAACCGCCACCGAACCCTGCCCCGGGAAGGGCGTCGTGCCCGGGGGAAAGGAAGTCGCATCGCCACCGAAACCATCCGGACAGATCCAGGGGCACCCTTCGACAGTGATGGGAAGAGAGGATAGAGGGGGGCAAAGAGAGAAGACAAGCGGGCAAACCCGGCTACCGCCCTGGGAGATGGCGTGAGGCCGGGTCAGGAGGAGGAGAGATTACGTTCGTTGGCATCTTTTATTTTGAAAGGCAATAGTTGGAGGTTTGTGCATTATTATTTTGATGTCAAATTGATAGCCTATTGCCTTGAATCATTTGTATCCCAAATCAATGCCATGGTTACATTGTGTGATCAAGGACATGTTAGGTAGCATTCAACGTCAAAAATTATTTATTTTATCATTTACCTATGTGCCCAATGTGGGAGGTGGCCAGCTCACGAGGGACTATTCTGCCCGAACATGTTTGCATTGGTAACCGGCAAACTTCGACGAGTGCAGGCTAGAGACCGAACAAGTCGCAATGAAGGCCGCCCAAAAAATACACAAAATGGACCCGTAAACCAACGAATTGATGTCGAGAGGGAACAAAGGAAATCAAGGAAGGAGGGAAACCAAAAGGGAAAGAAACGACAAGTGCGTGAGGAAAAATTGGATGACTTAGAGTACGAAAGGCCTCTTCGTTCTTGGCTTTATCCCATGGTTCTAGGAGGTCGTTGTCATCATAATAAACAGGATCACCGTCGTCGTTAAGTTGGTGCTCGACCATGTTGCACGCTCTGAATCACGTGCCTAGGGAACGTGTTGCCTGCCTCCATCATCGACCGCCATGCCGATGAACTCTCACACGCACCGCTGACGTTGTAGGTGCCCCCAATCGAACTGGAGAATGCCTGCTCGAGATCCTGCTGGCTACCAGCTAGGTCAAAGCTAGTCCACACGGCGGGCTTCGTTCGGCAAAAAAACAAATTGAACTTATAGAAAAATGCAACCACCTCAAGGAAAAGACGTAAACACCCATGATACATCTCCAATGCATCTATAATTTTTATTATTTCATGTTATTATATTATAAATCTTATATGCTTTAGAGGCCATTTTATATCATTTTGGGGAACTAAACTATTAATCTATTGCCAAGTGCATCTTCTTGTTTTTTGCCTATTTTTTATTTCGCAAGAAACCAATACCAAATGAAGTCCAATTGGAACAAAACTTTACGATGATTTTTTTGGACTAAAAGGTACCCTAGGTGCATCGGTGGGAGGTCAGACGGCGCGCCCCAAGGGAGGCGTGCCATGTGAGCTTGTGGGCTGCTCGTAGGTTTGCTTGACCTAATTCCACTTCTATAAATTCCCTAAAATCCCAAAACCACCAGAAGAGACCAAAATAATTTTTCCGCTGCCACAAGCCTCCGCTCTTCCACGGTCCCATATGGAGGCCTCTGCCAGTACTCTGTCGGAGGGGGGATTGATCACGGAGGCTATCTTCATTGACCTTGATCCCTCCATGATGATGTGTGAGTAGTCCACCACAGACCTACGGGTCCATAGTTCTCTCTCACTCACTCACTCCATGATGATGTGTGAGTATTCCACCACAGACTTTGCCTACATTATGTCATCTTGCTTAAAGTATTTTTATGTTTGTCATGAACTTAATACCATATATGCATGCTAGATAGCGGTCGATTGTTGGAGTAATTAAAAGTGCATGGATGTTGCCTAGAGGGAGTAAATAGTCGCTTTAAAATAATTATGGTTTTAGGCTTGAACAAATACGGAATAAAACTAGCATTTAATTTGTCAAGCACAAAACCTAAAACAACTAGGCTCACCTATGTGCACCAACAACTTATGCTAAGCAAGATAAATAACTAAGTGATAGCAAGATATATAACATGAAACAATATGGCTATCACAAAGTAAAGTGCATAAGTAAAGGGCTCGGGTAAGAGATAACCAAGGCATGCGGAGACGACGATGTATCCGAAGTTCACACCCTTGTAGATGCTAATCTCCGTTTTGAGCAGTGTGGGGGAATAATGCTCCCCAAAATGCCACTAGTGCCACCGTAATCTCCTCACGCCCTCGCATAATGCAAGATGTCGTGATTCCACTAAGGGACCCTTGAGGGCAGTCACCAAACCCGGACAAATGACGACCCTTGGGGCGGTCACTGAACCCGTACAATTGGCAACCCTTGGGGCGGTCACTGATAGCCGTACAAATTGCTCGGGGCAATATCCACAACCTACTTGGATACCCCGATGCTTGCCCAGAGCTTTACACCACAATGATTGAGCTTCGACGAACCACCAACCGTCTAGGGCGCCAAAGCACCCAAGAGAAACAAACTTTAGGGTGCTCAAAAACCCGAGAGTAATAAGATTGTCAACTTTTCACAACTAATGCAATGTCAAGAACACACTAAGTGGTCATGTCCCTCACTCCTAAATCCCACCACAGCAACAAAAACTGTGGAGGAATATGAGAGGAAGAACAAGGAGAACACAAAGAACTCCAAGATCTTGATCCAAGGGGTTCCCCTCACATAGAGGAGAAAGTGATTGATGGAAATGTGGATCTAGATCGCCTCTCTCTTTTCCCTCGAAAACTAGCAAGAATCATTGGAGGGATTGAGAGATAACAAGCTCAAAGAAGGTCAACAATGGGGGAAGAACATGAGCTCAAAAGATGAGAACTAATGGGGAATAAGACCCCCTTAAATAGACCCCCCCCCTAAATCCAACTGTTATGCCGTTTATCCCATGCATAAGCAGTAGTACTGCTCGGGCGAGCGGTACTTCCGCTTGCACGGTAGATTCAGACGCAACGTGCAACTGAGACGATCAAGGAGGTGGTAGTGTCGCTGGAGGGGTACCACCACTCCCACCAGCTAAGAGGTACTACCACTCCCACCAGCTAAGCGGTACTACCACCCACTACTGTTGTTCTACTACCACTCAAAGGGATTAGCTATATATAGAGAAAATATAGGCGGTACTCTAATGGAGAAAGATACCGGTAGTATCTGAAGGAGCAGTACTTTCTCTTAACATTTGCGCCTACAGAGAGAACAATGGAAGTGGTAATACGTCCATTTTGCATCATGCTTTTATATTGATATTTATTGCATTATGGGCTGTTATTACACATTATGGTACAATACTTATGCCTTTTCTCTCTTATTTTACAAGGTTTACATGAAGAGGGAGAATGCCGGCAGCTGGGATTCTGGACTGGAAAAGGAGCAAATATGAGAGACCTATTCTGCACAACTCCAAAAGTCCTGAAAAGTTACGGAGAATTATTTTGGAATATATAAAAAATATTGGGCGAAACAAATACCAGGCGGGACCCACCAGGAGGTCACAAGCCTGCTGGGCGTGGCCTACCCCCCTGGCCGTGCCCTTGTGGATTGTGGGCCCCCTGGTAGCCCTCCGGTGCCCATCTTCTGCTATATGAAGGGTTTTGACCTGGAAAAATCATAAGAGAGCTTTCGGTACGAAGCGCCGACGTCTCGAGGCGAAACTTGGGCAGAACCAATCTAGAGCTCCGGCGGAGCAGTTCTGCCGGGGAAACTTCCCTCCCGGAGGGGAAAATCAAAACCATCGTCATCACCAATGATCCTCTCATCGAGAGGGGGTCAATCTCCATCAACATCTTCACCATCACCATATCCTCTCCAAATCCTAGTTCATCTCTTGTATCCGATCTTTGTCTCAAACCTCAGATTGGTACATGTGGGTTGCTAGTACTGTTGATTACTCCTTGTAGTTGATGCTAGTTGGTTTACTTGGTGGAAGATCATATTTTCAGATCATTTATGATAATTAATAGTCCTCTTATTATGAACATGAACATGAACATGTTTTGTGAGTAGTTACTTTTGTTCCTGAGAACATGGGATAAGTCTTGTTATAAGTAATCATGTGAATTTTGTATTCGTTCGATATTTTTGATGAGATGTATGTTGTCTATCCTCTAGTGGTGTCATGTGAACGTCTACTACATGACACTTCACCATTATTTGGGCCTAGGGGAAGGCATTAGGAAGTAACAAGTAGATGATGGGTTGCTAGAGTGATAGAAGCTTAAACCCTAGTTTATGTGTTGCTTCGTAGGGGGCTGATTTGGATCCATATGTTTCATGATGTGGTTAGATTTATCTTAATTCTTCTTTCATAGTTGCGGATGCTTGCGAGAGAGGTTAATCATAAGTGGGAGATTTGTCCAAGAAAGGGAAGCACCCAAGCACCGGTCCACCCACATATCAAATTATCAAAGTAACGAACGCGAATCAAATGAGCATGATGAAAACTAGCATGACAGAAATTCCCATGTGTCCTCGGAGCGCTTCACTTTATATAAGAGTTTGTCCAAGCTTGTCCTTTGCTACAAAAAGGATTGGGACACCTTGATGAAGCTTTGCTACATTTATTACTTGCTACCCATTACAAGTTATCTTATCACAAAACTATCTGTTACAGATAATTTCAGTGCTTGTAGAGAATACCTTACTGAAAACCGTTTGTCATTTCCTTCTACTCCTCGTTGGGTTTGACACTCTTACTTATCAAAAGGACTACCATAGATCCCCTACACTTGTGGGTCATCAAGACTCTTTTCTGGCGCCGTTGCCGGGGAGTGAAGCACCTTTGGTAAGTGGAATCTGGTAATAAAAAAATTATACAGTTTGCTGAAATTTACGGTCACTTGTTACTATGGAAAATAATCCTTTGAGGGGCTTGTTCGGGGTATCTTCACCTCGACCGGAAGCACAAATACTTTCTCCTCAACCTACCGAACCTACTGAAAATATTTATTATGAAATTCCTTCGGGTATGATAGAGAAACTGCTAGCTAATCCTTATGGAGGAGATGGAACATTACATCCTGATTTGCATCTAATCTATATGGATGAAGTTTGTGGGTTATTTAAGCTTGCAGGTTTTCCCAATGATGATGTCAAGAACAAGGTATTTACTTTATCTTTGAAGGAGAAGGCATTGACATGGTATAGGCTATGTGATGATATTGGATCATGGAACTACAACCGATTGAAATTGGAATTTCATCAGAAGTTTTATCCTATGCATCTGGTTCATCGTGATCGGAATTATATCTATAATTTTTGTCCTCGTGAAGGAGAAAGAATCGCTCAAGCTTGGGGGAGGCTTAAGTTAATGTTATATTCATGCCCCAATCATGAGCTCAAGATAAATTATTATTCCGAATTTTTATGCTCGGCTTTCTGGTAATGATCAATCCATGCTCGATACTTCTTGTAGTGGTTCCTATATGAAGAAAGATATTGATTTCAAATGGGATTTATCGGAAAGAATTAAATGCAACTCTGAAGATTGGGAACTCGATGAAGGTAAGGAGTCAGGTATAAACCTTAAGTTTGATTGTGTTAAATCCTTTGTACACATCGATGCTTTTCATGAATTTCGCACTAAATGTGGACTTGACTCTGAGATAGTAGCTTCTTTCTGTGAATCTTTTGCTGCTCATGTTGATCTCCCTAAGGAGAAGTGGTTTAAATATCATCCTCCCATTGAAGTGAAAGTAGTTGAACCTATTAAAGTTGAAGAAGAAACTATTACGTATAATGTTGATCCTGTTATTCCTGGTGCTTATATTGTGAAACCACCTTTTCCTGTTAGAATAAACGAACATGCTAAAGCTTCAATTGTGGTTTGTAAGAGTATGTTAGAACACCTACACTTCCTGAAAAAATTAAAGTTGAACCTAGTATTGCTATGGTTAGATATCTCTTGGTTGATAATATTGATGGACATGTTATTCATTTCTGTGATGAAGCTGCTAGAATTGCTAGACCTGATGCTAATGATAAACATAGACCTATTGTTGGCATGCATGTTGTTTCTGTTAAAATAGGAGATCATTATTATCATGGCCTATGTAATGTGGGTGCTAGCATGAGTGCAATTACCTTTACCTTATATCAAGAAATTATGAATGATATTGCACCAACTGAATTGTAAGAAATTGATGTTACCATTAAGCATGCTAATAGAGACACTATAGCACCAGTTGGGATTATTAGAGATGTTGAAGTCTTGTGTGGGAAAATAAAATACCCTACTGATTTTCTTGTTCTTGGTTCCCCACAAGATGATTTTTGTCCCATTATATTTGGTAGGCCTTTCTTGAATACTGTTAATGCCAAGATAGATTGTGAGAAAGAAATTGTTACTGTAAATTTTGGGGATGTGTCTCATGAGTTTAATTTCTCTAAATTTCGTAGACAACCCCATGATAAATAATTGCCTACTAAGGATTAAATTATTGTTCTTGCTTCTATTGTTGTGCCTCCTACCGATCCTTTAGAACAATATTTGCTAGACCATGAAAATGATATGCATATGAATGAAAGGAATGAAATAGATAGGATTTTCTTTGATCAGCATCCTATTTTGAAACACAACTTGCCGTTTGAAATACTTGGGGATCCTTCTCCACCCAAGGGCGATCCCGTATTTGAGCTTAAACAATTATCAGATACTATGAAATAAGCTTATCTTGATGAAAAGAAGATATATCCTATTATTATTAGTGCTAACCTTTTAGAGCATGAAGAAAAGAGATTATTGAAAACACTGAAGAAGCACCATGCTCCTATTGGATATACTCTTGATGATCTTAAGGGCATTAGTCTCACTCTATGTTAGCATAAAATTAATATGGAACTTGGTGCTAAACCAGTTGTTGATCACTAACGACGGTTAAATCCTAAAATGAAAGAAGTGGTAAGAAATGAAATATTAAAGCTTCTGTATGTAGGTATAATTTATCCTATTGCTGATAGTAGATGGGCTAGTCTTGTTCATTGTGTCCCTAAGAAGGGAGGTATTACTGTTGTTCCCAATGATAAAATGAATTGATCCCGCAAAGAATTGTTATAGGATATAGAATGGTAATTGATTTTAGGAAATTAAATAAAGCTACTAGGAAAGATAATTACCCTCTGCCTTTTATTGATCAAATGCTAGAAAGACTATCTAAACACACACACTTCTGCTTTCTAGATGGTTATTCTGGTTTTTCTCAAATACCTGTGTCAAAAGAGGATCAAGAAAAGACAACTTTTACTTGCCCTTTCGGTACCTTGGCTCATATACGTATGCATTTTGGTTTATGCAATGCACCTACTACCTTTCAAAGATGTATGACTTCTATATTCTCTGACTTTTGTGAAAATATTGTTGAAATTTTCATGGATGACTTCTCCGTTTACGGAACTTCTTTTGATGGTTGCTTGAGCAACCTTGATCGAGTTTTGCAGAGATGTGAAGAAACTAATATTGTCTTGAATTGGGAGAAGTTCCACTTTATGGTTAATGAGGGTATTGTATTGGGACACAAAATCTTCGAAAGAGGCATTGAGGTGGATAAAGCTAAAGTAGATGCTATTGAAAAATGTCGTGTCCCATGGATATCACAGGTATAAGAAATTTCCTTGGTCATGTTGGTTTCTATAGCATATTTATTAAATACTTCTCTAAAATTTCTCGGCCTCTCACTAATCTCTTGCAAAAAGATATTACTTTTTTATATGATGATTGTGTAGAAGCATTTGAAATCCTTAAGAATGCCTTGATTTTTCCACCTGTTGTTCAACTACCTGATTGGAACCTACCCTTTGAAATTATGTGTGATGCTAGTTATTATGCCATTGGTGTTGTTCTAGGACAAAAAGTTGATAAGAAATTAAATGTTATCCATTATGCTAGTAAACTCTAGACAGTGCTCAAAGAAACTATGCTACCACTGAAAAGGAATTTTAGCGGTTGTGTTTGCTTGTGACAAGTTTAGACCTTATATTGTTGATTCCAAAGTAACTGTTCACACTGGTCATGCTGCTATTAAATATCTTTTGGGAAATAAAGATGCTAAACCAAGACTTATTAGATGGGTTCTTTTGATACAAGAATTTGATTTGCATATTATTGATAGAAAGGGTGTTGAGAACCCTGTAGCAGATAACTTGTCTAGGTTAGAGAATGTTCTTGATGACCCACTACCTATTGATGATAGCTTTCCTGATGAACAATTAGCAGTCATAGATGCTTCGCGTAATGCTCCATGGTATGCTGATTATGCAAATTACATTGTTGCTAAATTTATACCGCCTAGTTTCACATACCAACAAAAGAAAATGTTCTTCTATGATTTGAGACATTACTTTTGGGATGACCCACACCTTTATAAAGAAGGGGTAGATAGTGTTATTAGACGTTATGTACCTGAGCATGAACAGTAACAGATCCTACACAAGTGTCATTTCGAGGCCTACGGAGGACACCATGCTAGAGATAGAACTACACACAAGGTATTACAATCTAGTTTTTATTGGTCTACTCTCTTCAAAGATGCTCGTAAGTTTGTCTTGTCTTGTGATGAATGTCAAATAATTGGTAATATTAGTAGACGTCAGGAAATGCCTATGAATTACTCACTTGTTATTGAACCATTTGATGTTTGGGGTGACTATATGGGACCTTTTAAAGTCCAACGAGTATACTCATATTCTAGTTGTTTTTTATTATGTTACTAATTTGGTAGAAGTTATTCCAACTAGTAGTGTTGATCATAACACTTCTATTAAAATGCTTAAAGAATTTATTTTCCCTAGATTTGGAGTCCCTAGATATTTAATGATGTATGGTGGTTCACACTTTATTCATGGTGCTTTCCGTAAATTGCTTGCTAAGTATGATGTTAATCATAGAATTGCATCTCCTTATCATCCTCAGTCTAGTGGTCAATTAGAATTGAGCAATAGATAAATTAAATTGATCTTGCAAAAGACTGTTAATAGATCTAGAAAGAATTGGTCTAAGAAACTTGATGATGCATTATGGGCTTATAGAACTGCTTACAAAAACCCTATGGGTATCTCTCCGTATAAAATGGTTTATGGTAAAGCATGTCACTTACCTCTCGAGCTAGAACATAAAGCTTATTGGGCAATTAAAGAGCTCAAGTATGATTTTAAACTTGCTGGTGAGAAGAGGTTATTTGACATTAGCTCACTTGATGAATGGAGAACCCAGGCCTATTAGAATGCCAACTTGTTTAAAGAAAAGGTTAAGAGATGGCATGATAAAAGGATATAAAAGCATGAATTCAATGTAGGTAACAATGTCTTGCTATACAATTCTCGTTTAAGATGTTTTGCAGGAAAACTTCTCTCTAAATAGGAAGGGCCTTACATTGTCGAGGAAGTATATCATTCCGTTACCATCAAGATCAACAATGTCGAGGGCACTAACCTGAAGGTGGTAAACGGGCAAAGAATCAAACATTATATCTCAGGTACTCCCATAAATGTTTAAACCAATATTATCAATACCATAACTCTGGAGGAGTACATTAGGGAGACCTACCAGAACGTTTCAGACTCCGAAAAGGAATAGGTATGTGGTACGGTAAGCAAACCGACTCCAAACTTTTCCAATAACCTTTTTTCTCTGTTTTGGAATATTTAATAAATTAGGAAATTTTAAAGTAGTTCGAAAGGTGCACGAGGAGGCGACAAGCCTGCAGGGCGCGGCCTACCCCCTTGGTCGTGCCCCTGTGGCTTGTGGCCACCCCATGCACCCTCTGGACTCCATTTTCTTGTGGTACACCCCTTTAGGTCAGTAACCCGAAGGTTTGGACCTTCGTATCACTACAATACCTCGTGTTTTCGTTTTGAGTTGTTTCCGCGGCAGAGTTAGAGCAAGATGTCTTCGCAAGAGTCGGTCGGGGAGGGCCGTGTCTCTCACCCGACACCGGGGCCCGAAGCATACAGTGAAGCCAACCACTTTTGGAAGGCCATGGAGGAAGAGATGGAGGCTGACTTGAAAAGGGTGGATGCCATGGAGGAAGACCAAGAAGTTACCTCTCGTCTACATCCTGGAGTCATGTTGGAGGAACTTCAGACCTCAACAATTCCGATTTCGTTCATCCCTCCCAATGCTAGATTTCTTACATATAAAAATATTAAAAAGAGTGTTGCTTCTTCTCCCGCAGCAATGAAACATCCATGGGTTATGGGAGCCCTAACCGTCACCGGAAAGCTTCGCAAGGAGATAATGGATCTTAGATGGCAAAATAACAAGCTTGAGGAGGATAATCGCATTCTAAGGGGCATCATCGCCAAGAATATAACATCACCACCTCTGAAGAAGGACATCTAAACACATGGGTATGGGCACTCCCCTTGGCTTGTGCCAAGCTTGGGGGAGGTGCCCCGGTATCTTATCACCATCACATCTTTTACTTTTCTCGTTTTTCTAGTTTGATCCTTTCGGTTTTACCTTGATCTAGTAGAATAAAGTTTTAGTATGATCTAGCTTTGAGTTTTGCTTTATGCCCCCCTTATGTAAGCGAGTCCGAGAGTTATATAATAAAAATTAGTTTTGATGTGAGGGCTTTGCTTGCTTGCTATGATCTTGAGAAAAATAAATAAAAGAAGAATAGAATAAAAGCAAAGAGTATATATGATGATCCTATGGGGAGTGATGACTTCACATATAAGAAGTATGTCAGTTGAAATTTGTTGGGCGTTGACGAACATAGCGATTGGTCATTGGTGCAATTAAAAGGAAGTAATAAAGAAAGAGAGGTTCACATATTAATATATTATCTTGGACATATTTTATGATTGTGAGCACTCATTAAAATATTATATGCTAAGAAGTTGATGTCGGACAAGGAAGACAACATAATGGGTTATGTTTGCTTATTTATGAACAGAAGTTATATGGTTATAGATCCTCCAACATGTAGTGCTTGCTTCCACCTCATACTAGCCAAAACTTCCACACCAAGTAGAGATACTACTTGTGCATCCAAACACCCTCAACCCAGTTTTGCCATGAGAGTCCACCATACCTACCTATGGATTGAGTAAGATCCTTCACGTAAGTTGTCGTCGGTGCAAAAAGCAATAAGAATTGCTCCTAAATATGTATGATCTTTTATTGAAAGGGAAAATAAGTGTTGTACGAACATAAAGGTTGCTATCACAAAGGGCAATACAATGCGGCGTTCCTTTGCATTAAGGGTTTGCACATCCAAAAACAAAAAGCGCATGCCAACCTCTGCTTCCCTCTGCGAAGGCCCTATCTGTTACTTTTACTTTATAAGTACTTACCTTTATGCAAGAGTCATGGTAATCTTCACCACTTCCTATATTTTTCCTTTATCTCTTGGCAAGCATTATGTGTTGGGGAACGATCTAGACACATATATCCACACGGATGTGGGTGATCATGAGTTATTTCTGTTGACATTACCCTGGAGATAAATAGTTGGGAGGTAAAACTATAAGCCCCTGTCTTTCTCTGTGTCCAATTGAAGCTTTGACCTCACGAGTACCGCATGAGTGTTAGCAATTATGAAAGGCTAAAAGATGATTGAGTATGTGGATTTGCTTTACAAGCTCTTATATTGACTCTTTCCGATGTTATGATAAATTGCAAATCGCTTCAGTGACTGAGAGCATAGTTTGTTGGTTCTCAATAGAGTTCTTGGTTCATAATTTATCTTGTGAATGAATTGTTACTCTAGTATAAGAAATTATATATCAATAAGTATTGTTGTTGTAAAGGTGATCATGATACCCTCATGTCCGTATTTTATTTTATCGACACCTCTATCACTAAACATGTGGACACATTTATCGATCTCGGCTTTCGCTTGAGGACAAGCGAGGTCTAAGCTTGGGGGAATTAATACGTCCATTTTGCATCATGCTTTTATATTGATATTTATTGCATTATAGGTTGTTATTACACATTATGGTACAATACTTATACCTTTTCTATCTTATTTTACAAGGTTTACATGAAGAGGGAGAATGCCGGCAGGTGGAATTCTGGACTGGAAAAGGAGCAAATATAAGAGACCTATTCTGCACAACTCCAAAAGTCCTGAAAAGTTACGGGGAATTATTTTGGAATATATAAAAATAATTGGGCGAAACAAATACCAGAGGGGACCCACCAGGAGTGATAAGCATGCATGCACATTCTTTCTTACTACAATTGAAGCATTGGGGTTAAACAGCTCGAAAGCAAGAAACTCAACAACTCCCTGGAAACTTTGTCTGCGGGGTTCACTGTTTGCTTCATCTGCATTGTTTACTACCCGTAACACTTGTGTTAGGACATGGTTTGTCTCCTCCTACTCTTTGTTTGCATGCACTGGAAGCCTCTTAAGAACATATATAAGTCCACGTATAACTTTGACCTGAAAGATACATAGGGTTTCCACAGACACTTTACCAACCAATGCTCCAAGGCCTATTACACCACCCATCTGAGCTTGCCACATGCTACCATAACAACAGTGCAATAATTGGGGAAATAGTTCCTCAAACACGGCAACCCGCACACTTGGGGGAGGAGAATATACTGGATTCAAAGATGGACTAGAAACGAGCATAGGAGTGCTTGGGCCCCCTCTTAGCACACCCGTGTGTTTCATCCGTGCGAGAAAGATTAGTGTATCAGCGAAAGTATTCGAAGCAGATAGAGCAGCTTTTGCATGTTGGCGGTTTTCACTAAATAGAACTTCAACTAATGCATCCAAAAATATTAAAGGGTCCAACTCCCGGAGATTAGACGGTGTGTTGCTTCTCGGTCTAGACCCCATGCTAGATGAGAGGGATGAACCAATAGGCTGCCCAAATCCAGATTGATTGGAGGATTACGAATCAACATGGAAAAGGATAGCAAAATGTCGGCATATATCAACAACAAAGTCATCCTTCTCATCTTGAAGACTGGTATCAGCTTTAGCGGCAATGATAGCTACAAGCAAAACCTTGAAAACAGATCTTTCTGCCAATAATTGTGTCTTTGTCTTCACACCTAAATATCCCTAAAAATAGATAAAATAAAGGGAAGCATCAGTAAGAAACAAAACAGTAACCAAACGATAAGATGGCCAGAACACAGAGGCCAAAACAAACTATGGTTGCAAGTCCAAAATCAATTACCACTAATCTATGAAATCATTTTGCTTTGGACATGGATCACTAAAACTTAAGGACTAAGTGATCACTAAAACTTAAAATAATGGGAAGCATCAGTAAGAAACAAAACAGTAACCAAACGATAAGATGGCTAGAACACAGAGGCCAAAAAAACTATGGTTCCAAAACGTGTGGGTTGCTAGTGGTGTTGATTACTCCTTGTAGTTGATGCTAGTTGGTTTACTTGGTGGAAGATCATATGTTCAGATCCTTTATGATAATGAATACTCCTCTGATTATGAACATGAACATGTTTTGTGAGTAGTTACGTTTGTTCCTGAGGACATGGGATAAGTCTTGTTATAAGTAATCATGTGAATTTGGTATTCGTTCGATATTTTGATGAGATGTATGTTGTCTATCCTCTAGTGGTGTCATGTGAACTTTGAATACATGACACTTCACCATTATTTGGGCCTAGGGGAAGGCATTGGGAAGTAATAGGTAGATGATGGGTTGCTAGAGTGACAGAAGTTTAAACCCTAGTTTATGCGTTGCTTCATAAGGGGCTGATTTGGATCCATATGTTTCATGCTATGGTTAGATTTATCTTAATTCTTATTTCGTAGTTGCAGATGTTCGCGAGAGAGGTTAATCATAAATGGGAGGTTTGTCCAAGCAAGGGCAGCACCCAAGCACCGGTCCACCCACATATCAAATTATCAAAGTAACGAACGCGAATCAAATGAGCATGATGAAAACTAGCTTGACAGAAACTCCCATTTGTCATCGGGAGCGCTTAACTTTATATAAGAGTTTGTCCAAGCTTGTCCTTTGCTAAAAAAGGATTGGGCCACCTTGCTGCACCTTTGCTACATTTATTACTTGCTACCCGGTACGAATTACCTTATCACTAAACTATCTCTTACCGATAATTTCAGTGCTTGCAGAGAATACCTTACTGAAAACCGCTTGTCATTTCCTTCTACTCCTCATTGGGTTTGACACTCTTACTTGTCAAAAGGACTATGATATATGCCCTATACTTGTGGGTCATTAGTGGGGCAGCCGATCGAGCTGCAGAACTGACCAAGCGGTATTGTCGCTCTCTACTACCGCCCAACTGCCGTTGTACTACACATAAAGCGAATTATAAGTGGAGGTTCCATTCACGCTGAGATCTGGCAGTACCAGTGGAACGGTACTACCACTGGTCAGCGCGATATTACCGCTTGGTAACTGAAAAACTGACCAAGCTGAGAAGGAAGAAGGCAATACTTAAACTGTCATAACTTTTGCATACGAGCTCCGAACTAAGCAAACTCAAGCTTGTTGGATAGAGGACTGGCAAAAATCTCATCACGATATGCGTGAGGAAAACAAACTACACCAGAAATGAGTGCATCAAGATGCAAGGATACAAGATCCACACTCAAGCCAAATCCTTCCACGGAACCACCAACGAAAATAAAAAGAGAATGAAAAAGGTGGATGTGAAAGAATGAGGATATCCACTAAAGATGTAACTTCTCTCAAGTGTATAAGATTCTAGGTATATGAAAATTATGATGATATCAATCCACAAAGAAGGATGTACACGCGAAATGGTTACACAAGGGAAGAATCGGATATCCAAAAGGAAGTCGTAAAATATACTAATAAGATTTTTGCTTGAAGATCATATAGTACATGGCTTAATATTATCTTATAGTATGTTCATTATATAAATGAACTTCAACTATATGAACATCAAAGACATAACACCTAGCAACAAGAGATCATTGTTGGGACGCTTTGAGAAAGGAAAAAAGACCTAATCAAGAAATTCATGCCATGATGCACCCTACACAAGGTTGAATGCAAGAAATGTATGCATGAATAGATACTTGTTACTAAGATAGCATTGGAATGATCTAGTAGACAATGGTTCATTGATCTTCCTAGCTTGACTTTGATACGTCTCCAACGTATCTATAATTTTTTATTGTTCCATGCTATAATATTATCATTCTAGGATACTTTTTAGGCATTTATTTCCAAGTTCATATTAAATTTTTTAGCATTAACCTATTAACCCAGTGCCTAGTGCCAGTTGCTGTTTTATACGTGTTTTTTGCTTTTACGGTTTACAGTATCAAACGAAGCCTAATTGCCACGAAACTTTTATACAATTTTTCCCGGACCAAAAGAAGACATGGAAGCTTCGGGAGAAGACCGCACGCCGCACGAGAGAGGCAACACACATCAGGGCACGCCTGGGGGTCGTGCCCGGTTGTGTGTTGGCTCCCCCTGGCGTCTCGCGATGCCCCTCTCTAGCCTATAAATTTGAGAGCCTCCCCCAAACACTTTTTCCAGCATCGTAAATCTTTGTTCCGTCGTGTGCCCATTTGGAGCCCTGTTTCGGTGCCTTGTTAGAGGGGGGATCGATCACGGAGGGCCTCTACATCAATCTTGCTACTCCCATGGTGATGTGTGAGTAGTCTACCACAGACCTAGATGGATATCTCTCTCTCTATCTCTCTTAATCTTCAATACAAAGTTCACCGCATCTTCGCAATGATCTATTCGACGCAATCTTCTTGTGCGGTGCATTTGTTGGGATCCGATGAATTGTGGGTTTACGTTCAGATTGTTCATGAAATTATATTGAGTTCCTTGCTGGTCCTTCTTTACATATGCATGATTATATGATAGCTTCGTAATTTTCTCTGATCTATTGAAATAGTTTGGGCAACTACATAGATATTTCTTTAGTGGGAGAGGTGCTTCGTAGTGGGTTCAATCTGATGGTGCCAACAAATACACAAAGTTCTAGAAACACATCAATTGAAGGATATCAAATAAAAAGGTATCAAGCTCAAGAGAGCTCGGTTCCAACAAATACACAAAACCCTCTACAAAGTTTTAGATGGCACAAAGTACCCAAAAGAAAAGGTTTTCCTTCCAACAACATGCACTTGATAAGGATCAAAAGGTTTTATGATAAAAACATAAAGATAGTGTTCTAAAGAAAATATGATCGCTCCTCCATGAGATATGCATAATTTGCATTTGACTACAAGATGCATAAAATGGGACCATCACTTTTCCTAGGGTTGCTCGTGCCTCGAACTCAGGCGTCCTCGTGAACGTCAGCGCTGCCGCGTGCACGAGGACACAGCGATAGCCGGGTACCACTTCGAGAGTACAGGGTGGTGGTGGGAGCGGAGCGCCCGGAGCTGCGCATCGGGCGACAAGGGTCGGTGACGTCACTAGCGCTGCATCTACCGGCGTTGAGGAAGATGATCCCCGCTGCTAGTGCTGCCTTGGTCAAGCCGCAGCCGCCTCGCCTGGCTCCGCTTTGTGCAACAAGCTCGCCAAATCGACGAAGCCGACAAATACTCCACCCAAGCCAGTGGTTCCGTCACCGGTCATCAAATCGGATTGGAGGGGATCAAAAGTTAAGTGGATGAAGAGGACAATAAAGCTGAGTTCAAATTAACTGTTGTCTAGGGTTTTTCAGATGAGGATAGTTATAATGGGCCAAGCCAACGTGGCGTCTAGGATTTTTCAGATAAGGATAGTTATAGTGGGCCAAGCCAACGTGGCAAACATGACACGGCCGCCCATAAGGATAGTTATAGTGGGCTGAATATGAGCGTGGGCGTTTAAGGCGCCCGGCTGGGTGAGTTTTTTTACGATCGAGCAGTGATCAGGGCATCCGCCGGCCGTTTGGGGACGGTTCAGTGTTCCCATCTGTAGACGCTCTAATAAGCGGACGGAGGGAGTAGGACCAAAGTCCCCACATCATCTCAGGGGTCACATTACACGTGCTAATGACATGGTTTAAATTTTTAGTTTTTACAGGGAGTCTGAATTCAGTGTACTTCAAGAGAGAAAAATACATGGTGTAACATCCAAGAGGTCAACAGGGTTCGTCTGCCACAATTATGACGAAAATCGCAACAATTATGATCCAAGAGTCATGTCTCACTTTCGAACTTGGACATGTTACCATTGGTTCATTCATGCTGCCCAGCTAAACCAACAAAATCAGACTATGTCAATACGGGCAGGTAAACATGGGTGCAACCCCAGCTTCCTTCCTTATCTACACGAAGACGATGCAACCTAGCGGACCGGTTCTGCTACATAAGGTTATATTCACAGGAGATATTAACTAGGGAGGCACTAGCTGCTCGTCAGGCTACAAAATGTGATTCGCATCCCTCAGAACCACGGATGCCACGTCGGATCCATCATGCACAGGTTCCTCGAAGATAGCGCAGACTCCACCAGTTCTGTGACGCCTCTTTGGACAGACTGGGGCGGTTCTGTTGTGTTCTCCTCCTGAAATACCAAGAGAATGGTCAGAGATCGCACAACTTAAATGTTGTCCGCAAAGATCAAGCGCCACGCAAACATCATTTTCAACAAACTGCCTACCTCATCAGCAAGATAATGTGGTGATATGGATTTGATGCGGTTGATGACATGATCCACATTGTGCATAACCTTTTGCTGGAAATCCAATGGGTTGATCATTCCAGCAGCAACTGGAACAGACGGAATGCCAAGCGGCCTTCTCCATGACCAAGATAACAGCTCGTCGCGGAAAAACATAGCCAGATGATGCCATATGTGTTGGGTTTGCTGAAAATCATAAAAGCAGCAATCTCAACATATGGCACATGCAATAAAAACTAAAAATGCACCCTTTAATGAATCTTGAAGCAGAATAAGATCCTATCTACTCTTAGTCTTAGAGAGTATATCCTACAAGAATCACCTATGCTGGGTGGAAATACTCACTTTAGGTGAAACCACAGACTGGGCAGCAGAACACATGGCAGATACAATGAGACCTTCGACGCCAAAATTTGAGAAGAAAGCTTGCATGTTGCGTGTCAACCTAAATGGAACTAGCTCATTGAACTCAATCAATCCATTTGGATCATAAGCTGCAAAAATAAATATCAAATGAGTGATCATCAATTTCCACATGCCATATTTACAAAGATTGATTATTGTCCCTCGAAAAGAAAAACATTGATGATCATCAAGAAGAATACCTGGATGGAAGTCAGTCTGGAAGATCTTCCCGGTATTTTTCGCAAACAGAATTTTGTTAGGAGCCCTGCCACCAATCTGCAACATGTATGACATGAAGCAGGACAGAGCCACTTGGATTGCAAACTGTTTCTTGAAAGTCCAAAGGTGGTTGCCAGTTGGCAGAATCTTGTGCATGTACTGGGAGAAGATGTTGTCATTTACAATATTTTTAGTAATTTCATTGTATGCTTGCAGACGTAGTTCCACCACTTGTTCGGGTGAAACCTGCCCTGAGATGGCTTGATTTAGCTGCTCTTTAAAAATTGTTATAGGTGAATCAGCTTCTCTATTATGCCGTGCACAGTTGATTTCATAAACCTCAAGGAAAGTGCTGTACATCAAATCATCCTCTACCATCCGAACCTGAATAATAAAAGTTGCTAAGTCAAGACATGTTCATTACATACTACCTTGAACCTAAAAGTTCAGGATAACAGATTATTATCAGGTAAAGAATAGGGACTTCACCTGAGACCAAACAGGAATAATTATCGGGGTATGGATAGCAAGATGGCGACGTCTAGACTCCTTGTGTTTGTCAAACATTTTGTTTAGCACACGGAAAAGCTGCAGCATTCTTTCGTCACTCCGAGCATTCGGAGTCAATGATGTCTGAACAATAAAATGGCGCTGTGAACCATCAGAACCAATAAGTGTCAGGCGTCGAAAGCTACTACCATGCCTCCGGACAATTGGAATATCAGGTCCAACTCTGTCCAACTTAACAGTGTGGTCAGGCGCAACCTCCTGCAAAAGAAATGCAACATGAGATAATACAAAAGTGTGGCGAGTAGTACAGTCAAGAACTGGTGGGTAGCACAAATTTTTCAAAAGAATGCGAGGCATTATCTTGATCTGACACCAATAATGAGTGAAATAGTTCAAAAGAATTAGGACTGACCTGATCTGTAAAGTACTGCCCCGGGAGTTCTACGTCAACAACATGAAAATCCCTAAGTACTTTACTTTCTTCCTCTAGCTTTAATACAGCAGGGAATCTGTCCTCAACATTACTCTGCAGAATATTCTTCCAGTGCTTCAATCTCTCAGTAAGTTCAGCAAGGGTTGACGGAAATGTAGTAGCACTATCTGGGTCAAGGTCACGCTCAAAATCTTGCTTGTACTCCTTGACAAAATCAACGTGTTTGTTAACAGCATCTTGTGAAAAGCAAGCCCTGCATACACCAGAAAGCTCCTTCTTGAGAGATTGCGGAACCTCGCCTGTGGTTGCCGTTGGATACTTGTAGCAGCGATGAAGGAGTGCATTAACAACAGCAAGAAGTCTTTCCTCAGGAAGAGTAACAAATCTTGATCCAATTTCAGATAGTAAAAGCTGAAACAAGCATGAAATAACATTAGATTGTAAACCTTCATAATAGACAAACTGATGTACATGAGCATCACAGCTTTCTGCCGATTTTAAAGGGTGCCATTGTTTAACAAATTTCCTTAAAAATGTGCAAACAGCCAAAAACTATTTACTCTATAATAATAGAGAACAGCTGGTGGTTTAGAAATAATATCTCATCTCTACCACCCTTTTGAGATATGTACATCAATATGAGTAATCTTCTTTCTCATTAAACTGCTTTGTTGTTTCTTACCTCAAGTTCGTTGGCTAGATTGGTATGCTTGCTCCTAAGAGCTTCCATGATGTCCTTTGCAGCATCAAATGCACTTGCTGCAGAAGTGACCCAACCAAGTCCATTGTTACGTCTTAGTGCATTTTGTGAACCCTCTGCACCTGTTGAGCTCTGTTGACCTTGATCATGACTGGTACTTGTACCACCTTCAACAGTAGATCTGTCCACCTCTTGTCCATGGAGGTTGCCCCCCTCATGAGAGCCTGTAGCACCACCCGACTGGGCGGCCTGATGAACCTGGTTGTCAGAACCCAAATTACCACCCGCGCTGCTGTTATTCGCAGCATTGCTTGCCAACATAGCTTGTTGCATGCGCTGCTGAGCCAACATATTTCTTCCCATTTCAGTTTTAGTAGCAACATCACGCCGCTCCATCAAGTATGTACGAAGCCAATAATACAAGGCCTACATGAACAACTTTCAGATGTGTACATCCAGAGAGAAGAATATGCATTTCTTAAGTCCAAGAAGTTCAATAGCAAGAAAGTTAAAGCATTGATTTTACCTGTGGATAAACTTGAGCTATCTTCAGCAAAACCAATTTGCAGTGTTGAGCTTCACTTCTCTGTAATGATAGCAACAATTGAGGGATCCAAGAAAGCCAAACCCAATGGGGCAGCTGCTCAAGATATTTATCTAAAGCCCTTCCGACTGGTTCATTTTGCGTATCAAAACTGAGAAGATAGAGAATTCGAGCTAGATGGCTCCTTGAGTTCGAAACTCCATATTTAACACCTTGGAAAAAACAACTTGCAGCATACTCAAGCCAAACCTCTTCCTGTGTTTCTTTGAAAATCTGCAAAAAGGCACGCAATCATAATTACTCGACAAATTTATAAACAGAACGGGCATTGTTAACAAAGAGGATCATAGCCATACCATGTCACAATAATTTCCCCAGCTAATCCACCCTTTTGGCAAATGCTTAAAAAGGGTGATTGCATTTGAATATGCAACATTTGCATTCTCGCAGTCATTCATTTTCAACATGAAGTCACCTTTCAGGCGAAATATTTCTGCTTTATTTTTCACAGGGAAAAATTCCAAATTGGTATTATTGATCAAGTTAAGACCACTGACGAGTTCGCCTTTCATATCTAAGTATGCCTTAGCTTGTTCGCATATCTTCACAAATGCTTCCTGCAATCAGATCAGAACGTCAACTAGTAAATAGACATTGGGGAGTGTGCAGTAATACAAATTTTTCATGGTAGAGACGGTCACCTGCACTTCCATGGTAGCATGCCCATACATCTTATCAAGTATAGTAACACAAACATCAGGAAGGCCATGCTTGCGAGTGATGTGAGCAAGCTTATTCACATTCCAAGCCTTGTCTCGGTAACCAAGATGATGAAGTTGAGGATTTGTTTGGCCAAAATCCTTGAACGCATCTATTACCGAATTGTACATTTCATTCCTCCACTGGAGCAGGTCATACCAAATAGTCGTATTGTCCCAATCATTAGGAGTCCTAAGTCTCCATGTCTCGAGGATATCCTTGAGATCAGCAAATGAATTCTGGTGATTTGAACTGGCACCGGAGTTCCCTGAAGCTGGTTTATTCCCATTTGCAATGTCAAGAAGTATTTTGGAGGATTCTTTCACTTCAACCAACTGCTGAAACTGCTGCAGCAGAGGCATTCGGGACTGCACAGACATCTCAGGCAACTGCCACCACTGTTCTAGTGCGAGTTCAACACCTTTGCTGACAAGGTTCTCAGCTTCTCCAACACCATTAGTACCTTTGTCATGAAGAGTGAAAAATGCTTGAATCAGACGTAACTTTGGTGTCTCTTCTACTTGAGCTTTCGGAATTACATGCTCCTTCATATATGTCCAGTCAGGTGCCTTCCAGAGGCAGTCCAAAAGAATCTCATAATTCTCCACACCTTTTCCAAAATCAGCCAGTACTTCCCACTGGCCTAACTGAGTTGCACAAGACAACCACTGTTCTTCCCACAGACACATTTCAGCTTTTGGGACGGTATTATTGTATGTACCCTGAGTTGCTTTGATCATTGCCTGGTAAAAGAGGGTTTGCGCCTGCTGCCAATATCCATGCTGAACAAGTGATAGCCCAGCTCTAGTTTCTGCAGTGATTGATCTTCTCTTCCATAATCCATACCTCATGTCATCTTCATTCAGAAGCCTGTATAACTCGGCCAGTGACTCGGAGCATTTAGCCTCATTCATAAGCAGCATGTGACTCTCAAGTAATGCGATTGAAGTGTGCCAGGCATTGCAAGTTTTTCCAATATATTTGATAAGCTCGCTAGGCATGCGTGGTTGAGGGTGGCTCAAATGAAGACCTTCAAGAAGTGCTTGGGCTACATTAGGCCTGCATCCCTGCTGCCTCTTATGGTAGTCTTTTGATAAAAGTGCAATTATTGGCTTGGCTAGCGCAACTTGTTCATCTTTCTGTAAAGTAACCCAAACAATTGGGAAGACAAGAACCCACAAATGATATGCAACATTGGGATCAGCAAAAGCAAGTTCTTTCAATGGAGCCATGACATCTGCCACCTGCATAAATTACAGATAACAAAGGAATTAGTTCTTAACATGGATTACATTCAAGACAAAGATTTCTTGCAAGAAGAACTGGCAAAAGGGTTAAATAAAAACATAGCCCCATCCTGATTAGCCTGTCACTATGAAAGTTTAGAATGATATTTACCACAAGCTTGCTTGCTTCATTTAAGAACTGAGAATGCCTCATCGTAAGAGAATCAAATGACAGGGAAGTGCCATCCAAGCTTTCATGAGCATCGGGAACCTGCTGTGGCATGATAATGCGATCTGGAACTGGACCCACTATCGTAAGCGGGGTAAGCCGAGCAGAATTTGAGGCAAGAGAAATTGGTTCATTTTCAACTAATATAGCTAAAATGAGATCCAAGCCTTGCTTCAACCAGAAAACATCACTCACTGCTTCCCAGTCCTGAGTCTGTATTATAAATTGCAGTCTAGCAAATAACGTCTTTCCCACATAGTCATGGTAAAGCCTGAAGAACCGCTTCCTCATTTCTGGATCTTTAGCCCTAAATCCAAGCATGTATTGTCTCTCAACCTTATGAAAATACTCTTGCCTGGAAGCCAATGGATATCTGCACAAGCAAATAAATATCAAACATGAACCAAAACTACTAAGAACTTGATGCATAGAGATGTTCTTACTTGGTAGAATCACCACAAAGTGAATAAAGAAGCTGCAGATACTTTGCATCCCATTCTTCTTGTGCGGATGAGGAGAAACTTTTCCTGTCAACCACTGATAACTTCTGAAGATAAGTTACTATATCTTTTGGGTTAAGCGAACTAACGGAGCCAGCTGATGAAACAAGTCTGTAGTCATCCTCAATCCAAGCTTTTATCATGTCTAGTATGCATAGAAGAATACTGGAATCGGTGCCTCTCTCTGAAAGAAGTGTTTGAAGTATTTGTCCCATATTTCGTCTGTACTCAGAAGAGCCCATCACCCTCTCACTTATGAGCTTTAGGACAGTCTTCATGTTAGATATGACAGTAGAATCCACAGTAGGGCGCGAATTAACAGCTGAATCCATTTCAGGCCTCTGTCCCTAAAAGTATTGCAATGTCAATTGCCAAGGTTAATCAAACCAGTGTTCACTGAGTCTTGTCAGAAGATTTATGCATGGAATAGGAACCAAACCACATAGTTACACAATAATAACAAATACTAGGTTTAGTCATTAAATGGGTAATTCTAATTCTAACGTAAACAGTTGTAGGTAATAGGAAAAAAGAATAACCAAAAGAAAGCTAAGGAACAAAGTGGAAGCTGAGAGACTGAAACGGACTATAGTGTTCACATTTAAGGGTAGAGTGATAGTCAATCATGTACTAACTCCGCCTGGGTTTACTAGTCCCCCTTGTATTTTGGGTCAAACTTTGTGACATACAACATATATTTTGTGACAAACAACATATATTTTGTTAGTCAAATATATGGTCGAGGGGGAGCCTTGACGCAGTGGTAAAGCTGCTGCCTTGTGACCATGAGGTCACGGGTTCAAGTCCTGGAAACAGCCTCTTACAGAAATGTAGGGAAAGGCTGCGTACTATAGACCGAAAGTGGTCAGACCCTTCCCCGGACCCTGCGCAAGCGGGAGCTACATGCACCGGGCTGCCCTTTTTTTTAGTCAGATATGGTCAAAATTGGGCACAAATACGAAGGGAGCCCATAAACCCAGACGGAGATAGTATGAGGGTACACAATGCAACAAGGTTTGCTAGGCAACTAAGTTAAAGTGACCTGTGTTTCACCCTAGATAAGTTATCTTGATGTCACTGCTTATTCAGTTCACCAAATATAATTAATCAATAATGAGGTTTGCTAGTCATACAAGTAAAAGATAAGCGAGATCCAAGGGTAAGAGATCAAAAATGCAGATTGCTTGCAGCAAAAATTGTTAGCGTCATAACAAAATTAAGTCAACATACTTGTCGGGCATGGCTGCCAGCAGAAGATCCCATATCACGTGCAAGACGTTGCAGGACACGAAGAAGCAGCGCAATAAATGGATCAATGAAATTCTTTTGTACTTCTGCAAGTGCATTGAGGACGAACAGTGCAAAGCTTATTATAGAGTTAGCATTGCTAGCTTCGAGTGTTATCTGTGGAGTTGTCACAGCAGCAAGATGCTTCTGAATGAGATCTTGAACCCTTTGATACAACATTTTTATATCCTGCGGTGTCGTAGCCGCTTCAAGTGGAAAAGCACTGAATACCATCTTTAGCAAGGAACAAAGAGACTTCCCAGCATCCAGCATTTTGTTATTGAAGCAAGGTTCCAGTATCTAAGCACAAGAATTCACAGAACATATCAAAGATCAGATACATCTGTCTAGACCCAATTAAAAATAGGTATCTAAGACGTTGTCAGGAGAAGAGAGATAATTTTGGAGTAACTTACTTGAGATATATGATTGATGTTATTCCGAATGAAGAGGCGGGGTTGTTTTTCCAATACTTTGTTCATAACATCAAGACCCTGTGCAAGCGCCGTTGCAGGGTCCTTTGACTGGGAGGGTGTCAGATTCCCAAGCAGCTTCTCGAGATAATTGAATTTAACATTGGCATTGGGCCAGACTTCCAAAGCTTGTGTCAGCAAATCAAGAGCTTGCTTGTACATTGAACTAGATTCTTTTTCCTTGGGTTCAATCACCAGTGACACCTATTTTCCAAATCAATGAATTTATATCAGTATCCACTACTACAAACCAAATACAAAATGTGACGTGGACATGCTGATTGTTTAGGAGAGTGCTACATGACACAAGAGCAATGAGCCAGCTAATCCACAGGTCCTCTTAAGGAGAAAAGGCACAGGTTATCAAACTGAAAGAAAAATATCCTTAAGGGGACCTGTGGAAATACAAGTATACCTTAGAAATATGCATGTATTTTGAAACAAAAGTATCATTTTAACGCACGCAATCTACTGATGCAGCTCAGTGTGTTATTTAAAACAAAAGGCGTAGAACTAAAAATAATAATCACCCTTATGAGGAAAGTAATGATCATCTCCTCCATTGCAGCATTGGGTTTATACTCCTCATCCGGTTGCCCAGAAGATCCTGGTGTTTCAATATTAGGTATGGATGCCCCACCAGGTGACATCACAGGAAGAGGTTGTAAGCCTGGCTCAACCTTTACCCTCTTACTCAAATCATCAGCAAACATGGGAACATCTGAAGAGCGTTTTGGATCACCACCAATAACAGTAGGACTAAGCATATCAACGATCTGATTCTGGCTTTCACTTTCCTGCACAACTTTCATTTCACTCTGCCTTTGTCTCTCCCACGCCACTACCAATCCAGCAAGTTCGATAGCAAGACGTCGGTTTTCAGCAGTTGTGTTGTATGGTAATCCAAGGCGACTAAGAGAGTTAACCATCTGGGGAACAAAATGTGCCCTGCAACTATAGAACAGTTCTGCATGGCGAACAATAAGCTGGAATATGTGAATCATGTTGGGAATAGAATGGCCTTCCTCCACAAGGATTTTCTTCGTGTATCTGATCCATATTGGCATGCGAGTATCCCCAGGAGGGAGTCTTCTAGGCAGAGCCGGCATAAGGATATCAAGAGCTTGCTTCACTAGCAACTTATTTTCTGGTTGGCATGTCCGTAACAGAGCAATAAAAACCTGGGTAATATAACAGGTCAGACTGGTTTGCTGGATAAGCTGATATTACAAGCTGGTAACAATGCATAATTGTTACAGGAGAAATTTATGTTAACCTACCTGTAAAATTATCTTTTCAGGGGCTTGATATGCCTCTAAGAAATGGCACACGTTCACAAAGGCCCACTGTTTGCTGGAATTGTCTTCTCGTTTGAGATGGTTCCAACCAAACTTTATGAGTTCCTTTCGATGGTGAACAAGGTCATTCTGAAGATACTTCAGAAGTAACGTGGCAAGCTGAAGAAGTTCTATTCTTAAAGGCTCGTCGTATTCAGCACTGACCTAGACACATGGAAAAAAAATCCCATTACCCTCATGAAGAGAAAAAGACCAGGCATTATTTAGGAGTGGACTATAGTTCACCTCTTCCGGAGGATCAAGAAGCTTGTCAACAATAATTTTAACTATAGAAGGATCAACAACTTCCCAACTCTGTCCGTTTTGGAACGAATGAGCTAGCATTGGAAGAATGAGTATCTGCATAGCAACAACCAAATGATCTTGTCCATACTGTTTTAGTTGGAATATGTTCAGAAAGTGGGTCAGAATAGTTTTCTTCAAATTCGGAGCATATCCTTCAGCAACCTAAATGTAACATGTAAATGTGTAAGAAATGGTAAGCACTCAGAAAATACAAGCAAACAACGTGTACAAATTAGAAACAAGAAACTTACCTCTATGACATAAAATTCCTTCAGAAAGCTATAATCTATTCGGCTTCGGTACAAGAATATTGATAGCATATCAAAGAGTGCACTAACTTCAGTACGATCATGCCTTAAGTAATTCAGGAAGCATTTTATGAGCCGTTTGCTTTCCATCACCTGGTCAGAAAGCAAATATATTAAAAAACAGGATCTGGATAGAATGTGGAAATCTGCAATATGCCAAGGGATCTAAGTAATTCACAATATTTACCACAGCACTAATAAGGTGCAAAGGAGTAAAGTGTCTTGCAACAGGAACTCAATTACGAGCAAGTATGTGCATAGGAGTGAATAAGCACTCAGTGCAAGAGGAAGTATGTGCATCGGAGTGAATAAGCTCAGTGCAGCAGAGTATTCAGATAATGCAGAAACCAGAAATAACAACCATGTGATAGTACTAATTGCTTAGGATTGTCTAACTGCACCACTGGTAGGGTACTAAAGTAGCATTTCAGAAGGATCTGTGGAGCACAAAATTGCCAGAAGTATGAAGTGTTATTAAAACCTTTAGAGCATGCCATGTGTCCGACAGATGTATTTTTCTTGTGCTATAAATTGATGTTGCAAAAGGAGAGGCCAAAACTGAAGTAACGAACATCTGAAAACAAAATACAGAGTTCGAAAAAAGAGTCCAACCCGATAGCCAAATATGATCTAATACACAGAAAGAAGACACAAACAAGCAAAGAATGCAGGAAATAAAATATAAGTAGTGCACAAAAACAGAAAATTAAGAAAGGTTGAAACAGGAAAGGCAGCTAATACTATTATTGTCAAAATATTAAAGATGATGTACGTGACCAAGGCGTCAGGAGTAACTGGAAAGTGAAACACCTACCTGGGGTAAACTCAATTCCTGCTCGTTCTGCAGGCGAGCAATTCTTGCAGGTGATTTCCAAGCAAGCAGCAATGTGTCGAAGACATCCCTGTTGTCACGGAGCCACTCGGGCATCAATTTCACAAGGGTCGAGATAAGTTCTAATCCATTGAAATAACTATCTGAACCAATAACCATGTTTGATGAGGATTGGACAGTAAAACTATTGGTTGTGGCTCCAGCTCCTTCATCCTTTACCGAGGACAGCAATTGATTACCAGGTCCCGAGGATGGTAGTTGAGCAGCACCTGCTTCAGTCTGAGAGTTAAACTGTGAAAAGGCACTAGCAAGTATCTTTTGAGGTGACTTTGCAAGTTCATCCCGTAATTCCCCAGTATCAGAGCAGATTATGTACATAAACCTGTATTTTTGAAAAGGAAGAATTAATCAGCTTTTGGACATGATAAATATAATTACCCCTATGTTAATCATAGGAGCAAGAGGTGCATTTCAAAGTTGATAACATCACAGGACCATATATATCCCAATATAACTTCAAGGGGGCAAGAAGATGTCAGCAGACAACAACAATCTAATGGAAGAATAATAACCGTCAGCAAGAATGATTTTGGTGATGATATATTTCTACCAACCTATTATTTCAATCACCTGGTCGGTATCTAATTTCAGAGATATGTTATATGTTGCAAAAGATGTGCCTTGCACTTGCAGAATTTCTACAGTAATTCCTTCTGAATTATGAAGGTACAGTAGTAAAGTACAGTTTTAACACATGAAAAATGAATCCATAATAACCCCAAAAATCACTTCTGTATTAAGCCAGCTAAAGTCTTTGAAGTTAATTAATCTACCCAAGTTTGGTACAGTAATAGCATATAACCACAAACTGCATGTAGTACTAAACTGTGCTTTTGAAGCTTCCCATTATTGCACAAACAAAGTAGTACTATTCAGACGCCATCAATAAATGCATGATCTGGCAAAGTGTCTACCTTCTGAAATACTTTTGATGACTTAATCGAGCAAGAAAATAATCCACAGCCTCAACAGCATAGCGGTTCAAAAACTTGGAGAGTGGAGCACGGTAAGGGCTGTTGATTTCACTATAAAATTGGTCTTCAGGAAGTGCGCTCTCCAAATCTATTACCAAGGTGACAAGGTCATCCAAGAACTTGCTCGCCGCCGCGGGGAGAAGGTGAAAAAGCTCAATCATAGCTGCCCAAGCAAAGAAAAAACATTACATAAGACCATATACAGCTACCAAGCAAAAGAAAGTTAGAAATAAGGAAAACACGATTTTGCCAAATAATACAAGGATGGCTTCACATTGGATCACTATTTTAAATGAATCAGATATTTCCCAATGAAGATTATAATCATCTATATCTAAGTAGGTTCATGTAAAAAATGTCACAACTCACAAAGTTAGTGAAGTCTTGTAATCAATTGTTGTACAATAAAATATGGTTTATAAATATAGAGTGGCATGTATCCTTCCCCCACACAATATCCTACTTGAGAGAAATAAAATACATGATAAGGAACATAGCAAAATATGTCACCTGCAGCTATTTTTGGTTCATCTCCAGTTTTCCAAGATTTTTGACTCTGGGCAAGCTTTTCTGGCTCCAGCCATTTTTTCAAGTGATCCAATAACTTTGCACCCAAAGTTACATTGAACCAATTTGACAGTAATTCAAGCAGACGGGCCAATCCTTGGAGTAACGGCATGGTGAGACTCCTTGTTTGTGCTAAGTTAACTAAGATGGGCCTTAAGCTACTCTGTAGAAGATCTTTTGGCATCCTCTGTTGTTGAACAACCTATAATGCAATTACAAGTGAGAACATAGCACATAGAAAACATTTTTTTATGTTGAAATAGTTATTAGTAAAGCAGACATTAACAAACAAAAGGCTAACAATTAACAAATATTCTGATTTCCATCGCAAAGTGTCAATATAACAGAGCATAAGTGCAGATAACAGTTACCTGACGAAGTCCCTCCTTGGCAACATTGACAATTTCAGTTGTCCTACATGTCAAAGACTTGAAAAACATTGAGATAATCTTTGCACGCAATTCACTGTGAATTGGAGCTTTCAGATCTCCCCAAGCCATCGCAGTACAGAGAAGTTCAATGCATGCAGTTCTTAGTTTATTCCATGTCATGACTATTTTGGCATTCATCAGCTTGGTAACCCATACTGTTTCATCAGCCTCCGCAATTTGCAGTGCTTCTTGCAAAAAATTGACAAGCTCAGGCGACAACTTCAGAAGAGGTGGTCTTAGTGCTAGACAGAAGTTCAGGGCTGTAACAGTACCCACCTGTGACAAAAAGAAAAGAAAAGAAATCTATCAACTGATATTGTAAAACTTTAGTCTGGATGAGTAAAAAGTTCGGAATCCAAGGAAACCTGTTGCTCAACGTTCTTCGAACGCAGAGGTCGTGAAATCAGAGGCTGAAGCAATGGTAGATACAAAGGCTCGAGCAATTCAGAGACTTCACTGCCAGTCCTACTTGCAAGCAGTGATAAGCATGCCTGCACATTCTTTCTCACTACAATTGAAGCATTGGGGTTAAACAGCTCGAAAGCAAGAAACTCAACAACTCCCTGGAAACTTTGTCTGCGGGGTTCACTGTTTGCTTCATCTGCGTTGTTTACTACCCGTAACACTTGTGTTAGGACATGGTTTGTCTCCTCCTGCTCTTTGTTTGCATGCACTGGAAGCCTCTTAAGAACATATATAAGTCCACGTACAACTCTGACCTGAAAGATACATAGGGTTTCCACAGACACTTTACCAACCAATGCTCCAAGGCCTATTACACCACCCATCTGAGCTTGCCACGTGCTACCATAACAACAGTGCAATAATCGGGGCAATAGTTCCTCAAACACGGCAACCCGCACACTTGGGGGAGGAGAATATACTGGATTCAAAGATGGACTAGAAACGAGCATAGGAGTGCTTGGGCCCCCTCTTAGCACACCAGTGTGTTTCATCCGTGCGAGAAAGATTAGTGTCTCAGCAAAAGTATTCAAAGCAGATAGAGCAGCTTTTGCATGTTGGCGGTTTTCACTAGATAGAACTTCAACTAATGCATCCAAAAATATTAAAGGGTCCAACTCCCGGAGATTAGACGGTGTGCTGCTTCTCGGTCTAGACCCCATGCTAGATGAGAGGGACGAACCAATAGGCTGCCCAAATCCAGATTGATTGGAGGATGACGAATCAACATGGAAAAGTATAGCAAAATGTCGGCATATATCAACAACAAAGTCATCCTTCTCATCTTGAAGACTGGTATCAGCTTTAGCGGCAATGATAGCTACAAGCAAAACCTTGAAAACAGATCTTTCTGCCAATAATTGTGTCTTTGTCTTCACACCTAAATCTCCCTAAAAATAGATAAAATAAAGGGAAGCATCAGTAAGAAACAAAACAGTAACCAAACGATAAGATGGCTAGAACACAGAGGCCAAAAAAAAAACCTATGGTTCCAAGTCCAGAATCAATTACCACTAATCTATGAAATCATTTTGCTTTGGACATGGATCACTAAAACTTAAAATAAAGGGAAGCATCAGTAAGAAACAAAACAGTAACCAAACGATAAGATGGCTAGAACACAGAGGCCAAAAAAAAAAAACTATGGTTCCAAGTCCAGAATCAATTACCACTAATCTATGAAATCATTTTGCTTTGGACATGGATCACTAAAACTTAAGGGCTAAGTGATCAACAGATCTGCAAATAAAAATCTAAAAGATATATATGCATAGCATTGCCAGTGTGACAACACCTGATTAAACACCTAGCTGCAGTTAGCTACAATCAGAAGTGCAGATATTACATGCAACCCAAAAATCACATGTGCCAACTTGGCAATGATAAAGGCCCACTATAATCCAAAGAGTGAAGATGTATTCACTTGTAGGTTAGTTTAGTAGAAATTACTAACTCTAAATGATACTAATATGGGAAGGAGGGAGCATCATTTTCAATTAGTGGCTTTCCGTTTAGTACTCCCTCCTTGTACATGGGAAGGAGGAAGATGCATTCACTTGTAGGTTAGTTTAGTAAAAATTACTAATTTAGTGCTAGATACATCCATTCGAGGGACAATTAATATGGGACGGAGGGAGTAGTACCATATTGGCTTTCATTTACAAAGAGGTTAACAGGTAAATAAAAGCCAACTATTAATTCCACAAAAATACAATCATCTGCAAAGATATATCAAGTAACTTCAAATGAACACCAAGTCAAAATAAACCTGACAACATTTTAGCAACTTCGGTAACAGGTAACCATGGGGAATGTACAAATAAGGACATAATATTCCATAAGATAATAAATGTCTGATTAAACAACACTTCAACACATTGTCTTTCACTTGTGCTGGATATTAATCCATTCCTTATTGGACTATGGTAGATCCAGATACTTGTGTGCATCTTAGGGTCAGAATTTTAAGATGTATGTAGACTCATGTATACTATTTTAAGATGTATGTAGACTCATGTACATGTTAAGATGTATACACAGGATGTCTTGAGGAGTCTTAAATAGTATACCAACCTTCATATCTGAAGCATCATTGCGACGCCTTGAGGGATCTAATGAAGAAATTAGCAGATGCCCAAGAACTCCAGAGCTCACACCCTCAGCAGGTACATTTTCCCTCAAATTTAACAAAGAATTCAAGCATACTCGAATAAACTGAAGAGCCTGTTTCCTGTAGAAAGCTTCCATACCAGTACCTTGCATAACAGCACCAACAGCAAAATGTATGCATCTGTCCAGAGGAACTAAAAACGGTGTTGCAGGCTCAAAAGTCAGAACTAAACGAAGTCCATGTTCCGGATTTTCTTTGCATTCAAGTGCTAGGGGCTCCTTCAGAAATCGCCTGTTTCGACCGCCTAGCTTACCTAAAAGTTCCAAGGACTTTGTACCCCATTTGTAGGGAAGGGGCCTTAAGTGAGACCATAAAGCAAGAATGACCTCAGACATTAAACTGGCCATGCTAGGTTCCAGAAAATCAGGATTAAGGCTATCAATCCAAAATTCAAGTGTACAAAGAGCTAAGCTCACAAGATCATCATTCCCTTTCAGAGCAAGAACAAGAGGTTTCATCAAACGAGGAATGTGAGGTAGCAACGAACTCAAACGGGCAGGTAATATCAGGCAAAGCTCCAGAATCAAGTCCCGCATATCTTCAGTTGTTGGCCCATCAAGCATCGAGAGTAACAAATTGAGGCAAGGTTGAAGAGATGGAATAAGGTCACGCATCAATGAATCAAATTTAGCACTGTTCAAAGCACGGAACATGCTACGGAGAAGGTGCATGTAACCAAGAGGTTTCTCAACTTCAGTGGCACTCTTCATGCAAACTTCCATTATTACTGGCACATGTGGCTGAAGAGTGCGTTCGCAGCTTTCTGGAGCCTTTGCGGCAGCAATAAACAAGAAGCGGAAGAGTTGCAAGACAAGCTTTGCTGCAGGTGAATCTGGTTGTTTCAGAGCATCAAGCTTCGAGCTAACAAGGAAATTAATCAATACATCTGTGAAGGGCCGGAGAACCTTTGGAGCTTGCAGAAGGGAAGAAAATATGTGTAAAAGCTGGTTGTTGGTTATCATGCAATCAAAGAGGTCCGGCATGCAGAAGGAAAACATATCCATGATATCACGAGCTTCCATTATAGCTAGCATTTGTGAGAAACATTGCAGTATGTCCCTCTCCTCATCTTTCTCCTTAAATAGAGCTAAACAGTGAACACCAGATTTTAGAACACCTGAAGTCTTCCGCACCTAGAGTAGATGGTCAAGATTTATTACTAAAACTAAAATCAAACCAAGAGGAAGAAAGGCTCGGACAGAGTGATGTACCTCATCCTCCCGCAGTCCCCTGAAGGGTTGAACTGACAAACTAGCAGATTGCTGATTCTGTTGCTGCACAACACATGATAGGATATAAGAACTTAAGAGCTAGAGCACAAAGAAAATGACAAGAGGCAAAATTTACTATGTGGCAATTTAAGAAAGTCCATAATACCTGCGGGCGTGGCCAATGAGCATGGGTTATACTCCAAATTATAGTCTTCATTCCTGGTGTGTGTTCAATATGAAAATCGATAGTTCAGACATTTAGCCACAAGATGCATGACATCACTTAAAAAACTTTGAATGGTGTGAATACTGTATAACAACATGCATACCCATTACGAGTGTCCTTATCAGACTTTTGTAATCATTAACCTCCTTCGTATACTCCAAGGGTGGTTGCAAATTCAACACAGTCTGCAATAAATGTCGAAATGGTTTAATAAACAACAACAAAAAAAGCAGCAGCCATATCAGATTTTGCCATGGGTCCCTAATTATGTTTCATGGTGCTTGGCTTATCAGATTCAGCTGTATCACATAAAACACACCTGTAATGGGACTTCGAGCTTCATTCTCAAATTTGGACGTTCCTTCCCTTCCTCAACTTCTTCAAGCAACTACAGAGAACAAATGTAAGGTAACATAATATAAAGCAATAAATGGAAATGACGCAGCATTACTGGGTGCTTGAAAGCCAATTTAAGTACTATGGCTCAAAAGTAGATCATCAGATACACATATAAGTAAGCACAACATGATTTACCATTACATTTTCAGTTCTCATGCATAAAGAAGCTGAAATTGAAGTAAATGATAGCTACCTTTCATTGTTGTTCATAATACAAATCTTAAGAACTGATATGTTCTGTTGCATGAGCATGACAAGATGGAAATATGTAAAACATGTAGATACAAAAGAGACAGGGCACCCAGCCAATCACACAAAGCTACATGACACTTAAAAGAAACCTTATCTCCTTAGCCAGAGTAAGCAAAGCCCTTAGGTCAACCCTACAGTTGATGATTGGGCCTTTAACAATTAGGAGTACTACTAGAGAACGTTATTCCCCATGCTTTTCCTACCTCATCACCTGCTTTTGTGGATATTTAACAGGCAAAGTAAAGCATGCCACCAAATAGAAACATATCGTGCCGATAGGGAATGACGGCAGGGAGAATATATCATGCCGGTAACTAGCAGGGGGAAGACATAAGGATAGTTGGGGAAGATCTTATGATAGTTACTTTACTGCACGCACCAAGGCCTGCACTTACTTTGGCCTTTGAAATTCCGAATGGAAAGTAGATTTCTGCTAGAACAAGACTGCAACACTGATAATATGGATCTTCTGTTATGTATATAGTTCTATACTTATACTCCCCCCGTCCCATATTTCGGTGCTAGATACATTCGTTTGAGTGACAGTTAATATTGGACCGAACATAAATTGCATACCAAAAAATTAGATGGACCAAGACTACCAACGCAATCCTACACACATTTGCATCTGAAATTCACACAGCTAGCTCATACTCCATTCCATAAAGACCATGCAGGGATTCAGCTGAGCAGAATTGCCCCATTGCTTTGGAACATAGCAGCATTAGAAAATATTGCCTATGTTTTATTTATAGCTGTACACTGTAGCTTTTTAGTTTGAATTATTGCAATATCTAACCCATGTGGCCATGTGTTATAATGTGCCAATGGATTGCACAAAGATCCTGGAGTTTCCATATACCTGAGGAATCGTGCGCTTCAGTGTCCTGAATTTCCCAACAAATGCATCCAATATGCGCCCCTGGTGATTGGCCAATCAGGAGTATTTGTTAAGGAAAAAAGTAATCTTTGATGTGTACATTATGAACAAACAATTCTTACCAACAATACTCGTGCTTCATCCATGCTTTGCTGGTCAACACCTTTTTCATATATGGGCTCAACCTAGAGCAACACCAGAAAAAATAGCAGTTTACAAATGCATTTTCACTAGAACTACTATTTAGCTTTATGGTTATGCATGAATACTGAATTACAGAAGGAAAAACTCAACAACAAAAGTGATGTACAGATCACTACAGTTATCTCGGCACTCTGGAAAATCACGGCAACCCCAGGGCACCAGGACACCTAAATGCATAGGGTCATCTTCGGCGAGAGTAAGACGGTGCAAATGCAAACAATAATTGTTACCTCACACGGCAAGCAATTTATTTAACAAATATACCATTTTGGTAGGAAGTCAGGAGACATAGCATCCAAGTTTACCTAATGTAAAATGTAAGGTACATGCTATAGGATAAGCACATTCGGAGAAGAGAAGAGAGAAAAAGGAATGGAATGGAAAAAAACACAAAAATGTAGGAGTGATTGCTTGGACCATCTGGCGATGTTAGGGATAGCCCTTGGCGCAGTGGTAAAGCTGCTGCCTTGTGACCATGAGGTCATTGGTTCAAGTCCTGGAAAAAGCCTCTTACAGAAATGTGGGGAAAGGCTGCGTACAATAGACCCAAAGTGGTCAGACCCTTCCCCAGACCCTGCGCAAGCGGGAGCTACATGCGCCGGGCTGCCCCTTTTTTTTATCTTCCCTCCCAGCAGACCACCGCCACACAACACAGAACAATAGGGAGAGAGGAGACTCAATGATAGAGGTGATCGTGGGCAGGCAACCATCGTATCCTGACATCATCATCATAGGCCAGCAAAGCCATGATCGAGATTGAGCTCATGTTCAAGGATTTGTTTTCAGATCTGCTACTCCAATATCAAGGAAGGGATGTGACGGTGGCAGTGACTTCACTCGTTTCCTACCCTATCCCTCTTATCCCCTCCTTTCCACTCCCTCAAAACACCCACCTAAGTCCAGCTGGCCTGGTTAAGCCCACTGTGATTTGAAATCCTTGGTAAAAGACATTTTTTATACTAAAGGAAGGAAGAATAGTAAGCATACCAGATTAAGCATTAGGCGGGCAGACGTCGTATGAATTACGAGAGTTAACGAAGAATCGTGCATATTCCGGGAGAACAAATAGATGATCCGTGACAACTGCACAAAAGTGAAGTTACTGCTTTAGTATAAAGTATAAACATCCCCAAAACTAGGTCATGAATATAGTAGAACAAAGCAAAAGTCTGCTCTCGTAGATACTTGCATAATCTTTACTGAATAAGGAAAATTATAGTATCCGTGTTACAGCTAGCAAAAGAAACATCTGACAAAGTACCTAATCAAACAAACAACTAGCTGTTTAAGCCTTTATATAGATGATGTTTACAATGAGCAAATAAGATAGCAGTTCTCCCTCTAAAATATATGGAACTGCAGAAATTATGGGTGTGTTTGATTTTAAGCCCAATGCTACCAAACTAAAATTCTACCTGGCCAAAAAATATCATCATGGTTTCTCGCGCCCATGATTTGGCCAATGTTGGCAAGAAAAATAAACTAAAATAGGCAAAGGAGCAAGGCATGTCAAAATATTGGTAAGCATCCAAACAATAACCAAAATTTAGGCCATACCCAAAAAGTTGGTAATGCATGTTTTGGACATAAGCCGGACATACCCTCTGACTGAGCAGTGCCAGATTTGTGATCTTGTGAAATAAAATAAATATTTTAACTTAACAAGATTGACATGCTAGAGTTAAAGAATAAGATCAACCAGCGGAAGAGAAAGGTCTCCTCGAACATAATGCACCAACTCTGCAAGAAGGGTATAAGCAAGCGGCCTTAATGTCTCGATACAAACTCGCCCTGTGCCAACCAAAACCCTGGAAGACAAGCAATCAAGAGTTAAAACTTGCATGGCAAGCAAAAAGCAAGCAATCAAGTGCTCCTATATCTATAACAGGGCATAAATGACTAAGATTACCATGTACCCAGTTGAGTTGTGTGACACGGCAACCGTAAGAAAAGAAGGATACGGTCAGCGTAACACGTAGTGCCTCATTGACAGCTTGGTGGATATAGTATTTCTCTGCTTACAGTTTTACAGTGGTTTTCTACAAACTTAAAATGAAGAGTTCAAAACAATCGAAATCAATGGGAGGGATGATTTTTTATAAAATTCCTTGGTTTCCAACTGGTTTGAATTATCCTTGCCTTCAATGGAAAGGAGTTTATGTGACCTTGTTTAGTTGGACTTTATCTAGAAATATTCAGCCCTCCAAAAGTAACTTCAAAAGGAAACATCAAAAGAAACAGGTGGTCATGAGTTATGACATAGCTAGCGTGAGTATTCGAGAAGTGAAATGGTTTATGTACCTTTCATCAAGAAGTGTGTCAATCAAGGGAAACAGCCCACGCCTGTATTCAGTGTTGAGAACTTGCTTCAGCCCAACTAGCAGCTCCTGGGATTACATAAATGGAAGTGTTTCAAAATAATGCATGATGCAGCACCTAACTAAGGGAGTTTGCAAGTCATAGTAATAACCTTTCTTATGGAAACTGAGTCTGCGGGGCATGTAACAAGCAATTTCACAATACTGCTGCATATACTGTTCTCATATGGCTTTATATAATCTGCGTTGCTTTTTAGCAGGTACGTAAGAAATGACAATGTCTGCAGCACAAACCATCAATCAGTTAAGAACTCCTCAGGCAAGGCAACAGAAGTATAGTGAACTAAGCCCTACCTTTACTTGTGCACCCTTTAACTCAACAAAGGGCGTCTTCAGGTGAGGCGGCACCTTGTCTGGCCCGTTCTCAGCAATTGCTTCCACCATGAGTGGCAATAAGAACGGGATATTTGTCTGCACCAGCTTGGCATACAACTGAAAGAGGAACATCACCACAAGAGGGCTCTCGGTAACTATCTTGAATGACTGTGCGCTTGGATTGAGTTGTCCACCACTTGGCACTGCCAACATGCCTGGGCCATCGGCAGTGGGGTCCAAGTGCTGATTGGACACGGGAGCAACGACATTGGCACTGGCATTGGGGTTATCGAAGAAATGCTTGACAGTAAATTTGAAGTTGCGGTATATTGCAACAACAAAATCAAGAAATGGCTGAACCTCTGCCTCAACGGTAGGGCGGAAGTTGCGGAGAAGGTCAAATACAATTCGAATGGCAAGAAGGGCATTGTCCTCATTGTCCTGTGTCAGCACACGGAGAGAGAGCTTGAGAAGATCCTGCACAAAGGGTCGCAGCACCTCACTGTGCGGAAGCCGGTTGAGGATCTCAATCACCACATTGCGCAGCTTGTGCTCAGCGTTTTCGGTGGCCTGTGGCGAGGTGTAGGTGCTCAGGATGGCTGAGAAGGCCCTGAAGTAGCATCGAAGGAAGTTGAGATAATCCGGAGTATGTGTCATCTCCAGGCTGTCCCGAACTTCCATCACGAGCTGCAGCCGGACTTGCACAGCTGCAAAACAGTCAAAGGGATGGTTAGGCATCGGACCATTGAGCCAAAAGAATCACCGGCTCCAGAGAAAGCATTATGGCTTTCAAAATTTGCACCTTGGGATTGAACAGAAAGTGTCATTTACTCCTTTATATATGGTGAATTTCGACAGGAAAGTGGAGAGCAGGCCGTTTGACAAAACTCTAAGAAGGAGAACTACATGCTAGATTAATCAATTAAAAAAACATGGAACGGCTGCATTCGGTTCCAGGCAGTGGAAACCTGACTCTTCAAAACTGCACATTGGGGAGCAAAATACCTCTAATTAATCCACACCGGATAAAAAAGATGCTGACTTAATAAACCAGAAGGGGGATGCGGAGATTCAGTAAGGTAAACAGGACTGCAAGAGCGACAGTCTAACTGCAAACAAGCAGAAAAGGTTGCGAGGAAACAATGGGCGGGCAAACTACAGACGATCCGCCGCCCCCGACCGAAACCGCGAGCGCGTCGCGCAAGCACGACCGCAGAATTGACGCGGCGGCCGGCACATAGGAAAAAGCAGGTACACAGGGCATGGGGGAGGGGGGGGGGGGGGGGGGACGCGGGGGCGTACGTAGGTCGGGCTCGAAGAGCTTCTGCGAGTGCAGCTCCATGTTGGAGCTGTTGATGGGCGCCATGGCGGCCCCGACCCCGCTCGGAGGACGCGCGGGCCACAAACCCTACCGCCGCGCCAGGGCTTAGGGTTTTGGGGGATCTGCGCCGCCCGGAGGGGGGGCGCCGCCGACGACGACGACCGGGGAGGGCGGGGAGCGGCGGAGGGGGACGCGCGTTCGATCTCTCCGGCGCGGGGCGAGCCGCGCCTGGCGTTTCGGAGCGGGACCTCGCGCTCGCGGGCGAGCTGAGGAGGGTTTGGGGGAGGGAGGGAGGGGAGAGACGATGGAGACGAAGGGGGAGAGAGAGAGCGATGGTTTTAATTAGGGAGGGTGGTGCTGCATTTCGGGCTTGGTTAGGTTGGCTTGGGTCCGATCCGGTCCGGTCCGGTCCTCCGGTGCGGTCGGTCGGGCTCGTGGCTTCGAAAGGAAAGAAGCAAGCCGCCACTCAAGGTCAACGCCCGAGGGCAAAAAACGCATATTTCATATTTCACCTTTGTGCGAAACTAATTCACGATTTAAACTTCAATCCGAAAAAAATCACAAACTGACCGTTTTGTGTGGCACCCGACACTCGGACGCTGCATTACACTGTGCAGCGCGATAGGCGCTACATATCTGGCCAGCGTGGCACCCCTGACCCCACCTCCGATTGTGCAACGCTAGACGAAAGACGCTACACTATCGTATGCAGCGTCTGGACGAAAGACGCTACACATACACTTATTAACCGTCTCGAACAACAAAAACAAAACTAAAAGTTGCTAAGTCAATGTGCAGCGCCTAAGGTATAGACGCTGCACGTTTGATCCACCGGCGACAGCAGCTGGATGAGCTCGCGAGGGGCCTGCCTGTCCAGCGTCCTCTGCTCGCCGATGAACTGTTTCCTCTGCTCGCGAGGAGCCTGCCTGTACGCAGCCTCCTCTCTCTCTCTCTAGCTACCCTCTCTGCTTCTCACTATCTCTTTCTCTCTCTAGCGAGACGACCTTTGTGTTTCTCTCTCTAAACCTCTCTCTTTCTCTCTCTCGTTGTTTGTCTCTCTCTGACTTTTTTGGCAATGGACTGAATCGGTTTGCTTAAGCAGGTACGTTGTTTAGTTATATATATATATATGCTGGCGTGTATCAGTGTGTGTGATGTTTTGTTGCGTTTTGTTGTTTTCCTTACGTACTCTACGTATTGCATGGACAAGTGGATGGATCAAGTACGTATTGTGTACGATGCAAAAATATATATATATATGCTTGCAGCTTGCTTGCATGCATGCGTGGACATTGAAGAGACGTGATGCGTATACGCGTAAGTATGTATACGTATGTATACACGTAGTGTGAGGAGCTCACTCGACTCTGGAACTAGTTGTGGAATTGTTGGTACTACGTGAATAAATAATGTTCAATATTATGTACCGATCAAATCCAAGCAAGACACACTATTTTACGTTCACATGTGGTGTTCACCATGTGAAAAAAGCGGTGACCATGCATGGCCCTAGCTATACAGCATCCTCAAACGTGGAGCGCCTATACGCTTAGGCTCTACACTGTATAGCGTAGCGTCCAGCTCTTAGGCGCTGCACATTAACTTAGCAATTTTTAGCTTTGTTCTTGGTTGTTCGAGACGGTTAATAAGTGTATGTGTAGCATATGATAGTATAGCGTCTTTCGTCTAGTCGTTGCACAATCAGGGGTGGGGCCAGGGATGCCACGCTGGCCAGATATGTAGCGCCTATCAGTAAAGCGTTGCACAGTGCAATGCAGCGCCCGACTGTCGGGCGCCACACAAAACAGTCAGTTTGTGAATTTTTTCGAATTGGAGTTCAGATCGTGAATTAGTTTCGCACAAAGGTCAAATATGTGTTTTTTGCCCAGGAGAGAGTATGAAGTTCTACGGTTCTCTGCTTCTTGAGTTTGTCCGAGACGTGTTTGGTTAGCGCATCTTAAGTCGTTCGGCCCTTCAAAGGCCTAAAATAACGCCGTTTAGAACAAACCGCTGTTAAAATCGGCTTGGGACAAGCCGAGGCTAAAATAGTTTGTTCAGTCGTTCGGCCCACCAATGGTCGCCCCAGAGGTCGTTTTTCAAACAAAATAATTTAAATTTGGACAAAGGTAAGGCGAATTTGAATGAAATTTAGGCGAATTCACTGAAATTTGTACGAACTTAAACAAGATACACTAAAAAGAACTAAAACTACGCCCGTCGCCGCCGCCGTTCTGCCGCCCTAGCCTAGTTCATGCCAAGGAGCTAGTAGAAGGCGGTGTAGCCGCCGCCGCCGTCGTTGTCGTCGCCGTTGAGGGAGTCCTGGATTAAGGGGTCCTCGGATAGCCGACCTATCATTTACGGACCGGACTATGTGGGCTACTTATCGGACACCAGAAGATTTGAAGGCCCAGTCTCCAGGATGGAAGCTTCGGGAAGCACGGCTTGCGCTCCCCGTTTGGTATAGTAATTACGCATGTGTTATCTCTTCGGCAGGTAACTGGCCATGTGTAAACCCTAGGCATTCTCGGCATCTATATAAGCCAGAGGGTTTTAGGATATAGGGACAGAACAACTCGTTTAGGGTTAGCTATACGATCTCGAGGTAGATCAACTCTGTAACCCCCATACTATCAATACAACCAAGCAGACGTAGGGTATTACCTCCATAGGAGGGCCCGAACCTGCGTAAACCCGTGTCCCTTTCGTCTCCTGTTACCGTCGACTCCAGTCTCACAGTTCGGGACCCCCTACCCGTGATCCGCCGGTTTTGACACCGACAGACGGCCCGAGCTCCGGCATCCCTGCTACAGCCCTACCCTGCGTTGCCGATGCGGGTGGGGGTGCTCTGCGCTGGCGGCTCCTCCTCGTCGTCAAGGAGGACGATGATTTTGGCCTCTTCATGACGACGCCGCTCGGTGATCTCCTTCAGAGCACAACGCTGACGCGCCATCTCCTCCCGGACATAGTCGTCGCGTGACCACTACAAGTTGGTGTCAAGGTCGGCGCCCATGTCGACGTGCTCCTGTTTGACGGCCACCGGCGTCGTCGGCTCCGTCCTTAGCCTGACGAGGCGACGGTGACCGCTAGAAGACGACATTGTAGGATCGAAAGTAGTGCTAGAGGGGGGTGATTAGACTGCCTGACCAAATAAAAATCTACATTTTCCCAATTTTAATTCTTGGCTGATTTTAGCATTCATATTATGTTAAGTACACCCTATACATGCATGTCTAAGAGTATAGCAACGGAAAGTAATGACATTGCATGTAACTTAAGAGAGGGTAGGAAGATCAAACACAATTGGTGCATGATGATTTTTCCCGTGGTTCCGATAGGTGGTGCTATCATACGTCCACGTTTATGGAGTCTTCAACCCACGAAGGGTAACGACCGTGAGAGTCCACGGAGGGCTCTACCCACGGAGGGTTCCACGAAGAAGCAACCTTGACTATACCATGATGGCCTACGTCCGCGGAGGACTAGCCTAACTCGGGGCAGATCTTCACAAGGTAGGCGATCTCTTTGCCCTTACAAACTTCTTGGTTCACTCCACAACACGAAGTAGGAGGCTCCCAAGAGACACATAACCAATCTAGGAGGCACCACCCTCCAAAAGGTAATAGGTTCGATAGTGTCGATGAACTACTTGCTCTTGTGCTTCAAGATGATAGACTCCTCAACACACAATCACTCTCTCATAGATTTGGCTTGGTAGAAGAGATGGGATTGGTGGGAAGCAACTTGGGGAGGTTAGAGATCAAGATTCATATGGTATGAATGGAATGGCATGATCTCAACACATGAGTAGGTGTCTCTCTCTCAGAAAATCAGTAGGTATGAGTGGGGAACTGTTCTGAGTGCTTCTCTTGCGAGTGAGTGGTGGTGGAGGGATGTATATAGGCATCTCCAAAAATCCAACCATTACACATAAAATGACCAACTATGTGACACCGATGTGTTAATCTCGGTGGTACCGAAGTGACCAAAAGGTGGCAACTTTTGAATCTCGATGAGACCGATATAGGAATCTCGGTTGCACCGATAAGGTGACCAACGGTCAGAATGTCCAATCTCGGTGACGCCGATTCACAAACTCAGAGGGACCGAAGTTGTGAACTTGCGTAACAAAAAGTTGTCAGCCTAAATCGATGGCATCGAATGCAGAATCGGTTGCACCGAAAAGCTAGGGTTTGGCTGAGTCTGTCTAGGTTTGGAATCGTTGACACCGAGTGGAATGTATTGGTTGCACCGATTTTGAATATTTGGCTTTGGACAGACTTTTGTGGAAGAGCTTGTGGGCGTATGTGGTGACTATCACTTGTGCACTATGAGCATTTTGTTCACCAACAAAACCTTACCTCTTTTTAATAGTACTGGCTTTCCTATGGACTCAAAGTGATTTCTCACAAATGTAAAATGTAGAGTCATTTGCTTGAAGCTTGGCCAATGCTATTCCTTGCATCTTGGGGTATTCCACAATCCTTTTTCCAACCCACCATTGAACTTTTCCTGAAACATACTTAGTGGAAACATTAGTTCAATGATATATCTATTGTTATTAATTACCAAAACCACCAAGGGAGAAAATGTTCTTTCAGGCGTCTGGCGTCCATCGTTTATCACGAGGTTGCCGCCGTGGCTGCGAGGACGCTCTGGCGCCTCCTCCTGGGGCCCGGCCTTCACAGTGGCGAGCGGTGTCGTCGTCGTGCCGTAGGAGAGGGGGGAGGACGTTGCCATTCGCCTAGGCAGCCACGAGGCGCCACTCCGGCGCGAGAATGACGGCGTCGCCGGGTACTCCAACAGCGGCTCGTTGCCACCCTCGATATGCTCGAGGACGACATGAAGCGTGTACCCGGGGGCGCCCCACCACCACTGGCGACCATCGGAGTTGTGACGCCCCCTTGGAGCTTGGACTTCGTTGGTGGAGGCGAGCTACTCGGCATGGCGGCACTGAAAATACGCCGTCCGGAATGGGGTGTTGTCGGTGGCATACCTCTCCTGGTTGCGCACCTCCTCTGACAGGGACGCCCGGATTCGCGCGATCTCGCATCGTCGTTCCGCGGCGGATGACGGAAGGGTAACACGGACGTCGCAAGCGCTCAGCCTCCAGGTGCCCGTCGCGCGCATGTCTGGCGGAGCTGGGTGGCCTCGTGGAGGGTGTAGGCCTCCCACTCGTGCAGTGACCAGCGGCCGAAGCCGTTCGCGGCCGCTCCATCTCTAGGGTACCTCTCAGCCATCGGGGGGCAGGGGGAGGGGAGTTGCTTCGGGGGAAGAGGGGGTTTTCGTTGACGATGCGACAAGAGAGGGAGAGGTTGTGGGCAAGGGGAGTGTGTGCGACCACCGGCGAGGAAGGTGGCATGTTATAGCGGCCGGAGGGGGCCACGTGGCGAGAGGGGGCGGGACGCGCGTCGGCGTGTCTTCACTGCGCCGCTCATGAGAAAGCAATGGAAGGCTGACCGGCGACAGCCTTCGCATTGATTCCCGTGGGAAATCAAGGCGATGAGGACAACGAAGCACGCCGGGTCGCTGATGCGGTGGGGCCACGCGGTTTACGTGCCAAAAATGTTTCCCCGGGCACCCCCAGCACGTCGGGTTCGGCATGGGTCCACCGGCTCCAATTTTGGCCCCAACCGGCAAAAATTGGGCTCCTGGGGCCACGGCTGGGCCGTTTTTCCTCAGCCGGCGATAATAAAGGGCCTTGGGGGGCCTGTTGGGGGCGAGTGGAGATGATCTTACCTTTTCGTGGAGCCATTGTTCGTGGAGCTTGGCTGAACAAACAGGTAAAAAATAGACATTTATATATTGTTTGATCATTCGCATCTAGGCTTTTTGCATTATAGAAGCAATTTTGGCATCGCGTGGTGTGTCTTGCATTGGCTTAGATCATGCAACTACACGATATTTGGTTGTATACACCAAATATGATTAAGAGCTAACACTTACACTTAAAACACATGGTTGCATTGTGCGTCGCGCCTGCGGTGGAAGGTGACCGCGGCACCGCGGCCAACACGATGAGCATGGAGTCTCGGGTGAGCATTACTGTCGGCGCCGCGGAGAACTAGTTGCTAGCGTCATCCCCGCCAAGAAAGTCCGTGCGGAGGAGCATGAGGCAGAGGACGGGGATGAGAAATGCAGTGTGTGTTGAACCATGCGACTGCGATGGACGGTGGTCGTGGCGCCGCGTCCGACGCGACGAGCACGGGGTTGTGGGCGAGCGGCCACGTCGTGTAGAGTTTATCTTGAATCGAAGCAATGTTGTGTAGATTATAAGGGAATGTTGTGTAGAATATAAGGGAGAAGGACGGAATGAGATAGGAGCTTACTGGAGGTTGAATAAGATAGCACGACGGTTGTGACTACTCGCACGCCTCCTCTCATGCAAGGGGCCCACCCATGTGCGCTCGTTGTGTCTTAGCTCGGCCTGGCTTGCTCGAAACTGTTGATCCAGGTGTTCCTAGCAAGATACACCCAAAGGCATGCCCAACAGTGAATGTAGTTAAACAAACGAACCACAATCTTCTTGTGCGCACCTGGTTGAGGTATATGTGGCCTACCAAACATACCCCTATTACATCTCTTTTGGCTGGAATTTTCCTTCATCAAAACAAATATGCCGCCATAGTGTAATGGCATGCCCCTACTCTTTTTTGTTCCCCGAAGAGGTAAATAAAACATGTGGCGAAAGCATGCTACGGACGGAGAGAGGATGCGAATACACTGTCGACTATTGTCGTGTTTGTATGGTGTGTTTGGTCGACAAATCAAGGGTGTGTCTGGTTGAGGAATGAATTGGGATGGAATGTCATGATTACATTCTACCGGAATGGGTCGGTTCCATTTATGCGTTTGGTTGAGGAGTCAAGGGTGTGTATGGTTGAGGAACGAATCGGGATGGAATGCCATGATTACATTCTACAGGAATGGGTCGGTCCCATTCATGTGTTTGGTTGAGGACGATGGGTGGAATGGAATGGTGATATTCGTAGATAAGGCATGTAATGGTTTTGGTTTCAATCTGCATTTTCTCAGACATTTGAAGTGGATTGAGGATGAGACGGGACACTTGTTAGTATGATTATATGACTATCTCATATTGCACCAAAACATATCTTACGAGTTAAAAAGAATAACTAGCTAACTCTAAGCACTAAAGTCAGGGGTAATGCAAATGAACCGCTCCATCTATTTGTAAGATGTTATTACATCTTATATATTTACATGTTGAATGTAAAATGTCTTATATCATGGGACAGAGGGAGTACTTGGCTCGTTGTCATCGAGTTGTAGCTTAGAGGAAGAACAAAAAGTGGCTAATGTGAACTATGATATCAAGGAAGAATTGAAAGGCACCGTTGTCATCATGCTTGCCGTTGAGGTCAGGTCGTCGTCACGCCAAGCAAGCAAGGTCATTGCCACCCCTCCGACAGATCAGGACGTTGTCGCCCACCAACGTATCCGCCGCACCCAACAGCCTTGTCGACACCACCCCTTCCACGTATTAGGTTGTCGTTTGTAGGCCCTCCTTCTAATCAGATTGATGCCGCGCACAAAGGTCTGATTGTTGTCACCCGCAGGTCAAGCCACAATCTAGAGTGCGGTCACCTCCAGCAACCTGCGGGGCCCATCGGTCGCTAGCCGATACGATGCCTGGATGGTGGAGTGGTGGTTGTGAGAGAGAAGAAGGGGAAAGGAGAGCGACGTGTGGGTGGAAGCCTCCGGCGATGTCGACGTGAGGGTGAGACTAAAGGTGAGTTAGGTTGGTTTTGATGAGGGGAGAGGGGTAAAGATGCGAGGTGTTCCGCGTCGCTCCCTCAATTTGGAGGTACGAGCACATTTCAGATATAGGTGGGATATGTCGTCCCATGGAACAAGTGGGTTCCGATTTTGTAACACAACCAAATAACCATCCCTCGCTACGGGATGGACCCATTACATTTCATCCGATGACATGAACCAAACACACCCCAAGGAATGAAATGGAATAGTTCCGTTCCACAGGAATAAAATGGTTCCATCTGTGCATTTGGTATGAGTAATGAGGTGGAATAAAAACGGTTAAGTCTCAGTGGTTGGTCAGTGGAATAGGATGGAATAAAATGGCAAATTAGTGTTTTCTTGTTGACAATACTCATTTTGTTTAAATTTGGAAACAACATTTTGTCACCAATAATTTGTATTTCGCTTCACAATCAATCCAAATGAATAACGTCAATAGTCTATACGAAACCATAGTATTTACCAACAAAGTTAGAAATGATTCTCAATAATGGACCATGGGAAATAAACAAATTTACAATTGCAAAAAGGCAAGAACAGTGATGTACAAATTTCCATGTACGGGATTATAAATTGTTAGCGGCAGATGCACAAATGAGAGAGCACGATGCCCATGGGGTAGCACGGCATGCCAATTCCTCGCCAAGTCGTTGGCCAATACCCGGATGTGTTTATGCCATCGCCTGCTCGCTTTGCGCGGGCTGCTCATGTTGTGCCGCTTAACAAAATTGACATGTATAATGTCCGGCCTTCGCCTAGCAGTAGCAGATGAGGCTGCCACCGGCAGCCACCAGCCAGCGTCGTAGCCCATCTATCCATCTATCTATCTACTATACCCTAGTAGTAATTATGTACGTGCAATGCACGTATTTAGTATTTCTTATTCCCGTTCATCTCCTTGTTCAATAGTGGGCATATATGTGAGCCCTCTTAACACTATGTGCAAGCTAGATTATGTAGGAGATTACAACACCTCTTGCAAATTTATTTGCCAAGCTAGTCCAGGTAAGGATGACGAATCTATATATCGATCATCCACTAATTGAGACCTTGGTGCAACAAATATTTTCATGATTCATATCACAAAAAAAATGTAATGTTACTCTAAGAGGCCGAGAAATTAAGTCACTGCATGACCAAGGTCTATTGCAATCTCAATGAATTAATCATCATTGACTGTGTCATCACCTCTTGTAAAGTTTACAAGATAATTCACGAATAGAGAATAAATTAATAATAAAATATACGTACAATAGTGCAGATGAATCTTCAAGTACAACAAGTAAAATGCATAGAATGGTTTATAGACTTACAGACTCTTACATAATTTTACTCATACAGAGCTCATCACATTTCTCTCGGTACTTTGCCTCCAGAAGTTGTTTAATATGTAATCTGCATTACAGTAAATAATTTTCTACGTCGAGCTTCCAAATCATCTTCTATATAAGAAACCAGGATAACTGCAATGGTGGGAGGGAACCAGCTTATGAGATGATAAGCATGTTGTAGCATTTGACAGAAGTCCTCTGAAACTTGTACTCGTAGCTCGGTACAAAAGTCAACAAGAAAGCACTCTCAAGAAAGCATTAGTCAAAAGCCAAAATATCATCAATCTGACCTCACATTTATTGACAGCACTGCATCAGTCTATCTCAGAGCTCACATACAAATATAGTAACAAAACTTTACCTTGGATTCAGTAACTGGACTCTAATCTCCAACATTTACCTTGAAAAAATAATGTTGTTAACATGTTTTTTTGATATAAAAAACAGAACCTGGTCACATGGCGCAAAAAATACTTGTAGACACAAATCATCAGTGGAGAATACTCAACGATTAAACATCAAATATCGCATGGAGCAAATCTGAACTTTTTTATAAATAACTGTCCATAAGAGCAATTCTGAATCTAAACAACTATCCATAATTCACTGGATGGCATTTTGAAGTCGTCAATTTTTGCCAACTCAACTATGGAACAAATTAGGCAATGAAAAAGGCCATTGCAAAGAAAAGGCTATCAACCGTAAACATCTAGGAATCATAGTACATATTCATCCTTGCATAAAATCTTACGTCCTCATCAACAATATCTTCCCTGGTGTCTTTAGTATGTTCCTCACTAACCTCTAGAAGGGCTTTTCCTGATAAGAGAAGGTTAGTAATCAGTGAATAGCACATCTTCTAAAACTCTGAAGCGTGAACTTTGGCAACTCATGATTTCAAATCAAAAGCCCCCCTCGCACATCCTTTTATCTACAACACATGTCGTTATTGACCGCAAATCAGTACTGGAAAGTTATTTAGCTGTGACAGCCTGGTTCACATCACCACAAAGAATTGACCAATGGGTTGACCCGTATTATGGATGATTTGACAGCGATCTTTGCCCTGTAGTACAACACATCCCCTTTTATTTTCTTGTGTTCAACAATGGCAAGCTTGCGGCATAGCTGAAGCATTGCAATCTACGGAGCTAAAGTATCACTTTTGTATAAAAAACAAATATCTGAATGTGTAAATGTGTTCAAGCAAAATATGCGGATCCTTAAGGCAACATGATTCTCAATTCATTTTTCAGAACCTACAATTGAATAGACTAAAGTTCAATTTATTGCTGCGGCATGACCTGAAACATAAGAATACATCCAGGTTTTGTGAATACAATTTTGAGTGGCATCCTATAGGGTCACTTGTGCAATCAGGAAGAAGCCTGCAAACATGAAACAATACATATTTCAGAGGCCTTATTTGGTACAGGAATTAAATCTTTAAGACTATTGGTATTATATCAGGTGATACTTGTGGGATCGATGACTCGGGTTCTTCGACGTTCAAATTGAGACCTGCAGTTTCACATGTTGGGGACCTGAGGAGACATTTGTAGCTTCTGTACGTGATATAATGATCTGATTTTTCTAATCTAAAACCTGGCATGCAGATCAAGGAAGTGTTTCATCAAACAAAAAAAGGGCATCTGAAATTCATGTTGTGCACTTCTACCAAAGAGCACGATACAAACTACATAGAGGAAAATAGAGTAACGATGTCAGACAGAGTCGAGAGCATGCACTCACAAACTCAGGAATCAAGATCCTAAATATGAACATATCCACCAAAAAGCAGGGACATACCATTTACTAAACCATCACCATCTCTACTCCCACTGACACACCCCCAAGCAACAACCGATGTAGACCATGGTGGGCACACGGGTAGGCGACGCCGTGCAGGAAGAGCCGAGCGGGCTCACCCCGTGGCTCCAGTCCAGGGCGTCCTCCCGCAGGAGCAGGGCCGGCACCAGAGGTACATGCCCCACATGCTTGCCCGCCTATGCCGCGACTTGGCCCGGGCCGCCGCACTGATGGCGCGCGCTTCGCTTGCTGCCGACGGGTTCTCCCGCGCCGACCTGAAGCCGGTCAACACCACGCCGATCTTCAGGGAGTCGGCAACGGAGATATAGGGTGTCGTGGTGTCCGGCGTAGGGCGGGGCTGTTCATCTTCGTCATGAGGATTGCCTGTGTCGCCACTGAGCTGCAGGGAGGAGGTTGATGACTGCCAAGGGAGAACCTGCTGCTCATACTTGGCAATGCGGGGCGTCGGGGCTGGGCGGAGGCATGACGGCGCGGCGGGGCGGAGGCGTGGCAGTGCGGCGGCGGGGAACGGCGGGGCGGCGGGGAATGGAGGCGAGCAGTTGACAGGAGAGGCGGCGGGTGGGGCGAGCAGTTGATGGGCGAGGCGAGCGATGGGGGAGGTGACGGGCGAGGCAGAGAGTGGGAGCAGTTGACGGGGAGGGAGGGGAGAGGAGGAGGGGTTGGAGCAGTTTAGCGCTGCGTAGCCGCTGGTGGGGCTTCGTGGCGGTGTTAACGAAATATTAATGAAGGATTTCATTAACGAAGATTTAAGACTTTTGATTATCCAATTGATGGTCTAGATTTAAAGTTTGATTAGCCCTCTCTTCCTTTTATATAGGGGTAGTAGATAAAAGGAAGAGAGGGCTAATCCAACTTAAAATCTGAAGCGTCTAATTACATAATCAATGGTCTAAATGCGTTGTTAACAATACTAGCTTCGTTAATCGTTAACAAAACGCTATTCTGCACACGATCCCGACTAAAAACGATGGGTTCCTCTCGCCTCGCCCTGCCTCCCACATTCCTCTCACAGTTGCCTCCGCCGTCCACTTCCCCGTCGCTCCGCCGATCCCCACCCCTGCCCGCCGCCGTCCCCTGTCCCTGACGCGCCGTCGTCCCCTGTCCCTGACGTGCCGCCGCCAGCCCCGCCGCCGGCCCCTGTCCCAGCCACAGCCTACCGCAGGGCCCTAAGCCGCAAACCGCTCGGCTTTGCCGCCGCTCAACCCGCCACCCCTTCTTGCCGACGCAACTGCTCGATCCCCGCTGCCCCTTCTTGCCGCCAACCGATGTGAAGCCGCACAAGCCCCCGACGCTGGCGAACCAGACCAGGGGCTCCCCGGCGGCAAGCGCGAGGCCGCGGTTGTCCTGGAGGCCGCCATCCGTGAGGTATGCGCTGTCGACGCCGAAGGGCGCGGGGACGGGACAGAGCTTGACGAGGCTATCTTGTGGACGTCCCAGGCCACGAACCGCCCTCGCCTTGCAGGCAAAGAAGCCGCCCGCCGAGAAGTGACCAGAGGAGGAGGTTCCAGCTGCAACACCGAAGAAGTGATCCCTCCGTCATAAGACGAGGTTCCTCAGTTACATACCTGCAGCATAAAATTTGTTCCTTTATGTTTTTGCAGATATTTAATTCAGTGTAGTAGAGAACACCCACAAAATCATGACAAAGATTCATGAACTGACTTTCGAAGGGAAGAAATGTGATGTTCAGTTGCCATTGATAATGATTCAGACTTGAGTTTGCACCACCATTGTGTTCCTAAGCAGTCCTTTTTCAGATGTGATTATGCACTAGAGTGATTTGCAAGGATGTATTGCATTGTTTCTATACTGATCTAATGCACTCTGACTTTGGAATCAACCCATATGTGATCTTCAATTGGCATTGATGATTCAGACTTCAGGAGATACATTTATTGTGTTTGTCTGCTCTTACTATATAAATTGGACAGTAAAACTGAATTCCTTATTTCTTGTAAAATTAGATTGTTATATGGTGCACTATCTTTTGTTAAGATTATTTGGTCAACATTTTTCAATGCTGCTTGCTTCTGTGTTTCCAGCATTCCGTCCAAGGATACCATGTGTCTCTAATCCAGCATAAGAAGGAGTAGCTGTACAATGTCATTGCTGAAGACGAGGCCAAATCTGTGGCTTCCGGGCGTGACACATATCTGCTAAAGGCTCTCTATGTACACATGTCGATGTGGGTACTAATTTTCTTCGATGGTGTACCGTATGAAAGGACCCTCGACTGTTGACGAATCCACATCTTTATTGGTTCTTTTATCATGATATATGAGAGATTTTCCTGGCCAAATCTGGAAGAAGACTGTTGCTTTCGCTGGTCAGCTAATCAAGCAAATGAAGAACTACAAATATCCTTTAATTGAACTACATGTTATCTGCTGTCAGATTGTTCACACAACATGCCACACACACTTCTGCGGGTAATATGCTAGCATGTCTTCTGATTGGCTTAACACATGGATTGTCAAAGCTTTTGGTACACTATGTTGCGTGATAGTTCCAGCCCATTGGGTTTCCATGTGCTCGATGTGATGAATGCATATGTAAAAGATCAAAAGTTGTTATGATTCTACTAATCCTCCCTTATAAATCAACAGGTTGGTACAAAATCTAGGAATGAGTTCCTATTAGTCTACCATTATTCTTCGGTTTCAAAAGTGTTCCACTGATTTCTTGCTTATATATTGATTGCAGATTTGTTTATAGTTTACTTTGCAATCATTATCCAATAAAAAGTGTTTGCAACCATTGTTTAAACGATTTTAACTTTGTGTCTACTATTAAGGAGCTGGTGATGTGTATATTATATTAGTCGTGACACACATTGCACGTATAATATTATTATTTCGATAACTATTTTGTGGCATGTCTGGATCAAGCTATGTTCTGACCTTCTATGTCCAAGATTTATAATCAGTAAAGTTAGATGAACCAAAATGGGTCAATCTTAAAGCCAAATGCATCTTTTGAACTTCACTTTTCTGATACAAGTTTTCGGACCATGTAGGAGAACGTTATCCCAACAAATATTAATGATGCTCAAGACTGCAAGGTGACTGGATTCTTGTAATGGGTGGAATTATGTGTTTTTCAATCAGTCTTTCCTCTTATTTTCTCTGACTTGATGCCTGTTGAATGGAGTGTAGCAAGTAGCAAGAGTCCATGTTACAGTATTGTTCACATAAACCTGAAGCTTTAGTGGTACATTATGATCATACACAAAAATTTGTCAGGTTGTAGAAATTCTTGATTTTATGGTACAACCAAATAGCTGTGCCAAGTTAAATTCTTCTTATGCAACATCTTGCTATGTTTGCGTCGAAGAGTTAGGTTATGTGTTGGACTTTGAGGTTTATGGTGTCTATTACCTCACTGAGAAAGATGCCAGTTATGAAGAGATTGATGCCGAAAAGATGTCAGTCGTAATGTGATTGAAAGATCCGCGGAAAGGTATTCAGTCTATGAAGAATTATCCTTGTTGACTAAACATTCTAAAGTGTGCTGCTAATAAATCATAAATCTCTTTTTCAAGGTTAGTTGGTACATTATGTTGAAAAATGATCATGGCTTCACGGTACTGCCTTTAGCTGCAGCTGACCTCCTTAATAGCACCTCAAATGTACATAAGTCACTATTATTATTCTCCTAAATAAATAACTCAGATCACTGACGCGCACCATCTCCACGCATTTGTTGCAAGTCATGGGAAGTTTCTGTTTGATAGCAACATATATGTCACCAAGCTATTATTTCTTGCTCTTATATGTGTGAATTGTAGACGGTTTAATTTAAGTAGTGTTGTTGAACACATTTGTTGTTGAACCCTTTTAGCTCTATTACTTGACTCTCTAAACTTAACATGTCCTCTTTCTAAGTGATTTCCAGTTACTGTTTATCTACACTGAGAGATTGATAAGAACCTAAAAAAGTAGGCTTAATTTAAATATTTTGCATTTCATAGGGTGTCGAATGTACAGGATAGTGGCTTTGCTTCTATTGACTTTCGCATATAATGGATGTTGTAGATGTATTTCTACAGCATGTGTAAGTAGATAGCCCACACCATGTGGGGCGAGATTTTCCCCTTCCATTGTGGGGTGAAATCTCATTTGGCTTCTCCCTGACTCACTGATTCATGCTGATAATTTGCTCTGATTTTTCTGCTGTTGCTTCTTTGCTAATAACATGGTGAACATTGGGAAAGGTTGCATAACACAAATTCAATGCTTCCCTTGCAAGCGAATATATTGTGGTGACATATTTTGTCCATTTTTCTTTCACAGCTTGTTACGTCAAGCAACGACAAATACTTTTATTGATTAGCCTCTGATGTATGTCCTGAAAAACCGGCTATGTGGTAATTTACTATGAGATTTATTTTGCAAAATATAATCTACCTATGACAGTAGTTTTAGCATACATGGTGTTGTAGAGTAGCTTTATCAGTATCACATATCCATTCAAATACTGAAGATAACGAGCAGGGCGACACATGATCCCACTTTGCTAAACACAGCTAATAAGTTGTAACAAGGTGCTTGGGTAATTATGCTCCTTTTTATGAAATGTAGGAGCTGCAGGTATTTAAACTTACAAAAAACGTTTTTTCAGTCTTAAATGAGTTGCGTTCTGAAGCATTTTGTTTCCTTCCATTTAAAAGATTCAATAAAAAAACACATGCCAAAATTGTTACAAGCATCGTTTAGGTTAAAGAAAAGTTTGGCCTAATCATCTAACATGCTTGGATGCTGCAGTACCTGCAGTCAAACTTCTACACTTGGTCAAGCTTATATTGTTGAAGTAATATTTTTTATTATTATAAATGTATACATATTCTTTGACTATTACAGAGAAAATAGTAATAACCAACAGGTCCTTATATGAAACTGCTCAATACCCGCTTTTTAGTCACATTTATAATCAAAGGTTAACATTTCTGGCGTTTCTAGGAAAGGGAAGTCCAAATGGGGTAGAAGAGAAATTTCTTCTAATATTATTGAGATCACTGAAGATAGTTTGATGGCATGGTAAGTCTTCCCTTGAAATCAGCGTCTGTGGCTTGCGTGATCATCGGTGGTATCCCAGGCTTGACAACAATCAAAATAGAGCAATCAGTGGTTACAGATTTCTGAAAAAAGTAACTTGAACAAGGATTTGCCCATTCGATTCATCTGTATATCCGGCTATTTTTTTTGAAATAGAGATTTGTATTAATTAAATAGAGGGAACATTGTCCGTACAATCACGCAAGGCCACGCTCAACACGCAGGTTGGCACTGTGCCTTGCATAACCCCAACACACAACTCTCTACGCCCAAACTGGGCAAGACTATGAGCTAAACTGTTGACCCTTCTATCTACCTTGCGGATTTTAACTTCTCTGACCCCTTGTTTGATGGCTTCAAATTCCTTCGCAATCGCTCCAACTTCCGATCTATCAAGAGACGTGTGGTCGAGCGCCTTTGCCACGGAGTTGCAATCTGTCTCAATAATTAACGGCAGATCCGTACCCGATATCGCCTTCCGCAATCCTTCTAGGCAAGCTAAGGCTTCCGCACAGTCCGCTCCATTACACCGCGGTATATAATCCCATGCTGATAGGATAATTCTTCCATCATGATCTCGAACCACAGCGCCCCACACCCCACTCCTACTATCCTCTAAGTAACTACCATCAACATTGACCTTTGCCCACCCAAGCTCTGGCTCTTGCCATCCTTTCTCCTGTGTATTATCATCCTGCTGCAAGTTTGGTAATTTAATCATAGGACTTTTTCCTTTTCGATCTATCTCAGAATTTCCGTTCGCAATCAGTTGGAGGTTTACCAAGTAATTTTTGCAGAAAACGAGCTGAATGAGAAATTTTCGCTTTACCTTTCGCGAAGATCGCATCATTTCTATGATGCCAGACACGCCACCAAAATAGCATAAATTTTTGCCGTTGATCATTACTCACCTTGTCCAACAAGACCAAGACCCAATCCCTTCCGGTGTGTTTTATTTCGTGCTCAGGGGGAAGGTTCCACACATCCTTTAAGGCATGCCACAGTGCCCTTGCAAATGTGCATCGTTGTGCCATATGAAAGCCTGTTTCATCATCAACCTCACATACGTTACAAATTGGGGTGAGACCAGGGATGCGTCGAAATCTATTAGTTTGAACCGTCAGCGATCCTGTTGCTAATCTCCATGTAAAGATACACACTTTTTGGGGAACATTTGTTTTCCATATATTATTCCAAATTGTGCGATCCCCTAACCTATTGTTACTGGACCCAGACATCTCAAAATTCTTTTCATCCATGGCTAACCGGTAAGCACTACGAACAGTGAAAATTCCATTCTTTTTTGGCTGCCAAGCAATGTAGTCGTCTTCCTCATAATTTGGGAGTCAGATACTCAAAATTTCAGTTGCATCTTCTCGTGTAAATATACGCCTAACATTATCTTCCTTCCATGAGTGAATCTCCTGGTCAATAAGGTCCGCTACCCAATGGGTACGAGAGTTTGTCGGATTTGTGTTTATTTTCATGTTTCCTCTTGGAATTCAATTATCCCTCCAAATACGAACACTATTCCCATTGCAAATGCGTCAAATACATCCTTTTTAAGGAGTTTCAGGCCATGCATGATTCCCTGCCAGCCAGGAGACGCATTATGGATAAATGTCGTGTCTAACAAATCATCCCCATGATAACATTTTGCCTTAAGTACTCTCGCGCACAAGCTGTCGGGGTAAGCAAGAAGTCGCCAGGCTTGCCTAGCGAGGAGAGCCTGGTTAAAAACTTTAAGATCTTTGAATCCCATACCTCCTTGGCTCTTCCGTTTTGTAAGTTTCTCCCAACTCGACCAGTGGATATGTCGACGATCTTTATCATCTCCCCACCAAAATTCTCTGGTCATGTGCATTAGCTCCTCGCAAAGGGTTGCTGAGAACTTGAAGACATACATTGAAAAAGTGGGGATTGCTTGAACAACAGATTTTATTAACGTCTCCTTGGCTCCACTAGAAGAATATTTTTCGGTCCAATCATTCATTCTTTTCCTTGCTTTATCCTTGGTTGTCTTGAATTTTTCTTTTACCATACGCCCTTCAGGAACAGGTAAACCCAGATATTTCTCCTCAAAACTCACATTTACTACATTGAGGATATCTATTACTTCTTGTCCGTCCTCTTGAGAGCATTTGTTTCCAAGGAGTAGGGAACATTTAGATGGAATAATTAGCTGGCCAGTGGCTTGCTCAAAATTGTTCAGGATGTTCTTCACCTTGTTTGCTTGATCGCTGTTTGCTTTAAAAAATAATAGGCTGTCATCCGCGAATAAAAGGTGTGAAATACCAGGGCTTTCATATTTTAGCTCTTGTATATCACCCGTTTCAACCTTGCTATTTATAAGACGTGAGAGCCCCTCAGCGACAAGGAGAAAAAGATAAGGGGAAAGTGGGTCTTCCTGTCTCAAGCCACATGTAGGAGTAAAGCTCTCCAGCAGATTCCCATTGAAGCGGACGGAGTATTTCACTGTTTTGACACAAGTCATGGTCCATTGTGTCCATCTGTCAGAAAATCCTAGCGCTTTCATCGCCCCTTCTAGATAATTCCAGTCAACTCTGTCATAGGCCTTTGTGAGGTCTAGTTTGTAGGCGCAATATTTTCCTTTTGCATCAGAACTTTTTTGGATGCTATGGATACATTCAAACGCAATTAGAGCATTGTTCGTGATCATTCTCCTTGGGATGAATGCACTTTGTGTGGGGGATATCAACTCATGGAGCAGTGGTCGCAACCTGTTCACCAAACATTTTGAAATAATTTTGTAAAGAACACTGCATAGGCTGATTGGTCTATAGTCTTTTAGGGATCTCGGATTTTCCTTCTTCGGTATTAAGACTATAACAGTATCATTGACTCCTTCCGGCATGATGCCCGTCCTAAAAAACTCTTTTACTGCCTTGATCACCTCACTTTTCAGGGTACCCCAATGCCTTTGGTACAATCTAGCTAGGAAGCCATCCGCACCGGGAGCCTTTAGGGGGCCTATTTGGAATAGTGCGTTGCTGATTTCGTCATCCGAAAATTCACTGCACACCATATCGTTTACCTGATTTGAGATTAACGCATCAATTTTATCTAAAATAATTACAGGTTGTACTCCCTGGTTGGCTGTGTACAAATTCTGAAAAAAGGATGTAGCGAGAGCCTCCATTTCCTGAATATTATCTGTTACGCTACCGTCATCCTTTTCAAGTTGGCTAATTTTATTTTTATTTTTCCTCCGAGTTGCCTTACGATGAAAAAAGTCCGTATTTCTGTCACCGTCACGGAGGTAGTCCATCCTTGATCTTTGTTTCCAGAACAGCTCTTCCTTCTCTAATAGACTATCCAGCTTCTTTTCTAGCCTCCTTTGGATCGTGTGTTTATTTGGATTATTGCTATGTATAATAGCTTCCAGTTCCTTACGTGTCTTTTCTATCTTTCTTGGGACCGAGCCCACTGTTTTATTACTCCATGCGTGGAGCACGTCCATCACTCCCTCCAACTTTGATGTTACATCTCCCAGGTTCGTTGCCTGCCTATGCATGTTCCACGCAACCTCTACTTCATCTGCTAGTATTTTCTCCTTTTCCCAAAATATTTCATATCTACGACACCGACGACCCGAGCTTCTTCCAGTCAATTTATGTGTAAGACTAATTAACAGAGGTGTATGGTCTGACCGTGAAGAGACTAGGTGTCTTACCTGGCAGTTCGGGAAAATGTTCGATCACGCTGGGCATGCGACCGCACGATCAAGGCGCACCTTTACATTTCGTCTACCTGATTGTTTGTTGTCGTAAGTCCGTGGTGTTCCAGAGAAGCCGAGGTCATGTAAGTCACAATGTGATAAGATTTCTTGGAAATCCATCATTTGTCGTTCCCCTCTTTTCGTTTCAGATAAATGTTCCTTTTGGTACATAGCTTCATTAAAGTCTCCGGCCATTAGCCAAGGACCATCAAGCATAGGTTTTATTCTTTTTAGCAAAGTCCACATGTGGTGTCGAAGATGTGTACGAGGCCCGCCGTAAACAAACGTGCATCTCCATTTATTATTTTGTGGCCATTCATGAACAATTACATCAATGACTCGACTCCCTAACTTAAACAACTCGACTTTGACATCCTCATGCCAGAAGAGGGCTAGACCTCCCCCCTTCCCTGGCTCATGAAAAGACACTACATGTTTAAGACCTAACCTCCAACGTAAACCTTCAACTACGGATTTATTTTGACGCGTCTCCGACAGGAAAAGGAGCTTTGGTTGATGAGCATGCACGAGGCGAATACGTTCTTGAACTGTCCGAGGGTCGCCCAATCCTCGGCAGTTCCAACAAAGGATCGTCATGGCTCCTGACAGGCGCGTTCCTTCGCACCTGTCAGGTGACCAGCGGCCCCCAGGCTGGTTGCCTCCACTTCATCTTCCTTCTCCCTGCCTTCAGGCTGGCCTACTGTCTCCATCGACCAAGTTCCACGGCTTCGCTTGCTGCTCTCAAAGCTGAACCGGATGTTTCCGCCATCATCCATCTGCATTGGATCAAGGTCTTCCCCAGCACGCTTGCCAAGTCCCGCTAGCTTGTTTCTTGTTGCCACTTCTGCAAGGCCCTCTCTTGGCGTATGCATATCCCCACCTAGATCGCCCCCAGGAAGATTTGCATACAACAGCCTTGTGGAGTCCAGCTCGTTGGATGCTTGATGAGACTCTGCATGCGTATGGCCTCCTGTGTGTAGAACCATCAGCCCCTGATGTGCATGCTCCACCTTTCTATGTGTAGCAGCGCCAACCTCTGTTCCTTTCTTCTCATCCTTTTCTATCTTCTGGCATTGTTCCAGCCGTGCAGTTGTACGTGCAGCTATGCCTGCTGAGAGAGCAGCAGCAACCTGGCCTACACTTGGGTTCCTCCTTGTTGCATCTGTAAGAGGCCGAGTAGAGCCATGGCGCTGACGTCCAGTCTGATCCGCGCGGCCCTGCCTAGCCCATGTTCCCTTCCTTGCCGCGTGCTATACCTGAACACACCTTTCGCCCTCTCCAGTTTTATTCCTCATACCTGTATTTTTTCCGTCAATGCCCAGATTGTTTATAGCTTGGACTACATCCTTGACGACCTGGGCGACCAAGGGGTCAGTGATCGTACGCTCTTCATCAATGCTATTTGGTTTTTTAGCTGTCCTCCATGTTATGTTTTCCACGCCCTACTGATGTTCACTGTTTCCTGAATCAACCTGGGGATCACACTTCCAATCAGACGTCGATGGCGAGTTAAACTTAAGATTGCGTTTGACCTTGCTTTGTTCACCGGACATATAGAAGCTTCTGTGCTCAAACATTTTATACGGCGAAGCACGCTGCTCAGTACTAAACCGAACAATCTTCTCTTCCTCTGGGATCAGGCACGAACTTTGTGTATGTCCAATAAAACCACAAAAGAAGCAGAAGTGTGGGACACGTTCATATTTTACTGGGCATCTCTTCTTCTTCCTCTCTGGATCACTGATATCTTCAATCACTATCCATTTGCAAAGTGGCTTGCTGACTATGTGCTCAATCCTGACTCGCAGGAAATCGTCAAAAGCTCTTCCCTTGTTGTCCGTGTGTACCATCCTCACCACACCAAGTTTTTTCCCCACCTCTTTGCCAAATATGTTGTCCATCATCTGCAGTGGCAAATCAAAAATCCTTGCCCACATGGGCAGGGTCTGGATAGGGACCTCCGACACTGTCATCCTCCCATCATATGCCGCCACAAGGAGAGCATCATTGTCGTGGCTATTTTTGCATCCATGTGATTTAGTTTTTTATCACTTGAACACTATTGTCGGTAGTAAATCATGTAAATATTTGTAGATATGCAAAATGAGACTTTTATTTTTCTAATTATATATGATGACATCCTGAGAATGTGCGTTGCATGTGCAAATTTACTAGTGTTCATTAATGCTCCTCCTAAATTCGTCGTTGCGCTCCTCAGTTGCTTACGCCGCACATATGTGCTTGTGGCAGGGCGGTTGCTCCTCCTTCATGTGCCCATATGTTCTCCTGATGGGATGACCTCTGCTCCTTTTGTCGTTGGGAGAGACAAGTCGACCGACTGTGGGACAAAGATAAGTAGGGAGACGAGATAGCAGAGCGGCGGTTGTGAGCGGAGAGACATGAGGGACAAGGGAGCGTCGTGAGGGGCGGAAGCAAGAGTTTGCACTCTAGGTCTTCACGTGAAATTCCATTTGAGGGAACGTGTGGGTTGTGTTCTGGATTACTTACTGTCAAACACGTGGAGAAGGCCTAGGTACGTAATGAAACTGTTGCCTTTCACCTTGTGACCCTAACCAAACATACACTAGGTGTATCTGGTCAGGTTTAGCATAGACGGACACCGATGCGGAATCGAATTTGGATTAGTTATGATGCTAGTGAGGAGTTAATGTTGGGGAATGTTGTATGGAAAACCAAAAAATTCTTACGCACATGTAAGATCTATCCATGGTGATGAGCATCTACGAGAGGGAGAATGGATCTACATACTCTTGTAGATCGCTAAGTGAGAAACGTTAAGAAATGCGGTTGATGTAGTCGAACGTCTTCACGATCCAAATCGCTAGCCGTCTCGCGATCCATCCTGATGTAGCGCTGAACGGACGGCACCTTCGCGTTCAACACGCGTACAACTCGATGACGATCTCCATCTTCGTGATCCAGCAAGAGGGAGCGGGGAGGTAGATAAGTACTCTAGCAGCGCGACAGCGCGGCGACGATGGTGGTGGAACTATTTCGGCACGGCTTCGCCTAAGCACCGCCGAAACTAGGGAAGACGATCTAGTGGGGAAAGAGGGCTGCACCGTGGCTTAGGGTTTGGTTCGACCGCCCTCTCTCCCCTCCAATATATATAAGAGGGAGGGGAGGGGCCGGTGCCCTAGGGTTTGCCCTAGGAGTCGGCCGAGGGAGAGGTGGAGGAGTCCATCTCTAATCCTACTCCAAGTAGGATTCCAATCCTACTTAGTTTTCCTTCCCCCACTTGGGTTTTTTCCTTTCCCACACCCCTAGCCGCATGGGCCCTTAGGATCTGGCTTGCTGATACGTCTCCAACGTATCTATATTTTTTGATGATATCATGCTATTATATTATCTGTTTTGGATATTTTATATTATTTTTGGGACTAACCTATTAACCTAGAGCCTAGTGCCAGTTTATGTTTTTTCCTTGTTTTTGAAGTTTTCAGATATGGAATATTAAACGGAGTCCAAACAGAATAAAATCTTCAAAAAGAATTTTTTTTGGAAGGAAACAAATCAACTAGGCTTGGAGTGCATGCGAGGGCACCTGCCAAGGAGTCACAAGCCTGGTAGGTGCGGGTCCCACTGGCCGAGCCTACCAGGCTTGCCGTCTCCCAGCACGCCTCCTAACCCTATTCTTTGTCCTATAAATACCCAAGTATTCCCCCAACATCATATCGAGCCACACAAATACTTTTCCGCCGCCAGAAGCCTCCGTTCCCGAGAGATCCAATCTTGGGGCCTTTTCCGGTAATCTGCCGGAGGGGGTTTCGATCACGGAGGGCATCTACATCAACTCCATTGCCCCTCCGATGATGCGTGAGTAGTCCACCATAGACATACAGGTGCATAGCTAGTAGCTAGATGGCTTCTTCTCTCTCTTTGATCTTCAATACCATGTTCTTCATGATCTTCATGGGGATCTATCAGATGTAATCCTCTTTTGTGGTGTTTTTTTCAAGATCCGATGAATTGTAAGTTTATGTTAAGATTACCCATGAATCTTATTTGAATCTTCTCTGAATTCTTATATGCATGATTTCATATCCTTGTAAGTCTCTTCGAGTTATTGGTTTGGTTTGACCAACTAGATTGGTAATTCTTGCAATGGGAGAAGTGCTTGGTTTTGGGTTCAATCTTGCGGTGTCCTCACCTAGTGACATAGTAGGGGTAGCGAGGCACGTACTGTATTGTTGCCATCAAGGGTAACAAGATGGAGTTTTCATCATATTGCTTGAGTTTATTCCTCTACATCATGTCATCTTTCTTAATGCGTTACTCTGTTCTTCATGAACTTAATACTCTAGATGCAGGCAGGAGTCGGTCGATGTGTGGAGTAATAGTAGTAGATGCAGAATCGTTTCGGTCTACTTGACAAGGATGTGATGCCTATATGCATGATCATTTCCTTGGATAACTACATGATTATTTGTTTTTCTATCAATTGCTTGACAGTAATTTGTTTACCCACCATGGTATTTTCCTTCAAGAGAGAAGCATCTAGTGAAATCTATGACCCCCGAGCCTACTTTCCATAATATATTTTCAGATCTATAAACCAAAAATACCACAAATACTTTGCTGCAAATTATTTACCTTTTACTTTTCGTTCTTATTTACATCTATCTCTATCGAATCTAATCCTTGCCAATAACCGTGAAGGGATTGACAACCCCTTTATAGCGTTGGGTGCAAGAGTTTGATTGTTTGTGTAGGTGCATCCATTGATGACTTGCTTGTTCCTCCTACTAGATTGATACCTTTGTTCTCAACAAGTGAGGGAAATACTGATCTACTTTGTTGCATCACCCTTTCCTCTTCAAAGGAAAACCAATTCAAGCTCAAGAGGTAGCAAGAAGGATTTATGGCGCCGTTGCCGGGGAGGATACACATCAAGCCTACCAAGTACCCATCACAAACTCATCTCTTGCATTTACATTATTTGCCTTTTGCCTCTCGTTTTCCTTTACCTCACTTCTAAAACGATTTTCAGAAAATACCAAAAAGATTTGCCTTTTTATTCGCCCTTCTTTCGTTTGCCTTTCGTTTGCTTGTGTGCTTGATTGCTTGCTTTGTCATGATGTCTGAGAATACCAAGTTGTGTGACTTTTCCAGTACTAATAATAAAGATTTTATTAGTACTCTGATTGCTCCCGCCGCTAGTGTGGAATCTTATGAAATCAATGCTGCCTTAATCTCGTTATGAAAGAACAATTTTCTGGCCTTCCTAGTGAAGATACTGCATCCCATCTAAATACTTTCATTGAGTTGTGTGATATGCAAAATAAGAAAGATGTGGATAATGATATTTTTAAATTGAAGCTATTTCCGTTCTCACTACGAGATCATGCTAAAACTTGGTTTTCATCTTTGCCTAAAAATAGTATTGATTCATGGAATAAGTGTAAAGATGCTTTTTATCTCCAAGTACTTTCCGCCCGCTAAGATCATCTCCCTTAGAAACGATATAATGAACTTTAAGCAACTTGATCACGAGCATGTTGCACAATCTTGGGAGAGGATGAAATTAATGATTAGGAATTGCCCCGCACATGGTTTGAGTTTATGGATGATTATACAAATTTTCTATGCGGGATTGAATTTTGCATCCAGGAATCTTTTAGACTCCATCGGGGGTGGTACTTTTATGGAAATCACATTAGTATAAGCTACTAAACTCCTAGAAAATATTATGACAAACTACTCTCAATGGCATACTGAAAGATCTCCTACTAGTAAAAAAGTGCTGCTATTGAAGAAATAAATACTTTGAGTGAAAAGATGGATAAATTGATGAAATTATTTGCTAGTAAGAGTTCTCCTATTGATCCCAATGATATGCCTTTGTCTTCTTTGATTGGAAATAATAATGAATCTATGGATGTGAATTTTGTTGGTAGCAACAATTTTGGTGATAACACGTATAGAGGTAATTTCAACCCTAGGCCGTTTAGTAATTCCTCTAATAATTATGGCAATTTATACAATTTTTTTATGGAAATTATAATAAGATTCCCTCTGATCTTGAGAATATTGTTAAATAATTTATTGGTTCAGAAAAAGTTTTTAATGCTACGATTGAAGAAAAAGTGCTCAAGATTGATGATTTTGCTAGAAGCGTTGATAGAATTTCGCTTGAGATTGATTCTTTGAAACTTAGATCTACTCCACCCAATCATGATGTTAATGAATATTTACAAGTTATGAGAATTTCTATTGATGAAAGTAAGGAGAGAACCGCTAGAATTTGTGCTAAGCGTGAATGGCTTGAAAAAGTGAGTTCTCGTGATAATAATGATGAAGATCTCAAAGTGATTGATGTGACTCCTATTGAATATTTGTTTCACAATATAAATCTTAATAAAGATGGGGCTGTATATAAGTCAACTTTCTTTAAAGAGCATCCCAATGATTCAGAGTCTATAGATCTTTATGCTAAAATTAATAAAAGTGGGATAGAAGAGGTCAAAACTTTAAATAGTAATGAACCCACTCTTTTGGATTTCAAGGAATTTAATTATGATAGTTGATCTTTGATTGATTGTATTTCCTTGTTACAATCCATGATGAATTCTCCTCATGCTTATAGTCAAAATAAGGCTTTTACTAAACATATAGTTGATGCTATGATGAAATCTTTTGAAGAAAAACTTGAGTTAGAAGTTTCTATTCCTAGAAAGATTCACGATGAGTGGGAACCTACTATTAAGATTAAAATCAAAGATTATGAGTGCCATGCTTTGTGTAATTTGGGTGCTAGTGTTTCCAGGATTCCTAAAACTTTATGTGATGTGCTAGGTTACCATGATCTTGATGATTGCTCTCTAAATTTGCATATTGCGGATTCCACTATTAAGAAACCTATGGGAAGGATTAATGATGTTCTTATTGGTGCAAACAGGAATTATGTGCCCATAGATTTCATTGTTCTTGATATAGATTGCAATCCTACATGTCCTTTTATTCTTGGTAGACCTTTCCTTAGAACGATTGGTGCAATTATTGACATGAAAGAAGGAAACATTAGATTTCAATTTCAATTAAGGAAAGGTATGGAACACTTTCATAGAAAGAAAATAAGATTGCCTTATGAGTCTATTATGAGAGCAACGTTTGGATTGCATGCCAAAGATGACAATACCTAGATCTATTGCGTTTTGCCTAGCTAGGGGCGTTAAACAATAGCGCTTGCTGGGAGGCAACCCAATTTTATTTTTGTGTTCTGTTTTCGAGTGTTTCCCACATTATTACTTCTGTAGTAATTGTGTTTTGGTGTTTTAATTTGTGTTTGATCCAAGTAAAACCTTTGGGGTGATCTATGGTAGTTGTTGATTTGATCTTTCTGAAAAACAGAAACTTTTGCGCTCAGTACAGAAATTTTCTAAATTTTTTAGAGCGTTGAATGAGTATGAAATTTTTACACAAGATTGATATATAAATTTATTAGGTTTTCCTAATTTGTCCGAATTGTTTGAGTTACATAAGTATACGAAGTTTTTAGATTGCTACAGACTATTTTGTTTTTGACATATTCTGTTTTCTTTGAGTTGTTTGCCTATTTTGATGAATCTATGGGTTGTATCATGGATTATGAACCATGGAAAAGTTACAATGCAGTAGTTATAACACAAATATAAATAAAGAATGAGTTCACAACAGTACCTAAAGTGGTGATTTATTTTCTTATACTAACAGATCTCACGAGTTCTCTGTTAAGTTTTGTGTTGTGAAGTTTTCAAGTTTTTGGTAAAGATTTGATGGACTATGGAATGAGGAGTGGCAAGAGCCTAAGCTTGGGGATTCCCAAGTCACACCAAGTCATATTCAAGGATGCTAAAGAGCCTAAGCTTGGGGATGCCTCGGAAGGCATCCCCTCTTTCGTCTTCAATCCATCGGTAAATTTACTTGAGGCTATATTTTTATTCACCACATTATACGACTTTTGTTTGGAGCGTCTTGTATGATATGAGTATTTACTTGATAGTTCGCCACAATATCCTTGCTGCACACATCTTTTGAGAGAGACACGCTGAATCGTGAATTTAGTAGAATACTCTTTGTGCTTCACTTATATCTTTTAAGTTAGGCAATTTTGCTCTATGTGCTTCACTTATAATTTTTAGAGCGCGGTGGTGTTTGCGTTTTATAGAAATACTTGAACTCTCGTACCTCACTTATATTATATTGACAGTCTCTAAACAGCATGGTAATTGGTCTAGGTTATGAATTTAGTTCTAATATGATAGGCATCCAAGAGGGATATAATAAAAACTTCCACATTAAGTGCATTGAGTATTTATGAGAAGTTTGATTCCTTGCATAAAGTTTTGAGATATAAAGATGGTAATGTTAAGAGTCATGTTAGGAAGTAATTGTGATTTGGTAAAAATACTTGTGTAAAGGTTTGTGATTCCCGTAACATGCACGTATGGTGAACCGTTATGTAAGGAAGTCGGAGCATAATTTGTTTATAAATTGTCAACCTTTGCGTGAGGGTCGGGAGCGCGATGGTTAACTCCTACCAACCTATCCCCTAGGAGCATGCGTTTAATACTTTGCTTTAATGACTAATAGACTTTTGCAATAAGTATGTGAGTTCTTTATGACTAATGTTGAGTCCAAGGATTATACGCACTCTCACCCTTCCACCTTTGCTAGCCTCTCTAGTACCGCGCACCTTTCGCCGGTACAACAAACACCTTCCTCAAAACAGCCACCATATACCTTCCTCAAAACAGCCACCATATATCTTTCCTCAAAACAGCCACCATACCTACCTATTATGTCATTTCCATAGCCATTCCGAGATATATTGCCATGCAACTTCCACCGTTTCCTTTTATGACATGCACCATCACTTCCATATTGCATATAGATTCATATTTTATCATAGGTATCAAGTTGTAATTTTCTTTTGAGTTGTAAGTAAATAAAAGTGTGATGATTGTCATTATTAGAGCATGTCCCATGGGATGAAAAGATGATGGAAGCTATGATTCCCTTACAAGTGGGGATGAGAGTCCGGACTTTATGAAAAAAAGAGGCCTTAGATGCCCACCAATATAAAAAATTAGAGAAAAGAGAGAAGGGACATTGCTACTATATTTTTCCACACTTGTGGTTCAAAGTATCACCATGATCTTCATGATAGAGAGTCTCCTATTTTGTCACTTTCATATAACTAGTGGAATTTTTCTTCATGATGCACGTCCACTTGGTTTCCTTTTGGGCTTTCATACACTTATAGCTCTAGTGCATCCGTTGCATGGCAATCCTTACTCACTCACATTGATATCTATTAATGGGCATATCCATAGCCTGTTGATACGCCTAGTTGATGTGCGACTATCTTCTCCCTTTCCTTGACAAGCTCCACCATATTCTATTCCACCTATAGTGCTATATCCATGGCTCAAGCTCATGTATTGCATGAGAGTTGAAAAAGTTTGAGAAAATAAAGGTGTGAAAACAATTGCTTGACTTTTCATCGGGGTTGTGCATGATATAAATACTTTGTGTGGGGAAGATGGAGCATAGCCAGACATATGATATTGTAGGGATAACTTTATTTTGCCATTATATTTTGAAGAGATACAATTGCTTTACTAGTATGATTGAAATGTTATTGTTTTTATATCAATATTAAGCTTTTGTTTTGAGTCTTATGGATTTGAATATTCATGCCACAATAGAGAATATTACATGGATAAATATGTTAGGTAGCACTTCACATCAAAAATTCTGTTTTTATCATTTACCTACTCGAGGACAAGCATGAATTAATCTTAGGGATGCTGATACGTCTCCAACATATCAATAATTTTTGATGAAGACATGCTATTATATTATATGTTTTGGATGTTTTATATGCATTAATATGCTATTTTATATTATTTTTGGGACTAACCTATTAATCTAGAGCCTAGTGCCAGTTTATGTTTTTTCCTTGTTTTTGAAGTTTTCAGATATGGAATATTAAACGGAGTCCAAAAGGAATAAGATCTTCGGAAATATTTTTTTTGGAAGGAAAGAAATCAACCAAGCTTGGAGTGCACGCTAGAGCACCTGCCAGGGAGTCACAAGCCAGGTAGGCACGACCCCCTGGCCGCACCTAGCAGGCTTGTCATCTCCCGGCAGGCCTCCTAACCCTATTCTTCGTCATATAAATACCCAAATATTCCCCCAACATTAGAACGAGCCACACAAATACTTTTCCGCCACCAGAAGCCTCCCTTCCCGAGAAATCCAATCTCGGAGCCTTTTTTGATAATCTGCCGGAGGGGGTTTCGATCACGGAGGGCATCTACATCAACTCCATTGCCCCTCCGATGATGCGTGAGTAGTCCATCATAGACCTACGGGTCCATAGCTAGTAGCTAGATGGATTCTTCTCTCTCTTTGATCTTCAATATCATGTTCTTCATGATCTTCATGGGGATCTATCCGATGTAATCCTATTTTGTGGTGTGTTTGTCAAGATCCGATGAATTGTGAGTTTATGTTAAGATTATCCATGAATCTTATTTGAATCTTCTCTGAATTCTTATATGCATGATTTAATATCCTTGTAAGTCCCTTCGAGTTATTAGTTTGGTTTGGCCAACTAGGTTGGAAATTCTTGCAATGGGGGAAGTGCTTCGTTTTGGGTTCAATCTTGTGATGTCCTCACCCAGTGACATAGTAGGGGTAGCGAGGCACGTATTGTATTGTTGCCATCAAGGGCAACAAGATGGTTTTTTCATCATATTGCTTGAGTTTATCCCTCTACATCATGTCATCTTTCTTAATGCGTTACTCTGTTCTTCATGAACTTAATACTCTAGATGCAGGCAAGAGTCGGTCGATGTTTGAAGTAATAGTAGTAGATGCAGAATCGTTTCTGTCTACTTGACACGGCTGTGATGCCTATATGCATGATCACTTTTCTGTCAATTGCTTGACAGTAATTTGTTTACCCACCATGATATTTTCCTTTAAGAGAGAAGCCTCTAGTGAAATCTATGGCCCATGAGTCTACTTTCCATAATATATTTCCAGATCTATAAACCAAAAATACCAAAAATACTTTGCTGCAATTTATTTACCTTTTACTTTCCGTTCTCGTTCACATCTATCTCTATCGGATCTAATCCTTGCAAATAACCATGAAGGGATTGACAACCCCTTTATAGCGTTGGGTGCAAGAGTTTGATTTTTTGTGTAGGTGCATCCATTGGCGACTTGCTTGTTCCTCCTACTGGATTGATACCTAGGGGTGGAAAGTGGCAGTGGATAATTCGAAATATCCAATATTCGTATTCAAGAAAATGCCTGTTCGTATCCGAAACATCCGCATCCGAACCAAAATTTAAATGGAAGTTATCCATATCCGAATTTATTTAACAAATACAAAACAAATATGGTTTGAGATTTTGACACAAATATGGATATGGAAATGGATATATCCGTATCCGAATAAGATTATGGGAGGTAATTTTCAAAATTCTAGGCCCAATATTCCAATTATCCAACATAAAAGCCAAATAAGTGGTCAAATTTTACTCTTTGTATGATTAAACTTAGAAATTATTATGCATTACAATAGTATTTATTCATAAACCCAATTTCCATTGACTTATGGTATGCCACAAGTTTATATTTAGTGTCACATAGCTATTCACTAATTTAATTAAGCAATATGTCGATATTATTCGTATCCGTTCCGATTCGAGTAAACATCCGTTACGTATCCGTATTCGAATAACATCCAAGCCACATCCGTATTCGACAACATCCGTATTCGCATTCGTATTTGTTTTGAAATATGAAAATGGAAGTGGTAAGAGCACTATCTGATCCGTTTCCACCCCTACTTGGTTCTCAACAACTGAGGGAAATACTTATCTACTTCCCTGCATCACCCTTTCCTCTTCAAGGGAAAACCAACGCAAGGTCAAGAGGTAGCACTTGCCCAACCCACTAAGGGCTGGTGCGCCACCCCTAAGGCCCATGTGGCCTCCCGACGTGGTTGGCCCCTCCCGATGGCCCCCTCGGAACCCTCCCAGCACCCCCGGTATACTACCGAAAGTACCCGAAACTTTTCCAGTGACCAAAACGGGACTTCCTATATATCAATCTTTACCTCCGGACCATTACGGAGCTTCTCGTGATGTCAGGGAGATCATCTGAGATTCCTAACAACCTTCGGTCACCACCATACATAACTCAATACTACTGAAACATCACCAAACGTTAAGTGTGCAGACCCTGCAAGTGTGAGAACTATGTAGACATGACCGAGACACCTCTACGGTCAATAACCAATAGCGGGACCTGGATGCCCATATTGGTTCCTACATATTCTATGAAGTTGAACCTCTATGTCAAGGATTCAGTTAATCTTGCATGTTGTTCCCTTTGTTCTTCGGTATGTTACTTGCCCGAGATTCGATCGTCGGTATCTCTATACCTACTTCAATCTTGTTACCGGCAAGTCTATTTACTCGTTCCGTAATACAAGATCCCATGGCTAACACTTTAGTCACTTTTCTTGCAAGGCTTATTGTGATGTTGTATTACCGAGTGGGCCTTGAGATACCTCTCCGTCACACGGAGTAACAAATCCCAGTCTTGATCCATGCCCACTCAACATACACCCTTGGAGATACCTATAGAGTATCTTTATAGTCACCCAGTTACGTTGCGACATTTGATACACACAAGGTATTCCTCCGGTGTCAGTGAGTTGCATGATCTCATGGCCATAGGAACATATACTTGACATGCAGAAAACTATAGCAATAAACTGACACGATCATATGCTACATTCATAGTTTGGGTCTTGTCCATCACATCATTCTCCTAATGATATGATACCGTTATCAAATGAAATCCCATATCTATGGCTAGGAAACCTTGACCATCTTTGATCAACGAGCTAGTCTACTAGAGGCATACTAGGGACACAGTGTTGTCTATGTATCCTCACATGTATTTGCGTTCCCAATCAATACAATTATAGCATGGACAATAAAAAATTATCATGAACAAGGAAATATAATATTAACCACTTTATTATTGCATCTAGGGCATATTTCTAACAGTCTCTCACTTGAACTAGAGTCAATAATCTAGTTCACATCACTATGTGATTTACATTGTAATGAATCTAACACCCATACAGTTCTGGTGTTGATCATGTTTAACCCTTGGAAGAGGTTTAGTCAATGGGTCTGCGACATTTAGATCATGTGCACTTTGCAAATATTTATGTCCTCCTCCTTGATGTAATCGAGGATGGAATTGAAGCATCTCTTTATGTGTCTGGTCCTCTTGTGAAACCTTGGTTCCTTGGCCAGAGCAATGGCACCAGTGTTATCACAGAACATAGTCATTGGGTTTAGTGCATTGGACACTACTCCAAGATCTGTCACAAACTCCTTCATCCATACACCTTCCTTCGCCGCCTCCGAGGCAGCGATGTACCCCGCTTCACATGTAGAATCAGCTACCACGCGCTGCTTGGAACCGCACCACCTTACCGCTCCTCCATTGAGAATAAATACATATCCGGTTTGAGACTTAGAGTCATCCGAATCTGTGTCAAAGCTTGCATTGACTTAACCCTTTACGACGAGCTCTTGATCACCTCCATAAACGAGAAACATTTCCTTAGTCTTTTTCAGGTACTTAAGGATATTCTTGACCGCCGTCCAGTGCTCCATTCCTGTATCACTTTGAAACCTTCCGGCCATACTTATGGCAAGGCTCACATTGGGTCTTGTGCACAACATTGCATACATGATAGAGCCTATGGCTGAAGCATAGGGGATGACACTCATCTTTTCTCTATCCTCTACAGTCACTAGGCATTGAGTCTTACTCAACTTCACACCTTGCAATACAGGCAAGAGCCCCTTCTTGGACAGATACATTTTGAACTTCTTAAAAACTTTGTCAAGGTATGTGCTCTGTGAAAGTCCTATTAAGCGTCTCGATCTATCTCTATAGATCTTGATTCCTAATATGAAAGAAGCTTCTCCTAGGCCCTTCATTGAAAAACCCTTCTTCAAATATTCCTTCACGCTTTCCAACATTCCTATATTGTTTCCAATCAGCAATATGTCACCGACATATAATATTAGAAATGATATAGAGCTCCCACTCACTTTCTTGTAAATACAAGCTTCTCTGTAAACTTGTATAAACCCGGACGCTTTGATCACCTCATCAAAGCAAAGATTCCAACTCCGAGATGCTTACACCAGTCCATAAATGGATCATTGGAGTTTGCAAACTTTGTTAGCATTCTTTGGATTGACAAAACCTTTTGGTTGCATCATATACAACTCTTCCTTAAGGAATCCGTTAAGGAACGCTATTTTGACATCCATCTGCCAAATTTCATAATCAAAAAATGCAGCTATTGCTAACATGATTCTGACAGACTTAAGCATCGCTACGGGTGAGAAGGTCTCATCCTAGTCAACTCCTTGAACTTGTAAAAAACCCTTTGCCACAAGTCAAGCTTTATAGATGGTGACATTACCGTACACATCTGTCTTCTTCCTAAAGATCCATTTGTTCTGAATGGCCTTTCGCCCTTCAGGTAATACTTCCAAAGTCCATACTTTGTTTTCATACATGGATCCCGTCTCGGATTTCATGGCATCTAACCATTTCTTGGAATTCGGGCCCTTCATTGCTTCTCCATAGCTTGTAGGTTCATCGTTGTCCAACAACATGACCTCTAAGACAGGGTTGCCGTACCACTCAGGAGCAGTAAGAGTCCTTGTCGACCTACGAGGTTTGATAGTAACTTGATCTGAAGCTTCATGATCATCATCATTAACTTCCTCTTCAACTGACATAGGTTCCATAGAAACATCTTTCTGCACTGCACTACTCTCTGGTTGAAACAAAGGTTCAATAACCTCATCAAGTTCTATCTTCCTCCCACTCAATTCTTTCGAGAGAAACTCTTTCTCAAGAAATGTTCAGTTTTTAGCGACAAACACTTTGCCTTTAGATCTGAGATAGAAGGTATACCCAACTGTCTCTTTTGGGTATCCTATGAAGACGCATTTCTCTACTTTGGGTTCTAGCTTTTCAGGATGAAGCTTTTTGACATAAGCATCACATACCCAAACTTTAAGAAATGACAACTTTGGTTTCTTGCCAAGCCACAGTTCATATGGCGTCGTCCCAATGGATTTAGATGGTGCCCTATTTAAAGTGAATGCGTCTGTCTCTAATGCATAACCCCAAAACGATAGTGGCAAATTGGCAAGAGACATCATAGAACACACCATATCCAATAAGGTTTGATTACGATGTTCGGACACACCATTACGCTATGGTGTTCCAGGCGGTGTCAATTGTGAAACAATTCCACACTGTCGTAAGTGACTGCCAAACTCATAACTCAGATATTATCCTCCTCGATCAGATCGTAAGAACTTAATCTTCTTGTTATGATGATTCTCGACTTCACTCTAAAATTGCTTGAACTTTTCAAACATTTCAAACTTCTGCTTCATTAAGTAAATGTCCCCGTATCTACTTAAGTCATCAGTGAAGGTGAGAAAGTAATAATATCCACCGCACGCCTCAATGCTCATTGGACCGCATACATCAGTATGTATGATTTCCAACAAGTCACTTGCCTGTTCCACTGTTCCAGAGAACGGGGTCTTAGTCATCTTGCCCATGAGGCATGGTTCACATGTGTCAAGCGATTCAAAATCGAGTGACTCCAAAAGTCCATTAACATGGAGCTTCTTCATGCGTTTTACACCCAATACGACCTAAGAGGTAGTGCCACAAGAAAGTGGTACTATCATTATCAACTCTACATCTTTTGGCATCCATGTTATGAACATGTGTATCATCACTATCGAGTTTCAATAAGAATAAACCCCTCACATTGGGTGCATGACCATAAAAGATATTACTCATACGAATAGAACAACCATTATTCTCTGGTTTGAATGAGTAACAGTCTCGCAATGAACATGATCTAGATATAATGTTCATGCCTAACACAAGCACTAAATAACAATTATTCAGGTTCATCACTAATACCGATGGTAATCGAAGAGCGAGTGTATCGACGGTGATTACATCAACCTTGGAACCATTTCCCATGCGCATCGTCACTTTGTTCTTAGCCAGCCTCCGTCTATTCCGTAGTACCTGCTTTGAGTTGCAAATGTGAGCAACCGAACCGGTATTAAATACCCAGGAACTACAAGGAGAGTTGGTAAGGTACACATCAATAACATGCATATCATATATACCTTGTTTGGTGTTGGCCGTCTTCTTGTCGACCAGATACTTGGGGCAATTTTGCTTCTAGTGACCAGCTCCCTTGCAATGAAAGCACTCAGATTCTGGCTTGGGTCTAGCTTTGGGTTTCTTCATGGGAGGGGCAACTGCTTTTCCACTCTTCTTGGAGTTACCCTTCTTTCCCTTGCCATTTTTCATGAAAAATAGTGGTTTTATTGACCGTCAATAGTTGATGCTCTTTCTGGATTTCAAGCTCAACGACTTTCAGCATCACAAATAGCTCAGTGACCGACTTGTTCATCCCTTGCATGTTATAGTTCATCACGAAGCTCTTGTAGCTAGGTGGCAATTATTGAAGAACTTTGTTAGTGATCGCCTCCGGTGGAAGGGGCATCCCTAACTCAGCTAGACAGTTCGAATACCCACACATTCTTAGTATATGGGTCACTAATAGACTCGTTCTCCTCCATCTTGCAAGCATAGAACTTATCAAAGGTTTCATTCCTCTTGATCCGGGCATTCTTCTCAAAGATAAACTTCAACTCCCGGAACATCTCATATGCTTCATGATGTTCAAAACATCTTTGAAGTCCCGGTTCTAATCCATACAACATTGCACACTGTGAGGGATCACTAGAAGAGTGTCTAGAGGGGGGGGGTGAATAGACTACTAGCAGGAACTTAAAACCTAACCTTTCCCAAGTTAATTGGTTGGCAGATTTTAAAAGTTTTAGCAAAGCCAACAAGTCTGATAGCCCTACACATGCATGTCAACAAATATGGTAGCGAAAAGTAAAGACATTGCATATGAAGTAAAGTGTTGAGATATGTAGATCAAACGCAGTTGGAGACGCATGGATTTTTCCCGTGGTTCCGATAGGTGGCGCTATCGTACATCCGTGTTTATGGAGTCTTCAACCCACGAAGGGTAATGATCGCGAGAGTCTACAGAGGGCTCCACCCAAAAGGGTCCACGAAGTAGCAACCTTGACTATTCCATAACGACTTCCGTCCACGAAGTACTAGCCTCACTATGGGTAGATCTTCATGAAGTAGGCGATCTCCTTGCCCTTATAAACTTTTTTGTTCACTACACAACACGAAGTAGGAGGCTCCCAAGCGACACCTAACCAATCTAGGAGGCACCACCCTCCAAAAGGAAATAGGCTCCGTAATGACGATGAACTCCTTGCTCTTGTGCTTCAAGATGATAGACTCCTCAGCACCCAATCACTCTCTCACATATTTTTCATGGTGGAAGAGATGGGATTGGTGGAAAGATACTTGGGAGGCTAAAGATCAAGATCCATATGATTGGAGTGGAAGATCTTGACCTCAACACAAGGGTAGGTGGTTCTCTCTCAGAAAACTGGATGGGGCAAGTGTGGAAATAGTTCCGAGTGCTTCCCTTTCGAGTAGGTGGTGGTGAAGGGGTATATATAGGCATCCCCAAAAATCCAACCGTTACACACAAAATTACCAACTCGGTGATACCGATGTGTTAATCTTGATGGTACCAAAGTGACCAAAAGGTGGCAACTTTTGAATCTCGGTGAGACCGATATAGGAAACTCGGTTGCACCGATAAGGTAACCAACGGTCAGATTTCCAATCTCGGTGACACCGATCCAACATTCTCGGTGGTATCGACAATGTGAATTTGCGTAACAGAAAGTTGGCAACCTAAACTCGGTGGCACCGATATGGAATCGGTTGCACCGAAGTGGCTAGGGTTTGGCTGAGTCTGTCTAGGTTCTGGAATCGGTGGCACCAGTATGGGAAAGTTGGTTGCACAGACTTTGAGTGTTAGGTATAGAACAGACTTTGGTGGGAGAGTTTGTGGATGTTTTTGGCGACTATCACTTGTGCACGTTTGAGCATATTGTTCACCAACAAAACCTTACCCCCTTTTAATAGTATTGGCTTTCCTATGGACACAAAGTGATTTCTCACAAATATAAAATGTAGAATCCTCTTGCTTGAAGCTTGGCCAACCTATTTCCTTGCATCTTGGGGTATCTCCACAATCTCCTTTTGCCGAACCTCTCTATAGAATGTATCTGAAATACACTAGGTAAAAATATCAGTCCACGAGACAATTTATGTTGTCATGAATTATCAAAACCACCAAGGGAGCATGTTGTGCTTTCAATCTCCCTCTTTTTGGTAATTGATGACAACTTACAATTAAAGCTTCAAATAAAGATATGCATGGTTATACTGAAGACTTTGAGAGACACATGACTTAGACTTGCCCCCCCTAAATGTGTGTGCAGTCCTTTAAAGGATAGTTGCTTTTGAATGCATGAACACACATAAGGTAGAAGGGATATAACAGGTGATGTGTATCTTGGCTATATGCATCAAATATATATGAATGAGATGTATCTTTGTTCAAGACATCACTCTTGCAAACAATATGTGCAAGAAGAAAGAGATCATCTTGACCAAGGATATGATGCATATACTTACCTTGAGTTCTTGAGCATCCTGGTAATAGAAACACACTTGAGAAAACAATGTTAGGAAACACAAGAGTATTCTACCAAACATCAAGGCAATAGAACTCAAAATTGCCAAAATATGGGGGGCATATAGAAGATAGTATTCCTTAGAATTGATATGTCTCCAAGATCATTAAGATTTTTCTCACCGTAGATATGAAAATAGACCATCCTCTCCCCCTGAATCTTAGCATGTAGATATTAGGATTGGATAAGGTGAGAAAGGTAAAAATATAATTTTTATAGACTTTTGATAGAAAAAAGGGTTTTTTTTGCAACAATTTCTTCTCCCCCTACTTTGATATTCTCCCCCTATTTATAAAGGTATGAGTATTGATATTGGCTCTCCCCCTTGATCCTATCTCCCCCTTTGCATAAGCATGTATCTCCCCTTTGGCATGAAGCTTTGGTCTTCTCCCCCTTTGGCATTAATTTCCAAAAAGGTCAAAAACAGGGATAAATACAGGGATCATTGACTGAGAAGGGATCCTTGAGAACAAGGGTCATCGAAATGTAGGATTCATAGAAATGAGAACTGAGAGAGTCATTGAAAATGATTTCTCTCCCTTTGAGATGTTGTAGGACTTTGTTATTCCCCTCCTTTCTTCATTGAAGATAGGGATCCTTGAATAAAGAAATTCTCTCCTCAAGATTAACTTTAGTTCTTCTCCCCCTGAGTAATACAAAGTTTTTTTAAAAGGGATCATTGAAGTAACAAAAGTATCACAAGAAAGATCACTAAGGAAACACAGAATTGCAAAAATGAATTCAAATGAGACAGAATGAAAACCGGTGACTCCGAGATAGATAGATCGGTGGTACCGAGATTTTGTAGTGCAGCTTGTCTGCAATTTCGGTAGAATTGAGATATCTGAGTCGGCGGCTCCGAAAGAGAAACCAAGTTTCTGTTTTCACAGAGTCAAGAGAAGGATTTTCAATGAAATATGAAGTTTTTTTTACAAGGGACATCAACTAGAGAAGATTGGAGTAGTTATGAGAAATCATGCAATAGAGAGCAAACCACACTAGATTCTTAACTAGATGATGGGCGATGACTAGGTCACCTATATTAGACTATATCGACTTAGGAGCCAAGCAAGAATACATGATCATAGGTCATACTCTATGTTAAGCTCAAAATGGGGTTACCATTTTTCTATTAAGCATTTTAATGTCTTCATATCGCTTGAGTTGCTTTAGCTCGTTTCTTGGAGTAAAGCCTTTTGAAGGACATGAGTACATACCTTTAAGTGATGTTGATGACGTAGCTTGTAGATGAACTTGTTGAGGATGCTCGAGGTTGATGAAGATCATCTCGAGTTTGGAGCAATCCTTCTTGTTCTAGTACACTGGTTACCTACAAAGATTAGTCATGCAAGGAAGAACAATAGATATATCCAATTGACATGATACCAATTTAGAGTGTGCAATTTTGATCAAGTATATGTCAAGTATATGGTTGAGTGGCCTTCTTCCTTCCATCATCAAGAGGGGTTGTGGATACTTGGTAATGACAAGATTGCTTATGATTGGATTTGATGGCAATCTTGTGGAATGAAGTTTTTCCAAGTACCTACAAGAGATTAGATGCAATACAAGGGAGCATAGAATTCCATGGAATAAGATGAAATGTTAAGATACATGGAAATATCAAGAAAGGTCATGCCCTTGCATGCAACCGAGTGAGTCTAGCTCAAGTTTGAAGCATCGATGATGTTCAACTCACTCCTCAAGTGACAAAATGTCTTATCATCAAGTGGCTTAGTAAAGATATCGGCCAATTGCTTGTTAGTGCGAACATGCTAAAGATTAATATCTCCTTTGGCAACATGATCACGAATGAAATGATGTCGAACTTGAATATGCTTAGTTCGAGAATGTTGCACATGCTTATGACCAATTTTAATAGCACTTTCATTGTCACAAACTAATGGAACATTTTTAACATGAATTCCATAATACTTAAGTGTTTGTGTCATCCATAGTAATTGCGCACAACAAGATCCAGCAGCAATATACTCAGCCTCGGTAGTCGATAGAGATACCGAGTTTTGTTTCTTAGAGGACCAAGATACAAGAGATCTGCCCAAAAATTGACAAGTACCCGAGGTGGATTTTCTATCAACATTGTCACCGGCATAGTCCGAATCATAATAGCCAACAAGGTCAAAAGAAGATCCCTTGGGATACCAAATGCCAAAATTTGGCGTTTGTATCAAGTATCTCACAATGCGTTTTACAGCCAAAAGATGACACTCTTTCGGTGCAGCTTGATATCTAGCACACATGCAAACACTAAGCATAATATCGGGATGATATGCACATAGATATAACAATGAACCAATCATAGATCGACAAACTTTCTGATAAACCGGCTCATCCTCTCTGGTAAGATCAACATGTCCTCTAGTAGGCATAGGGGTTTTCATACCTTTGCACTCCTGCATGTTGAACTTTTTGATCAAGTCCTTGGTATACTTAGTTTGAGAGATGAAGGTTCCTTCTTTTGATTGCTTGATTTGCAAGCCAAGAAAGAATTTCAACTCACACATCATGGACATCTCATACTTCTCGGACATCAACCTTCCAAATCTTTCACTAAATTGAGGGTTAGTGGAACCAAAGATAATGTCATCCACATAGATCTGGCACACAAATAATTCACCATTAACTCTCTTAGTGAATAATGTTGCGTCAATTTTACCAATTTCAAAACCTTTTTTGATAAGAAACTTCGTTAAACATTTGTACCAAGCACGAGGGGCTTTCTTAAGACCATAAAGAGCTTTACGAAGCTTGTAAACATGATTAGGTTTCTTAGTATTCACAAAGCCAGGTGGTTTCTTAACATAAACCTCTTGTTCAATCTCACCATTTAAAAATGCATTTTTATATCCATTTGATAAAGCGTGATATCATGGTGATTGGCATAAGCAAGAAGAATGCGAATAGCTTCAAGTCTAGCGATGGGGGCGTAGGTCTCACCGTAGTCCATACCTTTGACTTGCGTATATCCTTGAGCTACGAGGCGAGCCTTGTTGCGCACGACTTGACCGTATTCGTCTTGCTTGGTCCGAAATACCCATTTGGTTCCAATGATGTTGTGTTCATCCTAGGGCTTCCCCATGAGTGTCCACACTTCGTTCCTTTCGAAGTTGTGAAGCTCTTCATGCATAGCGTTCACCCAATCCGCGTCTTCAAGAGCTTGTTCTACCTTCAAGGGCTCAATGCTAGAGATGAAAGAATAATGCTCACAGAAGTTTGCTAGACGAGTTTTAGAGCGAGTGATCCTCCCTGATTGTATATCACCAAAGATTTGGTTTAGGGGATGGTTCTTGGTCACTTGTGCTCGAATTCGGGTCAGCTTCCGATTGTTGGTTGGTGGAGCTTCTTCTTCATAATCATCTCCTTCATATTTGTTGTTGTTGCAGGTGTCGTTCCCTTGAGGTGGTGGTGAAGGAGGTTGTGGTGGATCTTCATGATGCACTTCCTCCTCTTCATCATCTTGCCGTGTACTGCTTGTGGATGCCTTCATGTCATGTTGTGGTTCATCTTGTCATGAAATAGGGGCTTCCACTTGAGTTGATGAAGTACTTTCCTTCACCTCCATGGGACGAATATTGCCGATGGGTAAATCTAGGATAGCTTCTGAAGTGTTCTTATCACCTACATCATTTGGCAATTTTTCGACTGGCGAACCATTAGATTCATCAAACTTCACATCTACCGTCTCTTCAACTTTTCGAGTGAAGTTGTTGTAGACACTGTAAGTGTGAGAGTTCGATCCATAACCAAGTAGGAATCCTTCATGAGATTTAGGAGCAAATTTAGTACTACGATGCTTATCAAGAATGTAGCACTTGGAGCCGAATACCTGAAAGTATCCAACTTGGGGTTTGTTACCGGTGAGTAGCTCGTATGCCGTTTTATCGAGAAGCTTGTGCAAGTAAAGTCGGTTTGTGGCATGACATGCTGTTTCCACGGCTTCTAGCCAAAAGTGTTTTGGCATCTTGTATTCGTCAAGCATCATTCTTGCCTTCTAAATGAGTGTCCGGTTCTTCCTCTCAACAACTCCATTTTGTTGAGGCGTGTACGTAGCCGAGAACTCATGTGAGACACCTTCTTCGTCAAGAAAGGTATCCACATGGGTGTTCTTGAACTCCGGTCCGTTATCACTCCGAACCTTCTTGATCTTCACTTCAAACTGATTTTGCGCTTTGCGAGCGAAGTTCTTGAAGATCTTTTGAACCTGCGACTTATCATCAAGAAAGAATACCCACGTAAATCTGGAAAAATCATCAACTATAACTAGACCATAGGAATTTCCACCGAGACTCTTATAAGCATTGGGACCGAAAAGATCCATGTGAAGTAACTCGAGTGGTCTCCTAGTAGTCATGATATTCTTAACAGGATGACTTCCACCTACTTGCTTTCCAGCTTGACAAGCACCACAAAGTCTATCTTTGTCAAAGACAACATCTTTAACACCAAGTATATGATCACCTTTGATAAGTTTGTCTAAATTATGCATGCCAACATGTCCAAATCTTCTATGCCAAAGCCAACCTTTAGAAGATTTAGCAATTAAACAAGTGTGAGGTTTGGATCTCTTAGTGAAATCGACAATGTATAGATCACCTCTATGGATACCGATAAAGACCATCTTATGATTATCTTGACGAAACACTTGGCAATCTATTTTCGTAAATAACACATTGAAACCGAAGTCGGCAAGTCTAGACACGGAAATAAGATTATAGCCAAGAGATTCAACAAGCATAACATTTTGAATAGAACTATCATGGGATATGGCCACCTTACCAAGACCAAGTACCTTACCCTTGGAGTTGTCTCCAAACGTTACATACCTCCGCGGTCCATGGTTTGGTGTAATCTCTTCAAACATTTCTCTATCTCCGGTCATATGATCGGTACATCTGCTATCGAGAATCCACTCTTTTCCTCCAGACATGTAATCCTTGAAGTTTACCATGAGACTTAGATTCTTCATGATCTTCTCATACTCGATGTCGAACAACTCATCTTCATCATAGTAGCCATGTTCCACATTGTCATCATCAAGTGGGAAATCCTCGTCATAAAGACCAAGAGATTCGTTAGGATGGTGATCATGACAATGTTCAACTTTATGAATGCGAAGGGCCTCTATAATGATATTGTTGATAGTTGTGACATATCCTTTAGCATGCATGAGGTCTCTAAGCTCAAATAGACAAACATCAAATTTAGGATCACTTGGCGACATTTTGTGAAAGGTAATGGTTTTATGAAGAATTTCATCAAGATTACTTAATGAATAATTTGGATAGCGTTCCTACAAATCATTCCACAAAGTGTAAGCACATGCATAATTCTTCATTTGGTTAAGCACATTTCTAGGAAATGCTCTAACAATGAGATTAACAGTTCTAAGATTGCATAGCATATAAATTTCCTCTTTGTGTATGGGATGCAAAGGATCAATAGGAGGCTCATAGGGGCGCATAACATATTTGATCAATTGAAATTCATTAAATAGCTCAAGCATCAAAGATTTCCATTAACTATAGTACTCTCCATCAAGAATGGCCACTCTACAACTCAAACTCCCTATACTAGACACATCCATCTTCCTCCTTGATGATTAAACCGTAGCAATGGAGACCAATGCTCTGATACCAATTGAGGGATCACTAGAAGAGTGTCTAGAGGGGGGGGGGTGAATAGACTACTAGAAGGAATTTAAAACCTAACCTTTCCCAAGTTAATTGGTTGGCAGATTTTAACAGTTTTAGCAAAGCCAGCAAGTCTAACAGCCCTACACATGCATGTCAACAAATATGGCAGTGGAAAGTAAAGACATTGCATATGAAGTAAAGTGTTGAGATAGGTAGATCAAACGCAGTTGGAGACGCATGAATTTTTCCCGTGGTTCTGATAGGTGGCGCTATCGTACATCCACGTTTATGGAGTCTTCAACCCACAGAGGGTAACGGTCGCGAGAGTCCAAAGAGGGCTCCACCCAAAAGGGTCCACGAAGTAGCAACCTTGACTATTCCATAACGGCTTCCGTCCATGAAGGACTAGCCTCACTATGGGTAGATCTTCACGAAGTGGGCGATCTCCTTGCCCTTACAAACTTCTTGGTTCACTCCACAACACAAAGTAGGAGGCTCCCAAGCGACACCTAACCAATCTAGGAGGCACCACCCTCCAAAAGGTAATAGGCTCGGTAATGATGATGAACTCCTTGCTCTTGTGCTTCAAGATGATAGACTCCTCAGCACCCAATCACTCTCTCACAGATTTGGCATGGTGGAAGAGATGGGATTGGTGGAAAGCTACTTGGGAGGCTAGAGATCAAGATCCATATGATTGGAGTGGAAGATCTTGACCTCAACACAAGGGTAGGTGGTTCTCTCTCAGAAAACTGGATGGGGTAAGTGTGGAAATAGTTCTGAGTGCTTCCCTTTCGAGTAGGTGGTGGTGAAGGGGTATATATAGGCATCCCCAAAAATCCAACCGTTACACACAAAATGACCAACTCGGTGACACCGATGTGTTAATCTCGGTGGTACCTGTAACATCCCAAATTTTGGAATGTTATAATAAATACTAGAATGAGTGTTTGTTTGCTTGAGTGATTGAATTGAGGGAAATTTGAAACTTTTAAAAACTTTTGAATGAGAGGGAATGACATGACTTTCCCATGTGCTTTTGAATTCAAATTCTTACATTTCAAATCAGTGAGAGAAGATGACATGACTTCTTCAATATAAAAAGATTTGGATAGTGAATTTGAAAACTATTTGAAAATTCCTCAAATGGAGTTCTTTTCATATTTGAATTTCCAATTTGAAGTTTGAAAGAATTCAAACCCCTTGACAAAATTTGAGAGTAGTAATATGGCACTCCACACCAGGGTCATTTTGTGAAGTTTTGAACCATAAAAACCCAAGGGGTTATTTGAAAATTTATTGCAAAAGAATTAAAATCAATTTAGGCATTTTCTGGAAAACATTTTTTAAAAGTATTTATTTTGGCCATAGAAAAATGTCCATCTTTTTTGCATTTATTCTCCCGATCATTTTGGTATATAGGACTTTAATTTTCGGATTCGATTTGATCCTACAAATCATCTTTCCTTTCTCTATTTTTAAATAAAAGGAAACAAATCCCTTTAATAGGAAACCGACCCGAGGCCCAAATGGAAAGAACCGGCCCAGGATACCCTCGCAGGATTCGAATCCTCTTTTGAATCGGTGCCCGATCTCTTTCCTTTCTCTCCCTCACTCTGACGTGTGGACCCCACTGCCCGACCAAATCCCGTCGCAGTCATCTCTTTCCTTTCCCTATCCTCTTTCCTTTCCGTCGCCGGCGAGATCAAATCCGCCGCGGATCTTCCTCCCTTTCCTTTCCGCGAGCACCTAGAGAACCCTATATAAACCCACGACCTCCCCTCTGCCCGTTTTTGCCCGAAACCCCACGAACCCTCGCCAGAACGCCCGCACAATCGCTCGCCGGAGTTACTCAACCGCCGCCGCGCCATTGCCGTTGTTCTGCTCCACCCCGACATCCCCATGCTTCTCTAACACCGCCAGACGCCCGCCCGTGCTCGTCTGCATCGAGCAGTGCCCGCTCCATTGCCGGAAACCCACCGGAGCTCCCTTCCCCGTCGACACCCGAGCGCCATCGCCGCCTCGAAGCTCGCCGTCGTCGCCACCGTCATCCCCGAGCTCCTCCACGACCATCGGAAGCCTCGCCGCGCTCGTCCGCATCGCCTGGTGCCGTCGTCGTTGCCGGAGGACCACCGGAGATGCCTCCACATCGACCCCGCCTCCTCTGCCTCGCCGGAGCTTCGCCGGAGTTGACCTCCACCGCAGTAAGTCGCCGGAGCCCTCTCCCCACCGTCAGATCTTAGAGGAAGGGCCCCGATTAGATCGTGCGTACCTCTTCGGTTTAGATTAAATAAACCGACCAGTTTTCTGTATAGTTATTTTAGCCGAACCGTTTTCTATTAGGAGTCGGCCATCCGCTCGAATCGCTAGAACGCGCACACCCTCCAGCCAATCAGAGAGCGCCACGTGTACCCCTATCCGTTAGTTAGATTTTTTTCTTCTGTTTTTGTTTTAAAAACAGAATAGTTTCTGATTTTGTTTTCTTTATATATTTTATGTTTTAATTATTTTAATTTGATTCTTTTTTCATTGTGTCACAAATTTTATGTAGTTTCTGTAGATATAAAGTTTGCCTATATTTGAATAATTTAAATTTGAATTCAAACAAATTTGACTCAAATCTCATTTTCTGATTATCTTGAGTTTAAAAATATATTTTTAGTTGATTCTTTTTGCTACTGGTCATTAGTGATCTTAGTTATCAGTAGGAAGAATTTGGAAATTTTTAGAATATTTTAAACTAGTATTTGAAAAACAGATTCTGTTTTAGTTCTTTATAGGATTACTTATATTTCCTTTGTTTTAAATTGTTTTAATTTATTTTATTTCATATTAGTTGATAGATTTTATAAATTTTTCTGTTAGATAATAGTATCCCTTCAAACAAATATTATTTTATTAGTTTATTGCATGAAAATCAATTCTAGTTAATTATAACTTGTAATTGATTTCCATTGCTAGTTTGGTTTGCTACTGGAAAATACCTTTAATAAAATTGTTTTATAAAAATATACTTTCTGTTAACTTAGTTGTTACATATTTTATTTTCTATTATTTAAACATTTTTATTTGTTTCCTTGTTGTTAAGTTTATTAGGCAAAAACCTAGGTTGTTTAGAGTATTACTTTCTTAGTTCTTAGTTGTTTTAAAAAGTAATTCTTTTTGCTAGTAAAATATTTACTAAAATACTTTTGTTATATTTTACTTTGTTTTTGTTTTGTTAATTTTGAAAATAGTTTATTTGTAGGAAAAACTACAAATGGTTGATTTGATGAAGTTTTGTTATTTTTAACTTTTGTCTTAAGTATTTCCTTCATCACAACCCTTTGGTGTTCACTCTTGTGTTATTATTGTGTGTTAGAATTGATTGCTAGTATGATTTCTTATATGAATGCAATGTTTGATTATATAGATATTCATCGGAGAGTGACGAATAGTTCTATCAAGTAATTTTCTGAGAGCGATATTATCTTCATCAATAGTACAGGCAAGTTCACTTTGATCATCTATTTTCATACCTATGTTTTATTGCATGTAGTGACATCATTCAACAAAATCCCTCCCGTAGTGTTATTGAAATTCTTGTAGTTGAGTAGAATGCATGAGGTAGGAACCCACCACTTGTTACTAAAGCCTCGGGAACGCTAGTTAGTTCAATGCTATGCTAAAGTAGACGGGGTCTGGTATGAGTGTTCGTGAGTGGTGTGAGAAGGAGGACTCCACGCCAGATGACAACTTCGTGAAGGCATCTTCAAGTCCTGCATCTTCAAGACCTCAAGACTTCGAGACTCAAGAAACAAGTTTTCAATACACACTACTGGGTGAAGGATGGTTGATTGGGCATCCTTGGAGTAACCAGTGGATGGCCGGGATGCATGGAGAAGCGCCATGACATCTTGTGGAAAGCTTCACCCAGACTCAAAGAGACGGATGAATACTTCATGCCTGGAAGCTTACCTGTGTAGCCACAAGTCATTATGGGCTCTGGCTTGGTTGATCTTTGTTGTGACTCTGGCTGGGCAGTGCTACGAGATGTAGTCGACGTTAGGAATGGATGGGCACTGACAGTAGTCAGGGAAACACTCTGAAAGACCATGTTTCGTTCGTCCTGTTCTCAAACACCCGGCAGTGCGAGGACTTACCAGGAGGGAACAAATCTTGTGGGTAAAGTACATAACACTTTGCAGAGTTAAACCTAATCGATTAGCCGTGTCCCCGGTTACGGACAAATTGAGCTTCTAGACTTGGATCTATCTCTGAACTCTCAACACTAGACTGATAATTAATTGTGGGCAACTTGTGATACTTGTGGGCATTCAGACATCGGTTGGTGGAACCATGTCATGTTAGGTAACTCTGTAGTGAAAAACTCTTGATATTCCTTTGTTGTAGGAAAGTAAAATAAAATTAGCTTTTATGCAAAAACTCAGACACAGAGCCACAAAGCCTTATTGCATATAGAATAGTATTTATCTTCTGTTCTGCTATAGTGATCTTGCCGGTACATTCAATGTACTGACCTACACGGCTGCAACGTCTTATGTTGCAGATAAGTTCTACGACGAGTAAGAGTACGATTCAGGGTTACGGTCTACACTCAACCTGCCGTTGGTGTTATTGGGACTCCATTCCCGTTGACTGTTTCCCCTGAGATTTTAAGGTACATATCAGTTTTACGTTAATTACATGTGATTGCACTTTGATATATACATTGATGTACTGTGTGTGCCAGCATATTGATCCAGGGATGGCACAGAACACACAGAGGCTTGACCTTTCCAGGTCGGGTCGCTACAGTACCGAAGTGACCAAAAGGTGGCAACTTTTGAACCTCGGTGAGACGGATATAGGAAACTCGGTTGCACTGATAAGGTGACCAACGGTGAGATTTCCAATATCGATGACGCCGATCCAACATTCTCGGTGGTACCGACAATGTGAATTTGCGTAACAGAAAGTTGGCAATCTAAACTCGGTGGCACCGGTATGGAATCTGTTGCACCGAAGTGGCTAGGGTTTGGCTGAGTCTGTCTAGGTTCTAGAATCGGTGGCACCGGTATGGGAAAGTTGGTTGCACCGATTTTGAGTGTTAGGTATAGAACAGACTTTGGTGGGAGAGTTTGTGGATGTTTTTTGGCGACTATCACTTGTGCAAGTTTGAGCATATTGTTCACCAACAAAACCTTACCCCCTTTTAATAGTATTGGCTTTCCTATGGACTCAAAGTGATTTATCACAAATATACAATGTAGAGTCCTCTTTCTTGAAGCTTGGCCAACCTATTTCCTTGCATCTTGGGGTATCTCAACAATCTCCTTTTTCCAAACCTCCCTATAGACTGTATCTGAAATACACTAGGTAAAAATATCAGTCCAAGAGACAATGTATGTTGTTATGAATTATCAAAACCACCAAGGGAGCATGTTGTGCTTTCACATTGAACTATTGAGTCATCTCCAGAACGTGCCTCCCAGGCGTTCTCAACGTCTTCGGATGACACGGGAGCAGGTGGATCACCAAGCGGGGTATCAAGGACATAAGACTTTTGGGAAGTCGTGATGACAATCCTCAGATTACGGGCCTAGTCTACAAAGTTACTTCCGTCATCTTTCAACTTGGCTTTCTCTAGGAACGCATTGAAATTCTGGGGAACTACTACGCGAGCCATTAATCTACAACATAAATTTGCAAAGGTTACTTGGTCTATTGTTCAAGATAATGAGTTTAGTTAATCAAATTACTTAAAAAGTCCCACTCAAATTTACATCCCTCCGATCATCCGAGTGATAGATGATCCAAATTCACCAACCCAAGTCCGATCATCACATGAGATGAGGTGGTTTCAATGGTGAACATCTTCATGTTGATCATATCTACTATATGACTTATGTTCGACCTTTCGGTCTCTTGTGTTCCGAGGCCATGTCTATACATTCTAGGCTCGTTAAGTTTAACCCGAGTGTTCTGCATGTGCAACACTGGCTTGCACCCGTTGTATGTGAACGTAGAGTCTATCACCCCCGATCATCATGTGATGTCTCGAAACGACGAACTTTTGCAACGGTGCACACTCGGGGAGAACACAATTTTATCTTGAAATTTTAGTGAGGGATCGCCTTATAATGCTATCGTCTTCCTAAGCAAGACAAGGTGCATAAAAGGATTAACATCACATGCAAATCATAAGTGACATGATATGGCCATGAACTTGTGCTTTTGATCTTCATCTCCAAAGCACCGGCATGATCTCCGTCGTCACTGGCATGACACCATGATCTCCATCAACTTGATCTCCATTAGTGTGTCGCCATGAGGTTGTCGTGCCAACTGTTGCTTCTACAACTATTGCTAACTCATAGAAATAAAGTAAATCAAAAATGACGAAAATAAATTAAAGACAACCCTATGGGTCCTGCCTATTGCCGTACTCATTGTCACGCCCAAGATGCGTGCCTATCCGTTTTGAGGCACGAGGTCCTCGCAAAGGATAGAAGCGCATCTTGCCGCTAGCAAGATAAGCATCATCACATCATACATGTACAGAAGGGAAGGGTATACAAAGTTGGCTTACACTCGCCGCATGCTAAATTACAATATCACTCAGTTCATAACATCATCAGGAACACAGGGTCCGACTACGGACGAAAACAAACGATAAAAGCAAATGCGATGATACTATTAAGCTGCCCAAGATCACGACCAGGTCCTCTACTCGTCGGGGTACATCACGTACATGCGGCCTCTCTCTTCATCATACTCCCATTGCATCTGGGTAAGATCATCCTGAACATAATCATCTGTACCTATACCTGGATTGTTGTAGTAAACTGTGAGCCATAGAGGACTCAGCTATCAAGTACCCGGGTGCCAACACTACATAAGCTTTAGGATGGAAGGGGTGATGTTTAAGTCTGCAGCAGCTCTAAGCATTTATGGTGGCTAACTTACATGACAGGAATGTAAAGTGAGTGGTCTATGACAATCGGTCGAATTCTACATGATCTCTAAGAGACCCTGAACACCTGCTTATGTCAGTCATAACCCCACCGTGTTCTCTCCGGATCATGTTCACGAGCAGAGACAGTCACAGTTACTCACATAGTTGGTGTATTTTAATTAGAGTTTACTTCAACTTTGCTAGAACTGGGTGTTAAACAAATATCCAAGTTGCCACATAACCGCGGGCACGGCTTTCTGAAAGATTTAACCCTGCAGGGGTGCTCTAACTAGTCCATAAAAAATAACCACACTCCGCGGGAATTCCTCGACCACGGATCTCGTGATCTTCTTCGGTAATTCCAAAGGAATTCCAACACCTCGAGTAAACCCGAAGAAAGTCAAGGTCCACACGCAAGACATTCGATAAAGGTAAAACAAATCCAGCAAGACCACCCGACGTGTCGACGAACCCGATCGGAGCCGCGTATCTCGTTCTCAGGACACGACGGATAAGCACAGCGTACAGTGGCCTGATAGAAATCTCCCCAGTTGCCCTGGGTTGGCCCCGCACACGACTCTAGTTTGGACCAACACTCATGAGGAGCACTGGCCCGGGGGTTGATTAAATTATCCACGGGGTTGCAAAGCCCTATGCAAGTTCATTAAGTTATTAGAAAATGTAGTACCAATGTTGGATCTTGCTAGACAAGTTTTAATCTCAACCGAATAAACAAGGGGGTCCCCATAACAACCCCAAGCGTGTTAGGAGCACAAAATATGGAAACGTAACACCGGTAACAAGGAACTAATGGCGGTACGAGCGGAACAAATCACTTAGCAAAAGGCCAAGACTTCCGCCAATACCAGATATATATGTGCATTATATTAAATAACAGAATTTATTGTGATATCCAATCCATGTTATCACATGGAACAACCTGCACCTGCAACTAAGAACGCTATAAGAGGGGCTGAGCAGCGGTAACTTAGCCAATCAACGGTTTGCTGGGATGTGGAGGTTAGAGGCTGTCATGGCAACATGCGGGCTGATATCATGTGGTAGGTAGCGCAATTGTAATGATAAGAACGAGAAACTAGCAAGCAAAGATAGTATTGGGATCCGGGTACGATCATCTTGCCTGTTGGATCTTCAGCGGAACAAGTAGCGGGATCCTCGTAGTGGTACTCTCCAGGGTCCTCGAACTCAGTTTTGACACTCACGTCTACCCAATAGAAACAACAAATAAATAACCAACCAAGTTGCAATGCACAACCAAGATGATGCATGATCCATTTAATAAAGTTTTAAACATGGCAACCCAATTCCATTCAAGTTTCATATGCAGAGTTGATATATTAATGAACCTGGACATAACCTCATTTTAAGTTATTTAGACATGCATGAACATGGAAAATATGTATGCATCATGCAAAATCGATAGAAATGCATATAAAGATCGCGAGAAACGGAGCTATGGTTCTCGAGATACGTTCACGATAAGATACGAAGGCAAAACACAAGACCACCAAATACCTGGGCTAATTCTTGGCATTCCAAGGTAGCCACTGGACAGGTGATGAAAAATCAATCACAATAGACTCAAGAATCACTCAATTCCATGGAGTATAGCTCCCACAACTCACAGAACAAAATAGCACCCGATCTGCCACAAAACAACAACATAGCAATTTGAAAAACTCACAACTAGAGCTACAGGAATCCTACAGCCACAAACAAGACATGGACAAGTTCTACTCAACTCCCACATCAATTCATCCAACTATTCAATCATCAAAATAGAAACATATCAATATGCATGTATCAAGCAAGTTGGCATGATGAATCAGGATTTTAGGGACTTGGTGAAAATTCCAGTTTTCTGGAATCTGGGTTAATAAAGTAGCAAGTTAACAGCACTGTTTAAATATGCTAGAAAGCTCCAAATGGCATGAAAATTAACAGTATGGTAGATGGAATTATCTACTACAAATACCTTACACTGAGCATGGTCAAATTCACAACACATCACTAGCTACACCCCACCCTACATGGAAAAACAGTAACAGCAGATTCTCCAGACTTTGCCATTTTTAAAGCAGGTTGGCAGAACATAAAGTAGCCAACTAAACAGCATGGTTCCCACTTATCTAGTGAGTTGACATGAATAACAAAAATACTGATACATTCCCAACAACTTTGACTAACAAATTCATGTTGGCAAGATCTTGAAAGCATGCATGGATTAATTCATATGAAAAAGACAACAGGGCATCACAGCATAAAATGCAGTTTTGTCAAGTTTCCCCAAAGTCAAATATGACTTCACAGGTGCATACATGGGTTGATTCTACCCCAAAATCATTACTCATACCTATATGCTTGCATGGAACATGAGGGAGCAATGCTAGGTCGAAATTTGACCCTATCTCCCATGGATGACTTATGACACTTAAGTGACATGATGAAAATGCACAAAAAATGACATGGGCTCTATGATTACAAGTTGGAAATGAATAAATATCACCCTAGGGACATGTTAACATGGCATAGAATCACTAGCAAGGATGAAACCATCTAGAAGAGGAGATATGCTAAAATGCTCATAAGAGAGAACTTACACTTGGAGCTAAGCATGCACTCACATCCACACTTGCATATCTATCCCAACCAACTACACACTCATATGCAAACCATGCTCATGCAACTAGGCATCTACACACTCAATCCCATGCATGTGCATTTACACCTGCACAAGCACACACAAACATCCTCATACATGGTGCACCACACACCTACACACACACTCTCTCTCTAGCATACTCACACATGGATGTGTGTGTGTGTGAAACACACACAAACATACATACCATATGTATGCATATATACACTAGGTATATATATGCACACACACACACACTCACACACTCATATGTATGCACCACAAGTATCTCTTGGTACATACACACACCAACATACACATGTGCACTCACCTACACATGCACACAACTAGACACACACACACCACAAATGCACTCAAGTGCTCCCATGCATATGTGCATACCTACACATGCACACTCACTACAAATACAAACACACACTCATGCACACACATGTGTGTATATGCAAGAAGCACATACACACACATGCACCTACTAACACACACATGCATATGTATATGTATGCACTAGGTGTATACACACACATATACATGTGTTCATGCAAGGCACACCCACACAAATCCATATACACACCTATTGCCCTACACATACTACAAGTATATGGCAGAAAAACAAATAAAAGGATCTGATCCTATCTTGCATACATACACACATAACAATACAAGAAAAGACAAGAAAAAATGCAAAAGAAATAAAACAAAAAGGGGGTAGAAGGGATGATCAAACCCCAGACCTTGCGGTCCTCTCCCCCGAGTGCTACCACTCGGCTACGCTGCAGGATGTTACTGGTATAAGGGCCGCACACTTCTAATACACACCACAAGGGCTCCCAGACTGACGAAACTGAATCTTGTGGAGCAGAGATGGCGAAAGGGACTAGGGCAGCACGGGCCAGCTCCGGCCATCTCCCAGCAAGGAACTGCCGGCGGGGCCGTGGGATCTACGGGGGAACTTCCCCTGGAACACGGCAAACGCGCTGCAGCACCGCAACTACTACCGGCGACAGGCACAGGCGGCGGCAACAGCAACAGGCGACGCAGCGGCGACGGGCATGCAGCGAGGACGACATCTACGCGTGCATGAGCTAACTGCAGAAGGACCACAACACTCTCAGGCAACGGCTCTCCGGCGGAGGGGTCTCTCCGGCGCCAACACACACCTATACCTGCTACTGAAACTAAAAAAAAGGGCCGGGCTTTGCAGAGCACCGGGAGCGCGACGACGGCATGCAAGATTCTACGCGCCCAGGACACGATCACGCGAGGGAGGAGGGCAAGCGGGAAGAAGGTATTACCCGCCTCACCTAGGACATGCAGAGGAGACAGGAGGGGCACTGGAGGAGATGCGAGGAGACGGCGAATGCGGCGCTGGATCTGATGCCGAAATGAAGAGGAAGAAGGGCTCGGGCTCGGCGACGGAATGGGACTAGGAACCCCAGCGACAACGCGGGAGGCGAAGAGAGGCTTGGGTCGTTGCACCCAAGCGCCAGGAAGGACAGGGGCGCACGCGGACGTCTAGTCCGAGCTCGACCTTGGGCTTGGCCGGAGCAGTTGGAGCATGGCGTCGGCAAGGGCTTGGTGACCTTACCTGGAGGCGGCATGGCAAGGAGAGGGGAGGAATGGAGAGGCTAGGGCTAGGGCTAGGCAACAGACGGCTTTAAACTGCGGCTCGAGTCCTCTCCGGCCATCAAATCGACCGGAGGAGTGACGTGGCTGCTGCGGATGGTCGCCGTACAGGAGGACGATGCATGCGTGCCTTTCGGGGGGGGGGGGGCGGCTGGGCTGCGGATCCTTGCTGGGCTGCGCTAGGGACGAAAGCCCACCCAACATCTCTCTCCGTGGAACAAAACAGAGGCTTATACATTATAAAAAAACCAGCTGACTAAGAAAAGCCTACAGAAATAATTAAAATGAATTTTGGCAAACAAAATACTCTTATGGACAAAATAATATGCCCTATTTTAATAAAATATAGAAAAGATTTTTAGGACAAGCAATTATTCTAAAATATTAATAAAACAGCCCCTGTTTAAATAGTTTTCAAAAACCAACCTTATTCAAATATGAAAAGCTACACCCCCAATATTCATATGACATATTGGGCTAACACATGAACATTTTTAAAAGATTTATAAAACAACTTAATTCTGGTCATAATAATAATAGGGAGAAAAAGGGTTTTGGAGGGGATGTTGCAAAGGGACAAGAGAGGGAAAAGAATAGGTTGCACCCATAGACCCAACCACTCACAAACATCTCACACCTCACAATCAAACCATTCACCAACATCACATCACAACAAGGCAAAGAAACACACATCCACATGGAAATGAATGAGAATGATGCATGATGATGCATGAATGCAAACACATGAATGGCAAGGAGCAAACATACATCTCATTGCTCATGACACAAGGTTCATACATAGGGTTACATGCCAAATAAGGTAGGGACATCACTTGGGATGTCACACTCATTGACATGCAAGTCATGATATTCTATACAAAACATGATAATCTCATACATCACATATATCTCATCATGTAATTGGCCATATCACATCACAACATACCCTGCAAAATCAAGTTAGATGTCCTCTAATTGTTGTTGCATGTTTTACGTGGTTGCTACGGGTATCTAGCAAGAACGGTTCTTAGTTACGCAAAACCACAAGGTGATACACAAATTGCTATTCAACCTTCTCAAGGACCGCCTTTGTCAAATCCGATCCAACTAGAGTATGAGAGACAGATACCCGCCAGCCATCTTTATGCAACAATGTCACATGTCAGTCGATGGAACCAGTCTTTCGTAAGCATACGAGTAAGATTGGTCCGGGCCGCTTCATCCCACAATACCGCTGAATCAAGAAAAGACCAAGGGAGGAAACAATCTAAGCATCAATGCTCACAAAATTCTTTGTGCTCTACTCATGATCTCATCTACGCATAGAGCTATCTCATGATGCCACTATTGGGGAACATTGCATGGGAAACAACAAATTTCCTAGGCACACACAAGATATATCCATGGTGATGAGCATCTACGAGAGGGAGAGTGGATCTACCCTTGTAGTTCACTAAGCAGGAAGCGTTAAGAAATGCGGTTGATGTAGTCGAACGTCTTCGCGATCCAAATCGATAGCCATCTCGCGATCCAATCACGATCCTACCCGATCTAGCGCCAAACGGATGCCACCTCCGTGTTTAGCACACGTACATCTCGATAACGATATCCGCCTTCTTGATCCAGCAAGAGGGAGCGGAGAGGTAGATGAGTACTCCGGTAGCGCGACAGCGCGACGACGGTGGTGGTGGAACTATTCCGGCACGGCTTTGCCTAAGCACCGCCGAAACTAGGGGAGACGATCTAGTGGGGAGAGAGGGCTGCACAGTGGCTTAGGGTTTGGTTTGGCCACCCTCTCTCCCCTCCAATATATATAGGAGGGAGGGAAGGGGCCGGTGCCCCTAGGGTTTTCCCTAGGAGTCGGCCGAGGGAGAGGTGGAGGAGTCCACCTCCAATCCTACTCCAAGTAGGATTCCAATCCTACTTGGTTTTCCTTCCCACACTTGGGTTTTTTCCTTTCCCACACCCCTAGTCGCATGGGCCCTTAGGAGCCTGCTTGCACAACCCACTAAGGGCTGGTGCACCACCCCTAAGGCCCATGTGGCCTCCCGGCGTGGGTGGCCCCACTCGATGGCCCCTAGAACCCTCCCGGCACCCCCGGTACACTACCAAAAGTACCCGAAACTTTTTTGATGACCAAACGGGACTTCCTATATATCAATATTTACCTCTGGACCATTTCGAAGCTCCACGTGATGCCCGAGATCTCATTCGAGACTCCTAACAACCTTCGGTCACCACCATACATAACTCAATACTACCGAAACATCATCGAACGTTAAGTGTGTAGACCCTGCGGGTTCGAGAACTATGTAGACATGGTCGAGAACCTCTATGGTCAATAACCAATAGCGGGACCTGGATGCCCATATTGATTTCTACATATTCTACGAAGATCTTTTTCGGTTGAACCTCTATGTCAAGGATTCAGTTAATCCCGTATGTTGTTCCCTTTGTTCTTTGGTATGTTACTTGCCCGAGATTCGATCGTCCGTATATCTATACTAGTTCAATATCGTTACCTACAAGTCTCTTTACTCGTCCGTAATACAAGATCCCGTGGCTAAAACTTTAGTCACTTTACTTGCAAGGCTTATTGTGATGTTGTATTACCGAGTGGGCCCTGAGATACCTCTCCGTCACACGGAGTAACAAATCCCAGTCTTGATCCATGCCCACTCAACATACACCCTCGAAGATACCTGTAGAGCATCTTTATAGTCACCCAGTTACATTGCGACATTTTATACACACAAGGTATTCCTCCGGTGTCAGTGAGTTGCATGATCTCATGGTCATAGGAACAAATACTTGACATGCAGAAAACTATAACAATAAACTAACACGATCATATGCTACGTTCATAGTTTGGGTATTGTCCATCACATCATTCTCCTAATGATGTTATCCCGTTATCAAATGACATCTCATGTCTATGGCTAGGGAAACTTGACCATCTTTGATCAACGAGCTAGTCTACTAGAGGCATACTAGGGACACAGTGTTGTCTATGTATCCACACATGTATATGTGTTTCCAATCAATAAAATTATAGCATGGACAATAAACGATTATCATGAACAAGGAAATATAATAATAACCACTTTATTATTGCCTCTAGGGCATATTTCCAAAAGTTAAGGCTCTCCATTTTTTTCCTTTCTCCAACCATTTGTTGCGTGCTTCATTGAGTGTTGCCTCTTCACTGGCCATGCATGAACGAGCTTGGATGACACGAACATAGACACACACAAACATATATATATATATATATATATGTATATATATATATATATATATATATAGACGGAGAGCACACGAGGGGCTTGGGGGTGAAGGATCGACAAAATTAATGTGTCATCATATGCATGTTGGTTCCATTTCTGTCATTGTGCCTTGGTCATGCAAAATTGTCAACCCTTTAAACTCAACGAATGCATAATCAACTAATAGTAATATCGTTCTTTAATGTGCAGAGGTTATACGTCTCCAACGTATCGATAATTTATGAATTATTCATGCCATATTTTTCTATGTTTACAATACTTTTATATGGTTTTGATGCACTTTATATGATTTATTTAGTACTAACCCGGACTGACACAATTTTCTGCAGAATTACCGTGGTGTTGTTTTTGTGCAAGAAATGAAAGTTCTCGGAATTGCCTGAAACTTTTTTTATGTTTTTTGGAGAAAAAAATAAATACTGGAGTGAAGAACCGTCAGAGGGGAGCCACCTGTGGGACACAAGCCAACAGAGCATGCACACCCCCCAAGGCGCGCCCTGATGTCTTGTGAGGCCCACGTGGCTCCATTTAGTGTGATTCCAACGCCAAAAAAAATCCTATATACACAGAGACCCTCAGAAATAAACATAGAACTTCGGCTCCACCGCAGCAACTCTCTGTATTGAAGAAAAACCCATCTAGAGCATTTCCAGTACCCTGTCGGATGGGTAAAAGCATCAGTAGTGTCCATCTTCATCATCCCGGTGGAGGCCATGATGAGGAGGGAGTAGTTCACCCTCGGGGCTGAGGATATGCACTAGTAGCCATGTGTTTGGTCGCTCTCTCTCTTTCTCTCGTGTTCTTGAGATGTCATGATCTTGATGTATCACGAGCTTTGTTAATATAGCTGGATCATATGGTGTTCTTCCCTTGCTATCTTGTTGTGCTGAATTGAACCTTCACCTTTGAGATCTCGTTGTGTAGATCGAATACTTTGGGTTTGAGATCACTTGATGTATTTCTAGCATGCGGATACCTGTAATGACATTGGGGTATTCTATTTATTCACTTGATATATGTTATGGCATCAACTTGCGGATTCCAGTGACCTTGGAAATCTATGCATAGGGGTTGATTGCATGTTTTCATACTACGTTCTTTGATAAAATCCTGGGGTACTCTTTGAAGTTCTTTGTGTTGGATTGAATATGATGAATCTAAAATTGTTTGATGCATGTCAAATAATTAACCCACGGATGTTTGTGGTGACATTGGAGTATCTAGGTGACATTAGGGTTGATTGATATGTATCATATGTGTTATTTTAGTACGAACTCTAGGGCTGTTTGTGACACCCATAGGAATACCCCAATATATTGATCAGGAAGGGTAACTTTGAGGTGGTTTTACTACCTACAACAATTTCATCTTATGTTCTCCGCTAGATTTGAACTTTGGAGTGATTCTTTGTTACACACTGAGGGATGATCATATGATCCTATTATGGTAGCATTGTTGAGAGATTGCACTCGTGAAAGTATGAACCCTAGGCCTTATTTCCAAGCATTTATACAATGTTTTGCTAATTGTTTGCCAGTTGCTACCTTGCTGTTTTTATATTTTCATATTATAAAAACCTATATCCACTATCCATATTGCACTTGTATCACCATCTCTTTGTCGAGCTAGTGCACCTATACAATTTACCATTGTATTGGGTGTGTTGAGGACACAAGAGATTTCTTGTATTTGATCGCATGGTTGTTCGAGGGAGACCATATTCATCCTACACCTCCCATGGACTGATAAACCTTAGGTCATCCACTTGAGGGAAAATTGCTACTGTCCCACAAAACTCTACGCTTGGAGGCCCAACAAAGTCTACAAGAATAAAGTTGTGTAGCCGTTGCCGTGGAGGTAAGTGCTTGAAGATATATCTTTAGATCTTACAATTAAATATTTTAGTTTCTTGTGTATCACTAGTTTGGTTTATAAAATAAAATTACAAAAAATGGAGTTTAGGCTGCCTCACTTGTTTCGACTTTATAATGTCTTTCATGAAAATAAGGATTCAGAAAATTGTGCTCAGTTGTTAGAGGAAGAAGTTAAAAAATGCTTAATGAGAATTCCTTAAATGACGAGCTTGATTGCAATGTTGTTCGTATGAATTCTATGAATATCCATGATGCTAATGATCATTGCACTAGTCATGATAAAATGGTTTCCTATAAGCATGCCAATTTTTGTGGAGTTAATAAAATTTGTGAGGGCATGCCATATAGGGATGATAGATTTTGTAAGAAGCATAAACATGATAAAACTAGTTGGTGGCTTAAAGTGATAGATGAATTTGTCACAAGATTATGCTCTCTTCACCCCATTAATTCTGAACTTTGTAATAGGGCCGGTCATCTTAATTTCCAATGCATGCATTTTCATGATCGAACCATTTCCAAATATGGTGATAATTTGATCTCCCGTGAACTCTATAATGAAATTTGTTTATTTTGGGGTGTGAAGAATTGTCACATAAAAATGATGGGTTTGATATATTCCTTACCACTAATGATAATGAAACTACTCTACAAGAAATCTATATGTATTGCGTAGTAAATTGCAATGAGAATGCTTATATTGCTAACTATAGAAAGAATAGGACACCAATATAATATAAAAGGAATACTAATGAAAGGGTAAAGATCTCCCAAATTGTTTCTCATGATGAATCAGGTTGCAAGGAAGAGCTTCCCGTCGAACCAATCTCTTCAATAAGAAGCTCGAAAAGATTACTTAAACCCACACATAAGGTGGTGAAGAAGAGAGAAAATAAGGAAAAGTACCAGTAAAAAGGTATCTCTGCCAAATAATGTTGCTCCTATAATCGTTGAGAACGAATCTGAAAGTAGTGTGGACAATGATACCCTTGATGATTATTTTGTTATGCCTACTACTTGTTGTGATGAGGATGACTGAGAAGACAGTGATACTCCCTATAATATTGAAAATCTTTCTGGCACCAATTTGGAAAATTACGATGATAAGAATTGTTATACTATTTGTGCTATTCATGTTATTGATGATTATGCTAATGATATGCAAACCCACAAGCTTGGGGATGCTATGTTTGATGAAAAGGACATGTTTGAGAATTTATTTGCTGAAAATAATGTTTATCCCAAGCTTGGGGATGCAATGCATAATGAAGATGATATTTTTAGTCCCCTTACTTTGCATGATCAAATTTGTTATGATAATTTCATGCCTCCCATTTATTATGATTGCAATTTCGATAAAAGTGGGTTTGGAGAGTGATGTCTACTATGCAAATTTATTCTTGTAGACTATGTTGGTCCTCCAAGCGCAGAGTTTTGTAGGACAATAGCAATTTTCCCTCAAGGGTATGACCTAAGGTTTATCAATACGTGGAAGGTGTAGGATGTATATGGTCTCTCTCAAACAACCCTGCAATAAAATACACGAAATCTCTTGTGTCCCCAACACACCCAATACAATGGAAAATTGTATAGGTGCAGTAGTTCGGCGAAGACATGGTGATACAAGTGCAATATGGATGTTAGATATAGGTTTTTCTAATCTAAAAAAACAGCAAGGTATCAAGTCGAAAACAATGAGAAAAACATTGTATAAATGCTTGGAAATAAGGCCTAGGGTTCATACTTTCACTAGTGCAATCTCTCAAAAATGTTAACATAATAGAATCATATGATCATCCCTCAACGTGCAACAAAGAATCACTCCAAAGTTCATATCTAGCGAAGAACATCAGATGAAATTGTTGCAGGTAGTAAAGCCACCTCAAAGTTACCGTTTACAGCCAATCTATTGGGCTATTCCTATAGGTAAAACAGCCCTAGAGTTTGTACTAAAATAACACCAATGATATATATATATCAACCCTAATGTCACCTATATACTCCAATGTCATCTCAAGTATCCGTGGGTTAATTATTCGACACGCATCAAACAATTTCAGATCCATTATATTCAGTCCAACACAAAGAACTTCAAAGAGTACCCCAAGATTTCTATGAGAGAAGGTAAGACAAGAACATGCAATCAACCCCTATGCATAGATACCCAAGGTCACCGGAATCCGCAAGTTGATGCCATAACATATATCAAGTGAATCAATATAATACCCCATTGTCACCATGGGTATCCACATGCGAGACATACATCAAGTGATCTCAAATCCAACACTCAATCTGACATAACAAAATCTCAAAGGGAAAGATTCAATTCATCACAACAAAGCAAGGGAAGAACACCATACGATCCAACTATATTGACAAAGCCCGTGATACATCAAGATCATGACATCTCAAGAACACGAGAGAAAGAGAGAGACATTAAACACATAGCTACTGGTACATACCCTGAACTACCCCCTCCTCATCATGGCCTCCACCGGGATGATGAAGATGGCCACCGGTGATGGTTTCCCCCTCCGAGAGGGTACTATTTATTTATGAGGGTTTCTGTATATAATAGTTACGGCGATGAAGTGGAAGTTCTCTGTTTATTTCTGAGGGTTTTTGTATATAATATGTATAGGATTTTTTGGCGTTGGAATCTGATACGTCTCCAACTATTCATGCCATGTTTACAATATTTCTATATGGTTTTGGTATGATTTTATTAGAACTAACCCGGACTGACGCTGTTTTCAAGAGAACTACATTGGTGTCATTTTTGTGCAGAAATAAAAGTTCTTGGAATGGGCTGAAAATTTACGGAGAATATTTTTGGAAAATATAAAAAATATTGGAGCAAAGAGCTGGGATAGGAAGTGGACAAGGAGGCCACAAGCCTGCTGGGCGCAACCACCCCCCTTGGCCGCGCCTAGCGAGCTTGTGGGCCCCTCGAGCACTCCCTTGACGTGGAATCGATGCTAAAAATTTCCTATAAATTAAGAAACCATCGAAAAGAAACCTAGACCGGGAGTTTAGCCGCCGCACACCTCTAGAGCCACGAAAAACCAATCTTGGCCCTCTCCGGCACCCTGCCGGAGGGGGTCACCATCACCGGAGGCCATCTTCATCGTCCCGGACGGGCCATCAACACCATGGAGGCCAAGGACCAGAGGGAGAACCTCTCCCCACAGAGGGGGGAGGCCATGGAGGAGGAAGCACGAGGGGGAGAACCTCTCCCCCTCTCTCCCGATGGTGCTGGAGTGCCATCGGGGGAACCATCGCCGCGGTGATCGTCTTCATCAACATCACCTTTGTAACATCCCAAAATTCCATTTTGGAATGTTATGAAATATAGCTATGCATCATCATCTCATTGTTTGAATGAACAGAATAGTTGAAGTGTTTCTTTTGAAATTCTGAAATGGGCACTTTCATCTTTTCATTTATTGGATTCACCTATTTGGAATCTCTGGAAATGTTCAATGAAAAGAGAGGAGGAACATGACACTCCACACCAGGGGCACCTTGGTGAAATATTTGAACAATAAAACCAGGGGGTCATTTGAAAAATATCTGCAAAAGGATTTAAAAATACAATAGGCAATTTTCTGAAAATAATTATTTTTCAAAGTATTCAATATGACAGAGGAAAAATGTTCATTAAATAGCAATAATTCTCCTCATCACTTTGATATATATATTCCTATATTTGGAAATGTTTTGAAAGTTTTAGATGGGTTTTAAACGCTCTGTAAATAAATAAGGCAACGAATTTAAACTGAAACGGGCCGGCCCACAGGCTTTAAGACCCGAAATAACTCCGGGTCGACCACCGACGCGCTAACCGCGCCTCTCCGTCTCACTGACGTGCCGGACCCACCGTCCGACCGCGGAGTCATCGCGCTCATCCCCTTCCCCGCGCCTCCGTCGTCGCCGGCGATGCCTCCCCACGGATCTCGCTCCCTTTGCCCTCCCTGGCCACCGCACCGCCCCTATAAGTAGCCCCGACCCTCCGCTCTCCGTTCCCCCACCCAAAACCCCTCTTTCCCTCGCCGGAACGCTGCCCCCACCTCGCTGATGTTCGGCCACCAAACCGGACCTCCTCGAGCTCGTGCCCCTCGCCACACTCACCCCAACCCCCTCCGACACCACCAGATGACGCCGGAGCTTCGCCGCCGCTGTTTGAAGCCTTTGGACGCCGCCCCCGACCACCGTACCATCGCCCACGACCACCTTCGACCGACGGCCGCCGTCGACCTCGCCGGAGACCTCGACCCCTCCTCTGTAAGCCGTCACCTCCAGTCTTAGCCGTTGGATCTGCAATCAACGCACGAGATTAGATCACTTAAAAATCCCGAACTGGTACGCGTTAAGTCCCGGCCGACCGCTCACTAGCTCACGCACGCACGCCCTCTCGGCCAATCACAGCATGCCACGTAGCCCCTGTCCGATCGTTAGCATATTTTTCTTTTTCTAACCGAATGTTTTCTGTTTTTGTTTTTATCATATCTTTTAATATATTTGGTGTTTTTAGTTGATTCTTTTTGCATTAGGTCACAAATTTGTTGTAGTTTATGTGTGTATGCTTAGATTTCAAATTTGAACTTTAAAATTTGAAACCGAATTTGCTTAAATTACTAAAATCTGTATAACATGAGTTTAAAAAATTATTTTTGAGTGAATCTTTTTGCCACTGATTTGTGATAGTTAGAACTATCATCCTACATAGTTTGAGAATTTTTAGGATAAATTTGATTAGAGTTTTTGACAAAAACAGAATCTATTTAGGTCTTAATATAGTTTAGTTATTTTAATTTTAATTTAATTTGAACCTGAATTAGTATAACTTTTGTTAGTAGTTTCCATTAGGTTCTGTTAATTCAAACATTTAGGTGACATTACTTGCTAATAGTAAAAATAATTGTTAGTTTTATACCCTATTGTTATAGGAAAATATTTATTTCTTTTCATTAGGAATAATTTTATAAAACAATTTAGTTTTACTTCCACAAAATATTTAGAGGATTAAATTATGTTTTCTAATGAATAATTTTAGTAATTCTTTTTTGTTAAGTAATATGATGATAATAATATTAATGATATTAATAATGTTGTTTTGTTTCCTACTCTAATGTTATAGGACATTCTAGTTATTTTCATTTAGTAATGTTTTACAAAGTATAAAATTTTAGTAGTTTTACTTTACACAAGAGTTTTAGTGAATTTGATTCTGTTTACTAAAATAATTTTTTTACTATTTCTTTTCTACTAACTATGGCTTGGTTAACTAAAATAGTTGGTTGTCTTTAGTAGTAGTAAATTTTTTTTGACACTAAAAATTTGTGAGTAAAATTTTGTTTGATTTCTTTCCCTTGGTTGTTACTATTTGAATGGTTTTAGTATTGTTTGTTAAACCTTGCTGAATTGTGTGAATTGTTTTGTGTTTATGCTTGTGGTGTGCACTTGTTTGATTTCGTTAGATCATTCGGAGTGCGAAGCTTGTTATCTAGAATCACTCGAGTACGAGGACCGTCAACAAGGCAAGTCACTTTGATCATGTCCAACCATGTTTTTATTGCATTAGTTCTACCATCTCCCCAATTACATGCGAAGTAGGTAATTTGGAAACTTGGTTACTTGATGTACTATCATGTGGTAGGCACACCTCAACCCTTGACACTTGGCCCCGGGAACGTTGATTTCTTTTGCTATTCTAGTAGTATACGGGGTTGGTTGTGTGATTCATGAGAGTTGTGAGGTAATAATTTCAAGACCTGCAAGATGATCAAGACTCCAAGTCTCCGAGTTTTCAACATACCTCTGGGTGGATGATGGTTGAACGGCACCCTAGGGAATCTAGTGGTTAGCCTAGGTGTTGCTGGGGAAGTGCCAGTATTCACGCGGAAAGGTCCACCCAGGCTCAAAGAGATGGATGGATGCTTCAAGACCCAAGGCTTACCTGCACAGCCACAAGTCATTATGGGCTCTGGCTTGGTTGGACACTATGGCAACCCTGAACCGTCGATGCTACAAGATGTAGAAGAATGGTAGGACAGGATGGGCACCGGCGTACTCAGGGAAACCCTTTAGAAGACCATGTTTTGGTCATCCGTTTCTCAAACACCCTGAAGTGTGAGAAATCCAATGGAGGCGATCAAATCTTGTGGGGAACGTGTGCAAAAATCTACAGAGTACCCAAACCTAATCGATTAGCCGTGTCCACGGTCATGGACAACTTGAGCCAAAGGAAATGAACTGTCTGGAATTCTCAACACCAAGTACAATATTTGATGAGGGTTAATAATAACTTGGGTATGAGGATTGGTTGGCGAAACCATCTCATTAATCAACCAATATTGTAGTAATAACTTTTGCTTTGCCCCTCTTGTAGTAGGAAAAATTGGCTTTACGCAAAACTTACCACCACTGCCATACTTGCATATAGAATAGATGATTACCTTCTCCCTTTATCTTTGGTGACTTTGCCAGCATATTCAATATGCTGACCTACACGGCTGGAACGTATCATGTTGCAGAGTACTTTTCCGACCAGGAGTGAGGATTACGCTCTACGCTCGGTGAGATGCCCTTGGAGTAGGATGGACTCAACTACCTCGATGCTTCCGCAAGACTTTGATTTAGTTTATCTCATGAGTTGGCCTTCAGCCACTTTATTGTAATTCCTATTGTAATAAAGGACTCGATATGAGATTTCGATTAATAAATGCTGTGTGATTTCCCTTTTATATATACATTGATGTACCGTGTGTGTACCGGCATGATCTTGGGATGGTACGGAAACACCGGAGATTCGACCTTTCAGGTCGGGTCGCTACAGAAATGGTATCAGAGCACACGCTGACCATAGGACGTAACCCCTCGGATTGGAAAAGCCTTAGGATCAATTTTCCCTCTCGTCTTTAAAATCTTTATTCCCTCATCTACTCACTTCTGACTTCTCTCCAATTTTATTTCAACTTTTTTTAGATGGCCACCTTCGCCCCAGTTTGCTTCACGGAGTTTTGCCGGCCTGTTGCTACCATGCCTTTTGGCAAGGAGCTGATACGGATCGTCAAGGACTTAAGGATTGCTCTTCCAACCATCACCGGGAAGGCGATCATGTCTTACCCTCAAGACGATCTTACAGGATCGAAGTACATATTTCCGGAAGGACTTTTGGTTATCGCACAGAGCCTCTCGACTTCAAGTTTGTGGCACCCAGCTGGATTCTTGGGAGGAACATGGCGATACACCGTGCCCTCGGACGTATTCAGGAGGAATACCGAGGTGGTCCCATTTCACCAGGAGTCAGCATGGTTTGTCGCAGGGATGTCAATGGAAATATCATAACCACCCCCACTGAAGACTCCAACATTTCCTATATCCAGACCTTGGAGACTCACATCAGGACTCTGAAACTTCATATACGTGCTGACACGAAGACGATCAAGAACCTGATGAACCGCGAGCTCGACCTCGAGGCTAACCTACGGGAAGCCAAGTACGAGCATGAGCATGAAGCGAAGGATCTCTTGAAGAGGATCGGGAAGCTGAACACTCGCATTTCAACTCTGGAGGAACAGCTGGATATGGGAGAAAACCTTCACCCAGAAGGAGATGCGGCTCCTTTGATCAGCAACGATGATGACTATGAGGAGAGCACCACCGGAGAACCCACGACCATGTACTTTTGAGGAGAACCTTAGTCATGCCCCCCCATGTATCTTTCATTTTCAACGTTAAAACGTAGGTCGATGCTTAGCTTGATTAGAGATTTGTATCTCGATGTTTGAAACTTGAGTTGAATAAATGAATGAGTGTTTGGTGTGATATGTTTGCTGCATTGCATATGGGTAGTGAATTATCTTCTAGGCCCCTGCTCTATTCTAATTCTCATCCCTCTGAAAACAGCAAGATGCCTCCTCGACGTGAACCCGAATTCACCTTTCCTATGGAATTCACTCAACTCCTTCAGCAGCAGAATGCCCTGATGCAACTGTTGATCCAGAATCAGACCAACAACCAGAACCACAATCAGAGCAACAACCCTCCACCTCAGGGTGACAACCTCACCCGTTTTCTGAGGCTAAGACCACCAACTTTCTCTAGGAGCACTGAGCCCATTGTGGCTGATGATTGGCTCCGCAAGATGGAGAGAGAACTCATCACTGCTGAATGCACTGATGTTGAAAATGTGCGCTTTGCCGCACATCAACTTGAGGGACCCGCAGCTGCATGGTGGGAGAATTACTCCACCACATACCCCATTGCAGATGTGACTTGGGAGCAGTTCAAGTTAGCTTTCCGCACCACTCATGTCTCAGATGGAGCCTTGAGTCTGAAGAAGCGTGAGTTTCGCAACTTACGCCAGGGAAGTCGCTCCGTGGCCCAATATGTGGATGAATTCAGCACGTTGGCACATTATGCACCGGGAGACGTGGCCAACGATGCAGCCAAACTAGATAAATTCTTGGAAGGACTAAACAATGAGTTGAGCGTACAACTGATGGTAGCTACCTTCAACAACTACCAGGAATTGGTAGACAAGGCCCTCATCTTGGAGGGGAAGCAGCAGCAAATAGAGAACCGCAAGAGGAAGTATGCACAGGGGAAGTCTCACTCAGGAGCTCATCAGAAGCCCCGCTACTCCCCATACTCCGTGAACATCGGGTCAGGAACCGAAAAGTACGGAGGGCACACTCATGCCGTGCACAACCATGGAGGCCACAACCATGGAAGCCACAACCATGGAAGCAATGGGAATAATCGTCCCAGCAATGGCAACTCCAAGAATGGGAATGGAAACGGGAATGGCAAGCAGCACCGTCCCGCCCCGGTTCAGAAGGATCTGAACCATGTCACCTGCTTCAAGTGCCAGAAGACCGGGCACTATGCCAATGATTGCCCTCAAAACAAGATGGGAAATGGAAATGGCAACAACAACGGCAACAAAATAGCCAAGAAGCCCAACCCTTTTCCCCGGGCTCAAGTGAACCATCTGGATGTGGAGGAAGTCTATGACCAGCCAAAAACTGTGGTTGGTAAGTTCCTTTTGAACTCCCGTTCAGTTATGGTACATTTTGATTCCGATGCAACTCATTCATTCATATCAAGGGTAGTTGTGGAAAAGTACGGTTTGCCCACCAAAACCCTTAGTCAGCCCATTAAGGTTAGTTCCCCAGGAGGCATGATGTTGGCAGGTATAGGATGCCACGCATTGAAATTCAATATACGAAAACACATTTTTCCCACTGACCTCATCGTCTTAGAATCCCAGGGATTGGATGTAATCCTAGGCATGGATTGGATGACCAAGTATGAAGGAAACCTGGATTGCCCCAGCAAGTCTATCTTGCTCACCACCCCAGAGAACAAGAGGATTAAATATGTATCCCGATGCACACGGATGAGTGCTCGGTTAAATGCTCTCACAGAAGTTGTTCAAGAGGAAGTACCAGTGGTACAAGACTTTCCAGATGTATTTCCGGAAGAATTACTAGGCATGACACCAGATAGAGAAATTGAGTTCCTGATAGAGTTACTGCCAGGAACAACCCCAATTTCCAAGAGACCCTATAGGATGCCCGCAAATGATTTAGTAGAAATCAAAAAACATATTAAGGAGTTATTGGACAAGGGGTATATTCGCCCAAGTTCTTCACCTTGGGGAGCCCCAGTTCTTTTGGTGGAAAAGAAGGATAAAACCTTGAGGATGGTAGTCGATTATCATGCATTGAACGAGGTGACTATCAAGAACAAGTACCCTCTACCGATGATAAATGACTTGTTTGATCAACTGGTGGGAGCCAAAGTGTTCTCCAAGATCGATCTTCGATCAGGATATCACCAGCTGAAAATTCATGAACAGGATATACCCAAAATAGCTTTCACCACAAGGTATGGCTTGTATGAGTATACCGTCATGTCATTTGGTTTGACAAATGCACCTGCCTATTTCATGAGTTTGATGAACAAAGTATTCATGGAATACCTGGACAAGTTTGTCGTGGTGTTCATCGATGATATTTTGATATTCTCCAAGAACGAAGAAGAACACAAGGAACATTTGCGTTTAGTTCTTGAGAAGCTTAGAGAGCATCAGTTATATGCTAAGTTCAGCAAATGTGAATTTTGGCTGACGGAAGTCAGATTCCTTGGACACATTATTTCCGGATATGGAATAGTTGTGGACCCCACTAAGGTTGAAGCAGTCACCGAGTGGAAATCACCCACCTCAGTTAAGGAGATCCGTAGTTTCCTCGGACTTGCCGGATATTACCGGAGGTTCATTGAGAATTTCTCAAAGATTGCCATGCCCATGACGACGTTGTTGAAGAAAGAGTCTAAGTACATTTGGACTGAGGAATGTGAGACCAGTTTCCAAGAGTTGAAGAAACATTTGGTCACAGCCCCAGTGCTGATCCTGCCAAACATTCGGAAGGATTTCCAGGTTTACTGTGATGCGTCACGGCAAGGACTCGGAGGAGTACTCATGTAGGAGGGTAAAGTTGTAGCATATGCATCCAGAAAACTATGACCCCATGAGTTGAACTATGCCACCCATGATCTGGAGTTAGCAGCTGTAGTGCACACACTCAAGACATGGAGACATTTCCTCGTCGGGAACAGTTGTGATGTTTACACCGACCACAAGAGCCTGAAGTATATGTTCACGCAGAAGGAATTGAACCTCAGATAGAGGAGATGGTTAGAGTTAATCAAGGACTATGACATGAGATTACACTACCATCCAGGAAAGGCAAATGTAGTAGCAGATGCCTTGAGCCGGAAGAGTTATGTAAACACACTCATAGCGGGAGGATTACCCCAAGAGTTAGTCGATGATCTCCGAGAGCTCCGACTAGAGATAGTTCCAAGAGGATATGTTGCCACACTAGAAATCCAGTCCACCTTGAACGAAAGAATTCGAGAAGCCCAGAAGTCGGACAAGGAGATAACTGAGATAAAACAGAGAATGAAGGGTGAAAAGGCTAAAGGTTTTCGTGAGGATGAACAAGGAACACTCTGGTTCGAGAACCGAATCTATGTGCCTAATGACCCAGAGCTCCAGAAGTTAATACTTCAGGAAGCCCACGATTCACCTTACTCGATACACCCAGGCAACACCAAGATGTATCTGGATTTGAAGGAAAGTTACTGGTGGACAGGGATGAAGAAGGATATTGCCGAACATGTTGCTGTATGCGATGTTTGCCAGCGAGTAAAGGCGGAACATCAGAAACCAGCAGGGTTACTCCAACCTTTGTCGATACCCGAATGGAAATGGGATAAGCTTGGTATGGACTTCATCATAGGATTACCCAGGAGCCGTTCCGGTTATGATTCCATCTGGGTAGTGGTCGATCGCTTGACCAAGGTGGCTCATTTCATCCCAGTAAAGACCACCTATACCGGTGCTAAGTTAGCTAAGATATATATGACCAGGATCGTGTGTCTGCATGGAGTTCCAAGGAGTATCGTGTCAGATAGAGGAACCCAATTTACCTCAAAGTTTTGGCATCCGCTACATGAAACTTTGGGAACGAGGCTGGAATTCAGTACAACTTTTCATCCGCAGACCGATGGACAGACTGAAAGAGTCAACCAGATTCTAGAGGACATGTTGAGAGCTTGTGCGCTAGACTATGGGTCTAGTTGGGATGACAACTTACCCTACGCAGAGTTCTCATACAACAACAGTTTTCAGACCAGTTTGAAGATGGCCCCTTTCGAAGCTTTATACGGAAGGAGGTGTAGAACACCATTGATGTGGGATGGTGTTGGAGACCGAATTTTTTTGGTCCCGACGTTATCCGAGATTCTGAAGAGAAGGTCAAGTTGATTCATGACCGACTCAAGATAGCTCAATCCCGGCAGAAGAGCTACGTTGACAACAAACGCAAGGAAGTGACCTATGAAGTAGGAGACCGGGCATACCTTCGTGTGTCCCCACTTCGAGGAATCAAGAGGTTTGGTGTTAAAGGAAAGTTAGCACCCAGATTCATAGGCCCCTACAGAATCCTTGAACATAGAGGCGAAGTTGCCTATAAGCTAGAATTGCCGGAAGGATTGTCTGGAGTTCATGATGTTTTTCATGTTTCCCAGTTGAAGAAATGCCACCCTGAGATGGCTGATACCCCTTTGAGAGACACAGTGCCCCTAGAGGCCATACAACTTGACAATGACCTGACCTACGAGGAGAAGCCCGTCAGAATCCTCGAGACTGCCAATAGAGTTACCCGTAGTAGAATCATCAAGCTCTGTAAGGTTCTGTGGAGTCACCACACCGAGGAAGAAGCCACCTGGGAACGTGAGGAAGATCTTCGTAGAGACCACCCGCACCTATTTTCTAGCCAACCCGAATCTCGAGGGCGAGATTCATCTTAAGGTGGGTAGGTTTGTAACATCCCAAAATTCCATTTTGGAATGTTATGAAATATAGCTATGCATCATCATCTCATTGTTTGAATGAACAGAATAGTTGAAGTGTTTCTTTTGAAATTCTGAAATGGGCACTTTCATCTTTTCCTTTATTGGATTCACCTATTTGGAATCTCTGGAAATGTTCAAAGAAAAGAGAGGAGGAACATGACACTCCACACTAGGGGCACCTTGGTGAAATATTTGAACAATAAAACCAGGGGGTCATTTGAGAAATATTTGCAAAAGGATTTAAAAATCAAATAGGCAATTTTCCGAAAATAATTATTTTTCAAAGTATTCAATATGACAGAGGAAAAATGTTCATTAAATAGCATTAATTCTCCTGATCATTTTGATATATATATTTCCTATATTTGGAAATGTTTTGAATGCTTTAGATGGGTTTTAAACGCTCTGTAAATAAATAAGGCAACGAATTTAAACCGAAATGGGCCGGCCCACAACCTTTAAGACCCGAAATAACTCCGGGTCGGCCACCGACGCGCTAACCGTGCCTCTCCCTCTCACTGACACGCCGGACCCACCGTCCGACCGCGGAGTCACCGCGCTCATCCCCTTCCCCGTGCCTCCGTCGTCGCCGGCGATCCCTCCCCGCGGATCTCGCTCCCTTTGCCCTCTCCGGCCACCGCACCGCCCCTATAAGTAGCCCCGACCCTCCGCTCTCCGTTCCCCCACCCAAAACCCCCTTTTCCCTCACCGGAATGCTGCCCCCCACCTCGCCGGAGTTCGGCCACCAAACCGGACCTCCCCGAGCTCGTGCCCCTCGCCACACTCACCCCGACCCCCTCCGATGCCACCAAACGACGCCGGAGCTTCGCCGCCATTTGAAGCCTTCGGACGCCGCCCCCGACCACCGTACCGTCGCTCATGACCACCTTCGACCACTGGCCGTCGTCGACCTCGCCGGAGACCTCGACCCCTCCTCTATAAGCCGCCACCTCCACCTCTTAGCCATCGGATGTGCAGTCAACGCACGAGATTAGATCACTTAAAAAGCCCGAACCGGTACGCGTTTAGTCCCGGCCAACCGCTCGCTAGCTCACGCACGCACGCGCTCTCGGCCAATCACAACATGCCACGTAGCCCCTGTTCGATCGTTAGCAAATTTTTCTTTTTCTTTTTTGTTGTAGAAAACCGATTGTTTTTTGTTTTTGTTTTATCATATCTTTTAAAATATTTGGTGTTTTTAGTTGATTATTTTTTTGCATTAGGTCACAAATTTGTTGTAGTTTATGTCTGTATGCTTAGATTTCAAATTTGAACTTTAAAATTTTGAATCTAACCGAATTTTCTTAAATTAATAAAATATGTATAACATCAGTTGAAAAAATTATTTTTGAGTGAATCTTTTTGCCACTGATTTGTGATAGTTAGAACTATCATCCTACATAGTTTGAAATTTTTTAGGATAAATTTGATTAGAGTTTTTGACAAAAACAGAATCTGTTTAGTTCTTAATATAGTTTAGTTATTTAATTTTAATTTAATTTGAACCTGAATTAGTATAACTTTTGTTAGTAGTTTCCATTAGGTTCTATTAATTCAAACATTTAGGTGAGATTACTTGCTAATAATAAAAATAATTGTTAGTTTTATACCCTTTTGTTATAGGAAAATATTTATTTCTTTTCATTAGGAATAATTTTATAAAACAATTTAGTTTTACTTCCACAAACTATTTAGAGGATTAAATTATGTTTTCTAATGAAGAATTTTAGTAATTCTTTTCTGTTAAGTAATATGATGATAATAATATTAATGATATTAATAATGTTGTTTTGTTTTCTACTCTAATGTTATAGGACATTCTAGTTATTTTCATTTAGTAATGTTTTACAAAGTATAAAATTTTAGTAGTTTTACTTTACACAAGAGTTTTAGTGAATTTGATTCTGTTTACTAAAATAATTTTTTTACTATTTATTTTCTACTAACTATGGCTTGGTTAACTAAAATAGTTGGTTGTCTTTAGTACTAGTAAATGTTTTTTGACACTAAAAATTTGTGAGTCAAATTTTGTTTGATTTCTTTCCCTTGGTTGTTACTACTTGAATGGTTTTAGTATTGTTTGTTAAATCTTGCTGAATTGTGTGAATTGTTTTGTGTTTATGCTTATGGTGTGCACTTGTTTGATTTCGTTAGATCATTCGGAGTGCGAAGCTTGTTATCTAGAATCACTCGAGTACGAGGACCGTCAGCAAGGCAAGTCACTTTGATCATGTCCAACCATGTTTTTATTGCATTAGTTCTACCATCTCCCCAATTGCATGCAAAGTAGGTAATTTGGAAACTTTGTTACTTGATGTAGTATCATGTGGTAGGCACACCTCAACCCTTGACACTTGGCCCCGGGAACGTTGATTTCTTTTGCTATGCTAGTAGTATACGGGGTTGGTTGTGTGATTCATGAGAGTTGTGAGGTAATAATTTCAAGACCTGCAAGATGATCAAGACTTCAAGACTCCGAGTTTTCAACATACCTCTGGGTGGATGATGGTTGAAGGCACCCTGGGGAATCAAGTGGTTAGCCTAGGTGTTGCTGGGGAAGTGCCAATATTCATGCGGAAAGGTCCACCCAGGCTCAAAGAGATGGATGGATGCTTCAAGACCCAAGGCTTACCTGCACAGCCACAAGTCATTATGGGCTCTGGCTTGGTTGGACACTGTGGCAACCCTGAACCGTCGATGCTACGAGATGTAGAAGAACGGTAGGACAGGATGGGCACCGGCGTACTCAGGGAAACCCTTTAGAAGACCATGTTTTGGTCATCCGTTTCTCAAACACCCTGAAGTGCGAGAAATCCAACGGAGGCGATCAAATCTTGTGGGGAACGTGTGCAAAACTCTACAGAGTACCCAAACCTAATCGATTAGCCATGTCCACGGTCATGGACAACTTGAGCCAAAGGAAATGAACTGTCTGGAATTCTCAACACCAAGTACAATATTTGATGAGGGTTAATAATAACTTGGGTATGAGGATTGGTTGGCGGAGCCATCTCATTAATCAACCAATATTGTAGTAATAACTTTTGCTTTGCCCCCTCTTGTAGTAGGAAAAATTGGATTTACGCAAAACCTACCACCACTGCCATACTTGCATATAGAATAGATGATTACCTTCTCCCTTTATCTTTGGTGACTTTGCCAGCATATTCAATATGCTGACCTACACAGCTACAACATATCATGTTGCAGAGTACTTTTCCGACCGGGAGTGAGGATTACGCTCTACGCTCGGTGAGATGCCCTTGGAGTAGGATGGACTCAACTACCTCGATGCTTCCGCAAGACTTTGATTTAGTTTATCTCATGAGTTGGCATTTAGCCAGTTTATTGTAATTACTATTGTAATAAAGGACTCAATATGAGATTTCGATTAATAAATGCTGTGTGATTTCCCTTTGATATATACATTGATGTACCGTGTGTGTACCATCATGATCTTGGGATGGTACGGTAACACCGGAGATTCGACCTTTCAGGTCGGGTCGCTAAAACCTTCTTCATCACCATCATCATCTCCTTTTACGGTCCACTCCCCCACACCCCGCTGTAATCAGCTACTTGAACATGGTGCTTTATGCTACATATTATGATCCAATGATGTGTTGCCATCCTATGATGTTTTGAGTAGATTACTTTTTTCTTTGGGTTGATTGATGATCTTGATTGGTTTGAGTTGCATGTTTTATTATTGGTGCTGTCCTATGGTGCCTTCCGTGCCATGCACACGCGAGGGATCCCCTTTGTAGGGTTTGCAATATGTGTATGATTCGCTTATGGTGGGTGGCATGAGTGACAGAAGCACAGACCCGAGTAAGTAGGTTGTTTGCGTATGGGATAAAGGGGACTTGATGTTTTAAAGCTATGGTTGGGTTTTTCCTTAATGATATTTAGTAGTTGCGGATGCTTGCTAAAGTTCCAATCATAAGTGCATATGATCCAAGTAGATAAAGTATGTTAGCTTATTCCTCTCCCTCATATAAAATTGCAATAATGATTTTCGATCTTGTTAACAATTTCCTAGGATAATTCCACACACCGACCCATCATTATTCCACACTCGCTATTTGTAATATATTGTAATATTATGTTAACAGCACCTATTTCTATATTTTAGTTCTCCGTTATCATGCAAAGCTATCCTCTTCATACCCACAACGTAGTTTTATTTCTCGTTTCTAGATGGAAGCAAACGTTTGAGGTACGTAGAGTCATATCGGTGGCAGATAGGACTTGAGAGAATATTGATCTTACCTTTAGCTCCTTGTGGGTTCGACACTCCATACTTATCACATACACCTTTGGAAATTGCTACGATGATTCCTTGCACTTGGGGATTATCAAGCTCTTTTCTGGCGTCGTTGCCGGGGAGCAATAGCGTGGGGTTGATATTCTCGTGTAGGCTTGTTTGCTTTCTTCACTAAATAGATTTTGTTTTCCCTTTTTTACTTTCTGTAGTTTTGGTTGAAACAAACAAAAATATTAAAAACATGAAAAAGACAAAAAGAGTTACTTGCCCCTTTTGCCCAAGTTTTTCAAAAAGAGAAGTGATTGGAAGGTTGTGCATTGGAGAAGTGAGGGTCGACCTTGAACACTTGTGTTCATGATCATGGAAACAATGTAGAATTTTTCATGGAAGATTATGAAAAATAATTATCACCTTGTATATATCCATTGTGTTATAAAAATAATGTGCCAAAATTTACTTTTAGGATGATTAGATTGCTTGTTTGGTGTGTGCAGTGCAAAAACAGAAACTTTGGCTGTAGTGCATGAATTTAATTTTTTTACTGGAACGTCAAAAGTTTCTGAATTTTTTACACAGTACTTCTATGGATTTTTTTAATGGTTACTAAATTTTCATAATTTTTAGAGTTACAGAAGTATGGTGAATGTTCAGATTACTATAGACTGTCCTGTTTTTAACAGATTCTGTTTTCTATGCATTGCTCTCTTATTTTGATGAATCTATGGCTTGTATCGGGGGGTATGAACCATGGTGAAGTGATACTATAGTATATATAATGCTAATATGAATTTGGAATGAGTTCACAATAGTACTTAAAGTAGTAATTTACTTTATTATACTAACGGATCTCACGAGGGTTTTGTTAAGTTTTGTGTGAATGAAGTGTTCGAAGATCAAGGAGGTATCGATATAAGAAGAATACAGAGAGACAAGAGTTCAATCTTGGAGATTCCCAAGGCACCCCAAGTAAATATTTCAAGGAGACTCAATCACGTAAGCTTGGGGATGCCCCGGAAGACATCCCATCTTTATTCTTCAACTATTATCGGTATACCTCGGTTTTTGTTTTGTTCACATGATATGTGTATTTAATGTTTGTCTTTTCCTTTATGCTCCCTTCTATTATGAGATAGACCTTGATGGATTTTTAGAATGATCTTTGTTCTTCACTTAAATCTTTTTGAGTACGGATTTGGAGAATGCTCTTTGTGCTTCACTTAAATTTTTGAATATGGCTTTATAGAATGCTCTTTGTGCTTCACTTAAATCTTTTGAGTATGGCTTTATAGAATGCCTCATATGATTCACTTATATATTTTGAGATTGGATGTTGGTTAATATATATTAATTAAGAATGATATATGAACTTCACTTATATCTTTTAGAGTATGAATATAACGATCCTCGAAATTTGGCTTGGAAGAGTATCATTGAAATATCATGCCTAGCTAAAAAGGCATTAAAGAAAAGTGCTTGTTGGGAGACAACCCAATAATTTTACTTTATGTTTTGATGTGTTAAAATGATTAATATACTGTAGTACATGTTTTGTGCCTTTCATTTCAATAAAGTGCCAAGTAAAGCCTTTGGGATGGTATGGATACTTGCTTGTTTGATTCTGTGCAAAAACAAAAAGTTTTGCGTCCAGTATTTGAATTGTCTGATTGTACTGGAGAGTCAAAAAATTCTGAAATTTTTACACAACATTGATATGAAAATTATGTGATATTTCCTATTTTTCAGAATTTTTAGAGTCAGGTAAGTATGGTGATCATTCAGATCTTTCCAGACTGTTCTGTTTTTGACAGATTCTGTTTTGCATGCATAGTTTGCTTGTTTCAAGTGTTCCTATAGATTATATTGAGTAATATAAATTATGGGAATGATATAATACAGTAGGTATAATGGGTTAACAATTATGAATCTTGTCTTGATAGTACCTAAGTGAATGATTTATCTTTATTACACTAACCCTTCTCACGAAGTTTCGTTAAGTTTTGTGTGATTGAAGTGTTCAAGTTTTGGGTGAGATACCGATATGAGGGGAATAAAGAGTGACAAGAACCCAAGTTTGGGGATTCCCAAGGAACCGCCAAGGTAATATTAAAGGAACACTCAAGCGTCTAAGCTTGGGGATGCCCCGGAAGGCATCCCCTCTTTCGTCTTCAACACTATCGATATATCTTACTTGGAGCTATATTTTTATTTGTCACATAATATGAGTTTTTCTTGGAGCGTGATTTTATTTTTGTTGTTCTATGTTAGGTGTTATTTATAATCTTGTTTTGCAATAAAAGTTCCAATAATTGCCTTAGGATGGTTGCATTGCATGTTTTATGTGTGCTGTGCAAAAAACAGGAACTTTTTCTGTAGTGTTTAAATTTTCGTATTTTACTGGAACGCAGAATGTTTCTGAAAATTTTACACAATATTTTAATGTAAATTACTTAGAATGTCCTAAATGTTCATAATTTTTAGTGTTCCATAGGTACACTAGTTTAATAAATTACTACAGACTGTTCTGTTTGAACAGGTTGCTGTCATAGTTTGGCTATCTACTTATCCTATAGTTTCAATAGCCTATATTGGTAGATATAAATTGTGGAAATGATAGTATACAGTACCTAATGTTTGGAAATTATCGTTCTACTTGTCTTGGCAGTACATGAAGTGTTGGTTTGTTCTTATGTGTACTAACCTATCTCATGAGTTCTTTTTGAGTTTTGTGTGGATGAAGTTTTTGAGAATAGGTGAAATTGGGATAGGATTGAACAAGATGCAAATGCTCAAGATTGGGGATGCCCAAGACACCCCAAGAAAATATTTCAAGAACTCTCAAGTACCTAAGCTTGGGTATGCTACGCATCCCACCTCTTTTCATTAACAATTATCGGTTAGCCTATGTTGAGCCTGAATTTTTATTCATTCACATGATGCATGCTATTCCTGGAGTGCCTTTTTATTTTTTTTTTGCTGTTTCAATAAAATAATTGGATCTGAAATTTTTAATAAGAGAGAGTGCTCACATGGATATTTATCTAATTAACTACACATTGATCTTCACTTATATCTTTTTGGAGTAGGTTGTCATTCACTCTCGTGCTTCACTTATATCCCATGGGTAAATGGTTGAATGAACTGAATATCATAAATCCGAAATTTGAAATGCTCCGTATACTTATCCCATGGGGAGTAGTGACTTCACAAATAATAAGTATAGGTGGTGAAATTTATTGAAAGTTAGCAAACACCGCATTGGTCACTTGAACAATTCATGAAAGAATATTGAAGGAAGAGAGATTTCACATATAAATATACTAGCTTGGACATATTCTATGATTGTGATTACCCATTAATTATTTTCAAACTTGAGCAAATTAGTTGAAGTTGTACAAGGAAGACAACGTGATGAGTTATGGTTGAGTATATTTGCATAGAAGTTATATTGTTATGGATCCTCCAACTTGTGGTGCTTGCTTCCACCTTATACTAGCCAAAACTTCCGTACCAAGTAGAAATACTACTTGTGCACCCAAACACCCTTAAACCAGTTTTGTCATGAGAGTCTACTATACCTACCTATGGATTTAATAAGATCCTTCAAGTAAGTTGTGATCGGTGAAAAAAGCAATAAAATTGCTCCTAAATATGTAAGATCTTTTATTGTAAGGGAAAATAAGCGTTGTACAAATTTGTGAAGACAAAGAAATAAAAGCGACGGACTGCATAATAAAGGTTGCTATCACAAAGGGCAATACAACATGACGTTCCTTTACATTAAGAGTTTGCGCATCCAAAAACAAAAAGCGCATGACAACCTCCCCTTCCCTCTGTACAAGAGTCATGGTGATCTTCACCACTTCCTATATTTTGCCTTTTTCTCTTGGTAATAATCATGTGGTGGGGAAAGATCTGAGCATATATGGCCATCCAAATATATTTGATCATGAATTATTATTGTTGACAATTATCTATATGATAAATAAGTTGGGAGGCAAAACATTAAGCCCCTATCTTTCTCTGTGTTCGATGGATGCTATTTGTTCTAAAAATATGCTTTGAGTGCTAGCAATCATGGAAGACTATATGATAGTTGAGTATGTGGAATTTGCTAAATCAAAGCTCTTACATAGACCCTTCCTGAAAATAAGATGAATTGCAATTGTTCGATGACTAGGAATATGGTTTGTTAGTTTTCAAGAAGCTTTCTCGTCTATACTTTAACATGTGAATAGCTTGTTACTCGATCATGAGAAGTTTTATGAGATGAGCCACTCTTTATGATATATATTGATGCTAGAAAAAGGATTGAAATTATCATTGATTAAACTTATGCACTTGCTAGCATTCACACTTCATAAATTATTTCTTTTGTCATTTACCTACTCGAGGACGAGCAGGATTTAAGCTTGGGGATGCTGATACATCTCCAACGTATATATAATTTATGAAGTATTCATGCCATGTTTAAAGTATTTCTATATGGTTTTGGTATGATTTTATTAGAACTAACCAGGACTGACGCTGTTTTCAGCAGAACTACCTTGGTGTCGTTTTTGTGCAGAAATAAAAGTTCTCAGAATGGGCTGAAAATTTATGGAGAATATTTTTGGAAAATATAAAAAAATATTGGAGCAAAGAGCTGGGCCAGGAAGTGGACGAGGAGGCCACAAGCATGTTGGGTTTTGCCACCCCCCTATCCGTGTCTAGCGAGCTTGTGGGCCCCTCGAGAACTCCCTTGACGTGGGATCGACGCCAAAAATTCCTATAAATCCAGAAACCATCAAAAAGAAACCTAGATCATGAGTTTCGCCTCCGCACACCTCCAGAGCCACGAAAAACCAATCTTGGCCCTCTCCGGCACCCTTCCGGAGGGGGTCACCATCACCGGAGGCCATCTTCATCGTCCCGGAGGGTCCATAAACACCATGGAGGCCCAGGAGCAGAGGGAGAACCTCTCCCCATAGAGGGGGAGGACATGGAGGAGGAAGCACGATGGGGAGAACCTCTCCCCCTCTCTCCCGGTGGTGCTGGAGTGCCATCGGGGAAACCATCGCCGCGGTGACCGTCTTCATCAACATCACCTTCTTCATCACCATCATCATCTCCTTTTAGCGGTCCACTCTCCCGCACCCCACTGTAATCACCTACTTGAACATGGTGTTTTATGCTACATATTATGATCCAATGATGTGTTACCATCCTATGATGTTTGAGTAGATTACTTTTGTCTTTTGGGTTGATTGATGATCGAGATTGATTTGAGTTGCATGTTTTATTATTGGTGCTGTCCTATGGTGCCTTCCGTGCCGCACACACATGAGGGATCCCAACTGTAGGGTTTGCAATATTTTTATGATTCGCTTATGGTGGATGGCGTGAGTGACAGAAGCACATACCCGAGTAAGTAGGTTGTTTGCGTATGGGATAAAGGGGACTTGATGCTTTAATGCTATGGTTGGGTTTTACCTTAATGATCTTTAGTAGTTGCGGATGCTTGCTAGAGTTCCAATCATAAGTGCATATGATCCAAGTAGACAAAGTATGTTAGCTTATGCCTCTCCCTCATATAAAATTGCAATAATGATTTTCGATCTTGTTAACAATTTCCTAGGATAATTCCGCACACCGACCCATCATTATTCCACACTCGCTATTTGTAATATACTATAATATTATGTTAACATCACCTATTTCTATATTTTAGTTCTCCGTTATCATGCAAAGCTATCCTCTTCATACCCACAACGTAGTTTTATTTCTCGTTTCTAGATGGAAGCAAACGTTTGATGTACGTAGAGTCGTATCGGTGGCAGATAGGACTCAAGAGAATATTGATCTTACCTTTAGCTCCTTGTGGGTTCGACACTCCATACTTATCACTTCCAACTTTGGAAATTGCTATGATGATTCCTTGCACTTGGGGATTATCAAAATCACACTAAACAGAGCCACGTGGGCTGCACAAGCCATCAGGGCGCGCCCTGTTGGCTTGTGGCCCACAGGTGGCTCCCCTTCGGCGGTTCTTCACCCCGGTATTTCTTATTTCCTGCAGAAAAAATCATAAAAAAGTTTCAGGTGATTCCAAGAACTTTTATTTTCTGCACAAAAAAAACACCATGACAATTCCACTTAAAACTACATCAGTCCTGGTTAGTTCTAAATAAATCATATAAAGTGCATCAAACCATATAGAAGTATTGTAAACATAGGCAAACATGGCATGAATACTTCATAAATTATCGATACATTGGAGACGTATCACCACCCCAAGCTTAATTCCGGCTCGTCCTTGAGTAGCTAAATGATAAAAGAAGTATTTATGAAGTGTGAATTCTAGCATAGTATATAAGTTTGATCAATGATAATTCAAATCATTTTTCCTAGCATATAACCAGCAACCTTTTTTCATAAAACTCATCATGATAGAGTAGCAATCAATTCGCATGTGATGGTTCAAACAATGCATTCTCTTGAAACTTAACAATCTATGTTCTTAGTCTTCAAACAATTTCGATGCATCTTATTTTCAGCAAAGTCTAAGTAAGAGCTCCACATACTCAATTATCATATAGTATTCTATGATTTCTAATACTCAAAGAATATTTTTAGAACAAACATCATCCATCGAACACATAGAAAGATAGGGCTTAATGTTTTGCCTCCCAACATACTTATCATGAAGATAATTGTCAACAATAATGAATCATGATTAAATATATTTGACTGGATATATGTGTTTGGATCTTTACCCACCACATGATGCTTGCCAACTAATAGATTGAGGTTGGAATAAGAAGTTGACTCAACATGAAGAGTAAATAACATGAAAGTAAATAGATTATTGGCGGTTCCCAAATAGAAAAGAAATTTTACTCCCCCTCCACCATTCAAACACATTCCATGGATGGGCGAATCCATGGTTTCCCTCCAAAGAATCAACTTTCTAGGGGGATTTCTTGTTTATTTATTTTTGTATTATGCAGGACTGGGCATCCTTTTTACCAGCCTCTCTCGTGCAATGATAAATGAATAAACACTCGTCTTCAGAATAACCCGCTTAGCATGGAAGATAATGATCGCCCCGTCGCTCCATGAGTAGTACTAGCACACAAAACAGATGTTTATTTGAATGTTTAGAGGTGGCATGTGCAAATTTAATTGGAATGGCGATGAAATACCATATATAGGTAGGTATAGTGGACTCTCATGTAAGAAACATGGCTCAAGGATTTCGATGCACGAGTAGTATCTCCACTTAGTACGAAGTTTTGGCTAGCAAAAGGTTCTAAACAAACATCACATGTTGGAGGATCCATAACAATATAATTTCTATGCAAATACACCCAAACATAACCATTATGTTGTCTTCCTTGTCCAAGTTCAACTATTTGATCAAGGTTGAAAATAATTAATGGTTATTCATAATCATAAATCAAGATAATGTATTTGTATGTGAAATTTCTCTTTCTTATATTAATCGTTCATGAATTGCTTGTATGACCAATATTATGATTGTTAAACTTTAATAGATTTTATCTCCTAAGCCCAATTTAACCTACTACTAAGCATAAAGCACATTGATAATTTCAGATTTCAGATTTTCAATTCATTCACAATTTACTCTTAGGATAAAAGTGAAGCACAAGTGTGAACATCAACTACACTCAAAAAGATATACGTGAAGACTAATGAGTAGTCAAACAATTAAGTTGTTATGTGTGACTCTCTCTCAATACATATTTCTAGACATGAGATTTATTTAAAACATCAAACTAAACAAAAATACACTCCAAGAATAGCACATATAATCTGAACGAAAAAAAACTTAGGCTCAACATAGGCTAACCGATAGTTGTTGACGAAGAGGGATGGGATGCGTATCATCCCCAAGCTTAGATGCTTGATACTTCTTGTAATATTGTCTTGGGGTGGCTTGGGCATCCCCGATCTGGAGCTTTTGTATCTTGTTCAATCCTCTCATGTACCGGTTTCACCTATGTCTCAAAAACTTCATCCACAGAAAACTTGAAAAGAACTCCTGAGATAGGTTAGTGCACATAAGGATAAATCAACTCTTTAAGTAATACCAAGACAAGTTACATAATAACTTTCAAATATTATCTACCGTATACTATCTTTCCACAATTTATATTTACCAATATAAATCATGGAAACTACAGGAGTAGTAGATAACAAAACTATGACAACAATCTCTCTAAACAGGACAGGCTATGTCAATTAATTTACAAACTACACTTCTGTAACTCCCAAAATTCCGAAAATTTAGGAATTTCTAACGAATTTATATGAAAATACCGTGTGAAAATTTCAGAAAATTTCCACGTTCTAGTAAAATATGAAAATTTAAACACTACAACAAAGGTTTCTGTTTTTACACAGCTCACATCAAACATTTAATTCAAGCATCCTAAAAGCCAATTATTGGAAGCTTTTATTGAAAAACAAGATTATAAATAACAGCAAGAAAATACTAACAAAATAAAATGGCGCTCCATGCAAAACACATATTATATGATGAATAAAAATATAGCTCCAAGTAAGATATATATCGATAGTGTTGAATACGAAAAGAGGGGATGCCTTCCGGGGCATCCCCAAGCTTAGACGCTTGAGTCATCCTTGGATATTACCTTGGGGTTGCCTTGGGTATTCCCAAGGTTAGAGTATTACCACTCCTCATTCTCCTCATATCAGTGTCTCACCAAAAACTTGAAAACTTCAATCACACAAAACTCAACGAAACTTTGTGAGATGGGTTAGTATAAAAAATATAGATCATTCACTTAGGTACTGTGAATACATGATTCAAAATTGTTCTCTCATAATAACTACTATATTATATCATTCCCATAATTTATACCACTAAATATAAGCTATGGAAACACTAAAATAAGCACTGGCGGACCTCTCCGGTGGGCAGGGTATGGCACCTGCCATACCTTAATTTGGAGGATTTCTTTTATACCTACCAATACTCACTTCTAATAATACTATTGGGTCAACAGTCAACGCTGCATGCTAATGGGCCAACGACAACACGACAAGTGTCCCATGCGAGGCTGCAGAGGCTAGGCGCATGCACTCGACCACTCTGTTTCCACACGACGCATCGAATAAGCCTCTGGCCACGAACCCTAAGCACTAGCACGGCGATAGCGGAGTCCAGGTTCAGGCAAGGGAGCATCTGTGCGGGGGAGCAGCCGTGCGGGGCAGCCAACAGAGGTGGCGGCTAGTCCGATCGCTAGGACCGAGCGGTGCAGCCAATGGCAGCGACAGCTGGTCAGGTCACCAGATGCATGGACCATGGACCAGGCGGGGCAGGCGGGGAGCCTAGGGCACATGGCGGGTTAAGCGGCCAGCCGCTGGCAGGGCAGGCAGGGAGCCAACGGCGGAGGCAGGTCGGGGCCTAGGTGCTTAGCAACGGCACAACATCCCAACTTTCAAAGGTGAACGAGGCAACGAGCAGGAATTGGCCCCGTAAAATTAAGGAAGATTTTCATAAGAACGGTAGTGCCCTGTCATTGTCTGGGTCTTCTAGACATTATTAAAAGCTTCATTATCGATTGAAATATGTTTTAGGTTGTTTTTCTATTGAAATATGTCTATACTCTCATTATATTAGGTTATTTGTTTGTAGTGTACATTATTAGTGTGTATTGACTCTTTTGATTCGCATAAAAAAATTAGTAAGACTTCGCCCCATGTGAAAAAAAATTCTGGCCTGCCTCTAAAAATAAGCAAACTATGCACTCAAAACAGAATCTGTCAAAAACAGAACAATATGTGAAGATCTGAATGAAATCCATATTTCCCTATCTCTAAAATGTCTGTAAAATTAGAAAAACTCATAGAATTTTCATAGGAAGACTGTGTAAAAATTTCAGAATTTTTTGACTCTCCACTAAAATCAGAGAAATTCCGCACTGGACGTAAAAGTTTATTTTTTTGCAGTGAATCAAACTAACAAATACCCACACTATCCCAAAGGCTTTACTTGGTACTTTATTGAAATAAAATAAACAAAACATGATTAATACAGTATCTTAATCATGTGGACACACAAAAAAAGGAAGTATAAATATTGGGTTGTCTCCCAACAAGCATTTTTCTTTAAAGCCTTCTAGCTAGGCATGATGATTTCAATAATGCTCGCATAGGAATAGTAATTGAAATATGAAAAAGAGCATCATCGATCACATGAAAAGCACATTTAAGTCTAATCCACTTCATATGTATAGGGATTTTGCAAGCAAACAGTTTATTGCATCAAGAATCAACTTGCATAGGAAGGCAAAACAAGCACAACTTCAAAATTTTGAACTCATATAGAGGAAACTTGATATTATTGCAATTCGTACAAGCATATGTTCCTCCCTCATAATAATTATTAGTAGAATCATGAAGGAATTCAACAATATTAGCATCACATAAATCATTATTTTCATCATCCATAGCATAGAAAATTTATTACTCTCCAGATAAGCACTTTTCTTCTCACTCATTGTAGTGGGAGCAAACTCAACAAAATAACTATCATGAGATACATGATTGATATAACCAAATTGAAAATTAATATCATGATGACACGTTTCATAGTTATCATTATTCTTTATAGCATACATGTGATATGTCTCCGACATATCTATAATTTTTTATTGTTCCATGGTTTTATAGTATCATTCTTGGATGTTTTACAATCATTTTATAGCAACTTCATATCATTTTTTGGGACTAACCTATTGACATAGTGCCCACTACCAGTTGCTGCCTTTTGCTTGTTTTTTACTTCGCAGAATATCAGTACCAAATGAAGCCCAAATACCACAAAAAAGTTTGGAGAATTTTTTTGGACCGGAAGACAAATTGAGAGCCAAGGAAGCGCCTGGGGGGAGGCCCATGGGGCCCAAAAGACACCAAGGCGCGTTAGAGGCCCCAAACACGCCTTGGTGGGTTGTGGGTCCCACAGGACCCTCCTCCACCGCCTTTCATCTCTATATATACCCAAAAATTTCAGAAACCCTAGAGGAGTCGACAAAAGGCAATTCCAGCCGCCGCAAGTTCCAAAACCACGAGATCCAATCTAATACCATCACAGAGGGGGTGCATCGTCTTCATGGGTGCCTCTTCGATGATGGGTGAGTAGTCCAGCATAGACCTACGGGTCCGTAGGCAGTAGCTAGATGGCTTTCTCTCTCTCTTTTGATTCTCAATACAATGGTCTCTTAGAGATCTATTTGATGTAATGACTTCTTGCGATGTGTTTGTTGGGATCCAATGAAGTTTGAGTTCATGATCAGTTTCTATCCATGGATATTATTTCAGTCTTATTTGATCTCTCATATGCATGATTATTTATAGCCTCATATTTATTATTTGAATCTTTGGTTTAGTTAGACCAACTAGATCGATTTTTCTTGCCATGGGAAGAGATGCTTTGTGATGGGTTCGATCTTGCGGTGTCCTCTCCCAGTGACAGAAGGGGCAGCAAGGCACGCATGTATCATTGCTATTAAGGATAACAAGATGAGGTCTATTCCTACATGAATATAACTTGTCTACATCATGCCATCGTTCTTATTGCATTACTCCATTTCTCCACGAACCTAATACACTAGATGCATGCTGAATAGCGGTTGATGTGTGGAGTAATAGTAGTAGATGTAGAATTGTTTCGGTCTACTAATCTTGGACGTGATGCCTATATAATGATCATTGCCTTGGATATCATTATGATTATTTGATCTTCTATCAATTGCCCAACGGTAATTTGTTTACCCACCGTGTGCTATACTCATGAGAGAAGCCACTAGTGAAATATGCTGCCCTCGGGGTCTGTCTTTTAACATATTGCTTTCCGATCTATTCTTTTCCGCATTTTCTTTCAGATTTACTATTCCAAAAACCCAAAATAACCTTGCTATAATTTTTATTTGCATCTTTTATTTTGTGTTCTTGTGCGATCTATTTATCCAATCTCATACAAACCAATCTAACTCTTACCATGGAGAGATTGACAACCTCTCTTATGCGTCGGGTTACAAGTATTTGTTCTTTGTGTGCAGGTACCATTTACATAATGTTGCTTGGTTATCCTATTGGTTCAATAAACTTGGTTTCATAACTAAGGTTCCCTTCCTCTTTGGGGAAAAACTGACGTAGTCTCAAGCCACGTCAAAGGAATTTCTGGCGCCGCCGGGGAGACATCATCATCATCTATCAGGTTCCTAATCACAAATCTCATATCCTTGCAATTCACATTATTTTCTATCTGCCTCTCGTTTTCCTCTCACTCACTTCTAAAAAGGTTTTACAAAAATACAAAAATATTTTTCGTTTTCGTTTTTTGCTTGTTTGCTATCTTTGTTTGTGTTGCCACGTGCTTTCTATTTGCTTGCATCTTCGCTTGCTAAAAATCTATCGATATGGATCCTCATCCACTTGCTAATCTTTTCAAAATACCAAATTATGATGAACCAATTGCTAGTGAGTTCAGTGCACTTGATTATCTCTATGAAGACAAGCTTGGGGATGATAATTTTGTCATGTCCACTTCTTATTGCAATGATCATGATTGGGGTGATAATGCTTCTTATGATCTTGAAAATTTATTTAAGCCTCATTTTGGATATGTTATTTATAATAATGCTTTCAATAGTATCGAAAGTGGGTTTCGGAGAGCGTTAAATTTAGATAAAAAGAATCCCACATATTTGGAGAGTGTTCAGTCTTATGAATTTTATGATAAAAGTGGGTTTGGAGAGGTCATAATTTTAGTTGATGATAATCCCACTATTTTGGAAGATGATAAAAACTTTATGCATGTTGATCATAAAGAGAGTATTGTTTATAATAGCTATATTGTTGAATTTGATTATGATACCACGTGTAATTATTGTGAGAGAGGAAATTATGGTTGTAGAAATTTTCATGATACTAAATTACCTCTTTCCATGTTGAGGTTGCTATTGTCTCTTTCTTCTTCCTTCGATATGCTAGTTTTTGCTTGCCTTGATAATTTCTTTGCTTATAAAATGCCTATGCATAGCAAGTATGTTAGACTTAAGTGTGTTTTCCATATGCTTCACGGTCCTCTCTTTGTGTTGATCTTATTATCTTTCATGAGGGGATCATTGAAATCTCATGCCTAGCTAGAGGCATAAACCGATAGTGCTTGTTGGGAGGCAACCCAATGAATAAAATTTGTTTTTAGCTTTTTCTGTCTGCTCTTGAGTGTTAACACAATAATTCTAGTGTTATGAATGTGTTTTTATGTTCTAATTAGTGTTTGTTCCAAGTAAGCCTTTGGGATCATGTTCGGTGATAGTTGATTTGATCTTGTTTAAAAACATAAACTTTTGCGTCCAGTAGAAGAATTTTTAAGAATCACAGAAGTGACAAAAAATTCTGATTTTTTACACAAGATTTATATACAAATTTCTAACATTCTCCTAAATTTTCAGAATTGTTCGAGTTACAAAATTATGGTTAGATTACAGATTACTATAGACTGTTCTGTTTTTGACATATTCTGTTTCGTTGCATTGTGTGCTTGTTTTGATTAATCTATGGTTTAAATTGAAGGGTATAAGCCATGGTATAGTTAGAATACAGTATATATAATGTAACAATAAAATATGAATGGGTTTGCAACAGTACTTAGAGTTGTGATTTGCTTTATTATACTAACAGATCTCACGAAGGTTTTGTTAAGTTTTGTGTGATTGAAGTTTTCATGTTTTGGAGGAGATCACGGTGGATGAATTAATAAGGAGTGAAAAGAGCCTAAGCTTGGGGATGCTATGGCACCCCAAGATAATATCCAAGGAGAAACAAGCAACTAAGCTTGGGGACGCCTCGAGTGACATCCCCTCTTTCTTCTGATGATCATTCGTATTTTACTTGGAACTATATTTGTATTCATCACATATCATGAGTTTTTCTTAGAGTGTCTTGTATTATATGGTTCTCTTCTTGATTTGCTTTTTTAATTTGTTAAAAATATCCTTGCTGGACACACCTATTTAATAGAGCCAAAATTAGGCTATGATTTGTTAGAATTGCTCTATATGTTGCACTTAATTTTTTTTGAGCTATGGAATTTCTCTAGTGCTTCACTTATATCTTTTTGAGCACGGTGTGCTTTAAAATTTTGAAGAAATACTCTCATGCTTAAATTAGATTAATTTGAGAGTTAGTAAATTTTGAAGAAATTTTCTCATGCTTCACTTATATTATTTTGAGAGATGAAATTTTTATGCTCATGTTCTTCACTTAAATTTATTTGATCTTGTCAAAAGCAATGGCAATATATGAAACTAGTCCCAAGGTGATAGATATTCAAGAGGGATATAATAAAAAAAATTCATGTAGATCATTGGACAAATTAAACTTTATTCCTTATAATAGTTTTGAGACATGATGATAGTAATATGTGAGTTATGTTGGTGAGTAATTATGCTTTAATAAGATTATTAGTGTTAAGGTTTATGACAACCTATGCAAGCACGAAAGCCAATAGTTATGCAATGAAATTACATCATACTTATGGTGCATTATTCGGTGTTAGTTATGCTTAATGCCCCTTTATGAAATTTTTGTTTCTTGGTTGGTTGCTTCTCAATCTATTTGCTAGCCTTCATTTGTACTAAGTAGAAATACTACTTCTGCATCCAAAATCCTTAAACCCAGTTTTGCCATACGAGTCCACCATACCTACCTATAGGCGGTATGCTTTGCCTGGTCATCCACTTAAGAAAAATGAAATACTTGATATCTTCTACAATGAACTAACTGATGCTTCTAGGGACTTCCTAGATAGTTGTGTTCGTTGTGTTTTCAGGGAACGAACTATTGAACAAGCTAAGGAACTATTGAATAATATATTGTAGAACTATGATGATTGGACTCTCCCTAAACCACCAATTTAAGCCACTCCGAAGAAGATGGGTATCTTATTTCTCAATCGTGAAGATATGCAAGAGGCAAATAAATGTATGAAGGAAAAAAGTATTAAAGCCGAGGATGTTAAGAATTTACCACCTATTGAAGAAATACATGGACTTAACACACCACCACCTCCACAGGTGGTAGAGGTAAATTCTTTATTTAGTTTGATGAAGGTGATGTCCCTTACAATAAACATCCTAGTCAATGCTTATATGAGTTTGATAACTACATTATGAAACAAGAGCACTTCAATGCAAATGTTCTGAAACACTTGAAATATAATTTGGATATGATTGTCGCTTGAGTGACTTGCTATTTATTAGTAATAATGTTAGAGGCGTAGGAAAACATGCCTCTATGGTTCAAACTCAGTTAGAACAAGTTGCTAAATCTCAAAGAGAATTGCTTGATGAAATGAATAATAATATGAATGATCATGCTATTAGAGTAGTGACTAGAGGACGTAGAATGACCTAAGAACCTCTTTATCCTGAAGGTCATCCTAAAACAATTGAACAAGATTCTTAAGGAATTGATGCTGATACACCTAGTCCCTCTAAGAGGAAAAGTAAAAAGGAAAACGATAAGACTATGCATGCTTCTAGTGAACCTGAGATAGAAAAACCTCTTGATGATAATAATGATGTTTCTATTTCTGATGCTGAAACTCAATCTGGTAATGAACATCCACCTAGTTATTATGATAATGATAGTGATGTTCATGAGGATACCCAACCTAGTAATGACAAAGAACCAAATAATGATGCATAAATAGAACCCACTTTTGATCTTGATAACCCATAACCTAAAAATAAACGATGTGATAAAAAGGACTTTTTGGCTAAAAAACATGGTAAAGAAAGAGAACCATGGGTTCAGGAACCCATGCCTATTCCACCTAAACCATCTAAGAAAAAGGATGATGAAGAATTTGAACATTTTGCTGAAATGATTAGGTTAGTCTTTTTGCGTACCCGCTTAACATATATCTTAAAGATGCCTCCTTATGCTAAATACATGAAAGACATCATCACTAATAAAAGGAAAGATACCTGAAGTTGAAATCTCCACCATGCTTTCTATTATTCTTTTAAAGATGGAGTAACAAAAAAACTTGGAGATCCTGGAATACCAACTATATCTTGCTCCATTAAAAGACATTATGTCAAAACTGCTTTGTGTGATTTGGGAGCTGGTGTTAGTGTTATCCCTTTCTCTTTATATAAAAGACTTAATTTGAATAAACTCACACCCACTGAAATATCATTTCAAATGGCTGACAAATCAACGGCCATACCTATCGATATTTGTGAGGATGTGCCCCTTGTTGTTGGAAATGTTACTATCTTAACCGACTTTGTTATTCTTGGGATGCCAGAGGACGACAACATGTCGATTATCCTTGGTAGACCCTTTTTGAATACTACAAGGGCTGTTATTGATTGCAATAAAAGCAAGGTCACTTTTCATATCAATGGTAATGAGCATGCGATGCACTTTTCGAAGAAACAATTCTGAGTTAATGGTGTGAATGTTATTGAAAATTCTTTGACACTCATTATTGGAAGCTTTCAATTACCTCTACCTACTATCAAAAATAAATATGATATTATTATGGTTGGGGATATGCCTATCCCCATTGAGGTAACCTAGTGTCCTATGAAAGTTCTTCGATTTCATGCCAACTGAAAGTGGTTGTTAATAAGACTTGATCAACCTTATTAATGGATCATTTTTTAGAGGTATTAAGTTGATGAATTTAGTAGACACAACTCTTTGTATCCACTTTTTGTTTTTTTGTTTTTCCTAGTTAAATAAAATAAAATGTCATGTTTATCCCGTTTTCTATTTTCCCGTGCAAAAAAATGAGCTAAAAATAAAAGTTCTCAAAATGTCCTAAGAATTTAACATGAATTTTTTCTGATTATATATGAATTTCTCAAACAAATAATACCAAAGGGGGGTGCACCTAGTGGCCACCCTCCACCAGGGCACGCCAGCCCCCCTAGCGCGGCCTGGTAGAGGGTGGGCCGTAGGTGGGTCCCCCACTTATCCCTTTAGCCCATGTCATTTCTTACCTCCAGAAAAAATTCACCATTGCTCTCTCCCTCGTGTTCTTGCTCAAGAACCCATGGATTTCGATCTCTTTGCTCGAAACTCTATTTTCAAAACTGTTTTAGGGGATTACTTCTCGGTATGTAACTCCCCCATTGCTCCAATTAGTTTTTGATTTAGTGGTTTATTTTTAGAATAATTAGATGCTCTTGCTCCTACTGTAGATGAGCTTGCATGTTGAATTCTTAGAGTTCTAAGTAGTTTGAATGGTTGATATGGCCTCTATGCATCCCTAGGAGTAGTTGCTATCAAACTTATTTAGTTTTGTTAACAAAATTTTATTTCACAAAAAAATTCAGAAATTGTTCGCAAATAAAATGCAATTCTTTAGGAGTTCTTCTAGGAGAAGATCCTCGGGGTCATCATCAAGTGAAAGTTCCATACGACAATCTTATGTTGAGCCTAGTGCAAGCTCGATACGGGACGCTGAAACCAAATCATGCCTTTGGCCATGTAATACCTTCATGGAAGGTGTAGGAATCAAGGAAGAATTTGAGCAGCATGTTCGTAATGCCGATCTAGTTCCCTTCATCGAAGATAAGTGCACTCAACACCTCACTCTCACAGAGACATTTACCAAGAAATTTAAATATTTCCCTCGTGAGTCTAGAGTTTCATTTAGTCTTTATAATAATGCTTTCACCATGCCTTTAGATGCATTTTTTGATGCGTGAAAAATTCCATACCGGGGTTTGCTAGACAAACCAACAAAACCTGAGTATGAGTCATTATTGAGAAACCTTTGTTGCGGTGAAATTAGAGGGGTGACATAAGGTAGAATAAAAAGCATCCATTTTCCATCTATTCAGTACCTTGCAATCTTTAATGGCAAATGCATTGTAGGCAAGCGGGATTGTAGCACGCTGTGTGCCCATGATTTGAGTCTTATATACACTGCTTTAACAGGAGTTAAAGACTACAATTTAGGAGCAATTGTTGCACGGATACTGACTCTCAATGCTTCTAATGGTAATTTGTATGGAGGGATTTATGCCTCTCGCCTCGCTACGAGGTTGGGAGTGTCCCCTTGGCCTAATGATCCTATCTTACCTAACCAGTACTTAGACTTTGATGCCATGAAACGTCATAGATTTCTTACAAGCACAGTTAATAATTATACTTACAACCTGAGGTTTGATAACGGTCCCATTATGCCTATTGTATTGCCTGCTCCTGTTCTCTTTGATTTTAACAGCAAGGGAAGATACTATGTCCTTGAGAGCAAGGCCCACGCGTACAATGCGGAGGTTGAAGCTGCCAGGAGGGTTGAGGTGGTTGCACCAAGAGCCTCGGTAGGCTATCACTCAGGCCATTATCTGGGCCACGGATGGTGATTACCAAGCTAGGCCAAAAGCCTACGCTTGGGGGAGAAAGTATTCCCACCAACATTACATTCATGTTCACACATTTCATTTCAGTTGTCGGTGTTCACGCTCTTTCATTGTACTATCCATGTTAGATTTATTTTTCTTGTTTTCTTCTTGTGTGTTTGAAAAACTTTGAGAAAATCCAAAAATACTCCTTGTTTCTCTTCGGTTTTCTTTTCAGTTTAGTTAGTTGTAGTATTAAAAGAAAACCCAAAAATATTTCTCATTTCTTCTTTTGCTTGTTGGGAGTTCTCCCGTGTAGATAGTTTTTCTCATTTTTGTTTTCCTTCTCGTATTTGCTCTCTTCAAGAAAAACTAAAAACTCCACAAAAGTCAGTGTGTTTCTCTAAAATTATTTTTCTTTTATGGAGTCATACCAAGGAGAAGACCATGATGAAATGTTGAGTGGTTCTCATATGCATTATTGTTGATCTAACAAAGAGCCCATATTACCTTGTCTTTTCCTCTTGAATAAAATGTTTCCATATTCCAGCTTAGTCCACGACACTCTTGCACTATTATTATTTCCTTATCATTCGATTGTGCAAGTGAAAGGCAATAATGACGATATTTGATGAATTGACTGTGGCAGAGAAAAGTGGGTATGAAATCAACTTGTTCTTGTTTTTGTAAATATGTTTAACCTAGTATCCATGATTCAGCATATTCTGATTGAACATGTTTGCAGTGAAAATTAGAGATTATAGTTGCCCATGCCATGCTCAAGTAGCTAGGAGTGGATACTGATTTATCTTTGATGTCAACATGCATTAAAATGGTTGTGATGTGGTATGATGATATGGTATCCTCCTCTGAATGTTTCAAGTGGCTTGACTTGGCACGTGTTCACACATGTAGTTGAATCAAACTCAACATAGCCTTCATGATATTAATGTTCATGGTGTCCATATCCTACTCATGATAGCATTCAATGTTTATTATTCGTAATGCATGTTTATGACCGTATTCGCTCTCTAGTTGGCTGCTTCCCAATCTATTTGCTAGCCTTCACCTGTACTAAGTGGGAATTCTACTTGTGCATCAAAATCCTTAAACCAAAGTTTTTCTAGATGATTCCACCATATCTACCTATATGCAGTATTAGCCTGCCGTTCCAAGTAAATTTGCAAGTGTCACCTCTAAAATTTCAAATGAACATCTATTTTGTGTGCCTAGACCGCTCATGGAGCGACAGTGGGTGGTTAGTATCTTCCATGTTAACCGGGTTACTCTCATGATGAGTGTTTATTCACTCGTCCTTGCAAGAGAAGGGCGGTAATAGGGATCCCAGTTCCGAAATCATAATAAAAACAAATTATTACACAAAACTCCCCTAGGAATGTTGTTGGTTTGGACGGTACCGTGGAGTGTGTTTGTTGGTGGAGGGGGAGTAAACATTTACTTTTATTGCTTGGGAATCGCCGCCAACTTCTTTAACATGGAAGATATTGATAGCTCTTGGTCGTAATGTTAAAAGGAAGGGTGTGCCTCTCAAAGTTATACTTATCTCTTATTTAATCCTTGAGCTCTCGCACCTCTGCAGATCCCTGCCTCCCTTTGCGAAGGGACTATCTATTTACTTTAGTGTTGAGTCATCACCTTCTAAAATAAGCGCCGGACCTGAGAGCACTATTGTCATCCTCATGCATTGTGTATAGTGAATATTGGATGCATCATGACTAGATCTTTTCTACCATGAATTACAATGTTTAGTCGCTACTTGAACTTTGGAGGTGCTCTGCATTTATGTTTTGCGGTCTTAGAAAGGGCTAGCGAGATACCACTATTGTAATATTATATCATGATTGTTTTGACAAATGTTCACACTTGAGATATGTTATTATTCCTCGCTAGTTTATTGCATCACTGATATGACTTAATATAATGTTTAAGAGTTATTGTTGACATGGTTAGTCATAATCTTTGCTGAAAACCTGGGTGCTACTTAAGCATATGTATGTAAACAAGAACAAAAGAGTTTCTAAAAGATTTTCTTTCTCACTTTCAGTTTGTCAACCGAATTGATTGAGGAAAAGCAAGGGTTTAAGCTTGGGGGAGTTGGTACATCTCGAACGTATTTACTTTTCCTAACACTTTTGCTCTTGTTTTGGACTCTAATTTGCATGATTTGAATGAAACTAACCCGGACAGATGTTAATTTCAGCAGAACTACCATGGTGTTGTTTTTTGTGCAAAAATAAAAGTTCTCGGAATGGAACGAAATGTTTTGGAGAATTCTTTCGAAATATATGAGGAATTTTGGAGCAATAAGCCACCAAAGAGGGGGACCAGGGCACGCCAGACCCCCCTCCAGCAGGGCACACCAGACCCCTTGGCACGGCCTGGTGGAGCGTGCCCACCTCGTGGGCCCTCTAACCCTAATTCCAGCATTTCACGAGAAAAAAAATCAAAGAGATAGCTTCGCATTTCATGATAGGGAGCCGCCGCCACCTCCTGTTCTTCCTCGGTAGGCCAGATCTGGAGTCCGTTTGGGGCTCCGGAGAGGGGCATCTTTGGTGTTCGTCATCACTAATCCTTCTTCATCACCAATTCCATGATGATCCCCACCGGGAGTGAGTAATTCCTTCGTAGGCTTGCTGGTCGGTGAGGAGTTGGATGAGATTCATCATGTAATCGAGTTAGTTTTGTTAGGGCTTGATCCCTAGTATCCACTATGTTCTAAGATTGATGTTGCTATGACTTTGCCATGCTTAATGCTTGTCACTAGGGCCCGAGTGCCATGATTTCATGAACCATTTATGTTATCATCATTATATCTATGTTCATGATATGATCTTTCCTATCATATGCACCTATTACGTGTTATGATCCGTTAACCCCGGGGTGACAAAAATCGTGATACTTCACGATGATGACCGTAGTTTGAGGAGTTCATATATTCATTAAGTGTTAATGCTTTGTTCCGGTTCTCTATTAAAAGGAGGCCTTAATATCTCTTAGTTTCCTTATGGACCCCGCTGCCACGGGAGGGTAGGACAAAAGATGGCATGCAAGTTCTTTTCCATAAGCACGTATGACTATATACGGAATACATGTCTGCATTACATTGATGAATTGCAGCTAGTTCTGTGTCGCCCTAGGTTATGACTGTTATATGATGAATATCATCCAACAAATACATCAATCCAGTGCCTACAAGATTTCCACTTATTGTTCTTGCAAGGTTACTAATACTGCAGTTACTATTGCACTTGTTGCAAAATCACTACTGCTAATGTTACCACTATTGTTACTATTACTACTGCTATCAACCAATCATATTACTGTGCTACGGATCACCTTGCTGCAGATATTTATCTCCAGGTGTGGTTGAATTGACAACTCAACTGCTAATACTCTCAAATATTGTTTGGCTCCCCTTATGTCGAATCTATAAATTTGGGTTGAATACTCTACCCTCAAAACCTGTTGCGATCCCCTACTTGTGGGTTATCTAGAATGTTTAATGCTATGGTTGGCTTTTACCTTAATGATCTTTAGTAGTTGTGGATGCTTGCTAGAGTTCCAATCATAAGTGCATATGATCCAACTACGAAAAGTATGTTATCTCATGCTGCTCCCTCATATACAACTACAATATTGATCACCGATCTAGTTATTGATTGCCTAGGACAATCTCGCAAATTCTATCACCACTTTTACACACTTGCTATATTTACTTTATTGTTCTTTTATTAAAACATCACCTCACTTTTATTTCAACGTTCTTTATTTTCTTGCAAAACTATCTTTACACCTACAAAGTACTTCTAGTTTTATACTCGCAAACTAGTTTCATACTTATTCTAGGTAAAGTAAGCGTTAGCGACGGTAGAGTTGTATCGGTGGTCAACAGAACTTGAGATAGTATTAATTCTACCTTTAGCTCCTTGTTGGGTTCAACACTCTTACTTGTTGAAAAAGTCTACACACGATTCCCTACACTTGTGGGTTATCATACAGGCAAACCGCTCTCTGACTATTTTCTTCGGTAGCACTAGCAAGTGCATTGCCATGTCAATCTTGACCATGTGGTCATGCTTGTTTTATTTCCATTGTTTGTGAGACCTCTATTGTTGTATGTTGTGCATACCTTTGTTATTTAAGTGACAAGTGATGGTGTTTTGAATTTATGTCTAGAATTAATACTCCGTTTTGTTGTTGAAAATGCCCACATAGTAATTATCACTAAATGAATTAGCGGCCGCTATAGCGGGCAATAGAGGTTGTAGCATTTCAGAAGTGTTGTCGTGAAATGAAATATCTGGCGATTAAAAAGTTTCTTGTTATGCATCGGCATGGGTAGTGCTGTTCTTCCCGTCGACGAGGTGTCACGCAACGAAGTGCAAGAGGGAGGAGGCAGGCCAATCACTCGAGTAAGGCGACAAGCAGTGCACTACCTCCAAAATATTTGTGTCACTCACTTGCTTTATTCTTTTTATCAGTAGGTACCGGCAGCCTCTTGAGACATGGAAAAAGCTTTCAGTGTATGTAGGTAATTTACTTCCTTGCAGATATCGTTGTCATGTTATTTTGCAATCTGCCACCTTCATTACTAGAAATCTGAGGCATACTTTTTTTAATCAACCCTATACATGCTATGATGCTTATTTACATCTTACTAGAAATTTAGATTGATGTGGATCAATGTTAATGAATCAAGACTATAAGATTCTTAGTTCCTCACGTTGTACCTTTTGCTTTTCTGCCAAGAGTATTTTGGGTGGTATTGCAAACTAAACATGTGTAGCTCTGATGCAAAATAATGTTCTTTTGCACCCTTTGTTTCCCTTTCGGTGTGATAATTTGGCCAATAACTGTCAGCGTGATCCTTCTCGATTATATTCTTTATCTCCCTTTGTTGGCTCTGGATAGAACACCCGATATGCGAGTCTACACCTATATGCGTATGAAATACTAATCAAAGCAACAATCAACATTGTTTCTTGTATCTATGATACAACACTTTTCCAGCGTGCTATCAATTCAAACTCAATTAGAAAGTACGCTCTAACAGTATATATAATGGGTAAGTCTAGAGTACTTCTATGATAGCGATGCATCTGAATCTGCACTTGAATCTTGTAAGCAGGACACAAGTAGACATAGAAGTACGCATTCTGGTGGTGAAGCATGGGGGAGAAACCAAATGCAAAAAATATTGTCATGGTTGTTGTACCCCTACAAGGAAGAGTGCCAAACAGGAGTCTTTTGGAATTGGGACTAAACTCACTAACGTTGGGAAATAATACTATAGCTCTCAATGGGTATGATAATCTCTAGGAACTAGGTCAAAATAATTGGTATACCTATGAACCTATTGGCCTTTTATTGCATATATTCAATTTTGAACCTCAATCTTGAATGCTAAGCTCATATGAGATTTCATTGAAATATGAATAGCATACTGATGGACATGACATTTAACTTTTAGGGCAGATTTGTTGATTTAAGACATCAGTATTGGAGGCTGGACCTCAGTGATTACTTCTTATAGTAGCAATGCTTAGAAGCTTAGATGTAAAATTCGAAGAATAATAGTTTCTGATGTTTATGACAATTAGATTACTGTTGACAGGTACGACTTCTAGCTTCTTAGAGATTACCTGCTTAATAATTCTTGATATTTACGTCAATTAGTATCTGTTATGAACTGTATGGTTTCTGAGGTCTAATTCTCCTTTTAAGATCCCACAATTGAGTTTTGGTATAACAACTTTCTTAGCTATATTATTTTGCAACGTACTAACGCTGTCCTAATTGCAACATTTCCTATTTTTTGTATCCTCGACATTGCATGTAACGATGTACTTGAAAAGGCTGGTCTGCAACCAACACTCAGAGCTCTTAAAAATTGATGATAGTAAATAGTGTGGTATATAATTTTTCAAATTACTCGCTTCATATGTAATAATATCAAGGCTCTTTATATTTGTTTTCCATCACACCAGGTAAAAATTGTATTGTTTTTGTTTGCAAGCTGGATAACTTACCAAAAAAGGCTTTCGCCCCGCTTTATAAATAAAGCAAACCGCGAGAGAACAATATCCAACATAAGTTCAACCCCCTCCCCCCCACACACAGAGAGAGGTAGCACAGGACAACAATAATGGGTTCTTCTGAGGGCACAACTCAACAAGCCCTAAAAACACACACGCCCAGACCCAACACTGGGTGGGGCAACCATAGGAGGCTAATCAGGCTCAGGAGGAGGAGGCGGAAGCGGGGGTGCCATACGAAGTGCCATCGAGCAGAGGTCGGACATGATGGTGTTGATGGCGTCTCGGTCGGAGGGGCGGCTAAGCAGCCGCCAGAGCTATGGGAAACCACACATTTTAAAGACAGTTGATACACCTCTAACGTATCTATAATTTTTGATTGTTCCATGCTATTATATTATCTATTTTGGATGTTTTATATGCATTAATATGATATTTTATATTATTTTTGGGACTAATCTATTAATCTAGAGCCTAGTGCTAGTTTCTGTTTTTTCCTTGTTTTTGAGTTTTGCAGATAAGGAATATTAAACGGAGTCCAAACGGAATAAAACCTCTGGAATGATTTTTCTGGAATAAAAGGAAGCCACGAGACTTGAGAACCAAGGAAGAGGAGCTGCCACGGGACCACAAACCCGCTTGCCGCGGCCAGGGGGTACCTCGCGCCAGGCAGGCTTGTGGCCCCCTGGAAACTCCCCTAACTCTAATCTTTAGGCTATAAATTCCAAAATATTCCATCATTATCAGAACGAGCCACGAAAACACTTTTCTGCTGCCAGAAGCTTCCGTTCCCGAGAGATCCAATCTTGGAGCCTTTTCCGGTAATCTGCCAGAGGGGGATTTGATCACGGAGGGCATCTACATCAACTCCATTGCCCCTCCGATGATGCATGAGTAGTTCACCACAGACCTACGGGTCCATTGCTAGTAGCTAGATGGCTTCTTCTCTCTCTTTGCTTCTCAATACCATGTTCTTCATGATCTTCATGGAGATCTATCCGATGTAATACTCTTTTGCGGTGTGTTTGTCGAGATCCGATGAATTGTGGGTTTATGTTCAGATTATCTATGAATATTATTTGAGTCTTTCCTGAATTCTTATATGCATGATTTCATATCTTTGCAAGTCTCTTCGAGTTATTGGTTTAGTTTGGCCAACTAGATTGGTAATTCTTGCAATAGGAGAAATGCTTAGTTTTGGGTTCAATCTTGCGGTGTCCTCACCGAGTGACAAAGTAGGGGTAGCAAGGCACGTATTGTATTGTTGCCATCGAGGGTAAAAAGATGGGATTTTCATCATATTGCTTCAGTTTATCCCTCTACATCATGTCATCTTGTTGAATACGTTACTATGTTCTTCATGAACTTAATACTCTAGATGCAGGCAAGAGTCGGTCGATGTGTGGAGTAATAGTAGTAGATGCAGAATCATTTCGGTCTACTTGTCACAGATGTGATGCCTATATTCATAATCATTGCCCTGGATATCTTCATAATCATTCACTTTTCTATCAATTGCTCGACAGTAATTTGTTCACCCACCGTAATACTTGCCATCATGAGAGAAGCCATCTAGTTTTGCTTTCCGTTCAAGCATCCTATTATATCTATCTCTACTAGATCTCGTCCTTGCAAATAACCGTGAAGGGATTGATAACCTCTTTATATCGTTGGGTGCAAGAGTTTGATTCTTTGTGCAGGTACATCTATTGGTGGCTCGCTTGTATCTCCTACTGGATTGATACCTTGGTTCTAAAAAACTGAGGGAAATACTTATCTACTTTTCTGCATAAAACCATTCCTCTTCACGGTAAACCAACACATGCTCGAGAAGTAGCAATAGCGTCAGTGGAACATCGAAGGAGGACATGCTGAATTACAAGCTTATTGCGGACCATCCAGAGAGTCCACACTAGTGCCCCAATGGTAAGCCACCTAATGTGGCGAGCCGACAGGGGAACGAACTGGATTTCCACGAAGAGGTCAAGGACGTTGGTATGGCACCAATGACTGCCAATGGCTTCGCGAAAGCAACTTCAAAGAAATTGAGCCATGGCACACGCAAAGAAGATGTGGTTCGAGTCCTCCACCGTGTCGCATAAGGGGCACATCCCATCCCCAGGACCATTCCGTTTGAGCACCTCCACCCTAGAAGGTACCCGTCCTCTAATCCACTGCCACAAGAAAATCCTGATCTTGAGTGACAGTTTGATTGCCTAGACAGTCGTGAGAGCATCTGGGGTCGTCGTCGGGGCGATGGCCTGGTATAACGATTTAGTGGAGAAGCAGCCTGAGGGCTCCAGGCGCCAAGATATGTGGTCTAAAGCACTGTCAACATCGTGGGGGTGGTGGTGGAGGGCGATGCACTCGAGCATGTCCTCCTTGGTAGCAATATCTGGGGGACCGAAGGGGCGGCAGAACATGAGGCACCCTAGATCCGAGAGGGAGACCTCAACGGAAACTCTAGGCTCCACCGCAATGGAGAAGAGGTCCGAGAAGTGGGCAGCAAAGGGTGCGTCACCCGCCCATATACCGTACCAGAATAGTGTAGTGGACCCAGATCCAATCGAGATGGAAGAGCCAATGCGCAGGACCAGGAGCAACTAGATGACAGACTGCCAGAACTGGGATCCTCTGGAACATTGGCGAAAGGCTAGCGGCTGTCCCCGAAGGTATTTGTTCCTAATGATGTCAAGCCACAGACCAGCATCGCCATTGGCGATCCTCCACAACCATCTGGTCAACAGCGCGATGTTCATGTGTTTGGACAACATGATCCCCAGAGCCCCCTGGTCATGAGGTTTGCATATATCGGACCATCTGACCATGTGGTGTTTTTGCTTATCACCCTCGCCAGCCCAGTAGAATCTAGACTCGTACTTGGCAATCTCGTGGTGCAGGGTCTCGTGGAGACTATAGAAGCTCATCAGAAACAGGAGGAGGCTGGACAACGAGGAGTTGATGAGCATGGTCCCGACTGCCTTGGACATCCATCTGCCCAGCCAGGGCTCGATCCGGTGTTGAAGCTTAGTCACTGTGGGACGCAACTCCGCAACAGAGAGGCTCAAATCACTTATGGGAACCCCCAGGTAAGAGGTGGGGAAGGACCCAAGCTGGCAAGTGAGGCAATCAACAATGTGCTAGGACTCCTCTCGAGAATATCCAAGGCTCATAACTTCACTCTTGTCGAAGTTGATTTTCAGCCCAGACATCTGCTGGAAGCATAGGAGCAAGAACTTAAGGTTGGATATGTCCTCATGAGAGCCTTCCACCATAATGATGGTGTCATCGACATATTGTAGGAGGGAGACCCCTCCCCCTCCCACTAAATGGGGGACCACCTCACGAATATGGACTGCCACCTTAGCCTTATCTAGGATGGTGGCAAGGGCATCGACCACCATGTTGAACAAGAAAGGGGAGAAGGGGTCACCCTGCCTAACCCCATAGAGCGTGGGGAAGTAGGGGCTAGCCTCCTCGTAACTGGATAACTTTATATTTTGTTTGCAAAAGTCTAGGATAATTCACAAGATATCTAAAACTATTTGGGTTTTGTAGCCTGCTCCTCTCCAAATCACCACACATTTTACATTCACATACACATTATAGCTTCCTAATACACTTAATTTGATATTAAAAAACAACTATGGAAGAGGGTCTTCTTCGCGCTTTTTTTATGGATTCATGCTTTAGCTTTTAACTGCAAGGTGCTCTATTGAATAGATTATCTACTACGAGTGTGGCCATGTGAAGTTGCTCATGCTTGGAATTGGATGTATGAACCCATATTTCTCAATGGAAGCCATGCCTTCCTCAGCCGAGGTCGCTTAAAGTCGACATGCAACTACATCACCCCTTCTCCCTTACCTCTCCCCCATAATATGGTGTGTCTGTTTGATCCATGGAGTGAGTCGTGTTTTACCGCTAAGATACTTGATGAGTCTGGAAAAATAGGTGCTTTTGAACATGCCTTCATGGAAATAAAAAGGCTAAAGCAATAACTCAATTTCTGTTTGCTTGACATGAAAACAAGTCCAACTTCCCATATTCATCTTTAAGAAATTCTTATAGTGAGCAGAATTTCGGCATGCTATGCTTGGTTTCGAATCCTAATATGGGATATGGAAAGTAATGGGAAGTACGATATTTGCAGCTTCTATATCTAACCAAACATAAATTATTATATCTTTAATCTTAGTGTTGAGTTGTTTCAAAAAATCATGTTTTATCTTTTCTGTCACTGCTAAACTTGATATGTGCTGCTATGTATTTTTAAAAAAATTGGATGTACCTCATAAGTAACCTTGTTTAGCTAATCTACACCACAATAAAAACAAGTCTTTTGAAACTATAGAAATGACAAGCCTTTGACCATCCATCTCTATTAGTCTTTGCTATTTCTTCATATGATCCTTTTTTAATGGAACTTCCATTTACACTATCATTTCAAAACAAATCAGAACTCCATGTTTACACAATTTTCTAACACTCAATCATAACATTCAAAATGGACGGGCGTGGCAAGGCGCGCCATCAACGATCTAGTTATCTACACAACTCACTTGCTTGCAAATAATGAGATCAAGGGGATTGACAACCCTCTTGCCCGCATTGGATGCAAGGTGTTTGCTATTTTGTGTGCAGCCGCTGAAGACAGTTGTCGTTGATATTCCTATTGGTTCGATAAACCTTGGTTTCATAATTGAGGTAAATACTTACACACATTGTGTTGCAATAAACTGTTCCTCTTCATGGAAAACCCAACGCAGATCACAAGTATCAGCATGCCCTGATGGCTTGTGGGGCCCAAGTGGCTCCATTTAGCATGATTCCAACGCCAAAATTTTTTTATATATACATAAACCCTTAGAAATAAACACATAACTTCTATTCTGCCGCCACAACCCTCTGCATTGAAGAAAAACCCATATGGAGCCTTTCCAGTACCCTGCCGGAGGGGGAAAACCATCACCGGTGGCCATCTTCAACATCTCGGCGGAGGCCATGACGAGGAGGGAGTAGTTCATGCTCGAGGCTGAGGATATGTACCAATAGCTATGTGTTTAATCTCTCTCTATCTCTCTCCTATTCTTAAGATGTCACAATCTTGATCTATCGCGAGCTTTGTTAATGTAGTTGGATCATATGGTGTTCTTCCATTGCTATCTTGTTGTGATGAGTTGAATCTTTCCCTTTTAGATTTTTATGTCGAATTGAATATTGGATTTGAGATCACTTGATGTATGTATTGCATGTGGATACCTGTGGTAACAATGGGGTATTCTATTGATTCACTTGATATATGTTATGGCATTAACTTGTAGATTCCGGTGACCTTGGGGATCTATGCATAGTGGTTGATTGCACGTTCTTGTCCTACCTTCTCCCATAGAAATCTTGGGTACTCTTTGAAGTTCTTTGTGTTGGCTTTAATATGATGAATATAATTTTTCTTTATGCGTGTCGAATAATTAACCCACGTATACTTGAGGTGACATTGGAGTATGTAGGCAACATTATGGTTGATTGATATGTATCATTGGTGTTATTTTAGTACGAACTCTAGGGCTGTTTGTGACACCTATATGAATATCCCAATAGATTGATCAGAAAGGGTAACTTTGGAGTGATTCTTTGTTGCACGTTGAGGGATGATCATATGATTCTATTATGTTAGCATTGTTGAGAGATTGCACTGGTGAAAGTATGAACCCTAGGCCTTATTTCCAAGCATTTATACAATGTTTTGGTCGCAGTTTTACACTTGATACCTTGCTGTTTTTATATTTTCAGATTACAAAAACCTATATCTGGCATCCATATTGCACTTGTACCACCATCTCTTCGCCGAACTAGTGCACCTATACAATTTGCCATTGTATTGGGTGTGTTGGGGACACAAGAGATTTCTTGTATTTGATTGCAAGGTTGTTTGAGAGATACCATCTTCATCCTACACCTCGCAGAGATTGATAAACCTTAGGTCATCTACTTGAGGAAAAAATGCTACTGTTCTACAAAACTCTGCGCTTGGAGGCCCAACGGAGTCTACAAGAATAAAGTTGAGTAGTATACATCACGCTATTTTCCGGCACCGTTTCCAGGGAGGAGAGTGCTTGAAGGTATATCTTTAGATATTGCAATTAAATCTTGTACTTTCTTGTTTATCACTAGTTTGGTTTATAAAATAAAACTACAAAAATGAAATTTAGGTTGCCTCAATTGCTTCGTCTTTTAATGTCTTTCGTGAAAATGATGGTTCGGAAATTTTTGCTCAATTGGTAGTGGAAGAATTTATGAAAATGCTTAATGAGAATTCCTTGAATGATGAGCATGATAGAAATATTGTTAACATGAATTCAATGAATATCCATGATGCTAATGATATGCAAAGCCACATGCTTGGGGGTGCTATGTTTGATGAAGATGATATTTTTAGTCCCCAAATTTCGATGAGCAAATTTATTATGGTGATGACATGTTGACGTGGCTTGAGACTGCATCAGTTTTTTCCCAAAGAGGAAGGGATGATGCAACACAACTGTGGTAAGTATTTCCCTCGGTTATGAAACTAAGGTTATCAAACCAGTAGGAGAACCAAGCAACACTATGTAAATGGTACATGCACACAAAGAACAAATACTTGCAACCCGACGTGTAAGAGAGGTTGTCAATCTCTCCACGGTAAAAGATAGATTGGTTTTTATGAGGTTGGATAAATAAATCGCACAAGAACACAAAATAAAAGATGCAAATAAAAAGTGCAGCAAGGTATTTTGGAGTTCTTTGAATAGTAGATCTGAAAGCAAATGCGGAAAAAGATCGATCGGAAAGCAATATGTTAAAAGATAGACCCGAGGGCCATATATTTCACTAGTGGCTTCTCTCATGAGTATAGCACACTATGGGTAAACAAATCACTATTGGGAAATTGATACAATATCAAATAATCATGACAATATCCAAGGCAATGATCATTATATAGGCATCACGTCCAAGATTAGTAGACCAAAACGATTCTGCATCTACTACTATTACTCCACACATCGACCGCTATCCAGCATGCATCTACTGTATTAAATTCATGGAGAAACGAGGTAATGCAATAAGAATGATGACAAGATGTAGAAAAGATATATTAATGTAGGAATAGACCCCATCTTTTTATCCTTAATAGCAACAATACATGCGTGCCTCGCTGCCCCTTCTGTCACTGGGAGAGAACACCGCAAGATCGAACCCATCACAAAACACCTCTTCCCGTGGCAAGAAAAATCGATCTAGTTGGCCTAACTAAACCAAAGATTCGAAGAAGAAATATGAGTCTAAAAGTAATCATGCATATAAGAGATCAAAGAAGACTCAAATAATATTCCTCAATAGAAACTGATCATGAACTCAAACTTCATCGGATCCCAACAAACATACTGCAAAAAGTCATCACATCAAATAGATATCCAAGAGACCATTGTATTGAGAATCAAAAGAGAGAGAGAGAAAACCATCTAGCTACTACCTACGGACCCGTAGGTCTATGGTGGACTACTCACGCATCATCAGAGAAGCACCCATGAAGACGATGCACCCTTCGTGATGGTGTTAGATTGATATCATGGTTCTGGAACTTGCGGTGGCTGGAATTGTGTTTCGTCGACTCCTTTAGGGTTTTAGGAATATTTGGGTATTTATAGAGATGTGAGGCGGCCGAGGGAGGGTCTCGTGGGCCCCACAACCCACCAGGGCGCTTGGGGCCTCTAGCGTGCCCTGGTGTCTTGTGGGCCCCACAGGCCTCCCCCTAGGTGCTTCCTTGGCTCCTAATTGTCTTCCGGTCCAAAAATATCTGCAAAAAGTTTTGCGGTATATGGGCTTCGTTTCGTACTGATATTCTGCGAAGTAAAAAACAAGCAAAAAACAACAACTGGCACGGGGCATTATGTTAATAGGTTAGTCCCAAAAATGATATAAAGTTGCTATAAAATGATTGTAAAACATACAAGAATGATAATATAACATAATGGAACAATAAAAATTATAGATACGCTAGAGACATATCAGCATCCCCAAGATTAATTCCTGTTCGTCGTCGAGTAGATAAATGATAAAAACAGATTTTTTGATGTGGAATGTGCCTAACATTTTCATCACATATTCTTTTCTTTTGTAGCATGGACATTTGGACTTTTAGATGGTTCAAACTAATAGCCTAGTTTTGAAATGAAGACTTTAATACTCAAGCATACCAACAAGCAAACATTTCTTTGAAAGTATCAACACTAAAGAAAGTTATCCCTAGCCCATCATGCTCAATCATTGATCCATTCATGAAACAAACTCAAATATTAGATACACCTAATGCACAAGTACGATCATAGTGCCCCTGATAACCCACAAGTATAGGGGATCACAACAGTTTTCGAGGGTAGAGTATTCAACCCAAATTTGTTGATTCGACACAAGGGGAGCCAGAGAATATTCTCGAGTATTCGCAGCTGAGTTGTCGATTCAACCACACCTGAAAGACTTAATATCTGCAGAAAAATATTTAGTAGAAAAGTAGTATGGAAGTAACACTAACGGTAGCAAAAGTAACATTAGCAGTTTTATAGTGATTGTAACAGTAGCAGCGGAGAAGTAACTAAGCAAGGATTAATATGTGGAAAGCTCGTAGGCAATGGATCGGTGATGGATAATTATGTTAGATAGCATTCATCATGCAATAGTTATAACATAGGGTGACACAGAACTAGCTCCAATTCATCAATGTAATGTAGGCATGTATTCCATATATAGTCATACGTGCTTATGGATAAGAACTTGCATGACATCTTTTGTCCTACCCTCCTATGGAAGCGGGGTCCTAATGGAAACTAAGGGATATTAAGGCCTCCATTTAATAGAGAATCGGACCAAAGCATTATCACTTAGTGAATACATGAACTCCTCAAACTACGGTAATCATCGGAAAGAATCCCAGTTATTGTCACCCTGGGGGATGCGGATCATAACTCGTAATAGGTGTCTACAACTTGCAAGATAGGAGAACACACACACACACACACACACACACATATATATATATATTTATGAAAACACAATAGGTTTAGATCTGAAATCATGGCACTCGGGCCGTAGTGACAAGCATTAAGCATAGCAAAGTCATAGCAACATCAATCCCAGAACATAGTAGATACTAGGGATCAAACACTAACAAAACTAACTCGATTACATGATAAATCTCATCCAACCCATCACCGTCTAGCAAGCCTACAACGGAATTACTCACAAACAGCAAAGAGCATCATGGAATTGGTGATGAAGGATGGTTGGTGATGACGATGGCGTCGATTTCCCCTCTCCAAAGCCCAAAATGGACTCCAGATCTGGTCTCCCGAGGAAGAACACGAGGTGGCGGCAGCTCCGTATCTTGAAACGCGATGAACTCTTCTCCTTTATTTTTTCTCAGCGAATAGGGTTATATGGTGCTGGAGATGAGGTCGGAAAAGGCACAGGGGACCCACAAGCCTGCTAGGCACAACCAGGGTGTGGCTGCACCTAGCAGGCTTGTGGCCTACAGGTGTCCCCCCTCTGGTTGATTCTTACGCCAGTATTTTTATCAAATCCAAAAATATTCTTCATAAGTTTTCAGGACAATCCGAGAACTTTTATTTCTGCACAAAAATAAGACCAAGGCAATTCTGCTAAAAATAACATCAGTCGGACTATTTCCATTCAAATCATGCAAATTAGAGTCCAAAACAAGGGCAAAAGAGTTTGGAAAAGTGGATAGGATGGAGACGTATCAACTCCCCCAAGCTTAACCCATTGCTTGTCCTCAAGCAGTTCAGTTGATAAACTGAAAGTGATAACGAAGAACTTTTACAAACTTTGTTTGATCTTGTTGTTGTAAATACGTCTAACTGATGTTCGGATTTTCAGCAAAGATCATGGACTAACCACGTCCACAATAACATTTAGGTCTCACATTTACTTATATCAATGACATAATAAACTAGAAAGCAATAATAATAACTCTTGGATGACAACACTTTTTCAAAACAATCATGATATAATATGACAAAGTGGTATCTCGCTAGCCCTTTGTGAGACCGCAAAACATAAATGCAGAGAACCTCTAAAGAACAAGGACTGACTAGACATTGTAATTCACGGTGAAAGAGATCCATTCATGCTCATACTCAATATCAATTAACATCAAAGCATACAAATGACGGTGGTGCTCTCTAACTGGTGCCTTTTATAAGAAGATGATGACTCAACAATAAAGTAAATGGAAAGGCCCTTCACAGAGGGAAGCATTGATTTGCAGAGGTGCCAGAGATCAAGTTTTTAAAACAGAGATGAATAATAATTTTTGAGCGCTATGCTTTCATTGCTCACATAATGACCAAGAGATTTTCAACATATTCCATGCTACATACATTATAGGCGGTTCCCAAATAGAATGATAAAGTTTTTACTCCCCCCTTCACCAATCAGTCACACTCCACGGCGAGCCGAATCCACGGGTACCGTCCATACAAACACAGTTAGGGGAGTTTTGTTTAATTAGATTTTTCTTTTATTTAGAGCATGGAACTGGGCATCCCGATTACCAGCCACTTTCTCATGAATGATAGTGAATCAACACATATCGTGAGAATAACCCACCTAGCATGGAAGCTACTGACAACCCCCAGTCGCCACATGAGCGATTTGGGCATACAAAACAGAATGTTTATTTGAAGGTTTAGAGTTTGGACATGCAAATTTACTTGGAACGGCAGGTAAATACCGCATATAGGTAGGTATGGTGGACTCATATGGAACAACTTTGGGGTTGAGGAATTGGATGCACATGCAGTATTCCCGCTTAGTACAAGTGAAGGCTCGCAAAAGACTGGGAAGCGACCAACTAGAGAGCGACATAGTCATCAACATGCTTTGAGATTAAACAACATTGAATGAAAGCATCAGTAGGATATAAAAAACATAAATATCGTTGAGACTATGTTGATTTTGTTTCAACTACATGCATGAATATGTGCCAAGTCGAGCCACTTGAATCGTTCAGAGGAGGATACCATCCCATCATACTACATCACAACCATTTTAATATGCATGTTGGCACCCAAAACAAACCATTATCCACTCTTAGTTAATTAAGCATGGTATGAATAACTATAATCTTTAATTTTCATTGCAAATATGTTTCATCCATGATGAACTGAATTCAGAACGATGATCTAATCATATTTACAAAAACAAGAGTTCATACCAGCTTTTCTCCATCTCAATATTTTCATCAAATATCGTCATTATTGCCTTTCACTTGCACGACCGAACGGTGTGGATAATAATAAGAGTGCATGTGCATTGGACTAAGCTGGAATCTGCAAACAATAAATCAAAGGAGAAGACAACATAACATGGGCTCTCTAATAAGTAAACAATAATGCATATGAGAGCCACTCGACATTTTCATTGTGGTCTTCTCCTTACGACCCAAAGAAAGAAAGATCAAAACAAGAACGAGAAAACTATTTACACGGCAAAGCTCCCAACAAACAAAAGAAGAACAAAAAATATTTTTGGTTTTTTAATGCTACAACTAAGCAATTAGAAAATAAAGCTAGAACATTTTTTTTGTATTTTTCTCAAAGTTAATAAAACACACAAGAAGAAAGCGAAACAAGGGAATAAACTACTATGGATAGTACAATGAAAAAGTATGAACACCAACTGCTTAAAAATAAGTGTGTGAACATGAATGTAAAGTCGGTGAGAAATGCATACTTCCCCAAGCTTAGGCTTTTGGCCTAAGTTGGTCTATGGCCATGGCTGGCCCTGATAATATTCGAAGTCATAGTTGGGGTTGTACTGGGCTGCGGCGGCTACTGCCTGAACGACTACAGCATGAAGGCGAGCTGATTCTGAGCTCCTCTCGTACTCGTCTGCCTCCTCTCCGGTTATAAGGTATCTCTATTTCTTCTGAAAGTTAAAGAAGGCAGGAGCAGGAAGGGTAACATGGACAGCATGCTGTTTGTAAAAAATTAGTCGGTACTGGAGAGATTGTTCATTCCTTTCGAGAAATTGAAAACGTACCAAAGCCTCATAATCAAGAAAAGTAGGTGGTAACTCAATATCATTTCTGCGTATGGGTACCCCAAGATAATTAGCTACACGAGTGGCATAAATCCCACCAAAGAAATCTCCATCCTTAGCATTGTTATGCAACCTTCTAGAAATAATGGCTCCTAAGTTATATCGCCTTTAGCCCATTACTACACTCTTAGGAATACTAAGATCGGTTGCACAAAGGTGGCTATGCTCACTTTTACCGTTAATACATCTACATATGAGTAGAGCAAAATAATGTATGGCAGAAAAGGGAATGCTCCCCATGGTAGCGTGTGTAATATTTTTAGTTTCTCCGACGGTAATGCTAAAAAGAAAATCATTATATTCATTTTTGTGTGGATCACTATAGATGCCCCATTGTGGAATTTTGCAAGCATGATTCAAATCCTCTATGTCCAAAGTATATGATTTGTCATAAAGGTCAAATATAACGGAAGGTTTATTATGATTGAGCAAAAATACAAACCTCTGCACGAAAGAATCCGTGAGTTGATAGTATTGCTTGCATTTGTCCGACACAAATTCCTCAAGGCCAACATTTCTTGTGTACGGGTAAATTTCTTCCTTGAAATTGGCATCACTCATGAATTTATTTGATGGTCATTCACAAGGTCGTACTTGTGCTTCCCTCAGTGGTTCAAGGTCAGGCTCATGTATCGCTAGTCTCGGGGCCTTCTTGCTTGATGAACCCCCTTGAAACACCTTCCTCAACATTTCTTTATTTTCTGAAAAATTCTGAAATTTTTAGTGACTCAAAATAAAGGTGAACAAAACTCAACAAAACTCATAGCAACTACTCCCTCAAGTGCCTAGAGGCTATATCATGCATCAAAACTACTTGGGACCATATAAATTTGACATGCAAGCTCAAGAACAAGGTCACCACAGCAGCAAAAATTTGCAATATATAAAGCAGAAGAACAAAAACTAATTGGACCATTGGAGGAGTCACGTACCGAAGAACAATCTCCCAAAACAGTTTTATGAATGAAGCTTTGAACAAGGAGATCGAAAATGGCAGCAAAATGAGCTAGAACACGGGTTTGGGCAATGGGAGGATTTTTTTTGGAGGAAGATGAAGTGGATGGGTGCTGGAATAAGTGGTGGGGGGCCACGTGGGACCCACAAGCCTACTACACGCGGCCAGGGGGTGGTCGCGCCTTGTGAGCTTGTGGCTCACTAGTGGAGCCCCCTGCAGTGTGCTCAGTGCCAGATATTTTTAAATATTCCAGAAAAAAAATTATACTACATTTTCACAGCATTTGAAAAACTTTATTTCCAGTTCACTTTTTATTGCAGAGAAAACTCATAAAACAGGAAAATAATAGGATTCTTACTTAATTTCATCTAGCTAATAGAAAGTAAAAGTTGGGTACAGAAAGTTGTGCTTTCTAAATTCATCCATCTCATGCTCATCAAAAGGAATCCATCAATAAGGTTGATGAAGTCTTATTAATAAACTTCTTTCGAATAACATGAAACCAAAGAATTTTTGAATAATAATAAATTACCTCAATGGGGATATGTATATCCCCAACAATAAGTATATCATATTTCTTCTTGACGGTGGAAAGAGGGAATTCAAAGTCTCCAATAATAATCGTTGGAATTTTTTCAATGGAGTTGATACTGTGAACTTCAGGTTGTTTCTTCGGAAAGTGTACCGTATGCTCATTACCATTAATATGAAAAGTGACATTGCCCTTGTTGCAATCAATAACAGCCCCTACAGCATTCAAAAAGGGTCTACCAAGGATGATCGACATACTGTCATCCTCGGGAATGTCGAGAATAACAAAGTCCGTTAAGATAGTAGCATTTGCAACTATGACAGGTGCATCCTCACAAATACCGATAGGTAGAGCAGTTGATTTATCAGCCATTTGCAAAGAGATTTCTGTAGGTGTCAACTTATTCAAATCAAGTCTATGATACAAAGAGAAAGGCATAACACTAACACCAGCTCCCAAATCACATAAAGCAGTTTTAACATAATTCCCCTTAATAGAGCATGGTATAGTTGGTATTCCTGGATCTCCTAATTTCTTTGGTATTCCACCCTTAAAAGTATAATTAGCAAGCATGGTGGAAATCTTCCTTCTATTAGTCACAATATCTTTCATGTACTTAGCATAAGGAGACATTTTCAGAATATCAGTCAAGCGCATACGCAAAAAGACAGGTCTAAGCATTTCAACAAAGCGCTAAAATCCTCATCATCCTTTTTCTTAGATGGTTTAGGAGGAAATGGCATGGGTTTCTGAACCCATGGTTCTCTTTCTTTGCCATGCTTCCTAGCAATAAAGTCTCTTTTGTGATATCTTTTATTCTTAGGTTGTGGGTTATGAAGATCAACAACAGGTTCAATCTCCACATCATTATCATTACTAGGTTGAGTATAAACATGAGCATCAAAATTAATATTATCACTAGGCTCATGTTCATCACCAGATTGTGTCTCAGCATCAGAAACAGAAATATCATTTGGGTTTTCAGGTGTGTCTATAACAAGTTCACTAGCAGCATGGAAAGTTCTATCATCATCCTTATTCCTCTTATTACTGGAATGACTTGGTACATCAATATTACCCCTTTGAGAATCTTGCTCAATTCTCTTAGGGTGGCCCTCAGGATACAAAGGTTCCTGAGTCATTCTTCCACTTCTAGTCATAACTTTAACAGAATGATCATTGTTCCTACTATTCATCTCATTAAGCAAATCATTCCGTGCCTTAAGTACTTGTTCTACTTGAGTAGTTACCATGGAAGCATGTTTACTGATAAGTTTAAAATCATTGATAGTTCTACTCATATAATCACCTAAGCGATCAAGCATGAAAGCATTATGTTTCAATTGTCTGCTAACATAAGCATTAAAAATTTCTTGCTTAACAACAAAATCATCAAACTCATCCAAGCATTGGCTAGTAGATTTATTATAAGGAATATTGCTTTCATCAAATATACAAAGAGAATTTACCTCTACTACCTGTTTCGGGTTATTAAGACCATGTATTTCTTCAATAGGTGGCAGATTCTTAACATCTTCAGCTTTAATACCCTTCTCATTCATAGATTTCTTTGCCTCTTGCATATCTTCAAGACTATGAAATAGAATACCTCTTTTCTTTGGAATTGGCTTCGGAGGTGGTTCGGGAATAGTCCAATCATTATCATTGCTCAATATATTATTCAATAGTATTTCAGCTTGTTCAATAGTTTGTTCCCGGAAAACACAACCAGCACAACTATATAGGGGGTCCCTAGAAGCATCGGTTAGTCCATTATAAAAGATATCAAGTATTTTATTTTTCTTGAGAGGATGGTCAGGCAAAGCCTTAAGTAATTGGAGAAGCCTCCCCCAAGCTTGTGGGAGACTCTCTTCTTCTATTTGCACAAAGTTAAATAATTCTTGCAAGTCAGCTTATTTCTTATGGGCAGGAAAATATTTTTCAAAGAAGTGATAAATCATATCCTGGGGGCTACGCACACAACCAGGAGCAAGATAATTAAACCATATCTTAGCATCACTCTTTAACGAGAAAGGAAACAACTTAAGGATATAATAGTAACGATATTTTTCCTCATGAGTAAATAGGGTGGCTATATCATTCAGTTTAGTAAGATGCGCCACAACTGTTTCAGATTCATAACCATGGAAAGGATTAGATTCAACCAAAGTAATTAACTCAGGAGCAATAGAGAATTCACAATCCTTATCAGTAACAAAGATAGGTGAAGTAGAAAACTTAGGATCATATTTCATTCTAGCATTCAAAGATTTTTCTTACCGCTTGCATAGTAATTTCTTAAGATCATCTCTATCATTACAAGAAAGTCCCTATCTACCTCTCCTTTCATAACATAACCCTCAGGAATATCACGCAATTCATATCTAGGAGAGCTAGGTCTAGCAGGTGTTTCATCAGTTTCAGAAGTATCATAATTCTCAGCATTGACTCTAGCAATTTGTTCATCAAGAAATTCACCCAGTGGCACAATATTATCAAGCAAAGGATCATCATAAGTATCATGCATAGAAGAAGTGGCATCATCAATTACTTGCGACATATCAGAATTACTAGTAGGTGGTGGGGTCGCGAACTTACTCATAATAGAAGGTGAATCAAGTGCAGAGCTAGATGGAAGTTCCTTACCTCCCCTCATAGTAGAGGAATAGATCTTGGTTTTTGGAACTTTTAGATTCTTCATAGTGATCAAAAAATATAAAGCCCAAGTGACTCAGAGAATAGAGCTATGCTCCCTAGCAACGGCGCCAGAAAAAGGTCTTGATAACCCACAAGTATAGGGGATCGCAATAGTTTTTGAGGGTAGAGTATTCAACCCAAATTTATTGATTCGACACAAGGGGAGCCAAAGAATATTCTCGAGTATTCGCAGCTGAGTTCTCAATTATACCACACCCGAAAGACTTAGTATCTGAAGCAAAGTATTTAGTAGCAAAGTAGTAACGGTAACGGTAGCAAAAGTAACACTAGCAGTTTTATAGTGATTGTAACAGTAGCAGCGGAGAAGTAACTTAGCAAGGATCAATATGTGGAAAGATCATAGGCAATGGATCGGTGATGGATAATTATGTTAGATAGAATTCATCATGCAATAGTTATAACATAGGGTGACACCGAACTAGCTCCAATTCATCAATGTATTGTAGGCATGTATTCCATATATAGTCATACATGCTTATGGAAAAGAACTTGCATGGCATCTTTTGTCCTACCCTCCCATGGCAGCGGGATCCTAATGGAAAATAAGGGATATTAAGGCCTCCTTTTAATAGATAACTGGACCAAAGCATTAGCACTTAGTGACATGAAGTCATCAAACTACGGTAATCGCCGGAAAGAATCCGAGTTATTGTCACCGTGGGGGATGCGGATCATAACTCGTAATAGGTGTCTGCAAATTGCAAGATATGATCAACAACACATATATATTCATGAAAACATAATAGGTTCAAATCTGAAATCATGGTACTCGGGCCCTGGTGACAAGCATTAAGCATAGCAAAGTCATAGCAACATCAATCTAAGAACATAGTGGACACTAGGGATCAAACCCTAACAAAACTAACTCGATTACATGATAAATCTCATCCAACCCATCACCGTCCAGGAAGCCTACGATGGAATTACTCACGAACGGCGGAGAGCATCATGGGATTGGTGATGAAGGATGGTTGGTGATGACGATGGCGTCGATTTCCCCTCTTCGGAGCCCAAAACGGACTCCAGATCTAGTCTCCCGAGGAAGAACAGGAGGTGGCGGCGGCTCCGTATCGTGAAACATGATGGACTCTTCTCCCTTTGATTTTTTTTCTCAGCGAATAGGGTTATATGGAGCTGGAGATGAGGTCGGAGGAGCCACAAGGGCCCCACAAGCCTCCTAGGCACGGCCAGGGGGTGGCCGCGCCTAGCAGGCTTGTGGCCTGTAGGTGGGCCCCTCTAGTTGATTCTTGCACCAGTATTTTTTATTAAATCCAAAAATATTCTCCGTAAATTTTCAGGACAACCCGAGAACTTTTATTTCTGCACAAAAATAACACCAAGGCAATTCTGCTGAATACATTGTCAGTACGGGTTATAGTTCCATTCAAATCATGCAAATTAGAGTCCAAAACAAGGGCAAAAGTGTTTGGAAAAGTGGATACGATGGAGACATATCAACCGCCTAGTTGGTGCTTTATAAGAGAAGATGGAGACTCAAATAAATGTAAAAATTGCATACAGTAAATAGATAGGCCCTTCGCAAAGGGAAGTAGGGATTTGTAGAGGTGCGAGAGCTCAAAGTTTAAATTGAGAGAGAAAAATATTTTGGGTGGCATGCTTTTCCTTTGAATGGAAACGTCCGAGAATTTTCAATACCTTTCCATGCTAGATATATAATAAGCGGTTCCCAAACAGAAAATAAAGTTTGTTCCCTTTTCCCCCCATTCTTTCATAGTCCATGGCTAGTCGTATCCACGGGTACCATCCATACCAACACTTTGCAAGGAATTTCTTATTTCACAACATAAAGTAAATTTCTTTTTGATTTCAGGACTGGGCATCCCTATTACCGTTGTACTCTTGTGCAATGAAAAGTGAGAAAACACTCATCTTAATAATAACAAATCTAGCATGGAAAAATATCGGTCACCCCCTTCCGCTTCATGAGCGGTACGAGCACACAAAAATGTAATTCATTTTGAAAATTAGAGATGGCACATACAAATTTGCTTGGAATAGCATGGAAATTAAGCAACTGGAGAAGCCTCCCCAAGCTTGTGGGAGACTGTCTTCTTCAATTTGCACAAAGTTAAATATTTCATGTAAGCCGGCTTGTTTCTTATGAGCAGGAAAATATTTTTCAGAGAAGTAGTAAATCATATCCTGGGGACTATGCACACAACCAGGAGTAAGAGTATTGTACCATATATTAGCACGACCCTTTAACGAGAACAGAAATAACTTGAGAATATAATAGCAGCGAATCTTCTCATCATGAGCAAATAGGGTGGCTATATCATTCAACTTAGTAAGGTGTGCTACCACAGTTTCAGTTTCATAGCCATGGAAAGGATCGGATCCAACCAAAGTAATTAACTCTGGGTCGACAGAGAATTCATAATCCTTATCGGTAACAAAGATAGGTGAAGTAGCAAACTTAGGGTCACATTTCATTTTAGCATTCAAAGTCTTTTCTTTATACTTGCATAGTATTTTCTTAAGATCATTTCTATCCTTACAAGCAAAAATCTCCCTAGTTATTTCTCCATCCAAAGCATAACCTCCAGGTATCTTAGGCATTTCAAATATAGGAGAGCTAGGCCTATTAGGTGTTTCATAATCATCAGTTTCAAAGATCTCATCGGTTTCATCAGTTTCAATGATTTCATTCTCTCTAGCTCTAGCAATTTGTTCATCAAGAAATTCACCTAATGCCACAGTATCATCAAGCATGGTACTAGTATAATCATAAGCATCATTCATAGCATAAGTACCATCATCAATATCATGATTAATAGCATGTGGTGGTGTTGCAAACTTACTCATAACAGAAGGTGAATCAAGTGTAGAGTGTGATGGCAGTTCCTTACCTCCCCTCGTAGTTGAGGGAAAAATCTTGGTTTTAGTATCCTTCAGATTCTTCTTAGTGATAAATTGATATAAATCCCAAGTGACTCAACAAATATAGCTATGCTCCCGGCAACTGTGCTAGAAAAATGTCTTGATAACCCACAAGTATAGGGGATCGCAACAGTTTTCGAGGGTAGAGTATTCAACCCAAGTTTATAGATTCGACACACGGGGAGACAAAGAATATTTGAGAGTATTAGAAATTGAGTTTTCAATTCAACCACACCTGGAGATAAATATCTGTAGCAAGGTGATCAGTAGCACAGTAATATGATAGGTTGATAGCAGTAGTAATAGTAACAGTAGCGGTAATAGTAGCAATAGTGATTTTGTACCAAGTGCAATAGTAAGGGCAGTAGTAGTAACTTAAAGAGAACAATAAGTGGAAATCTCATAGACACTGGATCGGTGCATTCGTTAGATGATATTCATCATATAACAGTTATAACCTAGGTCGACACAGAACTAGCTCTAGTTCGTCAATGTAATGTAGGCATGTATTCCGTATATAGGCCCTATTTGTTTGGGCTTTATCTTTGGTTTTTGCAGCTTTTCCACTTTGGCTAAAAAGCCACAAAAGCTCATAAATAGGTGCTTTTGGAGCTTTTATGGCTTTTGGAGCCAAATATTGTTATATTGATTCATGAAAAGCCATAAAGCTACAAAAGCACCTATTTAGGAGCTTTTGTGGCTTTTTGGCCAAAGTGGAAAAGCTGTAAAAGCCGAAGCTAAAGTCCAAACAAATAGGGCCATAGTCATACGTGCTTATGGAAAAGAACTTGCATGACATATTTTGTCCTACCCTCCCGTGGCAGCGTGGTCCATAAGGAAACTAAGGGATATTAAGGCCTTCTTTTAATAGAGAACCGGAACAAAGAATTAACACTTAGTGAATACATGAACTCCTCAAACTACGGTCATCACTGTTAAGTATCCTGATTTTTGTCACCCCGGGGTTGACAGAGCATAACACATAATAGGCGCATATGACTAGGCAAGATCGGATGAAGAACATAGATATAATGATGATAACAGAAATGGTTCAGATCTGAAATCATGGCACTCGGTCCCTACTGACAAGCATTAAGCATGGCAAAGTCATAGCAACATCAAGCTTAGAACATAGTGGATACTGGGGATCAAGCCCTAACAAAACTAACTTGATTACATCATGAATCTCATCCAACTCCTCACCGACCAGCAAGCCTACGAAGGAATTACTCACTCCCGGTGGGGAGCATCATGGAATTGACGATGAAGAAGGGTTGGTGTTGACGAAGACCGAAGATCCCCCTCTCCGAAGCCCCAAACGAACTCCAGATATGGCCTCCCGATGAAGAACAGGAGGTGGTGGTGGCTCTGTATTGTGAAACGCGATGAAACTTTCTCTCTGAATTTTCTCCCGAAATTTAGGATTTTATAGCGCTTGAATTAGAGTTAGAGGGCCCATGAGTTGGGACGTCCACTAGGCCATGCCAGGGGGCCTGGTGCATCCTGGTGGAGCGTGCCCGCCCAAGGGCCCATCTCAGGTGGCTTATGGCTCCAAAATTCCTTATATATTCCAAAACAATTCTCCAAAAAAAATCATTCCATTCCGAGAACTCTTATTTCCGCACAAAAAAGAAGACCATGATCGTTATGCTGAAAACCATGTCAGTCCAGGTTAGTTTCATTAAAATCATGCATATTAGAGTCCAAAACAAGAGCAAACGTGTTAGGAAAAGTAGATACGTTGGAGAGGTATCAAACATCAAGTCCCCTTTACTCCCGTACGTAAAGAACCCCCTTACTCGGGTGTAAGCTTCTGTCACTCTAGCCACCCACTATAAGCGAATCATGAACATATTGCAACACCCTCCAGCATGAATCTTTCACGTGTGTGCCTCATGAGAAGCACCTTAGGACAACACGAAAGTAAACCACACAACTCAAACAATCAAGATCATCAATCAACCCATAGGACAAAAAGGAACAACTCAAACATCATAGGATAGCCAGACATCATTGGATAATAATATATAGCATTAAGCACCATGTTCAAGTAGGGGTTACAATGGGATGCGGGAGAGTGGACCGCTGTATATAGATGAGGGAAGGTGATGGTGTCGGTGATGAAAGCACCGCCGGTGTAAATCGCCATCATGATGGATGCCCCGGCGGTGCTCTGATGCCACCGGGAGAGAGGGGAGGGAGCCCCTTCTTTCTTCTTCTTCCTTGGCCTCCTCCCTAGGTGGGAGGAGGGTTTCCCCTCTGGTCCATGGCCGCCATGGCTCCAGGAGGACGGCAACCCCTCCGAGATTGGATCTCTCTCTTTGTTTCTCACCAGTTTTCGCGATTGTTTTTGGATCCCTTCACCATTTCTTAAATATCCGAAGATCCGTAACTCCGACCGGGCCAAAAATTTTGAGGGGACTTTGTCGCGAAAATATATTTCTTGTGCCAGAAGAAGAGCCTCAACCGACCTAAGGACTGGCTACAAGCCATCTAGCCACACCCTCTAGGGGCGCGACCGGCTGGCTTGTGGGGCCCTCGGGCATCGTCTTGCGTTGATTCTGACTATCAAAATTCACATATATTCCAAAATAAATCTCCATAAAGTTTTATTGCATTTGGACTTTGTTTGATATAGAATTTCTGTGAAACCAAAAACACACAAAAAATAGGAACTCACATTGGGCACTGGGTAAGTAAGTTAGTCCCAAAAATATTATAATTTTTTTCCAAAAGTATATGAAAGTTGTAGAATATTGGCATGAAGCAATCAAAATTTATAGATACGACAGAGACGTATCAGTATCCCCAAGCTTAATTCCTGCTTGTCCTTGTGTTGGTAAATGATAAACATATAATTTTTGATGCGGAATGCTACCTAACATAATCTTGAACAAATGTCTAATCATGTCATGAATATTAAGATACAAGTGATTCAAGGCAACAGTCTGACGAAAAGACATCCATACTCAGGTTTTTACTAGGAACAATCATGTCCTTTCAAAATACCAATGCCAAAGAATGTTATACCTACAAAATCATATAGCCTGCCATGCTTGGTATTCCTAGCATAAAGTATAAATCATGAGCACATGGTAAACTTTGTATATGAAGAACATGGTGCCACTTTGAGGCACATGTGTGGTAAAGGATAGTAGCAAAGTCCCTTATCTCTTTTTCTCTCATTTTATTATTTTATTATTTTCATGGTGGGCTTTTCTCTTCTTCTTTTTTCTCTTTTGCCTCCCCATTCATAATTTCTTTATATGGTGGGCTCATTTGGCCTCCACCATTTTTATTTTATTTTTCGTCCGGAGTCTTAACCCAATTTGTGGGCGAATCATAGTATCCATCATCCTTTCCTCACTGGGACAATACTCTAATACTGATGATCATCACACTTTTATTTACTTACAACTCGATATGAAAAACTGATAGGATGATATGACTCTATATGAATGGCTCTCGCAGGGTACCAAGATGTGCAATGATCTAGCATAGCAAAATATATCAAAAAATGGACAAGCCATGTAAATATCATGCTATCTATCTTATGATCATGCAAAGCAATATGAAAATGGAAGTACAAGTCATATGAAGTGATGGTGGAAGTTGCATGGCAATATATCTTGGGATGGCTATGGAAATGCCATGATAGGTAGGTATGGTGTTTGTTTTGAGGAAGATATAATGAGGCTTATGTGCAAAAGAGCGTATGATGTCACGGGGTTTGGATGCACCGGCGAAAGTTGCATGATACCGAAGAGGCTAGCAAAATATGAATAGGTGAGATTGCGTATGTCCATGGATTCACATTAGTCATAAAGAACTCATGTACTTATTGCAAAGTTTTATTACTTTTTATCACAAATCAAAGTACTACTCGCATGCTCCTAGGGAGGATGTTGGGAGGAGTTAACCATCGTGCGCCCCCGACTCAACATCACAAAGGATTTCAGTCAAGGATAAATTATGCTCCAACTTCATCACATAACTAGAGACTATACGTGCATGCTTCGGGAATCACAAACCTTAACATCAATATTGTTACTAATCCATAGTCATCAACTAGTGCACCCACATATCACTATGTTATGTTGCAAAATTATTTCAGGGAATCAAACATATCATATTGAGTGATCTACAAGTTTTATGTAGGATTTTATGACTAACCATGTGAATGAACAATTCCCGTTGACTCTCTAAATACGTATAAGTGAGGCATGAGAGTTTAATTCCTTCTAAAAAAATACCTGTACATTCTTAATAAATATAAGTGAACCAAAAGAGCATTCTACAAATAACGGTTTTCTATATGTAGAGAAACAGGCAACCAACTTCAGATGATATAAGTGAAGCACATGAAGCATTCTATAAGGCCATACTCAAAAGATATAAGTGAAGTGCAAAGAGCATTCTATAAATCAACCATGGACTTTCCCAAACCAGCATGCTGCATTTATAAAAGGAAAATAAAAGGCATACAATGCTGTGAGAATTTACGCATATCATGTGAACAAAATAAAAACCGAAACATACCGATAGTTGTTGAAGAAGAAAGATGAGATGCCTTCGGGGGCATTCCCAAGCCTAGATGCTTGAGTCTCCTTGAATATTTACTTGCGGTGCCTTGGGAATCCCCAAGATTGAGCTTTTTCCTCTCCTTATACTTATCATATCAATACCTCCTCGATCTTCGAACACTTCATCCACACAAAACTTGACAAAACTTTTATTAGAAACGCTAGTAAATAATTATAAATTCTCATCATGTCCTGCCATAGCATTATTGCATAATTATAATATAACATTACCCACTATACTCTATCACAATACGGCTTACAAGTCAATGAGGCTCAACAACAAATCAAACATAAGCACGCAAAACAACTATAACATCAATCTATGAAAAACAGGACAGTCTGTAAAGATCTGTTTGGTTATTATACTTATGTAACTCATTTTTTTTGAAAAAAATAGGAAATAATAAAGAATTTGCATAAATGTACTGTGTAAAAAAATTAGAAACTTTTGACGTTCCAGTAAAATATGAAAAATCAAGCACTACAGACACAGTTTATGTTTTTACACAACACATATCAAACAAGGAATTTAAACATCCTAAAGGTAATTCTTGGCACATTATTTTTATAATACAATGAATTTATACAAGGGGGAATTATTTTTGTTGAAATTTTTATGTAATCAAGATTCAGAAAGTTTCCATGGGCATGAACAAAGTTCAAGGCTAGCCCCCACTTCAACGATGTTCGCCTTTCTCACTTTCACTTCTCTTTTTGAAAAAGTTTTAAGTTACCCCCTTTATTTTTTGTTTTTAATTATTTTAAAAGCACACAACATGAATAGATGACTCTCTAAAACTTCCGGCTTGTCTCCCTGACAGTGCTTTCTTTAAAGCCATTAAGCTAGGCATATAGTGATCAAGTAATTGATCCACCCGGATCCCAAGGTATATCGAAGCCGATTTTAATTAAAAATGATTTGTAATTAAGTAGTGAGAATAAAGTGATATATATATATATATATATATATTGTGACAACGAAACATAACTCTCTTCCTATGCATTGGCATGTCATACAATACAATTCATGCACATCAAGTAAAGACCAATACATAGCATAAGTAGTTTCTTGCAATTTTATAGTATTGGAAACATAGAGAGGTGAAGATTTGGTTCCTCTCTCATAATAATTACAAGTAGGAGCAGAAAGAATTTTCATGTTATATTCATCAAAATCATCATGTGTGATAGTAAAACACAACCCATCAATATAATCCTTAATAGGTGCAAACTTCTCCGATATAGCGTATGGGAGATTTCAAAAAGATAATAGGACTATCATGTGTGGGTGCAATAACAACAATTTCATGCTTAACATAAGGAACTATAGCAAGTTCATCTCCATAAGCATAGTTCATATTAACACCATGGCCACAAGTATAACAAGCATCAAGTTCATCAAAAAGGGATATTTCAAACGAATCCAAGGGATCATAGCAATCATCCTAGCATTCATCCTTCGGTATGTGATACGTCCATTTTGCATCATGATTTATATAGATATTTATTGCATTATGTTCTGTTATTACACATTTTGGTACAATACTTATGCCTTTTCTCTCTTATTTTACAAGGTCTACATGAAGAGGGAGAATGCCGGTAGCTAGAATTCTAGACTGGAAAAGGAGCAAATCTGATATACCTATTCTGCACAACTCCAAAAGACGTGAAAATCTATGGAGAATTATTTTGGAATATATAAAAATACTAGGCGACAAAAATACATCAGGAGGCCCACTAGGGAGCCACAAGCCTGCTGGCCACGGCCACCCCCTCGTCGCGGCTAGTGAGCTTGTGGCCCAACTGGCAGCCCTCTGGTGCCCATCTTCTGGTATATGGAGGGTTTCATCGAGGAAAAAATCATAATAGACCTTTCGGGATGAAGCGCTGCCGTCTCGAGGCGTAACTTGGGCAGAACCAATCTAGAGCTTCGGCAGGGCGATCCTGCCGGTGAAACTTCCCTCCGGGAGGGGGAAATTGAAGCCATCCTCATCACCAACGATCCTCTCATCGAGAGGGGTTCAATATCCATCAACATCTTCATCAGCACAATCTCCTCTCCAAAGCCTAGTTCATCTCTTGTATCCGATCTTTGTTTCAAAACCTCAGATTGGTACCTGTGGGTTGCTAGTAGTGTTGATTACTCCTTGTAGTTGATGCTAGTTGGTTTACTTGGTGGAAGGTTATATGTTCAAATCCTTGATCATCACTTATACTCCTCTGATTATGAACATGAATATGTTTTGTGAGTAGTTACGTTTGTTCATGAGGACATGGGATAAGTCTTGTCATAAGTAATCATGTGAATTTGGTATTCGTTCGATATTTTGATGAGATGTATGTTGTCTCTCCTCTAGTGGTGTTATGTGAACGTCGACTACATAACACTTCACCATTGTTTGGGCCTAGAGGAAGGCATTGGGAAGTAATAAGTAGATGATGGGTTGCTAGAGTGACAGAAGCTTAAACCCTAGTTTATGCGTTGCTTCGTAAAGGGTTGATTTGGATACACATGTTTCATGCTATGGTTAGATTTATCTTAATTCTTCTTTCGTAGTTGTGGATGCTTGTGGGAGGGGTTAATCATAAGTGGGAGGCTTTTCCAAGTAAGGACAACACCCAAGCACCAGTCCACCCACATATCAAATTATCAAAGTAGCGAACGCAAATCAAATGAGCATGATGAAAACTAGCTTGACATAAATTCCCATGTGTCCTCGGGAGTGCTTTGCTTTATATAAGAGTTTGTCCAGGCTTGTCCTTTGATATAAAAAGGATTGGTCCACCTTGCTGCACCTTTGTTACAATTGTTACTTGCTACCCATTACGAATTATCTTATCACAAAACTATCTGTTACCGATAATTTCAGTTCTTGCAAAGAATACCTTATTGAGAACCCCTTGTTATTTCAGTTCTTGCAAAGAATACCTTATTTGGAGTCCCTAGATATTTGATGACTGATGGTGGTTCACATTTTATTCATGGTGCTTTCCGTAAATTGCTCGCTAAATATGATGTTAATCATAGAGTTGCATCTCCTTATCATCCTTAGTCTAGTGGTCAAGTAGAATTGAGCAATAGAGAGATTAAATTGATTTTGCAAAAGACTGTTAATAGATCTAGGAATAATTGGTCTAAGAAACTTGATGATGTATTGTGGGCTTATAGAATTGCTTACAAAAATCCTATGGGTATGTCTCCATATAAGATGGTTTATGGTAAAGCATGTCATTTACCCCTAGAGCTAGAACATAAGGCTTATTGGGCAATCAAAGAGCTCAATTATGATTTCAAACTTGCCGGTGAGAAGAGATTATTTGACATTAGCTCACGTGATGAATGGAGAACCCAAGCCTACGAGAATGCTAAGTTGTTTAAAGAAAAGGTTAAGAGATGGCATGATAGAAGGATACAAAAGCGTGAATTTAAGGTAGGTGATCATGTCTTGCTATACAATTGTCTTTTAAGATTTTTTGCAGGACAACTTCTCTCTAAATGGGAAGGTCCTTACATCATCAAAGAGGTATACCGTTCCGATGCCATCAAGATTAACAACACCGATGGCACAAATCAGAAGGTGGTGAACGGTCAAAGAATCAAACATTATATCTCAGGTACTCCCATAAATGTTGAAACCAATATCATCAATACCATAACTCCGGAGGAGTACATTAGGGAGACTTACCAGAACGTTTCAGACTCCGGAAAGGAATAGGTACATGGTACGGTAAGTAAAAAGGCTCCAAAACTTTTTCTATGGCAATTTTCATATATTTTGGAATATTTACAAAATTAGGAAAATTTAAAGTAGTCTGAATAGTGCACGAGGAGGCGACAAGCCTGCTCGGTGCGACCACCCCCTGGCCGCGCCCCTGGGGCTTGTGGCCACCTCGTGCACCACCCGGACTCCGTTTTCTTGTGGCATACTCCTTCAGGTCGGTAAAAATTCATTATATAATCTCCTGAAGGTTTTGACTCTCGAATCATGACAATACCCCATGGTTTCTCTTTTGAGCTGTTTCTGTAGCAGATTTAGATCAACATGGCGTCCCCAACTGTTTCGAAGGACAAGTTCTTCGAGAAGGCCATCAGCCCCTACCTTGCGGAGGTGCTGCAACACCCTCAAACCATTGAGGTGCATGAGGGGATGCTGCACATCCGTGATGTGGAGGGGCCAAAGAAAACTGGAAGCATGGAGACAAGGCTCGAAGCAATGGAGCAACATGTCTTCAAGTGCCAAGGGATGGTGGAACGGGGACTCGACACTAATCAGATGATGATCGAGGAATTTACCCACAAACATAAGCTGGCCGCCAAGGACGTTGTGGATCACATCTTCAAGCTTTATGAGAGAATCGAGCACCTCCAAGCCCAGATCTACGACCTGCAAAACCAAAACTGTTCATTTGAGGATGAGTTTGGCTGCAGATTTAAGAGAATGAGGTTGGCTGCAGATTTCAGGATTTCGGAGACTCATTCATCCTTTTATAATGGTGAGCCTATGCCTTGGAAGATGGAGGACAAGCTTCCAACCTCATCAACAACTCCCACATCATCACCTCTGAAGCAAGACAACTACATACATGGGCATGGGCACTCCCCTTGGCTTGTGCCAAGCTTGGGGGAGGTGCCCCGATATCGTATCACCATCACATCTTTTATTTTTATTTGTATTTTCATCATGTTTTCTTAGTTCAATCCTTTTGGTTATACCTTGATCTAGTAGAATAAAGTTTTCGTGTGATCTAGTTGTGAGTCTTTGCTTTACGATTCCTCCTATGTAAGCAAGTCCGTGAGTTATATAATGAAAAGTGATTTTGAGTTGAGGGCCTTGCTTGGTATGATCTTAATCTTGAGAAAGATGAAGTAGAAATAAGTGTAGAATAAAAGCAAAGAGTACATATGAAAATCTTATGGGGAGTGATGACTTCACATATAAAAAGTATGTCGATTGAAACCTGTTGTGGGTTGACAAACATAGTTGTCTGTCATTGGGGAAATTAAAAGGAAGTAATAAAGAAAGGGAGGTTCACATATAAATATATTATCTTGGACATCTTTTATGATTGTGAGCACTCATTAAAATATTATATGTTAAGAAGTTGATGTTGGACAAGGAAGACAACATAATGGTTTATGTTTGCTTATTTCCGAATAGAAGTTATATTGTTATAGATCCCTCAACATGTGCTGCTTGCTTCCACCTATATCAACCAAAACTTCCGCACTAAGTAGAGATACTACTTGTGCATCCAAATACCCTTAACCTAGTTTTGCCATGAGAGTCCACCATACCTACCTAAGGATAGAATAAGATCCTTCAAGTAAGTTGTCATCGGTGAAAGCAATAAAAATTGCTCTCTAAATATGTGTGATCTATTAGTGTGAGGAAAATAAACTTTATACGAACTTGTGATAGGGAAGAAATAAAAGCGACGAACTGCATAATAAAGTTCTCTATCACAAGGGGCAATATAAAGTGACGTTCTTTTGCATTAAGAGACTGTGCATCCAATTATAAAAGCGCATGACAACCTCTACTTCCCTCTGCAAAGGGCCTATCTATTACTTTTATTTTCTAGTACTTACCTTTATGCAAGAGTCATGGTGATCTCTATCACCTTCGCTATTTTCGTCTTTATCTTCTGGAAAGTGTCACGTGTTGGGGAAAGATCTAGGCACATAACCTGTCCTCTAAGTCGCCCCGGGTCTGCCTTTATATAAGAGGTCAGGACCGTCGGGTCTACAATTGTTTAACTGAATCATGTTTACATCTCCGAATCTATCTCTATCTCCTCGTCCAAGTCATCCTTGAGACATCTTACACGTCCGGGTCTTCGTCATCCGGGCCGTCGTCCGGCCCACATCTTGAGCCGCCTATCATCTTGGGCCTCCAATTGATGGCTTCCCTTTTGGGCCGGCTCTCATGAATCAATAATACCGGCCGGAGCTTCCAAGCCGGGTCATATTACGGGGTTATATCCCCAACATTAGGCCCCAGGTTGAATTGATCTAGCTCACTTCATCCTTCTCTTTCGGTTTCTGAGAGTCGCCCGAGAATGACCCGGCATGACGTCACGGGATTAGCTGACGTATCACCAAATCTTTGCATTTAACCACTCACTCCGAGAATCGAGGCGTCCGCCTCAGTCAAACCGGTGTCGTCGCCTAGGATTTCGTGCCTTCCTTATTCCTTCATTAAATATGACCCGTGCGGGTCGAGGGCCCCACTCTTCCCGCTCTTGCACCCTTCGTCTTCTTCCTGTCGCCACCCCACGTCTTCAAGCTCCACTCCGGCGCCGTCGCACATTGTCCTCACCCTCGGCCGCTGCTTCACCCTGAACGGTCCAGAGCTTCGTCCGCCTCCGCCGTCGGCTCCGGTGAGTTCTTCTGCTCCCTAGATTACTGTCATCGCAGATAGGGTTCTCCGGTAGTTCCGCCGCCGCCGCTCAGGCTCCGGTGCCGCCGCCTGTGGGTGTGCTACGACGTCGTAGATGTCCTTTAGCATGTGCGTTCACTCCGCCGCCGCACGCGGGCTGGCCACGCGCAATGCGCGGACTGTGATGGCTGCGGCCCATTTTTCTTCCTTCCGATGTTCATCGCTAGGTCGGGGATAAACTTTATTTTCCATCTTTTGCAGATCCATAATTTCCGCCGTGATCTGTGAAAACTGTTTGAGTAGGACTTAGCCGATTTTCGATCGCCTTTCTCTTGTGAACCATTAGACTCCCTCCGTCTCTCATCAGCCGGGTCTTCCATATTATCCGTAGAACCCTTTAAACTGTAAGCCGTCGTGATCACTTGCTTTCGCTTGACTAGTCACTCATTTTACCTTGCACAACATTTTTAAGCCGTCAGTATGACACGCACCACCAACTCGTGCAACTGGGTCGGTTCTTGTGTTACTGAGGGACATTTGGCGGATCTTGTCGCAACGGGTACCCTTCCCCCAAAGGAGGTCATTCACTGGCGGGTTCCGGGTGATGAGACCCGCCCCGCACCTAGGAAGGGGGAAGTGGTAGTGTTTACGGATTATATTGAGCGAGGGTTCATACCACCCGGCTCCATGTTTTTCCGAGACATCCTTCATCTGTACAAGCTTCACCCTCAAGATTTGGCGCCAAACTCTGTTTCCAACATCTGTCATTTCCAAGTACTCTGCGAAGCCTACCTTCAGTCCAGGCCGTCTGTAGGTTTCTTCCGTGAATTCTTTTACGCCAACCGCCAGACGGAGTTCGAAAGTGGCCCGAGTCTGGAACTTGGAGGGATTACTATCCAGCACCGAAGGGGCATTATTTTTCCAGCTATCAGATGCCAAGCCACCCCAAGGACTGGAATAAAACTTAGTTTTACTGTAAGGATACGTCTCCTGAGACCGAACACCGCTTGCCGGGTTATCGCCCTTCCCAGCTGAGGACAAACACGGTGCTCCCTGACCGGCTCTCAGCCTCGGATCGTGCTAAATATGAGATGGCTCATGCCAGACTGAAGTCGCTCTTGGCCAATGGACTTATAGGAACAGATCTGATTTGCTGCTGGGTTGAATGGCGGATCATGCCTTTGAGCCGCAGGAGCCGGCTCATGCACAAATATGAAGGAAAATACGATAGCTCTTTGTGTTTCCCCAAGGTCACCTTGACTGAGGATGATATCTGCATGACCGTTCGGAGCCACGTTCATGAAGCCTCCAGCTCCTGCAGCACCATCGGCTTAGCGCCTTTCTGCATTACCAATCCAGCTCCTGCTGTAAGTTAACTTCTTTTCCATCCGTCGCTTGCATGTTATTTGTCCTTTGCTTGATTTATTATCTTCCCTCCGGGTTGCTTTGTGCAGGCCGACTCAGAATTCTGGAAAAAGGAGTATGTCCCTCCTCCGAAGGTGGCTAAGAAGAAAGCCGTGGCCAAGAAGCAAAAGAAAAGTGCCCCACAAGAGAACTGGCTTGAACAGCCGACCTCGTCGGATTTAGAGGTAAATTCTTGACTTGCTTGCTTGATCCCTTGCTCTTTCTGCTCTTTATTAATGTTTATTGTGTTCACAGGAAGAAGTGGAGACTAGCCACGCCAATGCTCCCAAGGTAACTTATATCTATTCCGACTCAGAATATTTCATCCAAAAGCCACGGCGGGTTGTTAGGAAATTTCCTCTTTCTCACCCTCTCGCTCATCTGGATCCCGATTTCTTCTTGAAAAAGCAATAGCAGACCGAACATCGCCAGACCCGGAGCACCGGCTCTAACGAGCTTGTGTCAGGGCTACCAAACTCGCCGGCTCCCAAGAAACGTCCTGCAGAGGTTTGTGTCTCTATCTTTCCTTTGGTTTTTCCTTTATGTTTTGGTGTCCTCTTATTTTCATGTCTTACTCTTTCAGAAGACCCCCTCTTCTGGTGACTCTTCAGCGTCGGTTATACCACCGCCAAAGATCAACCCGCTGTAAGTGTTCGAACGTCCGGCTGTTGATACAATATTAATTTCTTCAAATGTTGATCCTTTATCTTGCAGTGCTCAGGCGAAGCGCCGTAAAACCAATCATCCTTCCTCTGGCCCAGTCCTTCGAGACCAGGAACTCGAACAGCCGGACCTTGGACAACCGGACCTTGGACAGCCGGAAGAGGCTCCAGCAGAAGAAGCTCCGCCAGCTGCTTCCATAGAGCCGGCGGTGGATGATGTTACAATGGAGAGTCCTCCAAGGGCTCCTTCAAAGCCGGCCACTCCTGCCAAGACCCCCGCAACTCCGGATGTTATCATCACCGGATCAGCCCAAAAATCTCCTCCTCCAGAGCATGTATTGACCCGGCATATAGAGCCGGTTGAGGCCTCGCGGAAGCTCAACTTTGATTCCTCATATGAGAAGATGACAGCCGAAGAACTCCACTCTGGGTACATGAACCGGATTACCACCAGCCGGGATTTAGAACTTCGGTTGGTTGCTATGATGAAGACCAAGTATGAGGTACATCACTCTTCTCCTGCCATAACCTTTCCTAGCCCCCAAGAGCCGGTTTAATCTAGTGTATAGTTGAACCGGATCTTTCCTTGGCATCTGTAGAAAATGCATTCATCAAATGTGCTAGGTTGTTATTTTGTAGCTCCGCGCCACAAGTATAATGCAGCGCCATTCGTAGCCTCCAAGGGCCGACTTCAAATTTTATTTGAGTCGGGTCTTTTGTTTGTAGACAATCTGAAGATCGATTCATAGCCCCCAAGGGCCGGCTCAAATATATTTGAGTCGGGTCTTCTATCACCAATATTTTTTGAAGAGCCATCTTGTAGACCCCAAGGGCCGAGTTAACTTTGCAAGTTGAGTTGGTGCTTGTAGCCGAAAGAGCCATATTGTAGCCCCCAAGTTCCGGATCAATTTTGAAGAAAAATGAACCGGAACTGTATACTCAAAAGATCAAATGTACATTAGCCCCCAAGTGTCAAATATATTGCTTGCAATCTGTTTGATACTTGCATAACTTAGCTGTGAACACTTGTCGTTTGATATCCTCTTTCTTCTAACAGCTCATGTTTCACTTTGATATTTGCAGGACGCATTAAACGCTGTCGGCTCTCAGCCGGCGGATCTGAACGCCAACCTAGCCGCTCAGCAAGAAGCTCGGAGCATTGCCGATGAAAAGTGTCGGCTCTTATCGGAAGAGCTGGCTAAGGCCACTGTTGAACTCGCCTCTCTGAAAGAGATGGCAGAATCGGAGAAAACGGCTCTAACCAAACGGGCAGACGACGCCGACCAGCGGCTTATAGCCATGGCGTAAGAACTTCAAGGCTTGAAACGGCATATTGCCAAGATGTCAGCCGCCTTGTTTGGTAAGCCGTCAGCTTACTATGTATGTTAACACCATTTATTGAAAACTGGCGGCTCATGTGCCTCATCCGGTTTATGCAGGTCCCCGGAGCCAGCAACTTGCTTCTGACAGCATTCTGCCTCTAAAGGCCATCTACACCTTCGCCAAGCAGTTATACTGCGGAGCCATCTTCACGATCAAGAGCGTCCAATACAAAGAGAAGATCCCCACTGCTCTAAAAGGGTCTTGGAGCTCTTCTCCACCATGCCAAAACAAATTGAAGAGCTGAAGAAATCAGCTTTCCGTCAAGGAGCCGTCGCTGGACTGAGCCGGGCCCTAGCCTTTGCGCCTGAATTGATGCCAGCTGAGATGATGGACGGCTATCCATCTAAAAAGGTCGACGGCTCAGAATTCACCGAGGCAGACTACTTCAAGTGCGTCAAGGATTCCCACTTCTTGGCGTCTGTTCTTGCAGACGAAGCCAACTTAAAAAGTTATCAGGCGGCTTATGACAGCGAAGATAAGAGGATCCGCGGGCCTCTCTACGAGTGGAAGGATTTAACACCCGCCCGTAGTAAGGACCTTTTCCCCTGTGAGCTCGATGTGTCCCCCTTCTTTGAGGGGTCTTTTGCCGCCGTGGCTAACTGTAACTGGGAATTGGGGAACCTCCAGATCAAGCCGGCGGAAGAACCGGAGCAGGGTGAACCGGCCAACTGACCTTACATTTTGTAATATTCAGAGCAATGGCTCTTGTAACGACCCGCCGTGGGCGGCTGAAAACTTGATAATGCCTTTGCTCCTTCTGAGAGCCATTTTGTAATAACTTTAAGGACGAATTTGTCGTTCGAAAATATTGCCGGTTGTATATATCTCTGTGTTTCAATTTGATGTGTTGTCGGGTCTCCATTGACTGACTCCCCTTTGCATAATTCCGTCCATGACTGTGCAGAACTGGCGTTCGTCATTTTAACAATGTCACGCCTTCCTCATAATATGTAAAGCCGTTGGACAATTATAAAACTTGTCAACCGGAGTAGCATGACTCCGAGTCTTATGAGCTCTATTGATGACCGGTTCTCGTAGGGTAATGTGAGCTATACTTCAAGGTAAGAAGCCTCCATTGACAATCGCGGCTAATGAAGAGCCGGAAGCGGCCTAAAGCCAGCAATATTTTCAGGGTAACATGAGCCGCCCTTGTAAATAATTTCTTTTAAGAGCCGGTTGTCTTAGGATATATGTAAGCTATACCTGACGGTAGGAAGCCTCTATAGACAACTGCGGCTGTCTTGATGAACAGAAAACGGCCTAAAGCCGGCTGTATGAAGGGTGATGCAAGCTATACCTGACGGTAAGAAGCCCCCTTTTAACAGTGAATATCTTACTTTATACCTGAACACCGGCTGTCGATGGGTGATGTAAGCTATACCTTAAGGCAAGAAGCCTCCATCGATAGCCGCAGCTAATGATTTACAAAAGCCGGCTGTATGAAGGGTGATGTAAGCTATACCCGAAGGCAAGAAGCCTCCTTCAACAGCACATGTTGTCTATAGTATGTGCGAACGCCGACTGTCGATGGGTGATGTAAGCTATACCCGAGGGCAAGAAGCCTCCAGTCGATAGCCGCGGCTACTGATTGCAATAGCCGGCTGTGTGAAAGGTGATGTAAGCTATACCCGAGGGCAAGAAGCCTCTTTCAACAGCTAAATTTTGGCATAAACGCCAGTTGTTAGGGTGAGATAAGCGAACCCGTCGGTAAGAAGCCCCCTTCGACAACCGCGGCTAACATGTTAACCGAAAATGGCATAAAGCGGGCCATTAGGGTGAGATAAGCGATACCCGTCGGTAAGAAGCCCCCTTCGATGGCCGCAGTTGATAAGCAACTGGAATTTGATGTACACGCTGTTGTCTTAGGGTCATGTTATGCTATACCAAAGTTAAGAAGCCTCCATCAACAACAACGCTTAACATACTCAAACTAGGCATAAAGCCAGCTGCGCAAGGGAGATGTAAGCTATACCCGAAGGCAAGAAGCCTCCTTGCAACAGCGTAAGAAGCAGACCGTACAGGGGAGATGTAAGCTATACCAGAAGGCAAGAAGCCTCCCTGCAACGGTGCTTAAGAGGGCATAAAGCCGGATGATGGACAAGCTGCTTGACATCAAACAAACCATTTTAACTTACTTCCATGAGCCAGATAAACTTCATCTTGATTGCACAAGGATATACATAAGAGCTGGAGCTCCAGTCTCGGTAGAGATGCTACCTCTTACTGACATAAATATGATATATACAATGATAGCGGCTCTCAATGCCTACTAAGTATAATATGGTCGCAGATGCGTGATATTCCATGGCCGCAAAGTCTTCTGACCCGCGGTGTCCGACTCATCTCGAATATCAATGAGATAGTATGATATGTTGTTGAGGTTCCTACTGACCACAAAAGGCCCTTCCCATGGTGGAGATAACTTATGCATCCCAGATTGGTCTTGAATCAATCGGAGCACCAGGTCACCTTCCTGGAATGTCCGGGTCTTCACCCTGTGGCTATGATAGCATTGCAGGTCTTGTTGATAAATCGCTGATCTGGCTGCCGCTAACTCTCGTGCTTCATCCAAGGCGTCCAACGCATCTTGGCGTGCTATCTCATTGTCCGTCTCAACATAAGCTACCACTCTTGGTGAATCGTGCCGGATGTCACTGGGTAAAACTGCCTCAGCACCATACACCATGAAGAAAGGCGTAAAACCTGTAGACCTATTAGGCGTAGTCCGGATGCTCCATAAGACGGCAGGTAATTCATCAACCCAACAGCTAGGTGTCCGTTTCAAAGGAACCATGAGCCGTGGTTTAACTCCTCTTAGTATCTCCTGATTGGCTCGCTCCGCTTGACCATTAGACTGTGGATGTGCGATGGCTGAAACATCAAGTCGGATATGCTCCTTCTCATAGAACAATTTCATAGCTCCCTTGGACAAATTTGTTCCATTGTCAGTAATGATACTGTGCGGGTAACCAAAACGGTAGATCAATTTCTTAATGAATTCAACCGCTGTAGCCGCGTCACACTTGCTAACCGGCTCTGCCTCGACCCATTTAGTAAATTTGTCAACCGCCACCAGGAGGTGTGTTTTCTTATCCTTGGATCTCTTGAAAGGTCCCACCAAATCAAGCCCCCAGACCGCAAACGGCCAAGTGATTGGTATCATCCTCAACTCTTGAGACGGAACGTGAGCACGCCGGCCAAAATTCTGACAACCGTCACATTTACGGACCAAATCCTCCGTGTCTTTGTGAGCCGCGAACCAGAAGAACCCGTGTCGAAAAGCTTTGGCCACCAAAGACCTTGATCTCGCATGATGTCCACAGTCACCAGCATGAATTTCATTCAAGATCTGTCGGCCCTCCTCTGGTGATACACAAAACGTTGAAAGACGCCTGTCACATTGCATTTGTGCAACTCACCATTGATAATCGTCATAGATTTAGAACGCCGGGTGATTTCTCTAGCCTGGCTCTCATCCTCTGGTAACTCACCGCGCGTCAAGTATGCTAAATAAGGAGTAGTCCAGTCCGGGATAACATGTAGAGCCGCCACCAACTCCGCCTCCGGGTCAGGAATAGCCAGATCTTCCTTAGAGGGCATCTCGATAGTCGGGTGATACAACACATCAAGAAAAACATTAGGCAGTACCGGCTTACGCTGAGATCCGAGCCATGATAATGCATCAGCCGCCTCGTTCGTGCGACGATCAATATGATCCACTTGATATCCCTTGAAATGACCTGCAACAATATCAACCGCCTGCCGATAAGCCGCCATCCGCGGGTCCCTAGAATCCCAAGTACCTGAAACTTGCTGAGCCACAAGGTCTTAGTCTCCTAGGCATCTAACCCGGCTTAAATTCATCTCCTTAGCGACACTCAGACCATGGAGTAGCGCCTCATACTCAGCTGCATTGTTAGTACAAGGGAACATTAACTGGAGCACATAACAAAACTTGTCACCCTTGGGGGAGGTGAGAACAACCCCAGCACCAGACCCCTCTAGCTGTTTGGACCCATCAAAATGTATAGTCCAATACGTGTTGTGCGGCTTCTCCTTAGGAGCTTGGCATTCTGTTCAATCATTTATGAAATCCACCAAGGCTTGGGACTTTATTGTTGTACGAGGAACATACTTGATGCTAAGAGGACCCAGCTCTAAAGCCCACTTGGCGATCCTCCCCGTGGCTTCTCTATTCTGAATGATATCTCCTAACGGGGCAGAACTAACCATAGTTATTTGGTGGCCCAGAAAATAGTGTTTCAGCTTACGGTTGGCCATAAAAACTTCGTATACCAGCTTCTGCCAATGTGGATACCTATGTTTAGACTCTGCCAAAACTTCACTGATATAATAAACCGGCCTCTGAACGGGATATTGTTTCCCTGCCTCCTTGCGCTCAACCACAATTGCCACGTTGACCGCTCTGTTATTAGCCGCCACATAAAGGAGCAACGGCTCTTTCTCAGCCGGAGCGGCTAATATTGGCGGCTCAGTCAATTGCTTCTTAAGAGCTTCAAGTGCCTCGGCTGCCGCCTTGCTCCACTTAAACTTGTCTGTCTTTTTCATCATCTAATATAAGGGAATCGCCTTCTCCCCTAGCCATCTTATGAACCAGCTCAACGCAGCAATCCGCCCTGCAATGCGCTGAATGTCATTAATGCATGTCGGCTCTCGTAAAGAAGTGATAGCCTTAATTTTATCCGGGTTAGCCTCGATGCCGCGCTTAGAGACCAAGAAACCCAAAAGTTTTCCTGCTGGAACACCAAAAACACACTTCCTCGGGTTAAGCATCATCTTGTAGACCTGGAGATTGTCAAAAGTTTCCTTCAAGTCCTCTAAGAGGGTTTCCTTCTTTCTGGATTTCACCACGATGTCATCTACGTAAGCATGAACATTACGGCCGATCTGGCTGTGAAGGCAGTTCTGTACACATTGTTGGTAAGTCGCCTGGGCACTCTTGAGCCCGAAAGGCATGGAGACGTAGCAGAACGCCCCAAAAGGTGTAATAAACGCTGTTTTCTCCTGATCCTTCATTGCCATTTTTATTTGATGATATCCTGAATATGCATCCAAAAAGCATAAACTCTCGCATCCAGCTGTAGCGTCGACCATCTGATCAATATGGGGGAGCGCAAAAGGATCAGCCAGACAAGCTTTGTTGAGATCCGTGTAATCTATGCACATACGCCAAGTGCCGTTCTTCTTGGGCACCAACACCGGATTAGCCAACCACTCCGGGTGAAAAACTTCCACTATAAACCCTACGGCCAAGAGCCAGGCAACTTCTTCCCCAATAGCTTTATGTCTCTCCTCGTTGAACCTCCGTAGAAACTGTTTGATCGGTTTAAACTTCGGATTCACATTAAGATTGTGCTCAGCGAACCCTCTCGGTACACCCGACATGTCAGAAGGTTTCCATGCAAAGATGCCCCGATTCTCACAGATGAATTCGATGAGCGTGCTTTCCTGTTTGGGATCCATGTGAGCCCCAATGATGAACTGCTTGGATGAGTCGCCCGGGTTAAAATCCACTGCCTTAGTATCATCCGCTGAAAACTTGAGTGGCGGCTCTGCCTCCGTGGTCGGCTTGTTCAGCAGGGTCATATCCTCTAGGTCATCGTTCTCCTGATAAAATTTAACCTCCTCCTGGGCACAGCTAGCTTCTGCATAAGCCGCATCTCCTTCCTCACACTCAAGAGCCGTTTTCCGATTGCCATGAACGGTAACCGTACCATTTAAGCCGGGCATTTTGAGTTGTAAGTAAACATAGAAAGGCCTAGCCATGAACTTGGCATAAGCCGGCCTCCCAAACAGTGCATTATAGGGACTCTTGATCTTAACCACCTCAAACCACAAGAACTCCACCCTATAATTATACTCATCACCAAAAGCCACTTCCAAAGAAATTTTTCCCACTGGGTATGCCGACTTACCCGGAACCACGCCATGAAAGACAGTGGATGAAGGTTTGAGATCCTTATCCAGAAGCTTCATTCGCCTGAAGGTGTCATAGTATAAGATGTTGATACTGCTGCCTCCGTCCATGAGCACTTTATTCACCCCATAACCATGTATCTAAGGAGCCACCACTAAAGCCAACTGGCCCGGGTCGTCCACCTGCGGCGGGTGATCCTCTCGGCTCCACATTATATCATACTCAGACCATGGCAAGTACCGCGAGAGAGCCGACGCAACCACATTAACCGCTTGCCTCCGTAACTTCTCATCTCGTTTACTGTGACCGGTTGTGGATACATGATACTGTCCAAAACTGAGCTGCTTCGGATTACTCTGGAATCCGGACTGGTTGCGCTACTGCTGATTGTTATGGTTGTTGTTGCCAGGGTGTTGTTGATGTCCTCCTTGGTTATTCTGACCTGGGTGCCCCGCTCCTGAGCCGTCGGCGCCGAATCCAGCTCCTGACCCGCCATGCCCTGAGCCGCCAGGCGGGCCGCCACCCTGATTATTGGGCGGCTAGGAATGCTGGTTTTTGAATCTCTGCATGATAAAGCAATCACCCCACGCATGCGTTGCCGGCTTATCAGGCGTGCTGTGCTCTGGGCAAGGCCTCCTAAGTGCTGCTTCTAGATTGAAAGGAGCCCTGTTCCTGCACTGATACAGCCTGTACCGTCCGTTCGTCTTAGGAGCGTTCTGTCCTGTATTGGTGTTTGCTACCAACTCTGACCCGCCATCAGCGTTCTTCTCGCTGTTCTGATTCCCATTGTTCGCAAAGTTCTTGCCTTGATTATTCTTTTTTCCTTGATTTGCTTTCTCCTCATCTGAGCCTGGATCCTTGGTGCTATCTGAGTCGGCATATTTTGTTAGGGTCGTCATGAGCTCTCCCATATCCTGACACGTGCGCTTGAGTCGGCCAAGCTTCTGCTTCAGTGGAATAAAATGACAGTTCTTTTCCAAGATGAGCACTGCCTGAGCCGCCGTGATCTGCTCCAAAGAGTGAATAATGGTCGACACCCACCGGACCCAATGATGAGCCGACTCATTCTCCTGTTGAACACAATGATCCAGGTCTATGATGGTCATAGGTTGCTTGCAAGTCCCCTGGAAATTCTTAATATACTTCGCCCTTAACTCAGCCTAGGAATTTATCGTGTTGGGTGGCAAGCCCTTCAACCACGTGCGAGCCGGACCCTCGAGCATCATGATAAAGTACTTCGCACACACCGCCTCACTAACGTCCAACATCTCCATGGCCAGCTCATAGCTCTCCACCCAAGCCTCAGGAGGGAGATCTGTTGTGTAATTTGAAACCTTCCGAGGCCCCTTGAAATCTTTCGGTAACCTCTCGCTTCGCAGAGCCAGAGTTAAGCATGGAACTCCCACGGCCCTAGCACTACCAGTGGCTCCGGCTCCCACTGATACAGAGTGTCCAGGACCCGGATGAATCATCGCCGCCTCTTCTTCTTGCCTGTTCCTTGCCCTGTCTACGAGGGCCTGCGCGTCTAAAGCCGCCCGTTCACCTTCTGGCCCACGATGCGAACCAATGCTGGAAACCGCCGGCGACTCATAGCGACGGCTGAAACTTCGACTATGGAGAGGGGTAGAGTGGACCCGGCTCCGGCTGTGAGTGTATTTCTCCTGTTGAGCTATGGCCGTCTGTAAATATCTGATAGCATTCCGTACCTCCTCCACAAAGGGCGCCTCATCTGGGATAGTAATTGTCCCAAGTCGAATAGCCGCCGCCACCATATTCTTGGCCGGGTTGGAGTAATGACCCGCCGGCGTTGCGAACCCTTCGGGTTGGCCGTGTGAGCCGCTACTCGTTCTTCCTCAGGGGCAGTTGCCGCTCTCCTAGAGCCAGGAGTGTTGAAAAGATTCCTTGCTTCATAGCGCTCTGGCAAACAAGACTGATGCCTCCTGCGGTGCATAGCCGCCGCAGATACTTGTTCTAACCCCAAACGGAAAGCATCGGCCTTGAGTCGTGCCACCTCTGCCTCCATCTGGTCCTTCAGCTCAGCTATCCTCTGACGCTCCTTGGCCATCCTGCCCTTGATCCTTGCGATCTCCATATTCCGAGCCGCTTGATTGTCCGGTGTGACCTCCGCAGCCATCAAAGCCTCGAGCTCGTCCATCAACTCTACAAGACCCTGAGCCGGTGGTGGTGGAGGCGGGTTAGCTCCTGACCCGGCCGCTCCTGACGCTGCCATGAACACCGCCGCATGAACCGGCAGCCCACGATCACCTGACCCGGAGCGGTCTGACTCGAGGCAAGCGTTGCCGTAGCCCCCGAGGCCACCGTTGCTGAGCCGGTACATTGATTCTATTTCTCCACTTGAGGACTCATCTTCGGAGTGCACAAGAGTTCCTTGAGACCCGGAAGCTTCCAGATCCATACCTTGAGTAAAACCCACAAAGATATGCTCCGGATTGACACGGGCTAGGCATACCTTATGTGCAGGTTGGAGACACCGAGCCGGCTCGACGATGTTAGTGCAGATGTCCGGCCCGGGTGTAGACCCGTCGATCCTTCCGATGAAAACCTGGATCCCGCCGAACGGAACCCGAAAGCCATACTCCACAGATGCAGCATCAAGCCCCCAACCGGCATCGTCGATGTAGAGCCGGCCGCGACGACTCTTGCTCATCCTTCCAACTACGTATCCCTTGAGCCCTGGAAGGGAGCCGTTTGAGAACTCAACACCACCAAGCGCAAGCCCCATGGTGGGCGCCAACTGTCGTGGTTTCATCACGGCACATGTCCGGATTACCGAACTTGAGTTCGGAGCTGTTGCCATTGTAGTGGACTCAAAGGGGTTGATCGGGACAAAGGACATGAGTTTACCCAGGTTTGGCCCCTCAAGTCGAGGTAAAAGCCTACGTCCTGCTTGTGTTGTTACTGCTTGTTGTATCGATTACAAGGGGCTAAAAGCTTGACCTAGCTCTCGATCACCTATCCTCTAAGTCGCCCCGGGTCTGCCTTTATATAAGAGGTCAGGACCGTCGGGTCTACAATTGTTTAACTGAATCATGTTTACATCTCCGAATCTATCTCTATCTCCTCGTCCAAGTCATCCTTGAGACGTCTTACACGTCCAGGTCTTCGTCATCTAGGCCGTCGTCCGGCCCACATCTTGAACCGCCTATCATCTTGGGCCTCCAGTTGATGGCTTCCCTTTTGGGCTAGCTCATGAATCAATAAGCTCAGCCGGAGCTTCCAAGCCAGGTCATATTACGAGGTTATATCCCCAACATATACCCACTCGGAAATGGATGAGCATGAGTTATTATTGTTGACGTTACCCTTGAGGTTAATAGTTGGGAGGCAACACTATAAGCCCCTATATTTCTCTGTGTCCGGTTGAAACTTTGAACTAATAGGTACCTCGTGAGTGTTAGCAATTGTGAAAGACTAAAAGATGATTGAGTATGTGGGTTTGCTTTACAAGCTCTTATATTGACTCTTTCCTACGTTATGGTAAATTGGAATTGCTTCAATGACTGACATCATAGTTTGTCAGTTCTCAATAGAGTTCTTGATTCATACTTTGCCATTGTGAATGAGTTGTTACTTTAGCATAAGAAATTATATGTCAATATATGTTGGTGTTCTAAAGATGATCATGATGCCTTCATGTCCATATTTTATTTTATCGACACCTCTATCTCTAAACATGTGGGCATATTTATTGATTTCGGCTTTCGCTTGAGGACAAGCAAGGTCTAAGCTTGGGGCAGTTGATACGTCTATTTTGCATCATGATTTTATATTGATATTTATTGCACTATGGGCTGTTATTACACATTTTTCTACAATACTTATGCCTTTTCTCTCTTATTTTACAAGGTCTACACGAAGAGGGAGAATGCTGGCAGCTATAATTCTGGATTGAAAAAGGAGCAAATCTGAGATACCTATTCCGCGCAACTCCAAAAGTCCTGAAAATCTAAAGAGAATTATTTTGGAATATATAAAAAATACTGGGCGAAAGAAATACATCAGGAGGCCCACCAGGGAGCCACAAGCCTACTGGCCGCGGCCACCCCCCTGGTCGTGGCTAGCGAGCTTGTGGCCCACCTGGCAGCCCTCCGGTGCCCATCTTCTTATATATGGAGGGTTTCATCGAGTAAAAAATCATAAGAGACCTTTCGGGACGAAGCGCCGCTGTCTCGAGGTGGAACTTGAGCAGAACCAATCTAGAGCTCCGGCAGGGCGATCCTGCCGGTGAAACTTCCCTTCGGGAGGGGGAAATCAAAGCCATCATCATCACCAACGATCCTCTCATCGAGAGGGGGTCAATATCCATCAACATCTTCATCAGCACCATCTCCTCTCCAAACCCTAGTTCATCTCTTGTATCCGATCTTTGTTTCAAAACCTCAGATTGGTACCTGTGGGTTGCTAGTAGTGTTGATTACTCCTTGTAGTTGATGCTAGTTGGTTTACTTGGTGGAAGATTATATGTTCAGATCCTTGATCATCACTTATACTCCTCTGATTATGAACATGAATATGTTTTGTGAGTATTTATGTTTGTTCCTAAGGACATGGGATAAGTCTTGTTACAAGTAATCATGTGAATTTGGTATTCATTCGATATTTTGATGAGATGTATGTTGTCTCTCCTCTAGTGGTGTTATGTGAACGTTGACTACATAATACTTCACCATTGTTTGGTCCTAGATGAAGGCATTGGGAAGTAATAAGTAGATGATGGGTTGCTAGAGTGACAGAAGCTTAAACCCTAGTTTATGCGTTGCTTTGTAAGGGGCTGATTTGGATCCACACGTTTCATGCTATGGTTAGATTTATCTTAATTCTTGTTTCATAGTTGCGGATGCTTGCGGGAGGGGTTAATCATAAGTGGGAGGCTTGTCCAAGTAAGGACATCACCCAAGCACCGGTCCACCAACATATCAAATTATCAAAGTAGCGAACGCAAATCAAATGAGCATGATGAAAACTAGCTTGACATAAATTCCCATGTGTCCTCGGGAGCTCTTTGCTTTATATAAGAGTTTGTACAGGCTTGTCCTTTGCTATAAAAAGGATTGGGACACCTTGCTGCACCTTTGTTACAATTGTTACGTGCTACCCGTTACGAATTATCTTATCACAAAACTATATGTTACCGATAATTTCAGTGCTTGCAGAGAACACCTTACTGAGAACTGCTTGTCATTTCCTTCTACTCCTTGTTGGGTTTGATACTCTTACTTATCGAAAGGACTATGATAGATCACCTATACTTGTGGGTCATCAGCATGTGCGAAGGGTAATTAAACAATGTATGAGTCGAAGAGTTACTCTCATTAGAAGGTGGGCATGGGTAGTGATACGTCCATTTTGCATCATGATTTCCTACTATCATTTATAATGTTTTTATGCATAATAATGCTTTATGGAGTAATTGTAATGACTTTTCTCTCGTATTATGCAAGGTTTACACAAAGAGGGAGAATGTCGACAGCTGGAATTTATGACCTGAAAAAGCATATCAGAGATACCTATTCTGCACATCTTCAAATGAGATGAAACTTCACGGAGATTTATTTTGGAATATATAATAAATATTGGATCAAATAACTAACAGAGGGGGCCACATGGTGAGCAAAAAAAACAGGGCGCGCGAGGCCCCAGGGCGCGGGTTGTGCTCAGCACGGCTCACCTCCGATGCCCATCTTCTGGTATTTAAGCTCTTTTTACCTAGAAAAAATAAAGAGAGTACTTTAGATACAAAGCGCTACCATCTCGAGGCGGAACATGGGCAGGAGCACTTCTTCCCTCTAGCAGAGTTGTTCCGTTGGGGGAACTTCCCTCCCGGAGAGGGAAGTCGAAGCCATCGTCATCACCAACAACCCTCTCATCTTTGGGAGGCCATTATTCACCCACATATTCAAAAGCACCATGTCCTATCAAACCCTGGTTCATCTCTTGTGTTCAATCTCTGTATCGGAACCTCAGATTGGTACCTATGGGTGACTAGTAGTGTTGATTACATTACGTAGTTGATTACTATATGGTTTATTTAGTGGAAGATTATATGTTCAGATCCAATATGATATTTAATACCCTTCTTATCTTGAGCATGAGTATTATTTGTGATTAGTTACCTTTGTTCTTGAGGTCACCGGAGAAGTCATGTTGCAAGTAATCATGTGAATTTGATGTGTGTTCGATATTTTTATGATATGTATGTTGTGATTCCCTTAGTGGTGTCATGTGAACGTCGACGACATGAAACTTCACCATCCTTGGTCATAAGGTAATGCATTGTGGAGTACTTATTAGATGATGGGTTGCTAGAGTGTCAGAAGCTTAAACCCTAGTTTATGCGCTACTTCGTAAGGGGCTGATTTGGATCCACATGTTTAATGCTATGGTTAGATTTTAACTTAATACTTTTCTCATAGTTGCAAATGCTTGCGAGGGGGTTAATCATAAGTTGGAGATTGTTCAAGTAAGAACAACACCCAAGCACCGGTCCACCCACGTATCAACTTATCAAAGTAGCGAACATGAATCAAACCAACATGATGAAAGTGACTATATGAAATTCCCGTGTACCTTTAAGAACACTTTGCTTATTATAAGAGACTGTTTTGGCCCCGTCCTTTGCCTCAAAAGGATTGGGCTACCTTGCTGCACTGTATTTACTGTTATCGTTACTTGCTCGTTACAAATTATCTTGCTATCAAACTACCTGTTACCTACAATTTTAGTGCTTGGTGAAATTACCTTGCTGAAAACCGCTTGTGATTTCCTTCTGCTCCTCGTTGGGTTCGACAATCTTACTCATCGAAAGGACTATGATTGACCCCCTACACTTGTGGGTCATCACTAGCTAGTCCGCTCTTCCTCCTTTTGTTCTTCGCTCTCCTCATCATCTTCTTCATCTAATGAGCTGACAGTTTCAGGAATTTCTTCTTCCATAGATTCCTGCAAAATTTTAGTCTCTTCCCGGGTAGCGGTCATTCATGTAATAAATTCAATAATATCATAATTGTATTCATAATTATCATATCAATATTTAAGTATGGATCAATTTTCAGATTTGTAAGGAACATCGTCATACTTTTCAAGCAAAGAAGCAATTTCATAAGCACCTTTAAAAGCAACAAATTGTTATATTCGTTCCACATCATAGTAATCATATATACCATTAGCATAATAATCTAAGGTTTCATTATCATTAAATAAACATTAAAAGGGGAGGTGTGGAGCATCTATCTTAGAGCAACACGTATAATCACGTTTCAAGCATGCATCCCAAGCAAACCAACGCAATATTGTAATTTGATCCCATAAGTGTTTCCCTTTTTGAGATAAGCGATAATCCCTGAAGTACTAACATTTATCCAACTTGTCTCCCGTTATAAAGTTCAATGGATATTTCTCACGATTATCAAAGGAGTCATTAACACGTTTCACATAACGAGCATCGAGGGTTTTAGGAGGCTCCCCATCTCCATGAGTAGCAAGTACCACTAATGTTATTGGTGTTTCATGTTCCATATCCATAATTAAAGATATAAAACAACTAATAACAGATAATAAAAAACTAATAACAAAAAAATAAAAATTACTTAGTGATAAAGCAAACAAGCACACACGAGAATATCAACCACTACGCTATTGCTCCCCGACAACGAAGCCAGAAAAGGGTCTTGATAACCCACAAATGTAGGGGATCGTTTGTAGCTTTTTTTGATAAGTAAGAGTGTCGAACCTAACGAGGAGCTAAAGGTGGAATTAATACACTCTCAAGTTTTATTGACCATCGATACAGTTCTACAAACGCTAACACTTACTTTACCTAGAACAAGTATGAAACTAGTTTGCGGGAATAAAACTAGAAGTACTTTGTAGGTGTAAAGATAGTTTTGCAAAATAATAAAGAACATGGAAATAAAATTAGTTGCTATTTTAATAAAATAACAATAAAATAAATATAGGGAGTGTGGAAAAGTGGTGATAGGATTTGCGAGATAGTCATAGGCAATCGATAACTAGATCGGTAATAATTATTGTAGTTTTATATGAGGGAGAAGCATGAGCTAACATACTTTCCGTACTTGGATCATATGCACTTATGATTGGAACTATATCAATCATTCGAAACTACTAAAGATCATTAAGGTAAAACCCAACCATAGCATTAAACATCAAGTCCTCTTTACTCCCATACGTAAACAACCCCCTTACTCGGGTGTAAGCTTCTATCACTCTAGCCACCCACTATAAGCGAATCATGAACATATTGCAACACCCTCTAGCGTGAATCTTTCATGTGTGCACCTCACAGAAAGCACCTTAGGACAACACCAAAATAAACCACGCAACTCAAACCAATCAAGATCATCAATCAACCCATAGGACAAAAAGGAACCACTCAAACATCATAGGATAGCCACAACTCATTGGATAATATTATATAGAATTAAGCACCATGTTCAAGTAGGGGGTATAGTGGCATGTGGGAGAGTGGATTGTTGTACATAGATGAGGGAAGGTGACGGTGGTGGTGACGACGGAAGCGAAGTTGTTGGCGTAGATCGCCATCACAATGGATGCCCCGGCGGCGCTTCGGCGCCACCGGGAGAGAGGGGGAGGGAGCCCCCTCCTCCTTCTTCTTCCTTGACCGCCTCCCTAGGTGGGAGGAGGGTTTCCCCTCTGTTCCATGGACGCCATGGCTCTCGGAGGGCGGCAACGCCTCCGAGATTGGATCTCTCTCTTTTTCTCTCCTGTTTTCGTGATTGTTTTTGGACCCCTTCATCATTTCTTAAATATCCAGAGATCCGTAACTCCGATCGGGCTAAAATTTTTAGGGGATTTTTATCACGAAAATATATTTCTTGGTCCGGAAGGAGAGACTCAACTGACCTAAGGGCTGGCCACAAGCCATCTGGCCGCCCCCTGCGAGCGTGGCCGGTTGGCTTGTGGGGCCCTCAGGCATCGTCTTGCACTAGTTCCAACTCTAAAAATTCACATATATTCCAAAAAAAATCTCCCTAATTTTTTATTGCGTTTGGACTTCGTTTGATATGGAATTTCTGTGAAACAAACAACACACAAAAACATGAACTGGCAAAGGGCACTGGGTAAGTAAGTTTGTCCCAAAAATATTATAAAATGTTGCCAAAAGTATATGAAATTGTAGAATATTGGCATGAAGCAATCAAAAATTATAGATATGATGGAGACATATCAATGTACTTGTCGGCAATGTACTTGGAGTTGGAGACAAAGATCATGGATTCGTCTTCTTACCGCCTCACCCGTGACTACCTCCTCGCTTGCCGCATGGATCCCTGGTCGCCGCCTTGCCGCCTCTGGCTTGTGACGAAGAAGCTGTCGGCCTGCCAAGCACATATGTGAAGAACTACCAAGCAACCGCAATATTTTCAGATGGGAGGGAGCAAAGTGAATGACAGATAGAGCACTTAGCTGACTCGCTTGCGTAAGTGCTCGATCCTTTTATCCCTCTGCGCCTGTCGCTTGAAGGCCTACACAACGAATTGTAACTTGCCTCCACCATAGTGGCCTCAAGTGGCGCACCTTCACCACCTTTAATGGATTCTAGGAACCGATGATGAACAACAACAGATGAATCCCAATCGTCTATGATGCAGCAACTATAGCTGACACTTCAATGCGACAATGAACAGCCGTCGTTGCCTGACCCTTCGAGTTTCCCTCATCATCTTGCAAGGGCCCGAATCGATTTCCCATGTGCATAGTGCCTCGTCTATGCATCACCTCGAAGGGGGAGGGGAGGGGAATCATTCACCTCCACTGTTGCCTCCGCCTCAGTCAGATGGGAACATAACAAGGGGCGATCTGATTCTACGTGTCGAATGGAAGGAGGGTTAGCAATCCGGCGAGGTGTGACTAGAGGTTAGCTAAATGGACCGAGAAATGGCTCAGTGAACCGCGGGTCTCGGATTTTTCTCCTAGAGTAGAAGCCCCTTAGGATAGCTGGGCCGGAAAAAATACAAACGACGGAGGCCTAAAGATACAATACATCTAATGGCTAAAAAAATACTCAGATGATAGATCTAATTTCTAAAATAGCTCAGGGCGTGAGATGGCTCGGATTAGGTGCGGTTTTACTTTCATGAATTGTAGATAATTTTAAATTGTGAAATAAAATAAACACAAGTAAATGGCAGCAAGGTATTATAGCATTTATGAATATATGGTGATAGACTCGGGGGCTATAGTTTTCCCTAGCAGCATCTCTCATGAAAGTAAGTATACGATGGGTAAACAAATTACTATTGGGCAATTGATAGAAAAGCGGATAGTTATGTGATATTAACGGCTATGATCATGTGTATATAGGCATCACGTCCATAAACAAATAGGATGACTACTGCCTGCACCTATTACTATTACTGCACTCATCGACCACTATCCAATATGCATCTAGAGTATTAAGTAAAACAGAATAATGCATGAAGAACAATGACATGATGTAGACAAAGTAAACTCAAGCAATATAAATAAACCCCATCGTTTTATCCTTAGTAATAGCAACACAAAGACACATCTTGTCCCCTACTTTGTCATTGGGATATAGAAACTCGTCAGGTTGAACGTACCACAACACACCTCTCTCACCGAAGAAATATCAATCTAGTTGGCCAAACTATTTCAATAGATCAGAGAGAATTACAAAGTTGTCACAATCATGTGCATAAGAATCATATTAGATTTTAGGGAAGACTCAAATATTTATCATGAATAATCCGAGCATAAACCCACAATTCATCGGGTCCCAACAAACGCACCGCACAAAAGTATTACATCGGATCCAAACATGCAGAAAACAACAACTAACACTGGGCACTGAGTCAATAGGTTAGTGCTAAAATAATATAAAATGGTAAATAAATTCCCCAAAAGTATCTTAGAATGATAATATATCAGCATGGAACAATAAAAAATTATAGATACATTGAAGACGTATCACGCGCCCAGGGGCTGGCGCACCCTGTTGGCCTATGGCCCATTTGTGGCTCCCCTACGGTGGTTCTTCTCTCGGTATTTCTTATTTTTTGCACAAAAAACAACACCACGGTAATTCTGTAGAAAACAACGTCAGTCCGAGTTAGTTCTAAATAAATCATATAAAGTATATCAAAACCATATAAAATTATTGTAAACATAGGCAAACATGGCATGAATACTTCATAAATTATCTATACATTGGAGACGTATCAGAGAGGTCAAGACTTTATTTAGTAATGATTCCATTATCTTGGAAGAGGTTTCAACTGATTATGATGAGAACCAAGTAACTACTTATGATGATTATTGTGATGATACTTATGTTATAAACGGTAATGATGAATATTATTATAAAACTTGTCACAATTATTAATACCCTTTTTTGTGAACATTACTCTTTTAGTGTGGAAACAATTTATAGTATTCAAGTCTCCTATGACACTCCCACTATTATGTATGAGAAGTTTGCTTGTGGGGAGAATAATAAATTCTCTATGCTTGTGAATCATGAAGATAATGATTTATTTGATATTTATATTGTTGAATTTCTTCATGATGCTACTAAACAATATTATTAAGGGGGAACTTATGCTTGTAGGTATCGCAATAATGTCAAGTTTCCTCGCTATGTGTTCAAAGTTTGAAGTTATGCTTGTTTTCCTTCTTATGCTAGTTGATTATTGATCCCATAAATTGTCTTCTCACAAAATACCTATGCATAAGAAGTGGGTTATACTTAAATGTTCTTCTCATGAATTCATGATGCTCTTTTGCATATTCAACTACTACTTTTATGTAAGTATCATAGAAATCATCATGTCTAGCTAAAAAGGCATAAAAGAAAAGCACTTGTTGGGAGACAAACCAACACTTTTCATTTCTATTTTTGCAGTGTTCATATGATTAATATACTGTAGTAATTATGTTTTGTGTCTTTTGTTTCAATAAAGTGCCAAGTAGAGCCTTTGGGATAGTGTGGAAACTTTTTAGTTTGATTCTGTGCAAAATCAGAAACTTTTACATCCAGTGCAGAATTTCTATGATTTTACTGGAGAGTCGAAAAATTCTGCTTTTTTTTACAGTCTTGATATGCGAATTCTATGCGTTTTCCTACTTTTTCAGAGTTTTTAGAGATAGGGAAATATGTATTTCATTCAGATCTTCACATATTGTTCTGTTTTTGACAGATTATGTTTTGCATGCATAGTTTGCTTGTTTTAGAGTTTCCATAGCTTATATTTAGTGGTATATGAATTATGGGAATTATATAATAAAGTAGGTATTATGTGAGAACAACTATGAATCTTTTCTTGACAGTACCTAAGTGAATGATCTATCTTTATTACACTAACCCATCTCTCGAAGTTTCGTGAAGTCTTGTGCGTTTGAACTTTTCGATTTTTTGGTGACACACCGAGATGAGGAGAACAAGGAGTGGTAAGAATCTAAGCTTGGGGATTCCCAAGGTAATATCCAAGGAATACCCAAGCATCTAAGCTTGGGGATTCCCCGGAAGGCATCCCCTCTTTTCGTCTTCAACACTATCGGTATATCTTACTTAGAGCTATATTTTTATTCGTCACATAATATGAGTTTTGCTTGGAGCGTCATTTTATTTTGTTAGTATTTTCTTTCTGTTATTTATAATCTTGTTTTTCAATAAAAATTTCCAAGAATTGCCTTTTAGGATGCTTGAATTACATGTCTGGTGTGTGTTGTGCAAAAATAGAGACTTTTGCTGTAGTGTTTGAATTTTCATATTTTACTGGAACATGTAGAGTTTCTAAAAAATTTACACAGTATTTTGATATGATTTTTTATCATGTCCTAAAATTTCAGAATTTTTAGAGTTACAGAAGTGCACTTTGTAAATTAATTTCTACAACTTGTCCTGTTTAGACACATCGTTGTCATAGTTTTGTTATCTACTTCTCCTATAGTTTTCATGACTTATATTGGTAGATATAAATTGTGTAAATGATATTATTATATAATGTTTGAAAATTATTATGAAAATTGTCTTGCCACTACATAAAGAGTTGATTTATTCTTATGTGCACTAACCTATCTCACGAGTTCTCTTCAAGTTTTGTGTGGATGAAGTTTTTATGACCTAGGTGATACTGTGATATGAGAGGAATTAACGAGACACAACACATCAATCTTGGGGATGCCCAAGGCTTCCCAATTCAATTTTAGAAGAAGTCTCAAGCATCTAAGCTTAGGGATGCTACACATCCTACCTCTCTTCATCAACAATTATCGGTTAGCCTATGTTGATCCTAAGTTTTTATTCGTTCACATCATATGTGCTTACCTTGATAAAATAGTTGAAGTTGGAGAAGGAAGAAAACATAATGGTTATGTTTGGCTATATTTTCATAGAAGTTATATCGTTATGGATCCTCCAACATGTGGTGCTTGTTTAGAACCTTTTGCTAGCCAAAACTTCGTATTAAGTAGAGATACTACTTAAGCATCCAAATCCTTGAGCAAAGTTTCTTCCATGAGAGTCCACCATACCTACCTATATATGATATTTCATTGCCTATCCAAGTAAATTTGCACGTGCCACCTTTAAACATTCAAAGAAACATCCGGTTTGTGTGCTCGTACCGCTCATGGAGCGACGGGGCAGTCATTATCTTTCATGCTAAGCAAGTTATTCTCATGATGAGTGTTTATTCATTTGTCATTGCATGAGAGAGGCTGGTAAAAAGGATTCCCAGTATGGTATAATAATAAAAAAATAGATGAAACTCCCCCTAGAAAGTTGATTGTTTGGAGGGCAACCATTGATTCGGCCAGCCATGGAATGTGTTTGAATGGTGGAGGGGGAGTAAAATTTCAATTCTGTTTGGAACCGACAATAATGTGTTTAGCATGGAATATATTGAAAACTTTGTTGTGACATTGATAGGAAAAGTATACCACTCAAAAATAAATCCATCTCTGTTTCCAAACAATGAGCTCTGTCACCTCTATAAATGCTTGATCCCCTCTACGATGGGACAATCTATTTACTTTTATGTTATTTACTTTCATGTTATTTACTTTTCATGTTTAGTCAACTTCTTATTCGAACATCAATCTATTAGTTGGAAAGAACCATGTGGTGGGGAAATATCCAAACACATATACCACTCAAATATATTTCATCATGATTCCTTATTGTTGATAATTATCTTCATGATAAGTACGTTGGAGGCAAAACATTAAGCCCCTATCTTTCTCTGTGTTCAATGGATGTTGTTTGTTCTAAAAATATGCTTTGAGTATTAGCAATCATAGAAGACTATATGATAATTGAGTATGTGGAGCTCTTACTTAGACTTGATGATGGATTGAAATTGTTTGATGACTAAGAACATATGTTGTTAAGTTTCAATAGAATGCATTGTTTGAACCATGACATGTGATTGATTGCTAATCTATCATGATGATTTTTATGAGAAAAAGATGCTGGTTATGATGCTAGAAAAGTGACTAAAATTATCAGTGACCAAAACTACTCACTATGATAGTATTCACACTTCATAAATTACTTCTTTTATCATTTACAACTCGAGGACGAGTAGGAATTAAGCTTAGGGATGCTGATGCGTATCCAATGTATCGATAATATATGAAGTATTCATGCCATATTTGCCTATGTTTACAATAATTTTATATGGTTTTGATGCACTTTATATGATTTATTTAGAACTAACCTGGACTGACGTTGTTTTTAGCAGAATTACCGTGTTGTTGTTTTTGTGCAAAAAATGAAAGTTATTGGAATCGACCGAAACTTTTTTATGTTTTTTGGAGAAAATAAGAAATACTAGAGCGAACACTACTAGGAAAAGGGCTATAGATGATATGGCCACTAATGGCGCACCAGACTTGTGGTGCGCCACTACTATATAGTAATGGCGCACCATGAGTAGGTGCGCCATTAGTGTGGTAGACACTAATGGCGCACCAGGCCCACAGTGCGCCATTAGTAACAATTTTTTTTTCCAAAAATTCTAATGGCGCACTGGGAAGGAGTGCGCCATTACTAGTTAAACTAGTAATGGCGCACCGTCAGCCCAATGCGCCACTACTATTTTTTTGTTGCAAAACTACTAATGGCGCACCGCAAGCTGGTGCGCCATTAGTAACAAGGGTTACTAATGGCGCATTTGTCTGTGGTGCGCCATTAGTAACCTGGGGCCAGCTAGATATTTTGGACAGCCACACCTACACACTCACTTTCCCCACTTCATTCTCTCCACCTCCTCCTCCAAGCTTGTGTCGGCTGCCTCCTCCTCCTCACCTCATTTGCACCATAGATTCATCAAAATTAAGTGGTTAAATTACATTTTTTTGATAGGTAAGTAAGGGGAAAGCTATCTTTATGTTGTAGATCTACTTTTTTCTCCCTAGCTCGCTCCAACAACGTGCACATGCACTTTTTATGGCCTTGTTAGATCTATGTATGTTTGTGGTGTTGCATATGTTTGTGGTGTTGCATATATGTGTTTGCAGGTACCGGTATTTGAAATGCGATAGCTACCAATATTTTGCCGGAATGTTGATTCATTTCCGTTTCGGCGAGAATTTTGGCACTATGCATTATTTTTGGTCCTATTTTTAGGGAAAGTCATGCCAAATTTTTTCTTGGTTCTAAAATATCGTTTTGCTCTACCCCGCAGGCGACCATGGTCCGGACGATGACCGAAGGCATCGTGAATAGGTTTTTGAGCTCCGCGAAGGCCGAGATGCTTCAAAAGAACGAGATGGAGATAAGATGTCCGTGTCGAAGATGCAAGCTGAAGAGCCTTATTGTGGACCCGGATTCCGGGCAGGTGCGGGACCACCTGCTCTTGCGTGGTTTCATGGATGGCTATCGGTGGCAAGGTGATGAAGATGACTATGAAGTCGTCCATGGGGGTTGGGCAAGAAATGAGGAAGGGCAGCAAGACAACCACCGCGGCGAGGGCAGGCGAGAAGACGAAGAATCTCCAGGACATGATCACAACGGTGATGTTGTACGCAGTCATCATGTAGAAGATGCCGGACATGATGATGAGGAAGATCAAGATGAAGGGCATGATCATGAAGATGAAGATGCCGGAGCAGACGACGATGGAGGCTGGGTGCAGGACCCTCATATTCAAGAGCTGCTTCTCAAGCAGACGGATAACGCAAGAGCTGTCGCTCGAGAGAAAGCCAAGCTGGATCAACTGGAGATAGACGCGGTTACTCCATTGTATGAAGGATGCAGTCCCGAGGATACCCGCCTGAAAGTAACGCTCATGGCACTGGGGATGAAGGTAAAACACAAAATGACCGACGCATGCTTCGACGAGATCATGTCATTCTGGCACGAACGTCTTCCCAAGGGGAACAAGTGCCCGACCAATTTCGAGGAGGCGAAGAAAATCGTGTTTCCTCTGGATTTACCGCATGTGAAATACCATGTGTTCATGAACAATTGCATCATTTATCGGGACGAGCACGCGGAGTCTACCATATGTCCGGTGTGCGGCGTCACTCGATACAAGAAGAGGAAAAAAGCTCCTCGAAAAGTGGTGTGGTACTTTCCGATCACTCCTCGTCTGCAGCGGTATTTCGCGGACCCTAAGGTAGCAAAGCTTCTGCGTTGGCACGCGGATAGGGAGGAGAAGAAGCGAGAAGATGACACAAATGATCCGGAGATAAATAAAAAGACAAGATGCTGAGTCACCCTAAGGATGCGAGCCAGTGGCAAGCGTTGAACTTCAAACACCCAGAATTTGGGAACGATCCAAGGAACATCGTGAAGGGCGCGAGCACCGATGGAGTCAATCCGTTTGGCAGCCAGAGAAGCACACATAGCACCTGGCCTGTGTTTGTGTGGATGTACAACCTTCCCCCCTGGTTGTGCATGAAGAGGAAGTACATTCACATGAGTATGCTAATTTAAGGGCCGAAACAACCAGGGAACAACATCAATCTGTATCTAGGGCTGCTGAAAGAGGAGCTAGACACGCTGTGGAAAACGCCAGCCAATATGTGGGACGTCGCAGCGAAAGAATATTTCCCTATGAGATACGCACTGCTCACGATGGTGCACGACTATCTCGGTTATGGATATGTCGCGGGGCAGGTGGTCCACGGATTTTCTGGATGCGACAGGTGCATGGATGACACAACGTATCGCCAGCTAGATAGAGATCTCGGGTCTTCGAAAACCGTGTTCATGGGACATCGAAGGTGGCTTCGCGACGATGACTCATGGAGAAAACGCAAGGATCTATTCGATGGTGAAACCGAACCCCGAAGACGCTCGCGTACGACGAGCGGCGAGGAAATAATGAGCTATTGAAAAATTGGAAAGATTGCCCACTGCCGGGAAAGAAGCAAAAGGCACCAAAGCTGGGAAAGAAGCGAAAGGCGCCAGAGCCGCTGCTGAAGGTATGGAAAACGAGGTCTGTTTTCTGGGACTTGCCGTACTATAAGATCCACCGTGTCCCTCACAGCCTTGATGTCATGCATATCACGAAGAACGTGTGCGAGAGTCTGCTTGGTACCCTGCTCAACATGCCAGAGAGGACCAAAGATGGGCTGAAAGCAAGGGCAGACTTGAAATCAGTGGGCATCAGGGAGGAGCTTCACGCTAATGATGATGATGATGAGGCGAAGCAGGACACAGAAAGTCGTCGCAAAGGCAAAAAGGCCAAGAAGACTGGAAATGACTACCCTCCCGCATGCTTCACTCTAAGTCAGGAGGAGATCGAGCAGTTTTTCACCTGCCTCGTAGGAGTAAAACTTCCTTACGGTTACGCGGGGAAGATAAGCAGATACCTAGACCCAGCGAAGCAGAAGTTCAGCGGGATGAAGTCTCACGACTGTCATGTGCTGATGACGCAGATACTTCCAGTTGCAATCCGTGGGATCATGGACGCGCACATCCGTGAAACGCTATTTGGCCTATGCAACTTTTTCGACGTCATCTCTCGGAAGTCGGTTGGCGTGAGGCAACTCAGAAGGCTACAGGAAGAGATTGTGGTGATACTATGCGAGCTTGAGATATACTTCCCGCCCGCATTCTTTGACATTATGGTGCATCTGCTGGTCCATATCGTGGAGGATATCATCCAACTCGGGCCGACGTTCCTGCACAGCATGATGTCGTTCGAAAGGATGAATGGTGTCATCAAAGGATGCGTTCGCAACATGTCACATCCAGAGGGAAGCATAGCCAGGGGCTTTCTGACCGAAGAGTGCATCTCCTACTGCACGAATTATCTAGGCATCGAGAACCCCGTTGGTCTGCCCGTCAACAGGCACCTCGGCAGGCTCGCTGGATGGGGTCACCGTGAGGGGCGCCGTGAAATGCATGTCGACTTCGAGGGTCGACTCGCCGACTTTGAAAGAGCAAACCTAGTCGCGCTACAACACATAGACGTGGTCGATCCTTGGGTGGTAGAGCACAAAACCTTTATTGAGAAGACGTACAATGACCGAGGCCAACAGAGGACGGACGAAGATATAATCAAAGAGCACAACTCATGTTTCATGCGTTGGTTCAAGCAGAAGCTTCTGTCGTACCCTTTACATGAGGATTCTTCCGCGGAAGAACAACTCATATTCACCTTGTCACAGGGCGCCGAGCACAACCTAATGACCTATGAGGCGTACGATATCAATGGCTACACATTCTACACCGAGGACAAGGACATGAAGAGCGATGGTTATCAAAACTCCGGGGTAACGATGGAATCCTACACCGGTAACGACAAGGACAGATACTACGGAAGGATCGAGGAGATCTGGGAGCTGAGCTACGCTAGAGAGAAGGTCCCGATGTTCCGTGTCAGATGGGCCAAGAGCGTCTTAAAAGAAGACCGGTATTTCACCACCATGGTTATACCCGAAGCCAAATACAAGACCGCGGGTGCAAACGTCATCGCGAAAAATGAGCCATGGGTACTGGCTTCCCAAGTGGACCAATGCTTCTTCATTACCGACCCGTCAAAGCCCAGTTGTGTTGTTGTGAGGAGAGGCAAAAGGAATATCATCGGAATGGATGGAGTCGCCAATGAGCAAGACTTCGACAAGTACGGCGACCCGAAGATGGAACATGACAACGACGATGAAGTAGCAGCATACACCACAAGAAGAAGCAGGACCACCGTACCTAAAGGACGTTCGTGCAACATATAGTCAAGGGGTACTCGGTTCAGCTCGGGTGCATTCTCCGGAGCACCATCTCGATCAACACCGAGAACCTAAAGCATAAGGACCGAGGGAATTTGCGCAACCTCCTCTTCACGAAGCTGCACGAACGATACAAGTTCCTCGCTGAATTTGAAAACACACGGCTCTCAGGGAATAAAGTGAACAGTGCCGCCCTCACGAGGATGAGCAAGGCCCTGTCTACTTGGAGAAGCGTGGTCAAGAGAATGATTGACAAAGGTGATAGTTATGAGAAGATCAAGGCGAAAAATCCTTCGATCAGAGAAGATGACTACAAGGAGTTCAATATAAAGTGCGAGAGCAGCGCAACCTACGAATCAAGTCAGTGGGGGAAAGAAATGCGGGAGTTGAACTTAGGGGAACACAAACTCGGTCCCGACGGTTACAGAGTGGCAGAGCCTATATGGGACAAGGAGAACGCGGAGCGTGCCGAGCAAGGCCTACCGCCCCGCTTCGAGAAATACAGTGACAAGCAGACCAGGAACTATGTTAGGGCCCGATACAAGGAGGACCCGGTAACAAAGGAGCTTACCACGGATCCAAAGACCAGGGTGCTTGAGCTTGTTCTGGCGATGGAGACTGAAAGCAGTAGCGCGGGGTCGTCTCAGAGCACCCCTTGGGACAACACCCTAAATAGGGCGTTGAACATAATGAAAAACAAGGATAAGCTCACTAAGCCGTCGTCAGCTGGTCGTGTGGCCGGCAAAGGCTTGTCCACAAAATGGTCGTCATACTATAACTCTGGTGGGCAAAAAGAGAGAAAGACCAGCTCGGAAAGCCAGTCGCGCGAGGTTCAAGAACTCAAGGCACAAGTGGCGCGGATTCCGAAGATAGTCTCAGAGCAAGTGCGAGACCAATTGGGAGCGACGATCACCGCCATTATGCCTACCTTGGTTGAGGGGCTGCGGGGGTGGATTGCGGGCGGCCAACAGGGGCCGCCCCCGATTCCCAGCTTCACGGCCAGCAACTCGCAGAACGCGCAGGCGGTGCCATTGGTGTCTCCGGCGGCGGCGGTATTGGTGTCTCCGACACCGGCACGGGCATTGGAGCTTAATGCACCCGGGTGTACGCCGGCCGGCACCTCGGCAGCAAGCGGCCCCTCCGTCAATTGCACACCCGCCGTTGGCGGTGCCTCGACATTAGCTGAGCTCAACGCCATCATCACGGTAACTAATTAAGCCTCTCGGCCGAGGACTTCATCTCCTTGCCTTTGACTGGGCATCGCTGACGCCCTACATGTTTTTGCAGGGCGTCGCCGACGTTCCGTGCACTCTCCTGCACTTCGTGAACGACGAGTTGGTTGATGTCGCCAAGGGCAAAACCGTTCAACCGGGCAACCCCGTGTTCCACGGTAATCCGATGCCACCCATCATGTATAGGGTTCAACTGGTTCGGGTGCTGCCAAGCTGCGACGAGTTGTTACCTCCGATTCGACCCGCCGGGGCCGATGAAGATGATCTGATGACCCTTTGCGCGTGCCTAAGCTGGCCCCTGCTTTGGCCAAAGAGCCAGATTCGTTTGGGGGCGGGGGACACCACCCCAAAGACAACACCACCAGTCGTGCCGGCGCCAAGCCATGGCAAGACCGCCGCAATGCTACCGGACATGCCGGACATCCCTATGGCACAGGATCCGGACGACGACGACAATGACGACGGTACATTTACCAACGTCAATAAGTACTTTGCCGAACATGGGTACGATGAAGAATTCTTGGGGCCTCCTTCTCAAGAACCCAACCCTACAAAAGATGATCACGATCTAGCTGGTACCGCGGAGAAACCCAATTGCAACAGGCGTCGTCTGGCGTTCAGTTCTCAGGAGACGCCTCCAGCTACGGACTTCACCGAGCCTCAGATAGCCGAGGTGCGAAATATTATCAGCCCCAACACACTCAAGAAGGTGGTCTGTGAGCAGAACTCGGTCCCATTACAGCAGAAGAAGAAGGGACGGAAAACAAAGAGCAACAAGGGTGCGAGCCAGCCGGCACCGAGTACGATCCGTGCTCAGGACGGGCCACCTTCACCTAAGGATATCTCGAGGAGGGTGCATGTGGCGGGTAGGCCGATGCTACCACCTAATATGCTCACTGCTGCAACCGGTGCTATGCGTAGTCTTCATGACAGTGTTCTTTCTTTGGAGAAGCGGCGTCTCAGAGAGAATGACGTGGCATACCCGGTTTTCGTGGCCAAGGTGCCAGAGGGCAAGGGCTTTGTGGATAACTCCGTCGGGGGTACGATCGTCTTGCGGTTTGATGACATCTTCGCTATGTTTAACCTTCATCCGCTGCACTACACCTTCGTTCGGCTATTTTCGCTGAGTATGGAGATGGGGATCATTAGAGACAAGACCCCGGACATCGTGATAGTCGACCCCTTCTACATGCGTGCCAAGATCTTGGGCAGCGCTAGGGACCGGCAAGTCGCGAGTTCTTACCTCGAAGGCGTCATTCTGGCAAACCCAGATAAGGATAACTTCCTCGTGCCTTACTTTCCTGAGTAAGTCGTCCCCTCAACCGCCCCGTAACATATGATTTCTTAGATTTCGATCGTTTTTTTAACATTCCGTGTTTTGTGCAGTGACACACATTGCACACTCATCCTCTTAAGCCCGAAATATTCCATGGCCACGTATTTCGACTCGGACCGTCAGTCGAAGAAAGACTACACAAATGTCAAGAAAGTTCTTGATGATGTTCTCCCCGGCTACGCCAAATCTGGAGGCACCTTCACCAGGGCAGTTCATAAGTACGACAAGCACGTGTTCGCCCACAATACGACGTTCTGCTGCGTCAAGCAGCCGCCTGGCGGTCAGAAGGATGCCTACTACGCCCTCCATCACATGCGGGCGATCGTATGGGACCATAATCACCTTATGCTACCAAATAATCTCAAAGATTGGGCCGAGAACTTGTCGGCAATCCAGGACGCGGACATCAGACAAGAATTCTTTCGCATCCAGTCGGAGTTTGCGGAAATCATCCATCAAGATGTCCTTCGTACCTCGGGGCAGTTCAACCTCAGAAATCAACTGTCCAACAATGAGATAGACACAACGCTACAAATGCAGGCTGACAACGCCCGCGATTTCATGACCATCACGAGAGACGGCGGCTTCATCCACGCTCCAGTCCCTTGAGTCGAGTCCAAAGTAGTGATGCTATGTGTAGTTCTGAAACATCCATTGGCTCATGTTGTAATTAAACTTTAATGAACTTGTATGTCTCTTTTGGTTTGGACAGTCGTTCAACTTAGATGTAATCGATGCTATTGATGTCTTGCTTTTCTCTTCCGATCCTTTTGTTGCATACTTATATATTGCTTATGTATTGTCCGTGAATTGCTACTAACGTTTTGTTTGGCTAGTGCATAGAGATGTCGTCTTATGTCGTGTACAAGGGTAAGGTTCCCGGAGTCTACGACGACTGGGAGGAGTGTCGGAGACAGGTTCACCGTTTCAACGGTAACAGTTACAAAGGGTACACCACTAGGGCGGAGGCGGAATCTAGATACGCGCGCTATCTAGCGGGAGAGAGGAGGGAGCGTTGGAGGAACCGGATGAAGACCAGTTTCATCGGGATTATGCTCATCGTGATGACCGCAGCTCTCTTCTATGTGATGGTAGTTTAGATGATCGATATCGACTTGTAATGTGACGACAAACTCGCTACTCGCGGTCTTGAGACTTGTAATGTTCTATCTTTGTTCGGTCTTTTGAATTCGGAGACTAATATGATGATTTGTATTCGGAGACTAATCTTCTATTGTATTCGATGAATCTGTTGTTGCTGTGTGGTGTTGTCTAAATTCTGTCCAATAATATATTTTGTAGCCTGTGAAAATATCAGAAAAGAAAAAAAAATCCTAATATTCATACTAGTGGCGCACCACTCAAGACACTAATGGCGCACTGTAAAAATGACACTAATGGCGCATCAGCCACTAGTGCGCCATTAGTATGCCAAAGCACATGGGTACATATGGCCCCTGGGAGGCATACTAATGGCGCACTATGGGCTATACTAATGGCGCACGACGTGGTGCGCCATTAGTACACCAGATTCTAATGGCGCACCAGGGGTGCGCCATTAGTATTTAATTCTAATGGCGTGGTGCTAGTGGCGCACCACCAGTGCGCCATTAGTAGGCAAAACTGGTGCGCCACTAGCATGCCTTTTCCTAGTAGTGGAAGAACTGTGGGATGAGAGCTACCTGTCGGCCACAAGCCAATAGGCGTGCCCACCCCCCTAGGCACACCCTGATGTCTTGTGGGGCTCACGTGGCTCCGTTTAGCATGATTCCAACGACAGAAAATCATTTATATAAATAAACCCTCAGAAATAAACAAAGAACTTCCACTCTGCTGCCGCAACCTCTCTATTAAAGAAACACCCATCTGGAGCCTTTCCAGTACCCTGTCGGAGGGGTAAAACCATCACCGGTGGCCATCTTCATCATCCCCGTGGAGGCCATGTCGAGGAGGGAGTAGTTCACCCTCTAGGCCGAGGGTATGTACGAGTAGCTATGTGTTTTATCTCTCTCTCTCTCTCTCTCTCTCTCTCTCGTGTTCTTAAGATGTCACGATCTTGATGTATCACGGGCTTTGTTAATATAGTTGGATCATATGGTATTCTTCCCTTGCTATCTTATTGTGATGAATTGAATCTTCCCCTATGAGATCTTGTTGTGTCGGATTAAATACTTTGGGTTTAAGAACACATGATGTATGTCTTGCATGTGGATACCCATAGTGACATTGGGGTATTCTATTCATTCACTTGATATATGTTATGGCATCAACTTGCGGATTCCGGTGACCTCGAGAATCTATGTATAGCGGTTGATTGCACGTTTTCATACTACGTTTTCCGATAGAAATCTTGGGGTACTCTTTGAATTTCTTTGTGTTTGATTGAATATGCTGAATCTGAAATTGTTTGATGCATATCGAATAATTAACCCATGGATACTTGTGGTGACATTGGAGTATCTATATGACATTAGGATTGATTGATATGTATCATATGTGTTATTTTAGTACGGACTCTAGGGCTGTTTGTGACACCTATTGGAATAGCCCAATATATTGATCGGAAAGGGTAAATTTGAGGTGGTTTTACTATGTACAACAATTTGATCTTATGTTCTCCGCTAGATATGAACTTTGAAGTGATGCTTTGTTGCACGTTGAGGGATGATCATATGATCCTATTATGTTAGCATTGTTTAGAGATTGCACTAGTGAAAGTATGAACCCTAGGCCTTATTTCCAAGCATTTATACAACGTTTTGCTTGCTATTTGGCAGTTGCTACCTTGCTTTTTTTATTTTCAGATTATAAAAACCTATATCTACTATCAATATTGCACTTGTATCACCCTCTCTTTGCCGAGCTAGTGCACCTATACAATTTACCATTGTATTGGATGTGTTGAGGACACAAGAGATTTCTTGTACTAGATGATGCCCCGCGCATTGTTGTGGGATTTTATAGTGCTATATATGAGGACATTAAGCTAGCAAGTAGGAAAACTATTAATTTATTAGACAACCCAATAATTAGAGTGATATAATTGATAACATAGTTTTCTTCTTCTATGCATTGACACCACAGTTCATTTAAAGAAACCTTATAGATGAAGCAAGCAAGCACATACCAAGATTTTGGTAGCACAACATGGGAGACTTTTCTTTCGAAGCACTCAATAGTTCAGACAGAATAATCCTCGATGCTCCACCTCAAGAGAGCCAAGAGACACCTTCACGTAATAATTAAAATAACATGTAACAAAAAATTGTAACTAGAAGTTTGCTCCCAATACTATTAATATACAGTTTTATAAAAATTCAATTCAATCTTAAATAATTCTTTGGGGAACCGTAGTTGCACTTAGTCAATGATTCCAGATTGTGAACTGGAGCATATGCTGAAGTGTATTCTAAATCAACATAACTTCATCCTGTTGCAACAATTAATGCCACGGGTGAGAATGGATGATGTATCAGCCAAGACTTTGACCATAAAGCATCGACAGAAAAACATAACTATAAAGAATATTCCTTTTGCATGTAGAAATGACAGATAAAGAATAAGTTGAACAAAGCATCTGTGTTTGACCTGCATGGTGTTGGGTGAAAGTGAAACTATGACCAAAATTACTTTATTTGCTGAATTATATGTGTTCCTTGCAATATCGACTAATGGTGATTTTTGAACCTGTATAGCCTACCCGGGTCTGAGATCTTATAAGATGTCATATGTCCATGTCGCCAATAGCATGAATGCTAAATCTCACCTACATTATATGCATGGAACTTGATAGTTAGAATATGAAGAGATTGATCTAAGTAAATGTCAGACTGTCAATGGTATCAAGCAATAGGTGACTGTAGATGTTCTTGCAGGATTTGTGTTTTTTGAGGTTGGTACTGTTTCGAATTCAGAATACAGATTTGCCGGGCCTTCGTAAGTTGTAAATAACATGGGAAACAATTCGAGATATCTATGATAAAAATGAGAAATAGAGTAGTGTATAACTAAAGGACTTGGGAGGCCTAGATGGATGAAAAATTATTAGCTATAATGCACAAAGTAGCAAATCTGCAAGAAATAACATAATATATAAATATTGAGGGGAAATCAGGGCACAAACGCTGAAACTTGAATACCTTTAATTAATGTCTTTTGCATTTCAGTTTCTGCATTGTTTCATGGTAATCTCTCTCCCTCCCTCCCCCCTCTCTCTCTAATCCTACAAAGAAATTAGATCAGATGAGTAGTTATCGGTCATCATAGATTCATAACAGTCGATAGAGAGACTCTCACTGTCGTGGCATACCAGTATATGGTCACCAGGATCATTGCGCAATCTCTGAAACCTCCATAGGAATCTACAGAGGGGCTGAAGTATTGGTCTGTGTACGGTTGGGGTGACCTTTTTTATGAGAAAGAAATTTGAAGATAGAACGCCAAGTACTGAAAAATAGAGTACATAACCTTGAACTCCACATATGTCGCTCGATGTATTAAGAAGTTAGCTGCAAATCAATCACCAAAACAAAGGATCAGGACTTCCTACCTAGATGCAGCATGTCAGCTTGCAAAAGGACGCCGCCAAAACATCTTGTCTAGGAATCAACCGGGGCAGCACCTATGGGAGGAGGTGGATCCAACACTACTCCAAGTTGTGCATGTGAATGGAGGTCCTGCCCGACGTAACTACGAGTCCAGTGATATGAAAGGGAAGCTGCTTACCGCAACGTCGACTCCATTGCCGAGCCCAGCATCGCCACCAGAGCGTCGGTCCATTGCGAGAATAAAGCAAGGTATGAACCTCCAACGGTTTCTCCTTGGACGAAATAGAGATATAGAAGGGAGAGGAGGACCAGGTGTCGACGATGCATGCAACAGAGGGGAATCTTGATGAGGCGTAGATCGAACCGGACCGGCGGTCATGCCGCAGGACGACACATGCACCAGAGAGGAATCCCGGATGAGGTGGAGAGACCAGGTGATTCGGCGGTCGCACCAGAGGAGCTCCCTCATGCCATGATTGATCACACCCGCCGCGATCTAATGTAGACGGGGAAATTGAAAGAGGGCTGGATGGGTTGCGAATTGCAAGGGACTGAACCACGGGGAGAGAGACGGTCGTTCTTTGGTCTTCTATGAGGAGATATATTTTTTCTTTCACGGAAAAACGACCTTTGGAGGTGGGGATGCATGAGGTGTGATGTGGCTGTTAAGATAAATCAAGTAGTGAGGGTGAACTTCTTAAATGTATAGGATTTGATCACAAGATTGTTTGAGAGAGGCCATCTTCATCCTACACCTCCCATGGATTGATAAATCTTAGGTCATCCATTTGAAGAAAAATTTCTACTGTTCTATAAAACTCTGCGGTTGGAGGCCTAACAAAATTTACAAGAATAAATGTGCATAATAGACATCAACATGCACATGACTTTTTTGCTTGACTTAGCATGGCATGTGTAAATGTTGGGATGATGTTTTGCCTCCAAGGTGTATTCTCTCGGTATGAATAGCTGATGGTCAATGACCGTCCAAAAAGGAGATTGTGAAGTTCTGCGTTTTCTACTTCTGCCTTGGCTGGTTTTTTTCCTTCAAAACAATAATAGTTTTTGTTTGGGTGGAGTATGTACAATTATTAATATAATTACATAGTGATAATATCTTTCATCACTATATAGATAAATAAAATCTGTGGCGATAAATACACCATCAACTATTGTTGTGTCTTCAGGTTAGCGTACTCCCTCCATATGGGTTTAGAGGCTCGAAGGGCCTCGAGTAATTGACAAAAAACTACCAGTTTTGGGGCCATAGTCGCACAAAACTACCAAGTTAAAAAAATTGACCGAAAATTACCACACTTTTTGTAACTTCTCCCTAAAACTATAATTTTTAGTTGATGACCGTCCTGCTCATTTTAAACGCGAAACTGACAAGTGTGGGCCACGTTTCAATGCCACATGGCCCTAACGACCAACGGAGGGCGTCGGCGGTCGTTAGCTGGCTTGTCGTCATGAGTTGTTCCGACCAGGTCAAAGACTCGGTTGGCTCACTCCCCCTGTCATGCATCTCTCACTCTCCTGAGCTCTCTCTCTCTCTCTCTCTCTCTCTCTCTCTTCCTTCTTCCTCTGCTCTCACTCTAGCGAAGGTGACATGTAGCCATCATGTTGTCGTGGCCCAACAGCGAGAGCTCCGACAATGATGAGTACATGAGCGAGTTCGGTAGTATGTAGATGGAGTACTTTGTAAGTATTTCTCCTCTTTTGTCCTCTCATGTCCTCTCCTATCCCCTTCTAGGGTTAGGGTTTGAAGATTGTTTGGTTTCTTCCATTTGAGGTATGTGGTTGTAGTTGATATGTGTGTAGTTGGTGCTGCAGCAAACTCCCCATATTGTCATAGAACCTAGTTACTATGGGATGGTTGTTGAATCTGAGCCTAAGTGCATACTGCACAGGTAGAGGCCAGGCAAATTTGTTGCATTTGAAGGCACTGGCAGAAGGAGGAGATGTATTGGATGTGCTACTGAGGTAAGTTGCAGTCTTGTTTATGATTTGTTAGATAGAATTGGTGCTACACCGTTGAAACTGAAGTTTGTTGATTAACTGCAAACTAAACTATAGAGTTGTGATTACTGCATTCAGTTAGCAACTGATTTTGTTTATAGAGCATTGGGTTTAATGTAACAACAATGTTGTGAATTTGACTAAAATTGATGTTCTCTAATTGTAGTATACAACATTGGAAACAGAGCTAGGTTTTGTAATTATAATAATTATATATCTAGTTTTGATAGCTTTGTATTTGATCGAATATGCCTGTTCTCAATTTGTTTCTCACTAAAGCATACATGTATTACTGAATTTTTAGGATGGTGTGAACTATGGTGTGGCACGGTGGGTAGATGCCCGATGGCCAGTAATTATGCAAAGGTGCTTAACCAAGCTGTGGGATATGTATCATAAGCAGAACCTTGGTAGAGTCGAGGACAATGAGGCTTATCAGAGAGAGGTGGCAAATTTGAAAAAGGAATTTGATACATTGGGCAATTAGTACAGCCAGCTTGTGAATGATGTTTCCAACTTGTTTGATTATCAGGATGGTATGAAAGCTCATGACATGGATTACACAAGCCAGGCAATCAATGAACTAAAGGAGAAGAAGCAGCAATTTGAGGAGCGGGCAAAGATTGAGATTCAAATGGAGAAGCTTAAACTAAAAAAAGAACAGAGGTGCATTCTTCAGACTCAGGCTGATATAATTCAGAACACAAGGAAGGCCATGAAGGAGATAGAGGTGAACGTACAGAAACCTCATTAAAGGAGAGAAAAATAAGCTAGAGCAAATCATTGCCGAGCTTTTGAAGGCTGGACATGGGTGCAAGGAAAAGTTGGACAAGATCAAGGAAGTTTTCATGGAGGAGTGAAGTTGCAGTTGTGGTTGGTAAGTATATATGAGGCTTATATATATAATTGGCCTATGCTCTAGGGATACAATATGATGCATATATGCATCTTACTACTAATACTATCTATGAACTGCTTATGAACTACCTAAGGTTTCAGATCATTTTCGTTTGGCTGTGGGGTGATGTGATGCCCCTGATGTGTAATGCTCTAAGATTCTGCCATGTGCACTGGACCCGATGCTAAGTTAAGATGTGGTATATTTATGTGAGTGTTATCCTAATTGTTTGCTAGGCCTAGTTACAAATTATTGATGATAGTTAGTTCTTAGTCACTTAAAAAATCATGCATGGCATGTAATGAGCATCCAAAACCATTCAGATGGCATTACATAGACAACAAAGATAGCGTTGGAACTTAGTACCACTTAACACTCAATCTGAAAGTGAACTCTAAGTCTTAAGACACCCGAGACTTAGTAGCACTTAAGTCTGAATCTTAAGATAACTAACACTTAGAAACACTGAAACTGAAGCTAACTGCCACTGTGGATAACTGACAAAACTTAATCTGAAACTTTATGTTTCAGATTCAGAATCACTTAGGCTCCTGCCCCACGAAGCGACCCGAGTCATACCTCTTGCTTGACTATGCTAGGATTTGGAAGAACCCGCACCTCCTCTTCCTCCGCGTTTTCATTAATGACAATGATGGGAGGAGGACGGTGGCGAGCATGTACTGCTCGTGGTGCTACGATCTATAAGTCATCGTCGTGTTGTTGCACCTCTTCGTGAGCTTCTGCCAGAGCTAGGGTCGTGGGCTATGCAGGATGCACATAGCGGTGGGCTGCCCGGCATCGACAAACTGTGCCTCCTTCATTGCCCATAGCAGGATGTCTATGGGCAGTATCCCATTACCTAGGTTTCCATAGCGCTGGTCCATGCACTGCTTCTCCTTAGTAGTTATCTTCTTCCTCACTTCATCTGGTGCATCTACGAGCCCTTAGACGCTAGTGTACCTCATGGCCACTTTCATGTAGTCGAGGAAGAGGTCTTGGTCACCACACGATGAACCAAGAATTATGGCAACCCAACACTTGCTAATTGGGAATGGATTGAGCCATGGGTCTGGTGTAGAGGAAGAACTAGCCATGGTTGGAGCTAGGAGGAGGGTTGTGAGTGAGGTGAGTGGCATAAATTAGGTGGATAGGTGTTGGCGTAGGAGTAAAGTGGAGGACTTAAGTTTAGTAGTCAAATAGGAGGTGAAGTGTGGAGTGGAGGAGTGCTTCAGTGCAGGATACATGAGATTTGACTCCATTGGAGGTGGTAGATGTGCTGCAGTTAATGGTGAGATTGTGTAAAAACTTGTGCTAATTTAGTGATTTGCTAATTTTATGGTGTGTTAAATAGGATGCAGTTCATTGTCAAAGTTCAGGATCTCGAAAACATTCACATAACTGCACCACAACCAAGCACCTGAAAATCATTCAGATAACTCAAACACATTCAGATAACTGCATCACAATTAAGCATCTCCAAACACATTCAAACAACTCCATTGATTCAGATAAGAACACCACTTGATATAGATTCAGAGAACTAGCCTCCAAATAGCATCACACACACATAGTTCGAACTGACATACATAGAACAATAGATAGTAGATTAAATTTTATGATTTTATGTTTAAAACTTTTAAGAGACGTTCTACAATTTTCTTATATATGAAGAACATTTTTTGTACATGTTTAAAGTTTCTAAAATAGCTGATTCACATTTTCCAAAATTTTGTGTTTGATGACTTATCTTTTGGCCAAACGAGCCAACGCGTAGCCTACTTCCTCTCCTGCACCATTTTTGGGCTGGCCGTGGGGCGCCTTTTTTGTCAGTTTTGTCTTATTCTTTATTATCTTTTCTTCTTGTTTTTCTTCTTCTGTACATAATTTGGGGTTTCAAAAAAGTTCCTCTTCTTTTCAAGAAATCATAAAATGCAAGAAGATTTCAAAAAAATCTAGATTTATGAGAAATGTTCAAATAATTAAAAAACATTCACTATTATGAAAAACAATGTTCGGGAAATAAAAAAATCTTCATAATTTTGAAAAATGTTTGTGTATTCATAATTTTGAAAAACTATCTGTGAATTCAACAAACTTTCACAATTGTTTTGCGTATTACGAAAAAGCGGTTCAATTCAAACAGATGTATGCTAATTCAAAAAAAAGTTCATGAATTCGAAATATGTTCATGCATTTTTATAATTGTCAAAATAAAATCAATGTTCATGAATTTGAAAATTGTTCACCTATTTCTATAATTATTCATCTATTTAAAAAACAATGTTCAGCACTGCAAACAAGGTTCATGAGTTTCATAAAAAATGGTCAGAAGTTCTAAAAATGTTGGCAAATTTGAAAATGCTCACCATTTTTCGTAAAAATGATGGCGATTTTTTTAATTACTTGGGAAATTGTTCTAATTTTGCAAAAGATACAAAAATAGAAAATAAAAATAAAAAATGACAGAAAAAATTAAATGGTGAAAGGGAAAAAGGAAAACAAAAAAAATGAAAATAGAAAGAAAGGAACGAAAGTGAACAAAGCCTAACTTTTACATACACTCTCAGCGTAGTAGGCCAACCCACTTGCCGGACTTTTATTAAATTAAATCATGTCACTGTGAGACCGAAGCTTGTTTTTTTTCCTGTATTGGTTCAAAAGGTGGCTAATACATAGATTTTGGAAAATGTCCCTCATATTTAAAAAGTTTATAAAATTTTAAATTTCTTCCAGAATGGCGAAAGAAGCAAAATAAGTTTTTACAATGTTCTTGACGAATGTTCAAAAATGTTCAAAGTTTTAGATTATTCACAAATTTTGAATGTGTTCACGAATGTAAGAAAAGGAAAACCAATTTTTAAAATGCTCATTAGTTTGAAAAAAATTCGCAGTTCTCAAAAAGTATTCCCGGATTAAAACAATCAGGAAAAGTTAAAATCAAAAATTATTTAAAATGTATGAATACAGAAAGAAGGAAAAAGAAAATAAAAAAGAAAAAGAAAACCGCTAGAAAAAAAAGGAAATCTCTACCTAACAATAAAATAAATGGCTATTCTCGATCCGTCATGCTATTGTGCAAAAAACCCTCTCTAGTTCCTAATTGTCAACCCGTAATATTAATTGATTTTTTAAAAATCCATATCTTTTGAACCCTAACTTTAAGTTTAACATGTTATATTGAATTTTGATTAAAAATTATCTAGAATCTTAATATGATATTAATTTATATTAACCATTTAAAAATGCTATTTACGATGAAACCTTAATCAATAGCACATGATCAGTCAATCTGAATTGAAAATGGAGACTTTGGCAAATCGAGGATGGAGAATAAAAATAATATTTATAATCATGCATTGTCAAAACCTTACAGAAAAATAGATTTATCATCCTATATCGAGAGGGAGACGATCTAAGATTGACAACATTAAAACATGTTGTAATGGTTTGAACACTGGAGCCAACGTCAACGAGAGTGGGAAAAAAGATAAATAGAAACACATATAAAATGTCATGTATTGAAATAAATGACATGGATTTATGGATTCATGATTACTATATTAGTCGGTGATTTTTTCAGCCTTTGCAACGCATTAGCTCATTTGCTAGTAATAATAAAGCACGTATCGCATCCGTTCGTCCGTCGTGTTGTTTCGTAGAAACCCCCTATAGTTATTGGTAATTAAGCTGCGGTACAATTTTAGGTGGTAAACAGCCAAAAACATTTCATTTTGCAGAAATCACCCTATTGTTTTTAAAAATTAACCCGCAATACAGTTTTAAGTGATCCAAAGAAAACGTTTCACATTTTGCAAAAATCCCTTGTGGTTTCCTAAATTCAACCCGCCGTCCATTTCATATATGTCCTACATGAAATTTGATTAAAAAATATGTGGAATCAGAATATTATGTTATTTTACCTGTTAAATATTTTGAAAATGTTGTTTTGGGTGCAACCTTAATAAATAGTGCACGAGCCCTCTTTGTTTCGTATCGGTGTACATCTACATAGAAAATGAACAACTCAACAAAACCAGATTGGAGACGAAAAAACCATCTATAAAGAACGTGGACCTATTTAGGTCTTGGGTCATGATTATGGGTTAGGTCAGTGTTTTCTTTCCCGTTGCAACCCACGGACTTTTTTGCTAGTAAAGAAAAAACAGGAAGAACCTTCGCAGCCTGAGTGGGCCGACCCATGTAAGCGCATGGAGGGAGCGCCGCACCAATTGGGTAAGCTGGGGCTCACAGCCTCAAGTTCGTGGGCCGGCCCAACGGCAACTTAGCTGGTTCGTTTCCTTTCGTTCGATCGAATCCGGTTCCTTTGCTCGGTTTTTTCGGGATAATTCCTTCGCTTGGTTGCAACCCAAGTCATCTGTTGATCGGTCAATTTCTCAAATAAAATTTTTTGCTGATCGGTAAACCATTTCGCCTTTCACTTTTTATAAAATAGACCCTAAAAAGTTTGATTGATTTCAAAAATAGTCCAGAAATTTTAAAAAATTCATTAAATTTAAAAAGAGTTCATGAATTTAAAAAAATCATCGAATTTCAATTTTTAATCAAATTTGAAAAAAGTTCATGAATTTAAAAAATAGTTCAATGATATGAAAAAAGATTATTGAATATGAAAAAAAGTTCATCAAATTTCGAAAACAATTCATCAGTGTTTTTAAAAGTTCATAAGTCTGAAAAAAAACTTCAAGAAATTTAAAAAATAACCGCATATTTAAGAAAAAAATCGAATAAACCGTTGATAACGGCAGCAAACCAAAAAAAACAGAATTAAATGGACGAAAGGAAAAACTTAATAACATGTATCGCGATGGCCTAGTGGTTATTGCGTTCTTAGCCAAGCATTAGGTCGTGTTTTCAATCCCTAATGTAGCATTTTTACTAAGCGTTAACACAGAAAAGCGAAGCCAACTGAACGGTCGAAGCGCGAAGCGGGGGTGCGCTATGCAGGCGCCCGTTAGCAAAAATGGCCTATAAGGACGCCTACAACGCTAAATAAGGAATGGTCGTTTGCTCGATACCCTCAATAGTATGCGCTAAATAGGGATTGTCGTGCCGCCCGCCATTGCCTCTTCAAAGCTCGTCGCCTAAGAGCATCTCCAGCCGCGGCCCCAAAGGACCCCCCAGGCCCTTTTTTATCGTCGGCGTCGAAAAATTGGCCCAGTCGCGCCCCCAGGACCCCGTTTTTCGCTGGTTTGAACACTTTTTTGGGCCGACGAACCCAGACCGAACCCAGGGCCCTGGGGGTCTCTTGGGGGGGGGGTCTTCGGCGGTAACAAACAGGCGTGTGGGACATCACTGTCAGGCGAATCTCGTCCTTTTCCCCGCCTGAGCGCCCCCACGTTCTTCCCAACCCCGACCCCGGCGCCCCTCGCCTGTTCACGGTCGCTGTGTCGCCACTAGAAAAGGCCCCCACATCATGCCCCCTCGCCGGATTTTGCCTCCCCGACCCTCGCCCATCGCCGTCCTCACATGCCCAAGCCACGCCGGGGCAGGGCACCGGCGGTTGCTCGTCCGTCACGCCGACAAGGTGTTCGACGTTTTGCCTGCTCGGCCATGGAGTCGAACGACGAGGAGGCGTTTGCGGCCCTGTTGGAGGAGCAAGCCGAGGCTGACACCCCCAACGAGGAGCACCTCATGATACTCTCCTCGTTGGCCGGCCTGTTCGTCGACAATGACAAGCCCCGGCGAGGCGGCTCGACGCTGGGCCAACGTAAGAGCAAGCAGCGACATCAGATGGAGGGGTAATGCATGCTCTGCGCCTACTACTTCGCCGACTCTCCATTGCACGGTGAGAAAGTATTTGGGCATCGCTACCGGATGAGCCGGAAGCTCTTCCTCAGGATTGTTAATTCGGTACAGGAGTTTGACAGCTATTTCATTTGCAAGAAGGATTGCACCGGCATAGTTGGATTCTCCTCACTTCAGAAATGCACCCAAGCTATGAGGATGCTTGCATACGGAGCTCCCGCAAACATACAAGAAGATTATGGACGGATGGCCGAGTCCACCACCATTGAGTGTCTATACAAGTTCTGCAGGGCAGTGGTGGCAGTGTTTGGATCAAAATATTTGCGATCACCCAATGCTGAAGACGCTGCTCGAATCCTAGCATAGAATGCAACAAGAGGATTTTCTGGGATGCTTGGAAGCACCGACTACATGCATTGGTCATGGAAAAACTACCCATTTGCTTGGCAGGGGATGTACAAAGGCGTCAAAGGTGGTTGCAGTGTGGTACTTGAGGAAGTAGCCACACATGACCTATGGATTTGGCACTCCTTCTTTGGTATGCAAGGAACTCATAATGATATCAACGTCTTGCAGTGCTCGAATGTCTTCGCCAAGCTTGTTGAAGGTCATGCTCCTCCGATGAACTTTGAGGTCAATGGACGCCACTACTGTTGGGGAACGTCGCATGGGAAACAAAAATTTTCCTACGCACACGCAAACCTATCCATGGTGATGAGCATCTACGAGAGGGAGAGTGGATCTACATACCCTTGTAGATCGCTAAGCGGGAAGCGTTAAGAAACGCGGTTGGTGTAGTCGAACATCTTCGCGATCCAAATCGCCGAGCGTCCCGCGATCTCATCACGATCCGTCCCGCGATCCAATCACGATCCGTCCCGTGAACTCATCACGATCCGTCCCGCGATCTCATCACGAACCGTCTCGCGATCTCGATCACGGTCCTTCCGATCTAGCGCCGAACGGACGGCACCTCCGCGTTCAGCACACGTGCAGCTTGATGACGATCTCCACCATCTTGATCCAGCAAGAGGAGGTGGAGAGGAGAGAGAGTTCACCGGCAGCGTGACGGCGCTCCGGTGATGGTGGTGGAGTGATTCCGGCAGGGCTTCGCCTAAGCGCTGCGGAAAACCGATCTAGAGGAGAAACTGTGCACCGGTGAAACGGGTAGCACGTGGCCGGAAATTCTGTCCAAAAACCACCCAATCCACTAGTATATATAGGAGGAGAGGAGAGGAGAGGCAGCCAAGGCCTTTGGGTCGGCCGAAATAGGAGGTGGGAGCAATCCTACTTCACCTCCAATCCTAGTTGGAGTAGGATTGCCTCCTATTGGCTGATTTTCCACTTTTTGCTTTAGGACTTTCTCTCCTGCGCCATGGGCCTTTGTGGCTGTTTTCCCAGCCCAATAAGGGCTGGTTATTATTCTCCCACAGCCCATGGACCTCTTGGGGTCGAAGTACCCCTCCCGAAGGTCTCCCGGTACACTACCGGCACTCCTGGTACACTACCGGCACTCCCGGTACACTACCGATGAGCCCGAAACTTTTCCGGAAACCAAACTGGGACTTCCTATATATGAATCTTTACCTCCGGACCATTCCGGAGCTCCTCGTGACGTCCGGGATCTCATCCGGGACTCCGAACAACCTTCGGTCACCACCATACATAACTCTACACTACCGAAACGTCACCGAACCTTAAGTGTGCAGACCCTGCGGGTTCGAGAACTATGTAGACATGACCGAGACACCTCTACGGTCAATAACCAATGGCGGGACCTGGACGTCCACATTGGTTCCTACATATTCTACAAAGATCTTTATCGGTCGAACCTCTATGTCAAGGATTCAGTTAATCCCGTATATCGTTCCCTTTGTTCTTTGGCATGTTACTTGCCCGAGATTCGATCGTCGGTATCTCCATACCTAGTTCAACCTCGTTACCGGCAAGTCTCTTTACTCGTTCCATAATACAAGATCCCGCAACTAACAATTAGTCACATTGCTTGCAAGGCTTATTGTGATGTTGCATTACCGAGTGGGCCCCGAGATACCTCTCCGTTACACGGAGTAACAAATCCCAGTCTCGATCCATGCCAACTCAACAGACACCATCGGAGATACCTGTAGAGCACCTTTATAGTCACCCAGTTACGTTGCGACGTTTGATACACACAAGGCACTCCTCCGATATCCGTGAGTTGCATGATCTCATGGTCATAGGAACATATACTTGACATGCAGAAAACAGTAGCAATAAACTGACACGATCATATGCTATGTTTGTAGTTTGGGTCTTATCCATCACATCATTCTCCTAATGATGTGATCCCGTTATCAAATGACATCTCATGTCCATGGCTAGGAAACCTTAACCATCCTTTGATCAACGAGCTAGTCCATTAGAGGCATACTAGGGACATGGTTTTGTCTATGTATCCACACATGCATTTAAGTCTCCGATCAATACAATTATAGCATGGATAATAAACGATTATCATGAACAAGGAAATATGATAATAACTAATTTATTATTGCCTCTAGGGCATATTTCCAACAGTCTCCCACTTGCACTAGAGTCAATAATCTAGTTCACATCACCATGTGATTCGCATTGTTATGAATCTAACACCCAATGAGTTTTGGGGCTCGATCATGCTTTGCATGTGAGAGAGGTCTTATAGTCAACGGGTCTGCGATATTCAGATCCGTGTGTACTTTGCAAATCTCTATGTCAAACCGTAATCACTGCTACCACACTCCACTTGGTACTATTTCCAAATGGCTGCTCCACTATACGTATCCAGATTGCTACTACTAGTCATCCGGATAGGTGTTAAAGCTTGCATCGACGTAACTCTTTACGACGAACTCTTTATCACCTCCATAATCAAGAAACATTTCCTTAGTCCTCTGGTTACTAAGGATAATTCCGACCGCTGTCCAGTGATCCACTCCTGGACCACTCTTGTACCCCTTGACAGACTCGTGGCAAGGCACACATAGGTGCGGTACACAGCATGGCATAATATAGAGCCTATGGCTAAGGCATAGGGGACGACATTCATCCTTTCTCTTTCTTCTGCCGTTGTCGAGCTTTGAGTCTCACTCAACTTCACACCTTACAAATCAGACGAGAACTATTTCTCTGGCTGATCCATTTTGAACTCTTTCAAAATCTTGTCAAGGTATGCACTCATTGAAAGTCTCATCAAGCATCTTGATCTATCTCTATAGATTTTGATGCTCAACAATTAGGTAGCTTTATCCAGGTCTTCCTTAGAAAAACACTTTTCAAACAACCTTTTATGCCTTCCAGAAATTCTACATTATTTCCGATCAACAATATGTCAACCACATATACTTATCAGAAACTCTATAGTGCTCCCACTCACTTTATTGCAAATACAAGTTTCTCGTAAACTTTGTATAAACATCAAAAACTTTGATCACCTCATCAAAGTGTATATTCCAACTCCGAGATGCTTGCTTCAGTCCATGGAAGGATCACCAAAGCTTGCACACCTTTTAGCATCCTTAGGACTGACAAAACCTTCTGGTTGTATCACATACAACCTTTCCTCAAGTAAACCGTTAAGGAAATGATGTTTTGACATCCATCTGTCAGATTTCATAATTGAAAACGCAGCAACTGCTAACATAATTCCAACAGACTTTAGCACCACTACGAGTGAGAAAATCTCATCGTAGTCAACTCCTTGAACTTGTCACAAACAACTTTGCAACAAGTCGAGCTTTACAAATGGTGATATTTACCATCAGCGTCTGTCTTCATTTTTAAAGATCCATTTGTACTCAACGACCTGCCGTCCAACGAGCAAGTCTACCAAAGTCTATACTTGGTTTTCATACATGGATCCTATCTCGGATTTCATGGTCTCATCCATTTGTCGGAATCCGGGCCCATCATCGCTTCTCCATAGCTCGTAGGTTCATCGCTGTCCAACAACATGACCTTTAAGACAGGGTTGTTGTACCACTCAAGAGCAGTACACGTCCTTGTCGACCTACGAGGTTCGATAGTAACTTGATCCGAAGCTTCATGATCATCATCATTAACTTCTTTCTTCAACTAACATAGGCTTCACAGAAACAACTTTCTGCGCTGCGCTACTCTGATTGAAACAAGGTTCAATAACCTCATCAAGTTCTATCTTCCTCCCACTCAATTCTTTCGAGGGAAACCTTTTCTCAGGAAAGGATCCATTCCAGCAACAAACACTTTGCACTCGGATCTGAGATAGAAGGTATACCCAACTGTTCTTGGCGTATTCTATGAAGATGCATTTGTCCGCTTTGGGTTTGAGCTCATTAGGTGAAAACATTTTCCACACAAGCTTCGCAGCCCCAAACATCAAGAAATGACAGCTTTAGGTTTCTATCAAACCATAATTCACACGGTGTCATCTCAACGGATTTAGATGGTGCCCTATTTTAAAGTGAATGCGGTTGTCTCTAATGCATAACCCTAAAACGATAGTATTAAAACGATAAGAGACATCATAGTATGTGCTATATCAAATAAGGCATGACTACGACGTTCGGACACACCATCACACTATGGTGTTCCAGGTGGCGTGAGTTGTGAAACAACTTTCACATTGTCTAAATTTGTATGCCAAACTCGTAACCCAGATATTCACCTCCACGATCATATCGCAGAAATTTTTATCTTCTTGTCACGATGATCTTTAAACTTCACTCTGAACTTTGCTTTGAACCTTTCAAACAATTCAGACTTGTGTTTCATTAAGTAAATATACACTATATCTACTCAAATCATCAGTGAAGGTAAGAAAACAATGATATTCACTGCAAGCTATAAACACTCATTGGATCGTATACATCAACATGCATTGTTTCCAATAAGTCACTTGCCCGTTTCATCAAGCCAGAAAACGGGGTTTAGTCATCTTACCAAAAGGCATGGTCCGCATGTCTCAACCGATTCAAAATCGAATGAGTCCAAAGATCCATCAACATGGAGTTTTTTCATGCGCTTTATACCAATATGACATTTAGCGGCAGTGCCACAAGTATGTGGTACTATCATTATTAACTTTGCATCTTTTGGCATCATTGTTATGAACATGTGTATTACTATGATCAAGATTCAATGAACCACACTTACTAGGTGCATGACCATTGAAGGTATTTATTCATGTAAGCAGAATAACCATTATTCTCTAACTTGAATGAATAACCGTGTTGCAATAAACATGATCTAATCACGTTCATGCTTCAATGCAAAACACCAAATAAAATTTAGGTTCGTCACTAATCCCGAAGGTAGAGAGAGCGTGCGATGTTTGATCATATCAACCTTGGAAACATTTCCAACACACATCGTCACCTCACACTTAGCTAGTTCTCCATTTATTCCGTAGCTTTTATTTCGAGCAACCGAACCGGTATCCAATACCCAGGTGCTACTAGGAGTACTAGCAAGGTACACATCAATAACATGCATATCAAATATACTTCTGTCGACTTAGCCAGCCTTCTTATCTACCATGTATCCAGGGTTGTTCCGCTTCAGTGACCGTTCTCCTCATAATGGAAGCACTCAGTCTCGGGTTTAGGTTCAACTTTGGGCTGCTTCACTGGAGCAGCAACTGACTTGCCATCCATGAAGTTTCCCTACTTGCCCTTGCCCTTCTCGAAACTAGTGGTTTTTACTAACCATCAACACTTTGATGCTCCTTTTTGACTTCTACCTTCGCGGTGTCAAAACATCGCGAGAAGCTCAGGAATCATTTCTATCCCTGGCAATTTATAGTTCATCACCAAGTTCTAGTAGCTTAGTGATAGTGACTTGGAGAACTATATCAATCACTATCTTATCTGGAAGATCAACTCCCACTCGATTCAAGCGATTGTGGCACCTAGACAATCTAAGCACATGCTCAACTATTGAGCTATTCTCTTTCGTCTTACAAGCAAAGAATCTTGTTGGAGATCTCATATCTCGCAACAAAGGCACGAGCCTGAGATCACAATCTCTGCTCCTAGAACATCTCATATGTTCCGTGACGTTCAAAACGTTTTGGAGCCTCAATTCTAAGCTGTAATGCATGACACACTAAACTATCAAGTAGTCATCGAAACGTGCCTGTCAGATGTTCACAACATCTATAGACGACGCTAGAGGGGGTGGCGCACCGAGCGGTGCATTAAGGACATAAGCCTTCTGTGCAGCAATGAGGACAATCCTCAGATCACGGACCCAGTCCGCAATATTGCTACCAACATCTTTCAACTCTATTTCTCTAGGAACATATAAAAATTTAAGGGAGCTACAGTGCGAGCTAGTAATCTACAACATAATTTGCAAAGACACTTTGACTATGTTCATGATAATGAGTTCAATTAATCATATTACTTAAGAACTCCCACTCAAATTGACATCCCTCAGGTCATCTGAGTGTCACATGATCCAAATTCACCAACTCGAGTCCGATCATCACGTGAGTTGAGGTGGCTTCAATGGTGAACATCATTATGTTGATCATATCTACTATATGACTCATGCTCGACCTTTCGGTCTCTTGTGTTCCGAGGCCATGTCTGTACATGCTAGGCTCGTCAAGTTTAACCCGAGTGTTCCGCATGTGCAAATCTGTCTTGCACCCGTTGTATGTGAACGTAGAGTCTATCACACCCGATCATCACGTGGTGTCTCAACACGACGAACTTTCGCAACGGTGCACACTCGGGGAGAACACAATTTATCTTGAAATTAAGTGAGGGATCACCTTATAATGCTACCGTCGTCCTAAGCAAAACAAGGTGCATAAAAAGGATTAACATCACATGCAAATCATAAGTGACATGATATGGCCATGAACTCGTGCTTTTGATCTCCATCTAGAAAGCACCGGCATGATCTCCATCGTCACTGGCACGACACCATGATCTCCATCATCTTGATCTCCATCAACGTGTCGCCATCGGGGTTGTCACGCCCTATATGCTTCTACTACTGTTGCTACCGTAGCGATAAAGTAAAGCATTACATAGCGCTTAATGATTGACACGCAGGTCATACAATAATTAAAGACAACCCTATGGCTCCTGCCGGTTGCCGTATTCAACGACATGCAAGTCGTGAAATTCTATACATCACATGATCATCTCATACATCACATATATCTCATCATGTAATTGGCCATATCACATCACAACATACCCTGCAAAAACAAGTTAGACGTCCTCTAATTGTTGTTGCATGTTTTACGTGGCTGCTACGGGTATCTAGCAAGAACGATTCTCACCTACGCATAAACCACAACGGTGATACACTAGTTTGCTTTTCAACCTTCTCAAGGACCACCTTTGTCGAATCCGATCCAACTAAAGTGAGAGAAACTGTCACCCGCAAGCCATCTAGGCAACAAGTTGCGTCGAGGGAACCGGTCTCTCGTAAGCGTACGAGTAATGTTGGTCCGGGCCGCTTCATCTCACAATCCCGCTGAACCAAAATACGACCAAGGGAGGAAGCAATCTAAGCATCAACGCCCACAAACCTTTTGTGTTCTACTCGAGATCTCATCGAACCATCAACCTAGCTCTGATACCACTGTTGGGGAACGTCGCATGGGAAACAAAAATTTTCCTACGCACACGCAAACCTATCCATGGTGATGAGCATCTACGAGAGGGAGAGTGGATCTACATACCCTTGTAGATCGCTAAGCGGGAAGCGTTAAGAAACGCGGTTGGTGTAGTCGAACATCTTCGCGATCCAAATCGCCGAGCGTCCCGCGATCTCATCACGATCCGTCCCGCGATCCAATCACGATCCGTCCCGTGAACTCATCACGATCCGTCCCGCGATCTCATCACGAACCGTCTCGCGATCTCGATCACGGTCCTTCCGATCTAGCGCCGAACGGACGGCACCTCCGCGTTCAGCACACGTGCAGCTTGATGACGATCTCCACCATCTTGATCCAGCAAGAGGAGGTGGAGAGGAGAGAGAGTTCACCGGCAGCGTGACGGCGCTCCGGTGATGGTGGTGGAGTGATTCCGGCAGGGCTTCGCCTAAGCGCTGCGGAAAACCGATCTAGAGGAGAAACTGTGCACCGGTGAAACGGGTAGCACGTGGCCGGAAATTCTGTCCAAAAACCACCCAATCCACTAGTATATATAGGAGGAGAGGAGAGGAGAGGCAGCCAAGGCCTTTGGGTCGGCCGAAATAGGAGGTGGGAGCAATCCTACTTCACCTCCAATCCTAGTTGGAGTAGGATTGCCTCCTATTGGCTGATTTTCCACTTTTTGCTTTAGGACTTTCTCTCCTGCGCCATGGGCCTTTGTGGCTGTTTTCCCAGCCCAATAAGGGCTGGTTATTATTCTCCCACAGCCCATGGACCTCTTGGGGTCGAAGTACCCCTCCCGAAGGTCTCCCGGTACACTACCGGCACTCCTGGTACACTACCGGCACTCCCGGTACACTACCGATGAGCCCGAAACTTTTCCGGAAACCAAACTGGGACTTCCTATATATGAATCTTTACCTCCGGACCATTCCGGAGCTCCTCGTGACGTCCGGGATCTCATCCGGGACTCCGAACAACCTTCGGTCACCACCATACATAACTCTACACTACCGAAACGTCACCGAACCTTAAGTGTGCAGACCCTGCGGGTTCGAGAACTATGTAGACATGACCGAGACACCTCTACGGTCAATAACCAATGGCGGGACCTGGACGTCCACATTGGTTCCTACATATTCTACAAAGATCTTTATCGGTCGAACCTCTATGTCAAGGATTCAGTTAATCCCGTATATCGTTCCCTTTGTTCTTTGGCATGTTACTTGCCCGAGATTCGATCGTCGGTATCTCCATACCTAGTTCAACCTCGTTACCGGCAAGTCTCTTTACTCGTTCCATAATACAAGATCCCGCAACTAACAATTAGTCACATTGCTTGCAAGGCTTATTGTGATGTTGCATTACCGAGTGGGCCCCGAGATACCTCTCCGTTACACGGAGTAACAAATCCCAGTCTCGATCCATGCCAACTCAACAGACACCATCGGAGATACCTGTAGAGCACCTTTATAGTCACCCAGTTACGTTGCGACGTTTGATACACACAAGGCACTCCTCCGATATCCGTGAGTTGCATGATCTCATGGTCATAGGAACATATACTTGACATGCAGAAAACAGTAGCAATAAACTGACACGATCATATGCTATGTTTGTAGTTTGGGTCTTATCCATCACATCATTCTCCTAATGATGTGATCCCGTTATCAAATGACATCTCATGTCCATGGCTAGGAAACCTTAACCATCCTTTGATCAACGAGCTAGTCCATTAGAGGCATACTAGGGACATGGTTTTGTCTATGTATCCACACATGCATTTAAGTCTCCGATCAATACAATTATAGCATGGATAATAAACGATTATCATGAACAAGGAAATATGATAATAACTAATTTATTATTGCCTCTAGGGCATATTTCCAACAACTACAACAAGGGATATTATATAGAAGATGGTATCTATTCGAGATGGCCTAGATTTGTGAAGACTATCTCAAAACCTGTGGCGCCAAAGAAGGCTCACTTGGCTAAGTGTCAGGAGGCTTGCAGGAAAGATGTTGAGCGAGCATTTGATATGCTCCAATCGTGATTTGTTATTGTCCGGTACCCCGCTATGACCTGGTCCAAAAGGCAGATGTGGGAGATCATGAATTGTTGTGTCTGCTTGCACAACATGATCATTGAGAGCGAGCAGGAAGAGCCAGTGTTTGATCCCGAACCATATTACAGGATGGGACCTCTTGCAGTTGTTGATCACCAGGTACCTGCAACATGGGTTGTCAACTTAAATATGCTCCAGGAGATCCGAGACCCACAAGTGCATCAAGAACTGCAGAACGATTTGGTGGAACACCTATGGAGCCTCAAGGGAAACGCCTAGCTCAATTTGTTTTAATTTATGTTGAAACTTGCTTCATTGAACTATTTTTCAAAAGTAGTACCTATTTTGTACCAAATTCAAAAAGCATATGTCGAAAATGAAAAACAAAAACAAAAATAGCACCCCATCGGCCTCTGGTGGACTGACGAGGGACCGGTCGGCTTGTGGGCGGCCGAAGAGGGCCCGTCGGCCAATGGGTGGCCGAAGAGGCTGCCGTCAGCCCACAGGATGCCGAAGAGGGCACGTCGGCCTCTAGGAGGCCGAAGAGCCCATGGATAAGGCCCGACCAGCCGGGACCTTCTTCTTCCTCTCGCTCGCTCATCCTCTCTCTCTCTCTCTCTCGTTTTCTTCTACGAATTCCCCCCCTCCGATTTCCTCCATCCTCCACCCATTTTCCTATTCAATCCGCTGAAACAATAGATCATACCCATCTCCACCGCCCTGCGGTCCCATTTTTTTGCCATGGGGTAGTTTGTTGTTCGTTTGGAGGAGCCATGGTGGGGTGGTGGAGGTGTGAATGGTGAGGAGGTGGTGTGGTGGAGAGGAAGAAGAAGGTGGAGAGGAAGAAGAAGGGGACACACGCGTCGAAGATATACCCTTTTTTCAGTTTAGGTTAGTTTTTTATTGTATGTAAAATTAGTTTATGTAGTGTGATGATTTTAGTGTACGTGTTGGTAGTGTAAGTTTATTTAGTTTAGTTAGTGTAGTCATTTTTAGTGGAAGCTTGCTATTTTAGTGTAGGTTCATTTTAGTGTAGGTTTATTTAGTGTACGTATGTATATTTTAGTGTAGGTTTATTTTAGTGTAAATTTGTTCGTTGCGAATAATGATAAGTTGGCAATCTTTGACAGGTGAAAATGTCTGAATCCGTAAATTTCACTGTTTATTACGGCCCTGGTAATGTTCGATATAATGACTTGGGGGTTGATCTTAGCGAGTTTAAAAAAGGCGCCATGACACTTTCAGACCCGGACAGACTGGATATTAGGCAGTTGAAGCACTGGTTGACTACTAGTTTTGGGCTGGATCCTGAAGTCTGTTCCGTCAGTATTCATACATTGTGAACCAAATCCTTTAAAAATATCAAGTGGGAATTGATTCCGATAGATAGGAGCCAGCATTGGTTGTCCTTTTTAAGTCATTCCAGAGACCGAAGGATCCACCCATATGCCCTAGTGCAACCAGTGGCGAAGGAGGGAATATCGTACAACTCAATGTGGGGTATGTATTGGAAATATTCCCTAGAGGCAATAAATGAAGTGTTTATTATTATATTTCCTTGTTCATGATAAACGTTTATTATCCATGCTATAATTGTATTGATTGGAAACACATTGCATGTGTGGATAAATAGACAACATTTTGTCCCTAGTATGCCTCTATTGAACTAGCTCGTTGATCAAACATGGTCAAGGTTTCCTGGCCATTGACATAAGATGTCATTTGATAATGGGATCACATCATTAGGAGAATGATGGGACGGACAAGACCCAAACTACAAAGGTAGCATATGATCGTGCTAGTTTATTGCTACAGTTTTCTGCATGTCAAGTATATGTTCCTATGACCATGAGATCATGCAACTCACGGACACCGGAGGAGTGCCTTGTGTGTATAAAACGTCGCAACATAACTGGGTGACTATAAAGGTGCTCTACAGTTATCTCCGAGGGTGTCTGTTGGGTTGGTATGGATCAAGACTGGGATTTGTTACTCTGTGTGACGGAGAGGTATCTCAGGGCCCACTCGGTAATACAACATCACAATAAGCCTTGCAAGCAATGTGACTAAGTGTTAGTCATGGGATCTTGTATTATGGAATGAGTAAAGATACTTGCCGGTAACGAGGTTGGACTAGGTATGGAGATACAGACGATCAAATCTCGGGTAAGTAACATACCGAAGAACAAAGGAAACATCATACGGGATTAACTGAATCCTTGACATAGAGGTTCGACCGATAAAGATCTTCGTAGAATATGTAGGAACCAATATGGGCATCCAGTTCCCGCTATTGGTTATTGACCGTAGAGGTATCTCGGTCATGTCTACATAGTTCTTGAACCCGCAGGGTCTGCACACTTAAGGTTCGGTGACGTTTCAGTATTATAGAGTTATATATGGTGGTGACCGAAGGTTGTTCAGAGTCCCGGATGAGATCCCGGACATTACGAGGAGCTCCGTAATGGTCCGGAGGTAAATATTGATATATAGGAAATCCTGATTTGGTCGCTAGAAAAGTTCCGGGCTCATCGGTAGTGTACCGGGAGTGCCGGGAGGGTACCGGGTGACCATCGGGAGGTGCATTTCGACCCAATAGGCTACATGGGCTGTGGAAGGATAAATAGCAGCCCTTAGTGGGATGTCTAAAGTCCCACACAAGGCACATGCGGCTGGGAAGAAATTCCAAAGTGGAAAAGGTGGAAAAAAGGCAAAAAGGTGGAAATAAGGAAGGAGTCCTAATCCTACGAGGAGTGGAGAAGGAGGAGGTCTCCTCTCCACTTCGGCCGAAGCAAAAAGGGGATGGCCCTTGCGCCAAGCCTCCTCCTCCTCTCCTCCTATATATACTAAAGGTTTTAGGGTTTTTTCACAAGATTTTCAGCCACGTGCAACCCTACCCTCTAGTCCGTAGTTTCTCCTCTAGATCAGTTTCAGCTGTGCGTAGGCAAAGCCCTGCTGAGAGTACTCCACCACCATCGCCACAGCACCATCACACTACCGGAGAACTCGTATACCTCTTCGCTCCCTCTTGCTGGATCAAGAAGGCAGAGATCGTCATCAAGCCGTACGTGTGCTGAACACGGAGGTGTCGTACATTCGGCGCTAGATCGGGATGGATCATGATTGGATCGCGGGACGCTTGAAGATTTGGATCGCGAAGACGTTCGACTACATCAACCGCGTTTCTTAACGCTTCCCGCTTAGCAATCTACAAGGTTACGTAGATCCACTCTCCCTCTCGTAGATGCTCATCACCAAGGATGGATCTTGCGTGTGCGTAGGAATTTTTTTGTTTCCCATGCAACGTTCCCCAACAGTGGCATCATGAGCTAGGTCTATGTGCAGATGAGATCTCGAGTAGAACACAAAGAGTTTGTGGGCGTTGATGCTTAGGTTGCTTCCTCCCTTGGTCGTGTTTTGGTTCAGCGGTATTGTGGGACGAAGCGGCCCGGACCAACCTTACTCGTACACTTACGAGAGACCGGTTCCATCGACTGACGTGTAACTTCATTGCACAAAGATGGCTGTCGGGTGTCTGTTTCTCCTACTTTAGTTAGATCCAATTCGACTAAGGCGGTCCTTGAGAAGGTTGAAAAGCAACTTATGTATCACCATTGTGGTTTATGTGTAGGTGAGAATTGTTCTTGCTAGATACCCATAGCAGCCACGTAAAACATGTAACAACAATTAGAGGACGTCTAACTTGTTTTTGCAGGGTATGTTGTGATGTGATATGGCCAATTACATGATGAGATATATGTGATGTATGAGATGATCATGTGTTGTATAGAATATCACGACTTGCATGTCGATGAGTACGGCAACCGACAGGAGCCATAGGGTTGTCTTTAATTATTGTATGACCTACATGTCAATCATTAAGCGCTATGTAATGCTTTACTTTATCGCTAAACAATAGCAATAATAGTAGAAGCATGGTGGGCGCGACAACCCGATGGCGACACGTTGATGGAGATCATGGTGTCATGCCGGTGACGATGAAGATCATGCCGGTGCTTTCAAGATGGAGATCAAAAGCACAAGTTCATGGTCATATCATGTCACTTATGATTTGCATGTGATGTTAATCCTTTTATGCACCTTGTTTTTATTAGGACGACGGTAGCATTATAAGGTGATCCCTCACTTAAATTTCAAGATGAATTGTGTTCTCCCCGAGTGTGCACCGTTGCGAAAGTTCGTCGTGTCGAGACACCACGTGATGATCGGGTGTGATAGACTCTACGTTCACATACAACGGGTGCAAGACAATGTTGCACATGTAGAACACTCGGGTTAAACTTGATGAGCCTAGCATATACATACATGGCCTCGCAACACAAAAGACCGAAAGGTCAAGCATGAGTCATATAGTAGATATGATCAACATGATGATGTTCACCATTGAAACCACCTAAACTCACCTGATGGTTGGACTTGAGTTGGTGAATTTGGATCATGGGACAGTCAGATGACCTGAGGGGTGTCAATTTGAGTGTGAGCTTTAGTAATTTGATTAACTAAACTCAATATCTTGAACAATAGTCTAAGTAACCTTTGCATATTTATGTTGTAGATCAATGGCTCGCGCAGTAGCACCCCTGAATTTTAATGCGTTCCTAGAGAAAGCTAAGTTGAAAGATGATGGAAGTAACTTTGTTGACTAGGCCCGTAATCTAAGGATTATCCTCATGGCTTCCCAGAAATCATATGTCCTTGATGCAGCGCTTGGTGACCAACCCAAATACATGTCATCCGAAGACGTTAAGAACGCATGGGAGGCACGTTCTGGAGATTAATCAATAGTTAAGTGTGCAATATTGTATGGCTTAGAACCGGGACTTCAAAGACATTTTAAACGTCATGGAGCATATGATATTTTCCAGGATTTGAAGTTTATCTTTCAAAAGAATGCCCGGATCGAGAGGTATGGGACCTCCGATAAGTTCTATGCTTGCAAATGGAGGAGAACGGGTCTATCAGTGAACATATCCTCAGAATGTCTGGGTATTTGACTCGTCTGGTAGAGTTGGGAATTGCCCTTCCGACAGAGGCGATCACTGACAGAGTTCTTTAATCACTACCACCTAGCTACAAGATCTTTGTGATGAACTATAACATGCACGGGATGAACAAGTCAGTCGCTGAGCTGTTTGCGATGCTCAAAGTCGCCGAGTCTGAAATCCAGAAAGAACATCAAGTGTTGATGGTCAATAAAACCACTAGTTTCAAGAATAATGGCAAGGGCAAGGGCAAGAAGGGTAAATCCAAGAAGGATAGCAAAGCAGTTGCTCCTCCTGTAAAGAAACCCAAGACTGGACCCAAGCCAAAAACTGAGTGTTTTCATTGCAAGGGAACTGGTCACTGGAAGCGGAACTGCCCCAAGTACCTCGCTGACAAGAAGGCGACCAACAACAAACAAGGTATATATGATATACATGTTATTGATGTGTACCTTACTAGCTCTCGTTGTAGTGCCTGGGTATTTGATACCGGTTCGGTTGCTTACATTTGCAACTCAATGCAGGACCTACGGAATAGATGGAGGCTGGCTAAGGACGAAGTGACGGTGCGCGTGGGAAATGGTTCCATGGTTGATGTGATCGCCGTCGGCACGCTCTCTCTTCGATTACCATCGGGATTAGTGATGAACCTGAATAATTGTTATTTAGTGCATAACGTTAAGCATGAACATTATATCTGGATCTTGTTTATTGCGAGACGGTTACTCATTTAAATCAGAGAATAATGGTTGTTCTATTTATATGAGTAATATCATTTATCGTCATGCACCCAATGTGAGGGGTTTATTCATATTAAATATTGATAGTGATGATACACATGTTCATAACATTGATGCCAAAAGATGTAGAGTTGATAATGATAGTACCACTTTCTTGTGGCACTGCCGTTTGGGTCATATTGGTGTAAAACTCATGAGGAAGCTCCATGCTGATGGACTTTTGGAGTCACTTGATTTTGAATCACTTGACACATGTGAACCATGACTCATGGGTAAGATGACTAAAACGCCATTCTCTGGAACAATGGAACGAGCAAGTGACTTTTTGGAAATCATACATACCGATGTGTGCGGTCCAATGAATGTTGCAGCGCGCGATGGATATCGTTATTTTCTCACATTCACTGATGACTTAAGTAGATATGGGTATATTTACTTAATGAAACATAAGTTTGAAACGTTTGAAAAGTTCAAGCAATTTCAGAGTGAAGTTGAGAATCATTGTAACAAGAAGATCAAACTCCTACGATCTGATCGAGGAGGTGAATATCTGAGTTATGAGTTTGGCAGTTACTTAAGACAATGTGGAATTGTTTCACAGTTGACACCTCCCGGAACACCATAGCGTAATGGTGTGTCCGAACGTCGTAATCGAACCTTCTTAGATATGGTGCGTTCTATGATGTCTCTTGCCGATTTGCCACTATCGATTTGGGGTTATGCATTAGAGACAGCTGCATTCACTTTAAATAGGGCACCATCGAAATCCGTTGAGACGACGCCATATGAACTGTGGTTTGGCAAGAGGCCAAAATTGTCGTTTCTTAAAGTTTGGGGATGTGATGCTTATGTCAAAAAACTTCAGCATGAAAAGTTGGAACCCAAAGCGAAGAAATGCGTCTTCATAGGATACCCGAAAGAGATAGTTGGGTATACCTTCTACCTTAGATCCGAAGGCAAAGTGTTTGTCGCTAAGAACGGGACATTTCTTGAGAAAGAGTTTCTCTCGAAAGAATTGAGTGGGAGGAAAATAGAGCTTGATGAGGTTATTGAACCTTTACTTCAACCAGAAATTAGCGCAGCACAGAAAGATGTTTCTGTGGAACCTACAACAGTTGAAGAGGAAGTTAATGATGATGATCATGAAGCTTCAGATTAAGTTACTATTGAACCTCATAGGTCGACAAGGGCGCGTACTGCTCCTGAGTGGTACGGAAACCCTGTCTTGGAGGTCATGTTGTTGAACAACAATGAACCTATGAGCTATGGAGGAGTGATGATGGCCCGAATTCCGAGAAATGGCTAGAGGCCATGAAATCCGAGATGGGATCCATGTATGAAAACAAAGTATGGACTTTGGAAGTATTACATGAAGGGCGAAAGGCCATTCAGAACAAATGGATCTTTAAGTAGAAGACAAACGCAGACGGTAATGTCACCGTCTATAAAGCTCGACTTGTGGCAAAGGGTTTTTCACAAGTTTAAGGAGTTGACTACGGTTAGACCTTCTCACCCGTAGCGATGCTTAAGTCCATCAGAATCATGTTAGCAATAGCTGCATATTTCGACTATCAAATTTGGCAGATGGATGCCAAAACAGTATTCCTCAACGGTTTCCTTGAGGAAGAGTTGTATATAATGCAACCAGAAGGTTTTGTCGATCCAGAGAATGCTGACAAAATTTGCAAACTCCAGCGATCCATTTATGGACTGGTGCAAGCATCTCGGAGTTGGAATAAGCGTTTTGATGAGGTGATCAAAGTGTTTGGGTTTATACAAGTTTATGGAGAAGCTTGTATTTACAAGAAAGTGAGTGGGAGATCTATAGCGTTTCTAATATTATATGTGAGTGACATATTGCTGATTGGAAAGAATATAGAAATGCTGGAAAGCATGAAGGAATATTTGAACAAGAGTTTTTCAATGAAGGACCTAGGAGAAGCTGCTTTCATATTAGGCATTAAGATCTATAGAGATAGATCAAGACGCTTGATAGCACTTTCACAAAGCACATACCCTGATAAAGTTTTGAATAAGTTCAAAATGGATCAATCAAAGAAGGGGTTCTTGCCTGTATTACAAGGTGTGAAGTTGAGTAAGACTCAATGTCTAGTGACTGCAGAAGATAGAGAGAAGATGAGTGTCATCCCCTATGCTTCAGCCATAGGCTCTATCATGTATGCAATGTTGTGCACAAGACCCGATGTCAGCCTTGCCATAAATATGGCCGGAAGGTTCCAAAGTGATCCTGGAATGGAGCACTGGACAACGGTCAAGAATATCCTTAAGTACCTAAAAAGGACTAAGGAAATGTTTCTCGTTTATGGAGGTGATGAAGAGCTCGTCGTAAAGGGTTATGTCGATGCAAGCTTTGACACTGATCCGTATGACTCTAAGTCGCAAACTGTATACGTATTTATTCTCAACGGGGGAGCAGTAAGCTGGTGCAATTCCAAGCAAAGCATGATAGCCGATTCTACATGCGAAGCGGAGTACATCGCAGCCTCGGAGGCGGCGAAGGAAGGTGTTTGGATGAAGCAGTTCATGACAGATCTTGGAGTAGTGCCTAGTGCACTAAATCCAATGACTCTGTTCTGTGACAACACTGATGCCATTGCTCTGGCCAAGGAACCAAGGTTTCACAAGAGGACCAGACACATAAAGCGATGCTTCAATTCCATCCGTGATTACATCGAGGAGAAGGACATAAATATTCGCAAAGTGCACACGGATTTGAATGTTGCAGACCCGTTGACTAAACCTCTTCCAAGGCCTAAACATGATCAACACTAGAACTGCATGGGTGTTCGATTCATTACAATGTAAATCACATAGTGATATGAACTAGATTATTGACTCTAGTGCAAGTGGGAGACTGTTGAAAATATGCCCTAGAGGCAATAAATAAATTGTTTATTATTATATTTCCTTGTTCATGATAAACGTTTATTATCCACGCTATAATTATATTGATTGGAAACACATTGCATGTGTGGATAAATAGACAACACTTTGTCCCTAGTATGCCTCTAGTGAACTACCTTGTTGATCAAAGATGGTTAAGGTTTCCTGGCCATTGACATAAGATGTCATTTGATAACGGGATCACATCATTAGGAGAATGTTGGGATGGACAAGACCCAAACTATAAACGTAGCATATGATCGTGTCAATTTATTGCTACAGTTTTCTGCATGTCAAGTATATGTTCCTATGACCATGAGATCATGCAACTCACGGACACCGGAGGGGTGCCTTGTGTGTATCAAACGTCGCAACGTAACTAGGTGACTATAAAGGTGCTCTACAGGTATCTCTGAGGGTGTCTGTTGGGTTGGTGTGGATCAAGACTGGGATTTGTTACTTTGTGTGATGAAGAGGTATCTCAGGGCCCACTCGGTAATACAACATCACAATAAGCCTTGGAAGCAATGTGACTAAGTATTAGTCATGGGATCTTGTATTACGGAACGAGTAAAGAGACTTGTCGGTAACGAGGTTGAACTAGGTTTGAAGATATCGACGATCGAATCTCGGGCAAGTAACATATCGAAGAACAAAGGGAACATCATACGGGATTAACTGAATCCTTGACATAGAGGTTCGACCGATAAAGATCTTCGTAGAATATGTAGGAACCAATATGGGCATCCAGGTCCCGCTATTGGTTATTGACCGTAGAGGTGTCTCAGTCATGTCTACATAGTTCTCGAACCCGTAGGGTCTGCACACTTAAGGTTCGGTGACGTTTCGGTAGTATAAAGTTATATATGGTGGTGACCGAAGGTTGTTTGGAGTCCCGGATGAGATCCCGGACGTCACGAGAAGCTCCGGAATGGTCCAGAGGTAAAGATCGATATGTAGGAAGTCCTGTTTTGGTCCTCGGAAAAGTTCCGGGCTCATCGGTATTGTACCGGGAGTGCCGGGAGGGTACCGGGTGACCATTGGGAGGTGTATTTCGACCCAAGAGGCTACATGGGCTGTGGGAGGATAAATACCAGCCCTTAGTGGGCTGACCAAAGTCCCACACAAGGCCCATGTGGCTGGGAAGAAATTCTGAAGTGGAAAAGGTGGAAAAAAGGCAAAAAGGTGGAAATAAGAAAGGAGTCCTAATCCTACTAGGAGTGGTGGACGAGGACTCCTCCTCTCCACTTCGGCCAAACCAAAGAGGGGATGGCCCTTTCGCCAAGCCTCCTCCTCCTCTCCTCCTATATATACTAAAGGTTTTAGGGGTTTTGCACAAGATTTTCAGCCACGTGCAGCCCTACCCTCTAGTCCATAGTTTCTCCTTTAGATCGGTTTTAGCTGTGCTTAGGCGAAGCCCTGCTGAGATTACTCCACCACTCTCGCCGTGGTGCCATCATGCTGCCGGAGAACTCGTCTACCTCTCCACTCCCTCTTGCTGGATAAAGAAGGTGGAGATCGTCATCAAGCCGTACGTGTGCTGAATGCGGAGGTGTCGTCCGTTTGGTGCTAGATCGGGACAGATCGTGATTGGATCGTGGGACGCTCAGCGATTTGGATTGCGAAGACGTTCGACTACATCAACCGCGTTTCTTAACGCTTCCCGCTTAGCGATCTAAAAGGGTACATAGATCCACTCTCCCTCTCGTATATGCTCATCACCATGGATAGATCTTGCGTGTGCGTAGGAAATATTTTGTTTCCCATGCAACGTTCCCCTACAGTATGAACCAGGCCAGGGTAGTCAAGTGGCTAACGAGATTTATGTATCCGGGTCACAGCCACCGGATGTGGATGCTAGCCAAGGCGAGAAAGAGTCAGATTATGTGCCACACAATTTTAGTGGTCATGATACTGGGCAGAGTATCCAGTCGATAGTATTAGCTGGCTCTGGTGTTGCTGATGGGGATGAGGAAGGCGATAAAATGCAGAGGGTAATGGAGGAAGGGGACGAGGATGGGTTTGCGAAGGATCTCAATTCTGAAAATTCCGAGGATGAAGTGGAGGTACTGATTCCTTCTGCATGGGTTGTGGGAACCAGACACCACGTGGTATGGGACATATTCATGTATGAGACATATTCATGTATGAGACATATTCATGTTTATTGCAGTGGTAAATTGGTTTAGAGGGATAACACCAGTACTGCAAACTAAATGCATCCAACTGAATTAAATAGTACAATTGAATTAAACGTTACAACTTAATTAAACAATACAACTGAACTAAACGTTACAACTTAATTAAACAGTACAACTGAAATTAAACAACACTACATAAAACATTACTACATGAAACAATACTACATGAATGCATCCTCCTCCTCCTCCGTCGATGCAGATCTCTTGCTCTTTGTCGATGCAAAACTCTTGCCCTATGACGATGCGGTAGTCTTGACCTTGGTGCTCGGCATGAAGAGGTCGTCTTCGTCCTCCGTCGATGCAGAACTCTTGCCCTTTGTCGATGTAGAACTCTTCCCCTTCGTCGATGTAGAACTCTTGCCCGTCGACGATGCGGTAGTCTTGACCTTGGTGCTCGGAATGAGTCGTCTTCGTCCTCACTATCTGCTGACCATAAATCTGAATTATTCACAACAATCCGGAGGTAAGCTTCACCCTTATGCAGTTGCTTTTGCCATCTGCCATGCAACTTGAGAAGTTCTTTTCGTATCTCCTCAAAAGTCCTGGGAGGCCACCCACTCCTAGATAATGAGTGAGCCAACTCATTCATTATGGTGTCACTACTAATGAGTTCATCCCATGGAACTATCCTATCATCCATCTTGAAATTGGCGGCTAGACGAAGAAGATGATCGGACATACCAGAGTGAAAACTATGATCAAAAGGATAATGAGGATGAGACATCTCCACGAAAGGATGGCGGGAGTGAAAGGATGGCGGGAGCGAAAGGGAAAAGAAGGGCCTGCTGACCCACCTTACTGCGGATGTGGTTATATAGGTTCACAAGAGAAGATGGTGGGAGAAAAAGGCGGGAGAGAAAATGGCGGGAGAGAAAGGCGGGAAAGAAAATGGCAGGAGAGAATGGCAGGAAAGAAAGTGACGGGAGAGAATGACGGTAGAGAATGGCGAGAAAGAAAGTGGCGGCAGAGTATGGCGGGAAAGAATATGGCGGGATAGTAGGGCGGGAAAAGAAAATGGAGGGGGGGATAGTAGGACGAGACAATACGATCACTATGGCAGATAGCTAAAAACAACAGCTAGCTCCTGTTCACGCTCTTTGAAGGTTATGAGCACCAAATTATTGACTTCAATAGACGATGCCAGCAGAAAATTATCGAAACATTCCTTCTTCAACACCATTCTACCACCCAAGCCAATAAAGTAGGAACAAGGAATGCTCACAAATATATCATCATCTTCAGAATCCAAAGTAATTTCAAGAGTTAAAGAACCAGTCCTAGGAATGGACACAAATTCCTTCAAACTCCTCACAACCATGGTAGGAATAACTTGGCAAAAAACATCAAGTTATATGATATTCAACTTGCAAATTTAAAACATTATGCTATAGCAGGAACAAATAAATAAATAATATCCGAAACCAAAGCTTACCATATGTTGAGAAATAACATTCATGGAATCCATCCTATGAACAAAAGGGAGTACACAATATGTAGTTGTCATCAAACAGCTGTTGCGACATGACATACATTTGATGATAATTCAGAGTGACATCACGACCATAAAAACAGCTGTCAACAAGTTCCTTCTGAGTTTCACTCAGATCCTCAACAGCTACAAAAAATAATTTCACAAACTGAGCAGAACAGCAAAACGTATAAGCTGGAAAAAAAACTGAAAATCAGTCAAACAAATAACTTACCAACACAGGGTAAAGGAAACAACATAACACCATCCCGATGAAAATCGACACCAATCATAGTTCCATAGTGCTCAAGCCTACCAGTCATCATGTCACGATGACGAAGACCATAATCATTCACAAGTTCCTCCCACGAAGAACCATGGAATTTACTGCTCATCCGACCATGTCTAAACAGAACATGGTATAAGTTACCCTCACTGTTGTGAAGAGCAAGATCAATATCTGTGTCACCCCTCCGAATAGCTAAAGCTCTACACTCCTTAATGTACCGAGCAAGATGTGATCTAACACTGCATGGAACATATTACGACAAGAATGGAAGCAAACATTATAATCATATAAACAAACACATTCCAATACATTCCAACCAAAACAACATCAACCATATGCCACAGTCAGATAAACAAGATATAGAATCTTACAACACGCCTTGAACATCGACGATCTAGCACCACAGTGAATACAGACGCACCGGAATCAACAGAAGAACAAGGGCCACCTGGAGCTCGGCAAAATGGGCAAGCCATTTACCTGCAAACAGACGGCGACCAATAAGAACTGAATCCACAGCCGAGTTGAAAGTTGACATTTCATTGAGTTGGAAGCAAAAAAAATTACCGTAGGCCTATGAAGAGCGCCCTGATCTATTGTTTACGCGGGTTGGATACGAAAATGGGTGGACGATTGAAGAGATCGGCGCGGCGATGGAAGCACCAGAGAGTAACGGGAGTGGGAGGTGGAGATGGGGAGCCTGGAGGACGGGGAAGGGTGAAAGGAGTGGTAAGAGGAGAAAGAAAAGAGTGGTCGGCCTTATCCAGGGGCCCATCGGCCGCCTGAAGTCTGACCAGGCCTCTTCGGCTAGCCAGAGGTCGACATGCCACTCTTCGGCCTTCCAGTGGGCGACGGGCCCCTCCTCGGCCCACGCGGTGCTATTTTTGATTTTATTCAATTTCGACATATGCTTTTCGAATTTGGTACAAAATAGGTAGTACTTTTGAAAAAAAATCCAGTTTTTTATTCAATTTGTGCCCATTTTGTTGATTTTAAGCTGAAAGAGCGACGAGATAGTGCCGAGCCTGGACCGAATTCGGACCGAATTTACGTCCATAATGGGTCAAAAGCGGTGGTTAGGGGCACCCGTGGGGCGGCGACTGGAAAGTCGAGCCCCCAGGCCGATTTTAACGCCGGCTTCGCCCCAGGCGACGCTAAAATCAACCCAGGACCAACGGCTGGAGATGCTCTAATACCCATCTTCCCCCCACTCACTAGCTAGTAACCTACTACCGGTGTTTACCAGCAACCTCACGTGAGTAAGTCTCCCTCTGTTCACCGAAAGCCGAACACCAAAGAGATCATTGCCGCCGGGGGGCGATGCTTCCGTCCTCATTCCCAAGCATGATCAGTCAGCTATAGCCGCGTCATGGCCTCCGAAATCTCATAGTCACGCTACGTAACTGATACATCGGTCATAAGTCTCTAAAATTCCTTTGAGCATTGCCAAACCTTGCTTGTTGCTCACAATATCCTTTCGAAGATCTTCATTCGCCACCCCTGTCAGCAAAACCTCAAGCAACATACATGCACACCAATCTCTCTTGGTCTCGACCATGGAAGTCAACATCTGTAGATCATCTAAGCAAACGCAGCTTTCAGAAATCGAGATCAATTTCCTAACCTACGTGGACGTCCAATCTAGGGGCGTCTTTCACCAGTACGAGACGATAGGCTAAGATGACCATTTCTTTCGTCCCTGCCCGCAAGAAACTCCCGAGACAATTAATCTGCACCGAGTGACCTCAGAAAACGGGATAGAAAAATGTGTAGAGGTTTGTAGATTAGAGTCATGAACAAGCAATCACCTAATCAATCATGAAAACTCTGCATGGAACTATCCATTGGCGACGCATCGCTGTCAGGATCTTAGAAAAAATTCGTACATATGGACTTCGAGGCTGGACGCTGGAGGAACTTAATATCTTCTTGCAAATGTGGGCAACATGTACATCAATTTGATCACTGTCACATTGCAATTTACAACTAAGACAAGCTACTACTATTCCTCCCAAGTAAGCAACCGGAGTAGTTTCGAAGCTCCCATGGATTTCTTTAGGCCTAGATGGCCTATAAAATACGGAATAAGCTTGGCATTGGAGAAGGAAGGAGGGCAGGGCTAGCTTAAATTTAGCTGATGGAAGAAGGCATCAAGGAGGCCGAGTCGAGCAAGAAAGCAGCAGCGGCGACCGAGGGCACCAGGACCAAAGTGGGCGTCATGGCCGACACCACGTTAGGGAGCATCGGCGACGTGCTCAAGCTGCTGCCGACGTCGACGGTGATCGTGTACGAGGTGCTCAACCCGATCGTGACCAACGCCGGCGCGTGCAGCGTGGCGAACAGGGCGGTCACCGCGGTGCTCCTCGTGCTCTGCGCCATCTCCTGCGCCTTCTCGGCCTTCACCGACAGCTTCGTCGGCGCCGACGGCAAGGTCAGGTACGGCCTCGTGACGCCCAGGGGCCTCCTGCCGTTCGGCGGCGGCGGCGACGACGACACTGGGGTGAGAGACTTCTCCAAGTACAGGCTGCGTCCGGCGGACTTCGCGCACGCCTTCTTCTCGGTGGTGGTGTTCGCGGCGGTGGCGCTCCTGGCGGACGCCAACACGGTGGCGTGTTTCTACCCAGCGCTCAGGGAGCAGCAGAAGCAGGTGGTCATGGCGCTGCCCGTCGTGATCGGCGCCCTCGCGAGCGTCGTCTTCGTCGTGTTCCCCTCCAAGCGTCACTCGATCGGGTACCCTCCGGCGAAGCCCGCCGCGAGCTCGCTGGCGTCGCAGTAGCTAGGCTGGCCGGTGATCTCGATGTATGCGCTCTCCCGCCGTATGCGTGTTTGTGTTTGTGTTTTGTGTGCGTACATTTCTTAGTAGAGTTTTTGTGTGCGTAGCGTAGCGTGCCGTTCGCATGTGGTCTTGGGCTTTTGGCTCGTCGCCGGTCGAGAACAAGGCCCAAATGTAAAAAAGTACTCCCTCCACTCTAAAAATAATTGAAGTTCTGGAATTTTTCTATGTCAAACTAGCTTTAGTTTGACCAATTATATAAAAAAATGGGTTAAAATCTACAAAACCAAATACACATAGCATGAACATATATTTTATACAAAATCTCATGAGACTAATTTGGTGTTCTAGATGTTATTTCTTTTTATAAATTTAGTCAAATTTAAATAAATTTGACTTAGGACAAACTCAGAACTTTGATTATTTTGGAAAATAGGTAGTAAGTTTGACGACAAGATAGGCAGCACATCTGACAAGATCTATCATTGTAGATCCTTTGTTGGTGTTGGGTCAAACGAGAGGCCAGAGAGACCTTATTTCAATGTGTCATTGCTGCCATCATCTTGTCAATGTCGCAAGATGGCCAGAAAAACAAACATAAGGAACACAAAAACTATAAGGTCACCACTTAAGTTATGAGATTAGGCTAAAAGGTCAAGACATAGGGATCACTCAATTTTCACCATCCCTTTCTATCTTCGAACCATCTCATGGATTGTCGCCGTTTTCAGCACAACGCCTTTCCCTTCTCCTCCAGTGGTAAGTCGTCGTGTGTGAGCATGGGAAAGGTTGCCACCGGATGGAACAACAAGGAACGTGCTTAGTGTATAGATCACGGGTTTACCACGGAAGAAGAGTTGGAGTAGCATGTTGATTCATTGAGTTGCCTCATCCTCGAGCTTCCCTCCATTTCCACGGTCGACCACCCAAGAGCACCCCGTAGCCACCACCCTTCGTCGGCATGGCCGACTACAACGCTAAGTGCATCCACCATGTCCTAGCACTTCGCTGGCATCGCTTTTGTCTACCCGTCAAATTAATCGGACCGAGACTCCTCTATTCGCCGCCGATTGAGCCGCCCTTGTCGACCTCCGAAGCTCCACCTGCTAGCCACCTCACAGAAATTGGTCGAACCGTTGCACCCTCGCCCTCTGCCGCATGCTCCCTCATCTCCAGCGCAACAATACTAACCTCTTGAACACGTCCACGATGATGGTCACGTCCTCCTTCTACCTCCACTACGGCACTGTGCCCCCTCATCGTCGATCGAGAAGTGAGATCCATGGTGCGTGCATCCGGATGCCCGCAAGCTAAGGAGGTTGCACGTTAGACTCCTATTGTATGCCCACCTCCTTACCCTTGTGATTGAGCTCGCCTTGCCGGTGTGCTTCTGCTAACAGATGCACAAATCACTAGTGGAGAAATGGCTAGCCATAGCTCTTGTTCGTGGCGCGCCATTTCTCACCAACGCAAGCACTACTTTTTTCAAATAGGGATGACGTTGGACAAATTTGAACGTCATAGCTATTTGCTTAGTGCTGGCATTGCTAATTAGGGTCGTCGTTGCACATTAGGCCGACGCAAGCACTAGTCGGTTTTAACCACCCGGCGTAGTAAAAAAAATAATCCTTTCGCTTCACTCACGATCCCCAACTCCACCGGCCCGTCCTCATATCGATCCCCGCCACCGCCCTGCCGCCGCCGCCGCCTGACGTGTACGTCTTTGCTCGACGCCGCCCGTCTCCGCCCGACGCCGCCCTGCCTACGCCAGGTAGCCCATTAGAGATATTATTGCTATTTCTTGGCATTTGATTTCTCTATTATTAGGTAGGTGATGAGGAACATTAGATGAGAAAAAAGAAAAGAAAATATTTGTGAGTATAAGTTGTGAGTAGAACGCCAGGTAGCCCAAAGCCTATAATAGAACTTCCCAAAGACATTTGAGTTCCTCTTAGGTAGGTGATGAGAGGAATATTAGGTAGTCATATTTGTAAGTAGAAGTGTGTATCTTAAGTAATTTTCCACTCTAGTTGTGAGTAGACATGAGTAGAAGGGTGTATCTTAAGTTTTATTTGAAATGTTCTAGCCATAAGTAGAAGTATGTTCTAGCCATAGAACTTGTTGTTCCTATCTAGAGCAATATCTAGATAGGAGTTGCTCCTCCACAACTTTGTACCAGCAAGGTGGAGTTGCTCCTCCACAAATTTGTACCGGCAAGATGAAGTTGCTCCTCCACAACTTTGTGATGCTTCAGTAGGGGAAATTAATCTGTTAGAATGATGAAAAAATGGCTTCTATTTTAGGATGAACTAAATTTAGTTATTTTTGTAGACACTTAGTTCCTTTTTGGCATGCAGTGATAGGTTTCAATAGATATTGTTAATTAAACCAAAGTATGCGAAACATTCAAATAAATAGTTGATGATATACTCTAGCTAAAACATTACATAGTTGATGATAGAGCTTGCAAGTTGATGATAATTTCTCTACAATTTTTTTGATGATACACTCTACAACATTACATCACATGGTTTTTTGTTTGATGCTATAGCATGGCCGACTCTAGCATCTGGATAGGATTCTCTCATCACTGGACGGGGTATGCCAAAGATAAAGGCGGCGTGAGCACCAACCAGGCAATTAAGGTTACAAAAAACATGCATGAGCCTTGCAAACACCCATATATCTAACTATTAATTAATTGTTGATGATTTGAAACCCTTGCCAAGCATATGTATGACGTCCGCCTTCTCCAGCACGCATTGTGCAGCAGACACTTGACGTGGACGTGCTCAATCACGAGTTGATCGTGTCATGTCAGTCTACCATCAAGGCCTAGGAGGAGTTGAATGACTCCCTGAATAAGTAGAACGATAAGATTATCGATGACAATGCAATTGTCTATGATAAAGATTTTCACTCTCGAAGGCCAGGTTGAGTCGTTGAACCTCGAGATAAGTGAGCTCAAGAAGGAAATACAAGTCCCGAAGAAGGAGAAGACTCAACCGAAGACGGAGAAGGCCCATTATGTCATGGAGGGGCAGATGAATAAGAATAAGCTTTGTGAGCTTAAGTTAGTCCTTAGATGAAACTAGGTAGCATTGAGATGGGCGTATCGATACATGCATCGTGAAGTTGCTACTTCTCTTTTGTGAATTTGATATACTATGTTTAGTTTGTGAAGATGGTACCATCTTTTGTGAATTGCTGACATGTTTAATTTGTGAAGCTGGCACGATATTTTGTGAATTGCTGACAGGTTTAGTTTATGAAGCTGGTAGGATCTTTTGTGAATTGCTGACATGTTCCATTTTTGATGTATTTTTTAAGATAAATATGACAGTGCCGGCGTGCAACTCTGTCCAACACCATAGGTATTCAACATACTATTGTCGTAGGCTCCAACACCACCACTAAGTTCTAACGGTGGTGCCATATTGGTGGTGTCAGGTGTCCACGCCAGCAGGTCCCTTTTTAACACGCCATAGTTAGGCTTCTCTATAGTAGTGTATGAGTTGTTTGAAGAAATGTGCCAAAGGAAGGGGAGAGGGGAGACGAAACTAGAGGGTGGTACACATTTGTCATAACAGTTCACAATTAACGGTATTGACTTATGTGCCACATGGACCTGATGAGCGGGTCCCAACTATCATAAAATTGTTTAAATTTAATCAAACAGTTCATTCATGTAACATGGTAGTTTTTTTAAACAAAAACAGAACTTGTGGTAACCTTTTGGAAATTTTCCAAAAGTGGTAGTTTTTAAGGGAAGATGCTAGACATACTAAGGATCTTTTACATACTTCACAGATTGACACATCTGACATCATTTGATTGGCATTAGGAGGATAAAGGGGCCCACCCCATGAAATTCATGGAGGGAGAGGTTAATTAGTGTATTAGCCATCTGTAAAACATCTGTTGTTTGTCCCTGATGATAGGATTATTAGTTTATTAAGAACTCCAGCCTGAATTTTGGTAGTTTTATGCTATTTACTTGGAATAATAAAGAGAAAGGTCGCAAGACTAATATAAGACTTCATGACAACAGAAGAAGAGCACATCAGGATATGCCCCTAGCAAAAGATTTTGAAAAGGGGAATATATTAATATCGCGGAGATACCAATTACGCCCAGCCTCTGCAATAACGAAATGCCCTATAGACACCATAGATGCACACAACCCATAAACAAGATGAAGAAAAAAAAACCTCTACGGTGATCTATTCCTAGTAACTGCAACACAAACCACCATCATGACAACACCCGAAGTTCAAATTCTCCAACAGCGACGCCCCCAAGAAGAAAACAGTGCACAAGCACCGTCGTCGCCCGATCATCGATCTCAGGTTTTCACCCTGGACAAAATCCACGCTCCCAAAACAATGTCTTCAACAGGGCCATTGCCGGGCACAATCAACTAAGGCCAGACCTTGGGTTTTCACCCTGAAAGTTAAGACTTTGTACTCCTCCTGTGTTGCCGCCCCCTCTTGCCGATGTCGCTGCTACTAGTCACGAATCACCAAGCAAAGTCCTTATCGCCTTGAAGACTCGATCTGTCATTACTAGGCCTTAGACCTCAATCACCATGACGTTCTTTGACATTGTATTGATCATGAAAATTGAAATACCGACATGTCCCATAATGTCAACAAATAACGAAGCTTTGTGTCACGCCCTCCTACAGCCACATGAGCTGAAATAGGGGCGTGCACAACCAAATTTCATTGATCCAGCAATCTAGCCACAAGCGGCAAGCACCCAATGGAGATCTCCGACGAAGCCTTCCAGAACACATCACGAGTCAGATCAATGAGGGCTGACATCAAGCAGAACACCGTCTTGGCACTAAAAGAACCCTAGGACTACCTTCACTGTGCAAACACACGCAACCTCTCTGCCAAGCCTCATGGCCTTCAAATCTGGACCGCAGCACGTGCACACAGAGGCAAGGGAGCCTCAACCAACACGGATGTAGAAGCGAACCGACGCACAACCAAGCCCCACCGCTGCACCCTGCTACCACTCGTTGAGCCTCGCCGTTGCACGCTGCCTGGAGGCCGTAACCATCATGGCCACAGAGCACCACCGAAGCCCGCTGGGAACCGCCGTCACAACCCCGGATGATCTGCGAGAAGGAGCCCCATCGCCTCTGTCGGCCATGCAGGCTTTGCCCGATGGCTTCATCCGGCAGCTATGAGGGGAGAGGAGGAGAAGAGGCCGACGATGATGGGTTTCGGGAGTCGTCCCCGTGTCGCCCAGGCAAGAGCGACGCGGGGGTTGTTATCGATTCGCCTAGCAAAAGATATCAGAGAAGAAATCAATAACCTTACTTTTGAGCGCCAAGAATAAACCATTGGTGAGATGAAGAACTTCTCAACTTGCTACCCGCTCTTGAAGCTTTGCCGCCTACACCGGTCCCTCTCATTTTTACCCATTTTGTTCAGCAAAATGGACCAAACGTTTAACCAGTAGTAGATCAAATGGATCGGCACAAAGATATCATCAATTCTTGTAACGTTAAAACAAACATCATTTTTGCATCTCCAAATTGACCACACTACAGATGAGATGCCAATAGTCAACACCAGCCTGCTCTTTGTGAATCTTCTCGACCAGGCATTAAGAAACCACACCGTTTTCTAGGTATTGAGAAAAAACAGAAGGCGCTATCAGAATACATGGCGCTTGTTACCATTCCACCCTCTATTGACTAAGTTATTCTTGTTGGAAATATGCCCTAGAGGCAATAATAAAATGGTTATTATTGTATTTCCTTGTTCATGATAATTGTCTATTGTTCATGCTATAATTGTGTTAACCGAAACCGTAATGCATGTGTGAATACATAGACCACAACATGTCCCTATTGAGCCTCTAGTTGGCTAGCTCGTTGATCAATAGATGGTCATGGTTTCATGATCATGGACATTCGATGTCATTGATAACGGGATCACATCATTAGGAGAATGATGTGATGGACAAGACCCAATCCTAACCATATCACAAGATCGTGTAGTTCATCTGCTAAAGCTTTTCTAATGTCAAGTATCGTTTCCTTAGACCATGAGATTGTGCAACTACCGAATACCGTAGGAATACTTTGGGTGTGCTAAATGTCACAACATAACTGGGTGGCTATAAAGGTACACTACGGGTATCCCCGAAAGTATCTGTTAGGTTGGCATGAATCGAGACTGGGATTTGTCACTCCGTGTGATGGAGAGGTATCTCTCGGCCCACTCGGTAAGACATCATCATAACGAGCTCAATGTGACTAAGGAGTTAGCCACAAGATGATGTGTTACAGAATGAGTAAAGAGACTTTCGGTACCGAGATTGAACAAGGTATAGGGATACCGACGATCGAATGTTGTGCAAGTATCATACCGATAGACAATGGGAATTGTATACGGGATTGATTGAATCCCCGACATCGTGGTTCATCCAATGAGATCATCGTGGAGAATGTGGGAGCCAACATGGGTATCCATATCCCGATGTTGGTTATTGACCGGAGAGGTGTCTCGGTCATGTCTACGTGCCTCCCGAACCCATAGGGTCTACACGATGACGCTAGGGTTATAGGGAAATAGTGTAAGTGGTTACCGAAGGTTGTTTGGAGTCCCCGGTGAGATCCTGCATATCATGAGGAGCTTCGGAATGGTCCGGAGGTAAAGATTCATATATAGGAAGTGAGGTTTTTGTCACCGGAAGTGTTTCGGGCATCACCTGTAACGTACCGGGACCACCGGAAGGGTTCCGGGGGTCCATCATGTGGGGCCACCGGCACTAGAGGGCTGCGTGGGCCTAGAGTGGGAAGGGACCATCCCCAAAGTGGGATGGTGCGCCCTCCACCCTGGACCAAGGTGCAGCAAAGGAGAGAGGGGGCAAACCCTAGGCCTAGATGGGCCCTAGGCCCACCCTAGGGCGGCTAGGGTTGCCGCACCACCTCTCCCCTCCCTTGGCCGCCACACCAAGTCCCATCTAGGTTTGCCGCCGGCCCTTAGGGTGGGAACCCTAGGGGCTGTGCCCTCCCTCCTCCTCCTCCTATATATAGTGGGGTTTTGGGGGCTGCCATCTACACAAGTTTCTCTCCCTCTCGGCGCAGCCCTACGCCTTCTCCTACTCGTCCTCCGTAGTGCTTGGCGAAGCCCTGCCGGAGAACCACGCAGCTCCACCGTCACCATGCTGTCGTGCTGCCGGAGCTCCCCCTCAACCTCTCCTTCCTTCTTCCTGGATCAAGGCGTAGGAGACGTCACCGGGCTGCATGTATGTTGAACGCGGAGGCGCCGTTGTTCGGCGCTTAGATCGGAATCCACCGCGATCCGAATCGTTGCGAGTACGACTCCACCAACCGCGTTCTAGTAACGCTTCCGCTTTCGATCTTCAAAGGTATGAAGATGCACTCAAACCCCTTACTCGTTGCTGGTTTCTCCATAGATTGATCTTGGTGGTCGTAGGAATATTTTGATTTACTACTACGTCTCCCAACAATTCTTTGTTACTGTAGTATACTATTTTACACATGAATACTTTGGTCTTAGCAAAAATTTCTATGTAAAATAGTGAAATTCCATTAGTAGTAAGTATCCATCTTCGCTTTTGCTTTGGTACCCCCTAATACAAGGACGGTCCAGATCGCACGATCGGCATAGCACTTAGAAAATCTCTCCCTGCCTACCGCCGGCCGATACGTATACCCGTCTGTTTTTTCCCAACTGGATGACGCTGCACGACACATGGGCGATCCGCGGTTAGTGCCCTGTATGCACATGCGTGGCCCGCCTTTTTATGCATGCACGTGCATGCCCCACCTTTTTGCATGCATGCGCATGGCCCCGCCTTTTTTCCATGCATGATGTCACCCTCGCATTCACGACTCTCGCCTAGCGCGGCCCCGCTGCCACCCTCGTCCCGTTGACGCCCTCGCCCGCCGAGCCCCACCGATGTCGTAGCACGCGCTCGGCACGCACCGCTGCCACCCTCGCCCCGTTGACGCCCTCCCCCCCCACGGCCCCTCGCATGAGCTCGTCATGCCTGGCTGACGCCCCCACAGGCCGCCTGACCCGATTCCGGCCCCGCATGCCGCTTCGCCCGGTGCCGCCCTCGCTCGCCGCGCCCGCTGCCAGCCCTACATACCGCGTCACCCGTTGTCGCCCTCGCTCGCTGCGCCCGCTTCCGGCCCCGCATGTCGCCTAGCCCGGTGCCGCCCCTGCATACCGCCTTGCCCACTGCCTCCCTCGCTCGCCGTGCCCGCTGCCACCCCCACATGCCGCCTCGCCCTCGGATGGCACCTCACACGCCGCTCCCATCCTTCTTAGCCATGCTTGCGCGCCGTTGCCCCCTCGCTCGCATGCCTATATAAGTGCCCCTCGCGTGCTCGCCCCCACCCTTGCGTCTAGTCTCTCTTTCTCATGAAATATTCTCTCCACTCTCCGTTGCGATGCCACGTGGAAGCGGCTGATGCCTACTACACAACATTCTCCTTGTAGACTCGTGTTGGGCCTCCAAGCGCTGAGTTTTGTAGCACAGTAGCAATTTTCCCTCAAGTGGATGACCTATGGTTAATCAATCCATGGGAGGTATAGGATGAAGATGGTCTCTCTCGAACAACCCTTCAACCAAATAACGAAGAGTCTCTTGTGTCCCCAACACACCCAATACAATGGTAAATTGTACAGGTGCACTAGTTCGGCGAAGAGATGGTGATACAAGTGTAATATCGATGGTAGATATAGGTTTTTGTAATCTAAAAATATAAAAACAGCAAGGTAACTAATGATAAAAGTGAGCACAAAGGGTATTGCAATGCTTGAAAATAAGGCCTAGGGTTCATACTTTCACTAGTGCAATTTCTCTCAACAATACTGACATAGTTGAATCATATGTAAATACCTCTCGTGCAACAAAGAGTTCACTCCAAAGTCACAAATAGCGGAGAACTAACGAATAAATTATCATAGGGTACGAAACCACTTCAAAGTTATCTTTTCCGATCAATCTTATGAGCTATCCCTATAAGTGTCACGAACAGCCCTAGAGTTCATACTAAAATAACACCTTAAGATACACATTAACCAGAACCCTAATGTCACCTAGATACTCCAATGTCACCACAAGTACCAATGGGCTTGATTATATGATATGCATCACACAATTTCAGATTCATCATGTTCAATCCAACACAAAGAACTTCAAAGAGTGCCCCAAAGTTTCTACCGAAGATTCAAGACGAAAACATGTGCCAACCCCTATGCATAGATTCCTAAGGTCACGGAACCTGCAAGTTGATCACCAAAACATACATCAAGTGGATCAATAGAACATCCCATTGTCACCATAGATATTCCATCACAAGACATACATCAAGTGTTCTCAAATCCTTAAAGACTCAAACCGATAAGAAAACTTCAAGGAAAAACTCAATTTATCACAAGAAGATAGAGAGGGGAAACTCCATATGATTCATCTATATCAATAAAGCTCACGGTACATCAAGATCATGTCATCTCAAGAACACGAGGGAGAGAGATCAAACACATAGCTACTGCTACATACCCTTAGCCCCGAGGGTGAACTATTCCCTCCTTGTCATAGAGACCGCCGAGATGATGAAGATGGCCTCCGGTGATGGTTTCCCCCTCCGGCAGGGTGCCAGAACGGGCTCCCGTTTGTTTTTTCGTGGCTCTGGAGGCTTGCGGTGGAGGAACTCCAAATCTTGGTTTCTTTTCGGAGGTTTGGTTTTTTGTACGAGTATTTGGCATTGGTCCCACATCCATAAGGTTCTCGAGGAGGTCACAAGCTCGCTAGACGCGACCACGGGGTGGCCGCGCTTGGCAGGCTTGTGACTCCCTCGGGACTCTTCTCTGGTATCTTTTCGCTCTAGTATTTTTTATATTTTTCAAAAATATTCTTCGTAAATTTTCTGCCCATTTCGAGAACTTTTATTTCTGCACAAAAACAACACCATGGCAGTTCTGCTGAAAACAGCGTCAGTCCGGGTTAGTTCTTATAAAATCATACCAAAATCATGTAGAATTATTGTAAACATGGCATGAATACTTCATAAATTATCGATACGTTGGAGACGTATCAGCATCCCCAAGCTTAATTCTTGCTTGTCCTCGAGTAGGTAAATGATAAAAGAAATAATTTACGAAGTGTGAATGCTATCATAGTGCATAAATTTGATCAATGATAGTTCCAAACACTTTTTCTAGCATCATTATATATCATAAATAGTAGCTCATCTCATAAAACTTCTCATGATAAAGTAACAAGCTATTCACATGTTAAAGTATAGACCATAAAGTTTCTTGAAAACTAACAAAATATGTTTTCAATCACCAAACAAATGCAATTCATCTTATTTTCAGGAAGAGTCTATGTAAGAGCTTTGATTTAGCAAATTCCACATAATCAACTATCATTTAGTCTTCCATGATTGCTAACTCTCAAAGCATATTTTTAGAGCAAATGGCATCCGTCGAACACATAGAAAGATAGGGGCTTATTGTTTCGCCTCCCAACATACTTATCATATAAATTATTGTTAACAATAATAATTCATGATCAAATATATTTGAATGGCCATATATGCTTGGATATTTCCCCACCACATGATGCTTGCCATGAGAAAAAGGTGAAATATAGGAAGTGCTGAAGATCACCATGACTCTTGTACAAAGGCAAGTACTAGAAAGTAAAAGATAGGCCCTTCACAGAGGGAAGCCTTGATTTGTAGAGGTGCCAGAGCTCAAGCTTTTAAAACAAAGATGTATAATAATTTTTGGTGGTATGCTTTCATTTCCAACATAACAACCGAGAGATCTCGATATCTTCCATGCTAGATACATTATAGGCGGTTCCCAAACAGAATGGTAAAGTTTTTATTCCCCCTCCACCAATCAATCACACTCCACGACAAGCCAAATCCACGGGTACCGTCAATACAAACAACAATCCTAGGGGAGTTTTGTCTCATTTTATTTTGATTTGATTTTTGATCATGGGACTGGGCATCCCGAATACTAGCCACTTTCTCGTCAATGATAGTGAATCAACACATATCATGAGAATAACCCACCTAGTATGGAAGATACTGACAGCCCCTAGTCACTATATGAGCGATTCGGGCATGCAAAACAAAATATTATTTGAAGGTTTAGAGTTTGGCACATGCAAATTTACTTGGAACGGCAGGTAAATACCGCATATAGGTAGGTATGGTGGACTCATATGGAACAACTTTGGGTTTAAGGGTGTTGGGATGCACAAGTAGTATTTCTACTTGGTGCGGAATTTTCTGCTAGTATGAGGTGGAAGCAAGCACCACATGTTGGAGGATCCATAACAATATAACTACTATACAAATATACCAAAGCATAACTCATTACGTTGTCTTCCTTGTCCAACTTCAACTAATTTGCTCATGTTTTAAAATAATTAATGGGTATTCACAATCATAGAAGATGTCTGATACATCTCCAACGTATCTATATTTTTTTATGATGGCATGCTATTATATTATTATTTTTGGATGTTTTATATGCATTAATATGGTATTTTATATTATTTTTGGGACAAACCTATTAATCTAGAGCCAAGTGTCAGTTTCTGTTTTTTCCTTGTTTTTGAGTTTTGCAGATATGGAATATTAAATGGAGTCCAAACGGAATAAAACCCGCGGAAGGAATTTTTCTGGAAGGAAACAAGTCATCCAAGCTTGGAGTGCACGTCAAGGGAGGTGCCAGGGCGCCACAAGCCTGCTAGGCGTGCCCCCCCTAGCCGCACCTAGCAAGCTTGTCGCCTCCTGGCAGGTCTCCTAACCCTAATTCTTGGCCTATAAATACCCAAATATTCCCTCAACATGAGAAAGAGCCAAGCAAATACTTTTCCACCGCCGGAAGCCTCCATTCCCGAGAGATCCAACCCTGGAGCCTTTTCTGGTAATCTGCCGGAGGGGTTTTCGATCACGAAGGGCATCTACATCAACTCCATTGCCCCTCAGATGATGCGTGAGTATTCCACCATAGACCTACGGGTTCATAGCTAGTAGCTAGATGGCTTCTTCTCTCTCTTTGATCTTCAATGCCATGTTTTTCATGATCTTCATGGAGATCTATCCGATGTAATCCTCTTTTGTGGTGTGTTTGTCAAGATCCGATGAATTGTGAATTTATGTTCAGATTATCCATTAATTTTATTTGAATCTCCTCTGAATTCTTGTTCGCATGATTTCATATCATTGCAAGTCTCTTCAAGTTATTGGTTTGGTTTGGCCAACTAGATTGGTAATTCTTGCAATGGGAGAAGTGCTTGGTTTCGGGTTCAATCTTGCGGTGTCCTCACCCAGTGACATAGTAGGGGTAGCGAGGCACATATTGTATTGTTGCCATCAAGCGTAACAAGATGGGGTTTTCATCATATTGCTTGAGTTTATCCCTCTACATCATGTCATCTTTCTTAGTGTGTTACTCTGTTCTCCATGAACTTAATACTCTACATGCAGGCAGGAGTCGGTCGATGTGTGGAGTAATAGTAGTAGATGCAGAATCATTTCGGTCTACTTGTCACGGACATGATGCCTATATGCATGATCATTGCCTTGGAAAACTACATGATTATTCACTTTTCTATCAATTGCTTGATAGTAATTTGTTTACCCACCATGATATTTGCCTTCAAGAGAGAAGCCTCTAGTGAAACCTATGCCCCCCGGGTCTATTTTCCATCATATATTTTCAGATCTATACTTTCTGCAATTTATTTATTTTACTTTCCGCACTCGTCACATCTATCTCTATCGGATCTAATCCTTGCAAATAACCGTGAAGGGATTGACAACCCCTTTATAGCGTTGGGTGCAAGAGTTTGATTATTTGTGTAGGTGCATCCATTGGTGACTTGCTTGTTCCTCCTACTAGATTGATACCTCGGTTCTCAACAACTTAGGGAAATACTTACCTACTTCGATGCATCACCCTTTCCTATTTAAGGGAAAACCAACGCATGCTCAAGAGGTAGCAATGTCCAAGATAGTTTATTTATATGTGAAATATCTCTTCCTTCAATATTCTTTCATGAATTGTTCAAGTGACCAATGCGGTGTTTGCTAACTTTCAATAAATTTTACCACCTATACTTCTTATATGTGAAGTCATTACTCCCCATGTGATAAGCATATAAAACATATATAATTTCAGATTTATGATATTCAATTCATTCAACCATTTACTCATAGGATATAAGTGAAGCACGAGAGTAAATGACAAATCTACTCCAAAACATATAAGTGAAGATCAATGAGTAGTCAAACTATTAAGTAGCTGTGTGAGGACTTTCTCTCTCTTTATCTCTATATCAATAAATATTTTCAGATCTGAGTATTTTATTTAAACAGAAATCAAGAGAAAAATAGCACTCCAATAATAGCACGCATCATGTGAACGAATTAAAGTTTAGGCTCAACATAGGCTAACCGATAATTATTGAAGAAGAGAGGTGGGATGCTTAGCATCCCCAAGCTTAGATTCTTTAGACTTATTGAAATATTTACTTGCGGTTCCTTTGGAATCCCCAATATTGAGCTTTTGTATCTCGTTCAATCCTCTCATGTCATGGTTTCACCTATTCTCACAAACTTCATCCACACAAACTCGAAAAGAACTCGTGAAGGTTAGTACATATAATAATACATAAACTCTTTATGTACTACCAAGAAAAGTTGCACAATAATTTTCAAACATTAGGTACTGTATAATATCATTTCCACAATTTATATTTACCAATATAGGCTATGGCAACTATAGGATAAGTAGATAACAAAACTCTGACAACAATCTGTCCAAACAGAACAGTCTGTAGAAATTTATGAAAAAAGTGTAGTTATGTACCTCAGAAAATTATGAAAATTTATGAAATGATATAAAATTTATATGTAAACACTGTGTCAAAATTTCAGAAACTTTTCATGTTCCAGTAAAATATGAAAACTCAGACACTACAGAAAAAGTTTCTGTTTTTTACACAGCACACATCAAACATGTAATGCAAGCAGCCTAAAGGCAATTCTTGGATTTTTTTATTCAAAAACAAGATTATAAATAACACTAACAGAAAACAACAAAATAAAAATTATTATCCAAGCAAAACTCATATTATGTGTTGAATAAAAATATAGCTCCAAGTAAGATATACCGATAGTGTTGAAGACGAATGAGGGAATGCCTTCCAGGGCATCCCCAAGTTTAGACGCTTGAGTCTTCCTTGGATATTACCTTGGGGTGACTTGGTAATACCCAAGCTTTAGTTCTTGTCACTCCTTATTCTCCTCATATCGGTGTCTCACCCAAAACTTGAAAATTTCAATCACACAAAACTTAACGGAACTTCGTGAGAAGGGTTAGTGTAATAAAGATAGATTATTCACTTAGGTACTGTCAAGACAAGATTCATAGTTGTTATAACATAATAACTACTGTATTTCATCATTCCCATAATTTATATTACTCAATATTAGCTATAGGAAAACTTGAAACAAACAAACTATGCATGCAAAATAGAATCTGTCAAAAACAGAACAGTCTGTAAAGATCTGAATGATAACCAAACTTCCCTGACTCTAAACATTCTGAAAAATTAGGAACTATTACATAATTTTCATAGAAGTGTTTTTTTTAAATTTCAGAATTTTTCGAATCTCCAATAAAATCAGATAATTCATATACTGGACGCAAAACTTTCTATTTTTGCACAGAATCAAACAAGCAAGTATCCACACTACACCAAAGGCTATACTTGGCAATTTATTGAAATAAAAGACACAAAACATGATCACTACAGTAGCTTAATCATGTGAACACATAAAAAAAGAAGGTAAAAGTGTTGGTTTGTCTCCCAACAAGCGGTTTTCTTTAATTCCTTTTAGCTAGCCATGATGATTTCAATGATACTCGTATAGGAATAATAATTGAAACATGCAAAAGAGCATCATGAATCTCATGACAAGCACATTTAAGTCTAACTCACTTCATATGCATAGGGATTTTGTGAGAAAACACTTTATTGGAGCAATAATCAACTAGTATAGGAAGGCAAAACAAGCATAACTTCAAAACCTTGAACACATAGAGAGGAAACTTGATATTATTGCAATTCCTACAAGCATATGTTCCTCCCGCATAAAAAAATCAGTAGCATCATGAAGGAATTCCAAAATAGAACCAGCACATAAAGCATTCTTTTCATGATCTACAAGCATAGAAATTTTACTATGCTCGAGACAAGAAAATTTCTTCTCATTCATAATAGTGGGAGCAAACTCAACAAAATAACTATCATGAGACACTTGGTTAACATACCCACATTCAATATTAAAATCGTGACGACAAGCTTCATGGTTATTATCACTATTTATAGCATACATGCCATCATAATAATCATCATATATAGGAGGCATGCCATCATCATAATAGTTTTGCTCATCAAACCTTGGGGGACTAAAAATATCATATTCATGAAACATAGCATCCCCAAGCTTATGGATTTGCATATCATTAGCATCATGGATATTTAGAGAATTCATACTAAAAACATTTCAATCATTCTCATCACTCAAATATTTAGTGCCAAACATTTTAATAACTTCTACTTCTAACACCTGAGCACAATTTTCCTTTCCATCATTTTCACGAAATACATTAAAAAGATGAAGCATATGAGGCAACCTCAATTCCATTTTTTTGTAATCTTATTTTAAAAACCAAACTAGTGAATAAACAAGAAACTAAAAGATTCAATTGCAAGATCTAAAGATATACCTTCAAGCACTGATGGCAACGGCGCCAGAAAAGAGCTTGATGTCTACTACGCAACCTTCTTCTTGTAGACTCGTGTTGGGCCTCCGAGCGCTGAGTTTTGTAGCACAGTAGAAATTTTCCCTCAAGTGGATGACCTAAGGTTTATCAATCCGTGAGAGGTATAGGATGAAGATGGTCTCTCTCGAACAACCCAGCAACCAAATAACAAAGAGTCCCTTGTGTCCCCAACACACCCAATACAATGGTAAATTGTATAGGTGCACTAGTTCGGCGAAGAGATGGTGATACAGGTGAAATATGGATGGTAGATATAGGTTTTTGTAATCTGCAAATATAAAAACAGAAAGGTAACTAATGATAAAAGTGAGCACAAACGGTATTGCAATGCTTGAAAAGAAGGCCTAGAGTTCATACTTTCACTAGTGCAATTTCTCTCAACAATACCGACATAGTTGAGTCATATGTGAATACCTCTCGTGCGACAAAGAGTTCACTCCAAGTCACAAATAGAGGATAACTAACGAACAAATTATTGTAGGGTACGAAACCACCTCAAAGTTATCTTTTCTGATCAATCTTATTATGATCTATCCCTATAAGTGTCACGAACAGCCCTAGAGTTCGTACTAAAATAACACCTTAAGATACACATCAATCAAAATCCTAATGTCACCACAAGTACCCATGGGCTTGATTATACAATATGCATCACACAATTTCAGATTCATCATGTTCAATCCAACACAAAGAACTCAAAGAGTACCCCAAAGTTTCTAGTGGAGATTCAAGGCGAAAACATGTGCCAACCCCTATGCATAGATTCCCAAGGTCACGGAACCCGTAAGTTGATCACCAAAACATACATCAAGTGGATCAATAGAACATCCCATTGTCACCACGGATATCCCATCGCAAGACATACATCAAGTGTTCTCAAATCCTTAAAGACTCAAACCGATAAGAAAACTTCAAGGGAAAACTCAATTCGTCACAAAAAGATAGAGAGGGGAAAACTCTATATGATTTCAATAAAGCTCGCGGTACATCAAGATCGTGTCATCTCAAGAACACGAGGGATAGAGATCAAACACATATCTACTGGTACATACCCTCAACCCCGAGGGTGAACTACTCCCTCCTCGTCATGGAGACCGTCGGGATGATGAAGATGGCCTCCGGTGATGGTTTCCCCCTCCGGCAGGGTGCCGGAACAGGCTCCTGTTTTTTTTCAAGGCTTTGGAGGCTTACAGTGGCGGAACTCCTGATCTAGGTTTCTTTTCGGAGGTTTGGATATTTATAGGAGCATTTGGCGTTGGTCCCACGTCTAGATGGTTCGCGAGGAGGTCACAAGCTCGCTAGGCGCGACCAGGGGTGGCCGTGCCTGGCAGGCTTGTGACTCCCTCAGACTCTTCTCCGGTATCTTTTCGCTCTAGCATTTTTCATATTTTCCAAAAATATTCTCCATAAATTTTCAGCCCATTCCAAGAACTTTTATTTCTGCACAAAAACAACACCACGGTAGTTCTGCTGAAAACAACGTCAATCTGGGTTAGTTCTAATAAAATCATACCAAAATCATGTAGAATTATTGTAAATATGGCATGAATACTTTATAAATTATAGATACATTGGAGACGTATCAGGGGCTGTTTTGGGAGGTGGTGGTTCGGTGGTGGGGGTAGCCGCGGCGGAGGCGGTAGCCGCAGTGTAGACGACGCAAGCGACAGCCGCGCTGGAGGCGGTGCTGGTGGAAGCCGTGGTGGAGGCGGCTCCACACCGGCTGGCATGTGGACATCAAGCCTCACGGGGTCGTAGATGGTGGACATATACCGCCATGGCATCTCCGTGCCGCCGTCGTGCCACCTAGCGCACTAGTGGCACATCACCACCGACGGCTATGCGACCTCGGGCCCTCCACAAGGTCGTCCATAGAACCCCGAAGGTCGCCTTAGTTTTTGGGAAGATCATGACTTCAGCACCATTATCGCTTTCTACAAGTCTCGCGGCATCCGCACAGACGCGCCTACACACCCCTCGCGTGCCTCGCCACCCCGCCCGTGCAGTGGCGTGCCGGTAGGTGTGCTCTTGTGTCCGCCTCGGCCGAGCCCATCGTCGCACCGGCCGCGGCTGCCGCCACACCCCAATTTGATGTCCTGCCGGAACTGGCCGTGATGCAGGAGGAGGGCGACCCATTGGAATCACCAAGTTTGATTCGCACAATCCGGAACTCGACATCAGAAATAGGTTGGATTCCGTCGGTGGAGGTGGTTGACCCGAGAGACCCGATGGACGAGCCAGGTTATTGGTAGACGGTGATGGAGTTGACCTAACTGTTATTGCGGCAGTGTGCGAGTGCGTCCAAATTTTTCTCGTACTTCGGCAGCTCGGGCGACTCGAACTCCGACGGTGGCGAAGACGGCGGTGGAAACGGCTTTGAAGCCATAGTTGTGGATCTTATCGGTGCCGAGGAGTAGTTAGTTTTTTTCGTTTTTTTAATTTGAAATGGAAAATTTCCTTTAGAAAATCTATGTAAAATATTTTAAATATGAACCAAATGTTCTTGCTTTCAATAGTTATGGAAGGTTGTTTATTATTTGCTAATGTTGTTGGTTGCATTTTATAAAAATGTGTGTCAAAGAATGCACGAGCGATTTTTAAACGCGTCAACAATGGAGCTGGTTGCACATGGTCTACGTGATCGCATGCATGCAATTGCACCAAACCATGTAGACATGTGGGCATGGCTAACATAGGCCCTCACAACAAGGTTGGAATGAAACCCGACACCGAACGAACGTTGCGTCACGTTCGACAAGTGTTTTAGGGTTTTTTTCACCAGGAAAATCCTAGGAAACGCATCGAGCATCGGAAAAGGATCTAAACCGGCATGCGTGCTGTCGATGGTGATGACAATGCGTGGAAATAGTTTCGGGACATTTCATGGACTCGAAAAAAAAGTGCTTCGGAACCCCCCTCCGGCACACCGAAACGGAGCTGGTTGCACATGGTCTACGTGATCACATGCATGCAATTGCACCAAACCATGCAGACATGTGGGAACAGTGAACATAGGCCCCCACTCAAGGTTGGAATGAAACCCGACACCGAACGAACGTTGTGTCATGTCCGGCCAGTGTTTTAGGGATTTTTCACCGGGAAAATCCTAGGAAATGCGTCGGGCGTCGGAAAAAGATGCAAACTGGCATGCGTGTTATCGATGGTGATGACAACGCATGGAACAAGTTTTGAGCCATTTCACGAAGTAAAAAAAGTGTGCTACGGACCCCCCCCTCTCGCACACCAAAATAGACCTGGTTGCACATGGTCTACGTGATCGCATGCATGCAATTGCACCAAACCGTGTAGACATGTGGGCACAGACAACATAGGGACCCACGCAACATTGTAACGAAACCCGACACCGAAAGAATGTTGCGCCACGTTCGGCTAGTGTTTTAGGGTTTTTTCACCGGGAAAATCCTAGGAAATGCATCGAGCGTCGGAAAAAGATGCAAACTAGCATGCGTGTTGTCGATGGTGATGACAACGCGTGGAAAAAGTTTCGAGCCATTTCACAGAGTCGAAAAAAAGTGCTTCGGAACCCCCCTCCGGCACACCAAAACCGAGTTGGTTGCACTTGGTCTACGTGCTTCTGTAGTACTGATAGTCCCTCCACGACTGTGCATCGCACCAGAACATACTCTTCAATCGCCATTCCTTATCTAGCACGTACTCAAAGAAGAAGTCTGGGTCCTTCGCCCTTCTGCTCCTCATAATGCCCACTGTCGTCTCAGCATCACCCTTTGCAATGAGCTTCATTTTCTCTCTACAGCAAAGATTGTACACGTCCCGCCTAATAAGGCTGCATTTATTGTACTAACCATACCTACTGATCAAGTTGTCCGCTATTATATGCTTCCGGATTCCAGCCCCTTGCATAGCCAGTATCTCTATCCTCTTGCCATCTCCAATACGTATGTGTGACAATAAAAATGGAACCTCGTCGGGTCGAGCCATCGCGTGGTTGAGATGATCCACGAATGATGCGACGAACCAAAATCCACGTGCACTGTCCAATTTCACCACCATCTACGCACCACACTCACATTGAATCTCGGGTCTAAGCCTGCGAGTGCGACCATCCATGGTTATGAATTTGCTCTGCCCTCTCCCTGCCCTAGAGAAAATGAACCACCTGAACCGTGTTATTCCTAAAGCACCCTTCCCTCGTTTCACCTTTTATCTTCCGATGTTGAACCCACGCTCTTTGGCGTGCTTGTTGTAGAATATGTATGCATCCCCTTGGGACCGAAAATTCATAGCCATAACCTTCCAATATGTCTCCAACATCTGCTGCTGGTATTGAGCCTCCTTAGTGTCCATCTCCACTTCGTCATCAACACCATAAGGACCATCTAAGCCCTCCTACAAAATTACATATGAAATTATGTCAGTTATTATCATCTATTACAAACTACCGCACGCGGTACAAAATGTTTGAACGAACCTGGATCAAGTTATCGGCCCATGATTCCTCATAATTATTTTGCTCATTCTCAACATCCACATCTTACTATAAATTAAAAACACAGACAAATAATTAAACATACCATACCCTGCCAATTGAAAAATGGAATCAAATAGACTTCACTTACGTTTTCACTGTTTGCACTATGTTCATTATTTTCAATATCCTCTGAAGGTAAGTTATCATATGATGACCACGTTTCGTTATCGCTGCTGTCATCACCTTCATTACTAGGATCATTATCGGTCTGATTGACCTTATTTGTACCATTATCATCGGTCGTAAATGAGGTTTCTTCGTCCATATAAACACATGTGTCTACCAACACTGCACATCATTGACAACCACATTATCCCACGTTAAATTCTAAGTTCATATAGTGGGCCATACTAATGAATAAATTGCAACATTTAACCTATGAGCATTTAAAATGATTTCTTTCCAAATCTAACTCATTTCGATACGTGGTACAAGGGTTACATGACAAACCGTGTGCGGCGGTGTCGACGTCCTCCACACAATTCAAGACGGCAGCAACGTGGAAGACGACGAATCGACCCGCAGGATTACCGGACGGATCCACGGTGGAGGATGAGTTCGGTCACTGCCAGCATTATACGAGTGCGGTGGCCGGCGTGGGACGTCGGGATGGTTAGAGGCGGCATGGGATGTCGAGGTGGTTACACGCGGTGGACACGGCGTCGATGCGGAAAACGGCGACGTCCAAGACATGCCCGGCTACTCCATGACCGTCGACCACGGCGTCGGACACGACATCCTTGGATCAAACGGCGTGGGAGCTCGGGGTGGTTACAGGAGGCGGACGCGGCATCGATGTGGAAAACAGCAACGTCCAAGACCTGGTAGACCGCTTCCATAACCCCGACCGTGGTGTGAGACACGATGGGGTTGCAATGAGGCGCCGACGCCGGCGGTCTTCCACACGTCAGGCGACCCCTCGACGATCCAGATCAGCGGTCGCGTGAATCTCGGGCGGCAAGCTAGATCGATCGACGATTTTTTCCCTCTAGGCGGATGGCAGGCCGGCTCGATCAAGACTTCTTGTGCAAGTTTGTTTTTCATAAGCACGTGTATTCATATGGACAGGGGTAAGGATGTACGCCTACGAAGCGAGGTGGGTATACGTTTTTCCGTATGACCATCATGCCCTTCTACGTTTTGTTGGGGGAGGGTGTACCGAGAGTAAATTGCTGAAAGCCACCACATTTGTGGTAAGGATACTCCAAAACCACCGCTTTTGTCGAAAATAACAGATAACCACCTCTTTCGCGGCAAGTGAGTAACAAAAAACACTAAACGAGTTGAGACCTTCGTCTAACAGGAAAACTGACAAGGCTGGCCCACCTGTCGGAGTCACGTGGCCAGCGCAAATGGCCGTTACCGCCTCCAGTTAAGCCCACCGGCTCCGCGCGTGCTGCTCTCATTCCCCTCCCTTCTCTGTTTCTTTTCCCCTCGCACCGCACCTGTTGCCGCCGTCCGCCGCTGTCCGCCACCGTCGTCGCCACCATGGTTTCTTGGTCTGATGGTTCTGACTCCTCCTCGTCGGCTTACGATGTCTGTGTGACCCAGGTTAGTTTCTGCTCATGTGCATCTAGGGTTAGGGTTCTAGGGAGAAAGGGGAATTTATGTTCCCAGTAGAAATTGAAATCATTTTCCTTATCTTTAGGCACCTTTGACCATGGAGTGTAGGGAATGGAGCGGCCTGGCTCTGAATCATCCTCCAAGTTGTCAGCATCGAGCCCCATGTGAGAAGTTCGTGCCATTTCAATCCACTAGTAGCGATAGGAGGTTTCTAGGGTGTGCAGAAAAGGTAAGCTAGCAGTGCAATTAGTTGTCAAAGTGTACATTATTGCTTATCTATTTTACTGATTTTGTGTAATCTTTGAAAGTGTAATGTTTTGTTCATAATTCTTTACATAAGTAAGTAGTGCAGACAGTTTTTATGCTCTTGCCATTATTGTTGATATAAAATTATCAGTATTTGGTCTCTGCCATAGTCTTCTTCATAATTATTTGAGCTGTACAGTACCTATAATTATTTAGGTTGTATAGAAACAATCACTAATGTTGCTCTATCTAATATTTCTACAAGCAGAACATTAGCACAATTAAATAGGTTCAGTAGTTGCCTTGTTTTCACTAAATGATTTCTGCATTGGTCTTAATGTTATTTCTTTTTTGCACACATTAATAGGACGGACCCAAGTGCAAGTATGTGCAATGGATTGACTCTGAGTGGCCAATCCCATTGAAGGAAGCTTTAGCTTCTATCTGGGATATGTATGACAAGGAGTTGACTGACAGGTTGAGACAGAATGTATTTAATGCTGAAGAAGTCTTCAAGGCAGTGCAAGATAAGAGGAAGATGGAAAATGACCTGAGGTTCTTTAAAGTTGACTTTGCTAAAATGGTGACTGACAAGGAGGATGCAATTTCCCAGTTAGGCAATGCACAGATAGATCTTAGTGAACTCAAGTAAGAGCTTGAGAAGAAGAACTTGGCTGACAAAGCAGACACTAACATCCATCAGGTGCTAAGGGCCAAAGTAGAGAAAGAGAGAGACCAAGAGAAGCTAGAGAAGGTGAAGCTTCTGCAGGAGATGGACCAGATCAAGAAGGAGAGGGACAATTTGTTGGACGAGAGGGAGAAGTTGAAGCAAGAGAAAAGGAACCTAGAGTATACCATAGGTGACTTGTTCAAGGAGAAGGAGGCTAGCAAGGGGAAGACCAGGAAGATCAAGGAAATAGTTGCTGAATGATTCAATGTTGTTGTAGTACTAGCTTCTATGTGTGGCACTATTAATGTTGTTGTAGTACTACTTGCTATGTACTGAATTTGTGCTTGATTTAATTGTGTTGCTGGATAATGCTATTATTGTGCCAGATTTATGTTTGATGCAGTTTTCTCTATGTGTGTTTCAGTTATTTGTGCCACATTTGTGCTGGATTTAATTGTGTTACTGGATAATGATATTATTGTGTTCTCACATAGGTTATGGTTATTTTGGTAGTTGTCGAGGGGTGGATGACCCCTATATTAGGGTAGTGTTGTTTTGGTAGTTGTCGAGGGGTGCATGACCCCTACATTAGGGTAGTGTTGTTTTGGTAGTTGTTGAGGGGTAGATGACCCCTATATTAGGGAAGTGTTGTTTTGGTAGTTGTCGAGGGGTCGATGACCCCTATGTTATGGTAGGGTTGTTTTGGTAGTTTTTGAGGGATCGATGACCCCTATATTATGGTAGGGTTGTTTTGGTAGTTATCGAGGGGTCGATGACCCCTATATTAGGGTAGGGTTGTTTTGGTAGTTGTCGAGGGGTCGATGACCCCTATATTAGGGTAGGGTTGTTTTGGTAGTTGTCGAGGTGTCGATGTCCCCTATATTAGGGTAGGGTTGTTTTGGTAGTTGTCGAGGGGTCGATGACCCCTATATTAGGGTAGGGTTGTTTTGGTAGTTCAAAGCATCATTTAGGCTTGATGACCATCATTTAGGCTTGATGACAATTAACAAAGGTGCTAGGCTTGATGACAATTAACAGAGGTACTAGGCTTGATGAAAAATAATTCTAATGTTATCAAAATAAACCAAATAAATGTGAACATGTGGCATCATTTAGGCTTGATGACTATTAATATAGGTTCACAATAGTTCACTGGACTCAAATACTAGATAGGTTCACAGGACTCAAATACTACATAGGTTCACAGGACTCAAATACTAGATAGGTTGACAGGACTCAAATACTTGATAGGTTCACAGGACCCAAATTCCAACAAAGGTTCACATTGCCAGACATCAAATTTCACACATTTCCACTGGCTGTGAAGTAGCTCTTGAGTCTTGCATATTTCTGAGGTTTCTTCCTTCCACCTCTTGCAATAGTTCCTCCTACACCAACTCTTCCACCTCTCACTAATCTCATTTTTGTAGCAACAACAGTAGATGTAGATGTGGATGTACCAGCAGAAGAAGAAGTCCCTTCTCCACATGCAGGCCTGGGTGCTGAGAAAGCAGCCCTAGCTGACCTAGGAGCAGCAGTTGGTGCCCTAGGAGCAGTAGTTGGTGCCCTGGGAGTAGTAGTTGGTGAACTAGGAGTAGCAGCTGGTGCCCTGGGAGCAGCATCAGGTGGAATGTAGTCTTCTGCCTTTTGCCTTCTCTTTTCCTGCAGATACTCAAACAAAGACACATTAGAACCTACTCAAACAACAGAAATGCAGGTGAAAGAATGACAAAGTTGAATATGTTACCATCTTCCTATCCTTCCTGTACTGAAGATCAGGCCTCAAAGGTTGTCCACAGTTTGTAAACCTTTGACCCGTTAACTTACAATTGCTACATTTGATTGTAGCCATCCTAGAAGAATCCTTGGGTTTAGGTACTTCAAACCTGCCCTTCTTTTTTTTCTTGTTTTCTCCCACTCTGGTCCTCTTTGTGGAAAATTGGTGGATCAATATCAGGTGTTCCTGTTGTCACCCAAGCATCTTCTCCAGGAACTGGATACACTATTGGATTGTATGTTTTCAAGTACATAGGTTTCTTGAAGAAGGGGCTGACAAAATCCTCTGATTGTAGCTTGGCGTTGTAAATTGCACTGCAAGCATGGTTTCATGGCAACCCTGTCATGTCCCACTTCCTGCATCCACAAGTTTCCTCCACAAGGTTCACAACATAGGTCTTAGAGCCACTACTTACTTGCCACAAATTTGATCCTGCCCTAATTGCTTTGCAATCTCTAGTGAATTTCCTGCTCATCCCCAACTTCTCTGCATAAGTGGGAGCTATATCCCATCTGGAAGTTTCTTCACCTTCTCTCTTTCCATCAAACCTGGCTAGCAACTTGTCTTTTATTCCATTGATCATTGTCACAATTGGTTTGTTTCTAACATCCAAGATATATTTATTGAAGACCTCACTTATGTTAACCACTAGGTCTATTTTGCAATTTGTGTCCATTTCATGCCTAGCCCATGTGTGTACTGGAATACCAGATAACCATCTCTAGGAATCCTCACACTCATTCTTCAAACTCGCCATGGCAACATCAAAGCCATGTTTTGTGTAGGAGTAACTAGCACTGTCCATGCATTTTTTTTCACATCCTCACCTCTCTAACCAGCTCTTTGGAAATTGGCATAAATGTGCCTTAAGAAAAATCATTGGGGGCAATTTGGAAATACTGTATTGATAGCATTAAGTAGGCCCTGCTTACACAGTAACTAAAATTAAACTATGACAGGTAAAAATTGAACTACAACACATAAAAGATTGAAGTATATCACTGACCTTCTGCCTATCTGACATGATGGTGTATTTGCCAAATTTGCCCTCTTCTGTACCTCCTAGAGCATACTTCAATTGGGTGAGAAACCAGCTCCAATTTGGTGTGTCCTCCACTCCAACAATTCCAAATGCTATTGGATACATGTTGTTATTGGCATCCCTACCAGTTGCTGCTAGAATTTGTGCACCAGTTGTCAGCTTAATGAAGCAACCATCCAGTCCAATGAATGGCCTACTACCATTTAGAAAGCCCTTCCTAGGTGCATTCAGACAAAAGGAAAGACCATGGAATCTTGGACCTGGATGTGGGTTTCACTTGTGCTTGTTGGAGTGACAATTGTCACAATGCATCTAGAGCCTGGATTGCATATTTTAACAGTTTCAAGGTAATCTAACAACCTATGATACTTCTTCTTATGTTCTCCTAGCACAACATCCTTGGCTACTTTCTTAGCTCTCCATGCCATCATCTTGGGAACTTCAATTCCAAATTTTCTCTTTGTCTTGTCTACCAATGCTGGAACAGTAGTGTTTGGGTCAGATCTAATTGTCTCTATGAAGTTCTGTCTAGCCACTTTGAGCTAACTATAGTATGCTCGTCACTGGTTGGACAAGAATGCCCTCCTCTAAGCTTTTTAATACAAAAAGTCTTCTCATGCTTGATATGACAAGCAACAATGTAAAAAGGACATCCATTGTCCTTGTGGTCACAACAGGCAATAACCCTATCTTTGCAGTTCTTGTGTTATCTGAAAGACCTCAACTACTTGATATGATAGTTAACAAGAGCACTCCTAAACTGGTACACATCTTTGAAACAGAGCTTCACACAAAATTGTTGTTCTGGATTGAGTTTGGATTCATCATACCAATTTCTTTCCTTTTTCTTATCTGTTCTAGTTTTCCTTCCTGAGGGAATAATGAAAGACATAGGCTCATTGCCATCATCATCCTCTGAATCCAAAAAAACCAAGATTTGCATCTTCATCATCTGAAGGGAACCAGTCAGGCTCAATGGGATCATTTGCTGATGAGTGTGATCTTGTCGTTGGCCCTAATCTCTTTGCAGTCTTCAACACATGCTGCAGTTTTTCCTCTCCCTCTTCACTGTCATGTAGATGTTCCTCTTCATTTCCAGCTTGTTCATTGTGGTCTTCTTCTTCCTGATCCATAGGAACATCATAAATGTCCTTTGGTTCAGTGTCACCCTCACAGTAAATTGTTGCCTTCCTCTTCATATTTGTTATAGTTTCCTGCAAATCAACATTCTCTTCACAAGAGCTATTATCTGTACATTCTACAGTATCAACATACTCTCCAACATCTGCATCCAGTTCCATGTCTGAATAACTGATACTCTTTGTTGTCTGATAGTACTGGTAGTCAGCAGAAGGTTCTGACTGGGGAGGTGGCATTGGTTGGATTGGCTCACAGTTCACTCTCTACTGTGTGAGCATGAGTAAGCAATCTTCTGTACCTGACAAACAAGATCCAACACACTCTTCATATCTCTTATGAGCCACCCCTTGTTCATTGAACGCAAACACCAATGAGGGAACAATTGTGTTTTCTTCATGAGATATGTCAATCTCTGTTGCCTTCCTCTTGCCCTTCTTTTCTGGAGATACAACTATTGCTTGCTCCCTCTTGCCCTTAGTAACTAGCAATCTTATCCCTCGGATGTCCTCATATTGCCTCAGCATTTCATCCATCTTGATCTGATTGTCCAGAAGCCTAAAACCATCTAGTCCTATCCCTTCACTTTTCATATAATACATGCAGTCTGAAAAACTATAACCATTCTCAAGCAGTAGTGACATAAGATATTTCTATCTAATGTCCTTCCTAAACATCTTAGTTCCGATTAATTTGGCCCCTTCAAAGTCAATGTGAATATCCTACTGCTCATAGTTCAACCTACAGTACCAATTAAATGCATACACTAAATCAATGAGAGGCACTACACTGAGCAGAGAAGCACTACATTGAGAGGCTAAATGCATACAGTAAATAAGAACATAGGTGACAGTAGGGAGGTTGACATACACATGGGGTTGTCGACGGTGGGAGTAGGGAGGAGTCCAACGGCCCGCGCCGTCGCCTCTGCAGACGAGGGGGATATGGTGGCTCACCATCATCGGATCTGGAGCAGCCCGTACAACCAGCCATCGTCGCCGCCGCATCCACACCAGCCCTCTGCACGTGGCACGGTGATGGGAGGCCGTCCTCCTCCTCTGACGAGGACCCGTACTGCAGGCCAAGAAGGTTTAGCCCATGGCCGCCGTCAAATCTGGAACCACCGTCGCCATCGCCAGCAGCCGCCATTGCCGCCAAGAACAGGAAAAGGGGGGAGGGGAATGCGGGAAATGGAAAAGCCATCGACCGATTCGGGGGGGGGGGGGGGAGAAGACAGGCGGTGATGGTCGTTTGGGCGTGGTCGTTAGTGCTGGCCACGTGGCTCTGACGGGTGGGCCAACCCTGTCAGTTTTCCTGTTAGGCACGGGTCTCAACTCGTTTAGTGTTTTTTATTACTTGCTTGCCGTGGAAGTGGTGGTTATCTGTTATTTTCGACAAAAGCGATGGTTACGGAATACCTTTGCCATAAATGTGGTGGTTTTCAGCAATTTACTCGTGTACCGAAGCACTTCTCATCCATCTTACGGTGAATTTCCCAGGAGTGTTCTGATGGAGGAAGCAGCCAAACAATTTAACAAACTAGTCGTTTCCTTGTATTGCGTGATTTGTATTAAGTAACCAGTGTTTTCCCAGTATTAAGTAACCAAATTAGAGTTAAGTTGCGGAGATCATGTAAGCATCCGGGACCAACAGTTGCATCCAATTATCCAGCATCCATCACCTTCATCTCGCCCGCATGGCAATGCAGGTGATCCGCACCCTTCAGGCGCGAGGGCCACAAGCCCGCCCGCGCGCCCGGCCATGCACGTTCCTGATCCACAGTTGGACAGTTTCCATGGTGGTTGGGACACATCAACCTATGATTATACATACGGTCGGGACCTTGTTGTCCATGCATGCATGGTACTGCTGGCTGTATAGCACCGTGTACATCAGCCGGTACGGTACGGTGGGCCGTATCAGTCCAGTAGTTGCGAGCCATCGGCGTCAGACATAATGCCTCGCATATCAGTATAGCATATCTGCTGTGTTTTTCTCTTGTTTTCTTTATCTTATCAGAAGGAACAGAATGAGTCCATTGGCTCTATCCAGAAAACGTATAGGAGCTCTAGCTAACCGGCGGGGATGGAGACGGCTCTTATTATGAAGCAAAGCAGGTACTGTACCGCTTGCTGTTTGGATGATAAAAAGTTGGCTCGTCTTGTACTGTTCCCTGAAGACGATTTTCCTTGCTCTAGATTCTTCAGGCTGATGTACATTTCGGTAGACGATCGGTATAGTTTGCTAAGACAACTTAGCCAGTACTTGGTCCGTTCCATAATTCTTGTGGCGGCTTTAGTTCAACAGAGGGAGTATCTTTTTCTCTCTGTTTCTCCGGTGATTCTTACGCTGAAGTACATCGGTGGTTATTTCTCTCTATTTCCTCGACGAAACGGAACCTTGCAGCTTGCGAAAATGCTCTCTTTAACCAAGATAACTGGAAACCTAAGGACTCGATCGTATGGATATGAAAAATACAGGATTTCCGATCCTAGCGGGAAAAGGAGGAGAACGGATACTCAATTTAAAGTGAGTAAACAGAATTCCATACTCGATCTCAATAACTTATCTAATCAAGTTCTTTTGCAAAAGACAACCGATTTAAACCCCTTCTTTTTGAATATTCGAGACAGATCAGTGAGTACAGGTTACCGCTGCGTGTCCACATCACTTCTTGTTTTGTAATTCAGGCAACAGAGACCGTCCACCCGAATCCACCCTGAATGTGAAAACATGGCCAAGGCAGTCGACAACAGCAGCATGGAAGCCATCCCAAAAAATACATTGCTTCCTCCCACCTCCTGGTTACTTATACATCACATTCTTCAGTCCCACTTCAACCGCTAGCCCATCCCGGCCGTATACACAATTGAAAGCAACCCATATCACCTACCAACAAGGCCAAAACAAAAAAAGTATAGTAGAAAAGAGAAAGAATGTGCTTCACTAGAGAAGGACTCCCAACAATCACAGAGGGCATCATCATCATTTACTTGCCCATATCCCTTTCCTCGACCCCTTCCTGCTCATCTTCACCACCCTCGGCTTCCGCTCGTCGGCGTCCTCCCTGGTGTCCGGCACTATCGCGACGTCGACCCTGACGATGTGGTGGTCGGAGGTCCCCTTGGAGGAGACGACCGTGTAGGACCCCGGCACGAACTTGTAGGGGGAGCTCGGCGACGCCAGTACGTAGTCCACCCTCGTGCCGTACTTGCACGTCCCTTGCACGTCTGGGGTTTCGGTTCAGCGTAAAATTCAGTATATACCAAAGTAACACAGCAAAATGTAATGTGGCATGTCCCGTCAGTCTTCCTTACCTTGGCCTTTGGCCACGACCACCACGGCCTCGCACTCTCCGGCGAAGTCCTTGGCGTCCACGTACTGCTTCCCCTTGAGGTACTTCATCACCTCCACCTTGGGCGTCGGCTTGCCGATCTCCTCGTAGTACTGCAGAATGCAGTCCAAAGATCATCAGAACTGAAGTCATGGCAACGTACGCAGGTGTGATCGGTGACTGGCGAGAAGATTGAAGACCTTGACGATGTCGGCCCATCTGTCGGCGGAGTAGTCGGTGCCGTCGAGGGCGTTGAGGCCGCCGGCGAGGATGTGGGGGCCGTCGGCGGAGCGGAGCATGGCGTTCACCTGCTTCATCCGCCAGCTCTCGTCCAGGTGGTCCAGGTGCGTGCAGTGGAAGTTCACCTCCCCGGCCTTGGGCACCTCGATCGTGGCCCTCAGCACGTTCCTGCATGCGCCATTGAATTCCCTCATTTTTCTTTCACCACCTCTCCACGACAATCATTCAGCATTCTTTTTAATGGCGACAGGGCCTCAATTAAGTTCAGACAGCAACAGAGGCCGGGGAATTATGCACGTTCGGCTTTCAGATCGATTATTATTATCGTCAGTGGAGATTTGGTGATCACGATATCACACGGGCACAAAACAAAAGCAAACAAAAAACGCAGTGCAATAACTTGTCCTGGCGCCTCCCCTGCATGGCCAGGAGTGGCTGTCCGTCGATCCGAATTGAAGCCGCCGGTGCCCGGAAAGGCCCTGCCCAGCTACTCCGGCACAGTTCCTCGACGGCGACGCCGGGCACTCTAACCGTCGGTCTAGTCTAACCATGGATTTCCGGTTGATCAGTCACGGGGAAAGCTACCAAAAAGAAGAGGAAAAAAAGCATGGGCCGGCGGAGCCGTCCGCTTGCCCTTGGATCGTGGACGCTGCATGCAGAGAGAAAGAGAGTGTGTGCGTGTGTGGTGCCAGGTGCCAAGGGAGCAGTTTCACCTAATCCATGGCTTAGTACCAGTGAAAGAGAGTGTGTACGTACTATATTAATCCTAAACAAAGAGGCAGTTAGTGGTAGATAAGTTGTGGATCACATACTGACTCCCTAAGCATCTAGCTGATTGTCGGAGATGCTACGTGGGGCCGGGTTGACTCGCACTAGGCAGAGCAGTGCCACTTTTGGCTCACAACACGGGTCAGCCGGGATGCTGCCCGGCTAAGCAACAAGAAGCTTCCACCGGGGAAAACAATAACAAAATGAGCTGAAAAAAGGAGGACAAGCTTTAAGGTTATGTCCGGATTACAGGAATTTCCATGGAGATTGTTTACTGGCGCGAGCGTGCGCGCGGGCGGGCAATAATGCAGGGCGGCACAGCTCGACGGCGCACCGGCCGCCGGGGGTCCGGCCGGGGGACGCGCATGCAATGCACCAACTACCGTCTACCGTTCATGCCAAAACGAGCAGCTAGCTGGTACTGGTGGATGCTGCGGCTTGGGTCGAAAAGGACACGGGCTAGGCCAGCATGCCGGTCGCACCGACGAACGAGAGCCGCTGTCCGGCAACAGTCGCCGCGCGCGGCTCACGAGCCCTGGTCGGGCGAAAGGACGTGGCGCACTGGCGAGGTTTAACTGCGGCCCGGGTCTTTACAGTGGAGGGGGATGGAACATTCATTCGGACTACGACGTGACCTGCAGCCATGAATCCGATGCAGAAGCAGAAGCAGAAATGAACGACGCCGTGGACGGTGGACGGCGGACAGCGACGGGCTGAGTGACTGACTGACCTGAAGTCGGACTGGTCGGCGACGCGGAGCGCCTTCCAGCGCTTGATGGGCCAGCGGGAGAGCACGGCGTTGCCGTACTCGGGCGCCCAGCTCTCCGCGAACACGTACCGCATGCCCAGCGCGCCCGCCAGCTCCGACAGCGGCCGCATCCCGCGCTCCTCCTCGGCGCGCACGTTCTGCAGCCCGATGATGTCCGCCCCCGTCTCCCGCAGCACCTCCTCCACGCTCCGCCGCCGGCTCGCGTCCAGCCCGCCCGTGACCACCTGCGTCAGCCGGGTCTGCGGCTTCCGGGCCCTCGGGCTGCCGCCCAGCCGGCCGCTCCTGTCCAGGGAGATCTCGTTGTCCTGCAGGTTGATGGACACCCGCGCCTTGCTCGGCGCCCGCGACAGCAGGCTCGCCTGCGCCTTCAGGATCCCCTTGGGCCGCGGCCGCGCGCCCGTGCCCGTACCTGCGCCGCTCCGGCGCGCGGCCTCGCGCTCCGCTCCGGCTCCTGCTCCCGCCTCGGGGACGGTGGCCACCGCTGGCGCCATGGAGAACAGGGCAGCGTTGAACGTCGCCACGCGGATGGTCACCGCCTGCCGTCCCTCGCCCGGCGCCGTCCCATCAGCACCGTTGCGCGGGGTGCTGGCCTTGCTCCTGCTCTTGCCGCTACCGCTGCTGCCGAGCCGGCGCACGGTGACGCGCGCCTTGGACGCCGGCGCCGCTCCGGCACCTGCGCCAGCACCAGCAGCAGCGCCGCCCTGCCGGCGCCTGCGCGTGCGCGGGTGCAGCGCGCGGAGGCCGGCGAGGACGCGGCGCAGCATCAGCCTCAGCGCGGCCACGAGCATTCGACGCCGCGTGAGTCGCGATCGACGGGACGGTGCAGGAAAGAGCTTGGCTTGCGTTTGCGTGCGCGGGCGGTGTGGTGCTGGTGAGCGCGGCCGGGGGAGGCAAACTTTGGCTTGGCGTAATATACTACTCCGTGGCCGGCTAGCGACACGGGGAGGCGACGGAGACGGCGACGGCTCCGCGTGCCTCTGCTAGCTGCGGATCGCTTCGCTTCGGCCCTGACCGGACCGGACCGGACAGCCGGGGGATTTTGTACCGGCACTGCTGGCTCGCCAGACACACGTCAGATGAGTGTGGTCGCAGATTATTCGCACGTACTACTCCTACGTACGTGGTCACAAGCGAGATCCGCTGGCCGCTGCTGCGTCGTCGTTTTCCTGTACCCTCCTCTCCACGGTATCATCTGATTTGTTACTCTGCCCAGCCGCAGTGAAGTGGAGTCCCGTAGCAGAGTACTAATTACACAACCAGAAAAAAAAAATACGTACAACTTCCATCTATATACACTCATTTCAGCGACAGTTAGTTTTTTATCTGTTAAGATGACAAACTGCCGTAGAATAATGCGCCGCCCGCATGTAACACGTACGTTTGCTACGAGAAGAAGAAGAAGCAAAAGAAGAAAAAAAGGATCGGAACATGGCGGTGGGGCTGGCACTACAGTTTGGGTATGTATTGGCCGGTCGATGGACAGCGGTGGCGGGGCGGCCCCCGGGTGTGCCGGGTCTTTTCGGCGGCTCCAACCACTTCCACGAGCCGCGAAATGAATGCCGACTCGACCCGACCCGACCCAACCCAATCCACGCCCTGCTCGGGCATGGTATCAGGCCTTTTTCCCGATCACGGGCGATCGAGCCGTTGCGTCATACTACGCGCCCACGACACGGACCAGAAAAACCGTACGCTCAAGTACGTACATACATACTGTACATCGTAATGAGCCATTTGTCATGCGTTGAGTGGCCGGCTGCGCGCGTATTTCGTACCAGCTTTTCGTTTCTGGAAAAGTTGCATGTGGATTGAGTGGTTTGTGATTTGAGAACCGACTTGTAGTAGAATGGTTAATAGCATCTACATTCGGGCATACCAAATCTCACATCCTATATATCTATGGATGCGTCGGTTAGACAGGACATTTTCGTTTTGAACCCATGTATGTCTGTTCATGCAGTCATATTTTTTATTTTTATTTCATATATTCGGTCATCTGTTTATGATTGATGTAGAGGAAGAAAAAAAAGGAAAAGAAAAGCGATATAGGATGGGTTGCCTTACGTGACGGATTGACCGAACACGTTCGCGAGCCATCATATCCTTCTTATATTTGTCCTTCTTAATACGAGGGTTCACGGACAATCCAAACGTATAGAAATGATATGCGAGGTCTGGTTGAATTTTTTTCTCCTTCTCTTTCCTATCTAATCAGTGATCAATCGCGTCCGCAAACATTAAGGAGGGTTTAAGGATGCCGGTTGTAGATGCTCTAAGAGGGCAATGATTATTTTTCTTCTTCAAGAAAACACAAGCTCCACGTCTCTGTATTAAGAAAAAAACAATTACAAGGCATGTATATATAAGTATAGACAAAGGATACAAGACACTTTGGCTAGCATCCATCCACTGAACACCTACGAAACATTACTCTCATTAGCATCAACCGATCCATTTACCCTAAGGCTGCCTATAATGAAAGTATCATAGATAGTATCATATATGTCAACTAGATAATTTTGATGAGGTAGCATAGAATTACATGAGTAAGGAGAGGGTTGAGTACCATATAATGATATCGTATCATATTAAATAATGTGTTATTGTGTGTCATACATGATAATAAATGGACTATACTATGATACCAACATATAATACTATGCACTACAGATATAGTATCATACACTAGTATCATAGGCATGATACTAGTATATGATACTCTCCACTACGACCAGCCTAGCCAACGTTCATTGGGAGAATTTGTTGCTAACTCGCAAGATCACCACAAATGGCAAGGATGCCACTTTGTCGAAGACGCGACTATTCCTCTCCACGCAGATCATCCTCATAGTACAACACATCAAGGTGTTAAGCTCCTCAGGTGTCATCAAAACTTGGCTTTGAAATTTTGATGTCTCGTAAATGCGAAATATTCTTTCAACGGGAGATGATGTTTCCCATAATTAGCAAGGTGTTTGTGATGATTTCTTCAATCGTAAGATCTTTTTTTGCCACTCCTTTGATGCTTACCGAGGTTTAGGGGACGTTTGTGTGATGGATCGTACGCTTACTCACGACGACTTGGCATGGATTTTGGAGTCTTTGTTCGAGCCGCATGCGGTGTATTATTGCCAATGTCTCTTCCCAAGAATCATGATAGGCAAAGTGACAATTCAAAAGGAATAGATGCGCCCGAACAATTAGAATTCAAAAAATCATGTCGTTATTGTCGCAAGCATATGACACATTCACGAAATAAAGAAATAGGAACATCGTATGTTCCATCTTTCTGAAGATGGTGGGTGGATGTTTTTCTCGTTCTTAGAATAAAGAGATGTACGGGCGGATGGTTGAGTGGGTGAATACGTTGTATTGCTAAATCACAAGGTCCTTACCATCATCATGAGTTAGAGTCAAAGAAACGCCTGGGCAGACTCTAACCATGTCATAGTTCCGCCCTCAACTCTAGGGAACTTAATTAAACTAACACTAACTTCATTTTGAGTGCGATCAATATGAACACTACAAATTTTACGAAGACAAATGAGGTGCCTAATCTCCTTAAAGAGTGAAGCGTATATTGATCTATCCTCTTTCCAGGCTTGGTTCAACTTGATAGCAACTATGGAGTCCATCTCAATTATGACAGGCAGGTTGCCTTTTTGGTCATGCAAGCACACAACTCGACTTGAAGACCTTCACGGCAGGAGAAGAGCTCCCTGCACGACGAGAAGATAACAGTGTCTTCTGCATCCCTCAGTACCATACATGCGCTGCCATCCTCGGCAAAAGCTCCATCTATAACCCAAGCACTATAAGGAAGAACCCAGTTGGGCTGCTATCACATGCGGGTTTTCACTGATTTTTCCTAAGAGATCCGCCGATTCGGTCTTAAGATCCACTGACTCGTTCTTTGGGAGTGTTCACAGTGATAAGGTATGCATATGTTGGTGAGCGTCTATCATGTTAAAAGAAGAGAGGGTTTGTGATTTGACGTTGGCGATGTCACGCTAGGGAGTGAGGTAGTGGTTCGTTGGGGGTTTAGTTGGCTGCTATATGTTTTATGGATCGTAATCTCACTGCGTATGTTTTGTAAGGCGGGCCGTACGCTATGGAAGGCCGAAAGACCGTGACAACTAAACAGAGACGGCCCCGGCCGGCCTGAACTACCAACGATTCTGTATTTCTGCCAGCACTTACTAATAAGGCCGCGTACAACGTAAGGTGAGCCGAGTTTTCTAACTAGGCAGGTAGTAGGGGCTATGCTTATTGGTTCTCCTCCATTGTTTTACTCATTACTCGACTAGTGATTTCCTTCATTGGGGGTCCGTACGTTGACCTCACCTGCCTCCGGTTTCTGTTGGAAGCGAGCAGCCATGGTGATGGTGGACGGACGCATGCTTCTTGTCTGCGCCACTGCAACTTTGCATGGCCGGCGGTGGGTGGGTGTGTAACCGCGTCGTATGCATCCCCCGATCGATCTTTCCCGGAGCAAAAGCATCCCGATTTCCAGACTAGTTTAGTTTTGCCGTTCCAAATGCGGGCAGCATCGGTGTCACGCACTCCTGAATCCCTGCACTGTCAAGTCACATATATACTACACTTTCGCCAAAAAAAAAAAGAGAGAGAGTCATATATAGCTTGCTTGGAATGAAATCTTCCTCGACGTTTCCAAGAAAAGATCGGGTCATACAAAACTCAACAGTGGATTAACTAACCTCTCGCACAAAGTTTGACGAAAAACACTGTACAACGCCCGCAAGCTCCACCGCTTTCCGGCTTTCGGGAGAAAAGCGTGTAGTACGTAGACGACGCTGCCCCCCTCCCAGACGCATTCCGAATCAGATTAAGCTGATGATCAAGTCACCGGGTGCCAATCATGGCGCCATGAGCGGACGAGCATGCATGCTTTCGTCTCACCGCAGCTTCCACGCCACCGCAAAAGCTAGTACATATCTAGCTACTACCCGTAGCAGGTAGGCCTGAAAGGGTCAGACCCGGACGCGTGATGTCGATCGACCGGGAAAGGTCACGGGATCCTAGAGCAAAAGCGAGACGGACAACGAGAGGACCTTTGGGTGCTAGATCGATCGTCATGGCGACATGATGCGTGCACGCGCGGACAGGGGGAAGAGGACACGGGCCGTGGCGAGGACGGGGATCCACGAGACGGCCCAGCACGTGAAGAAGCAGCGCGCGCGACCTGAAAGTCGAGCGAGCCGCACGTACCTTTTCCTCCGACGGCGGCTCCACCCGCGACGCCCGGTCCGTCGTTCGATCGGCACCACCGCGGCGGCAGACAGAGCCCCACCGGACTACGGCGGTGCGTCGGTGCCCCACCGCCGACGAGGTACGGCGTGGCAGAGGATCGCACCAGCAGGCAGCAGCCACCACCACCACCGTGGGGACGGCCTGCATATGCAATGCGATCTCTCAGACGTTGAACAGTGGGCAGTGGCCAGTGGCAGAGTGGCACGAGAGTTGCTGGCTCCGTTCGATTATCGATTTGGATTTGGTGTGTCGTGTCAGGGATATTCGGAGCATGGTTCTGCAGATGGCAGCGGGGTGCTGCTCGCGGCAGAACGCATTCAGCGGGGTTCTGCCATGATTGGCCTGTTGAATCAACTGATCCATCATGGCGTCGTTCGTAGCGCGATCCAGAGTTCGGGCTGCGGCACATTCAGACTGAAGAACGAGCGCGGAGTATAACTGGTTAGGTGCAAAGCATATAACAAGAGATAGCTTCACCGCCCCCGCTCGCCCCTCCTCTGGCGACTCGGGGGGACCCCCGTCACGCCGCCAAGCCCCCCCTCCCCCCTCCCCCCCCAGCCTCGCCGTCACCCGAGGAGGCCGCCGGCGAAGGCCGCTGAGCGCTTCTGCTGATTCTCGCCTCCCATCGCTCGAGGAGGGGCGTTGACTCGCGTTGGATCCGGGGGCCGAGCTCGGGTCGGGCGACGGCGGTTGGCCGGTCGGCGCGGAGGCGACTCGCGAGGCATTGCTATTTCCTGGGCAGGTCCGGTGCGGGTGCTGGCCCAATCTGGAGTGGCGTTGGTTGCGGGCGGCGGGCGTGACGCCCGGGCGACGGCCTCGGTCCGGGCTATCGGTGCGACCTGGGCGTGGACTGCGTGCGCGGTTGGTCGCGGCGGCGCTCAGCGCCTGGATGCGCGCGCAGGGCGCGGTTCGACGGCTGGGTGCGGCTGCGGCTCGTGCAGGCTAGACGCGGCGACTCGCGGGGCGTGGCAGGCGGCTTCTCCGGAGCACGTGGTGTGCTGCGGGTGCCCCTACTCCTCCTCTGTTCTGCTGCTTCGGGAGGGTGGCTTCGTTCCGCATCGACGTATCTTAGATCTTGCTGCTTCCTCTCGCGATGTGGTGTGGGTGCTGCGGTGGTGGTGGCCGCGGTGGTGCTGCGGTGGTGGGCGGCGGCTACGGCCGGGGAGGTGGTGCGTGTCTGGTTGCGGTGGATCGAGGGATCCCGCAGCCGGGGTGAGGTTGCTCTCAGCAGGGGTGGTGGTTAGTAGGCAGTGGTCGGTGGCGGCTGATGGTCGGCGCAACTCCGGGAGAAATCCTTGCTCCGGTCCCATCGGAGCCGGTGACGGCAGCGCCCGCGGGTGTCGCGATCTTTCTTGGAAGCGTCATCGTGAAGGTGCTCCTGCTTCTCCCCACGACTTTGGCTCCGGAGGGAAACCTCATATCCGCTGGATCGGGCGATGGAGGCGTCTTCACGTCTTTCTCCTCCTTGGGGGCATCGTCTCGGAGTCGGCTACGACTGGGAGACCGATAGATGGCGGCATCTTCGCCGCGTGGGTTGCGGCATCTTCGCCGCGTAGTTTGCTGAGGCGGCCTTTTCAGGGGCGTGGATTTCTGTTTGGCAACGATGATGGCGTCGAGAGGAGTTCTGGTCGCGGCTCGGGCTTTGGTAGTCGGCTCTTCCCGGTGTGTCCAAGGTGCTCTTTTGGGCACGCTCGGTACAAGTCCTGCATATTTCCCTTGTGATGATCGTCGCCAAAGTCGGAGCTGTCGGTTGTTCGCGTGTGTGGCCTTCTGTTGGCATGTGTCGTCATGGTTTCTGTGCAGCTGTTTGCGGGTTGGCTTCGACGATGTAGGTCTACGGTGAAGTCGGAGTCACCCGTTCGGAGGTAGCCGGTGATGACGATGACGCTTGCGACTGCTCAGCAGATGTCTTTTCCTCTTTGTAGCTCTGTGATCCCATGTCGGTGGTCAGGTTGACCCGTGGTATCCATTTTATGTGGGTTGGATTGTATCGGTTTTAGCACGGTTTTCCGTCAATTAACCGGGCAATTCTCACTCCTTCTTAGTTAATAAAAATGGTAAGTCTTTTGTCTCCTTTCAAAAAAAAGAAGAAGTTCGGGCTGCTCTTTTTCATTTGCTAATACATGTACTGGTATCATTATCGATCTGGATCATTCCATGATTATTTGGGAATCATAGCAGTTGCGGACACTGCCGCTGGAGCTGACAAATGCGCTCAGTGCGACTGCGGACCAGTGAGAGCAGTTAGGTGTCGAATCAGGGTTATCTTAATAGTCATCTCAAAAAGGGTTATCTTAATCGTAGCCATTACCTTTGTGGATCAGGTGCTTTTTCTTAAACGTTTTTTTATATGCATACGATTTCGTGGCGAATTGAAAAGTTGTCCTAACCGATTATCGAAAAAGGCTTCCGCCGCTGTATATATAAAACAAGGATCAACATCATTCGGTACAAACGCATGTCACTATCACACACACCTAAGGCAGAATACGTAGGCGCTGTGCGCAACAACACTATACCTAGCACTACCATCACGAATAGATGAAGCCGCATATGACGAACCGTGGACTTCAAGGCGACGCCTTCACGAAGGATACGACATCAGAGCGCTGCCACCGTCCGATCCGAGGATTAGAGTTTCCCGTGGAGCCGCACGACGGGCATTGAGAGCCGCAACGACGCCTTCAAAAATGGAACGAGCTTCGCTGCCGCCGGTCTGTCCGAAGATAGAACATGTTTTCACCCCGGCCAACACTCACTGCTACCGAACGTCACACCCCGGCTATCACGCCGCCCACACGGCCATGGCCACCAGGCAGCACCAAGCCACGGGCTCTGTCCAAGAGCCCCGTGCTACAGCCACTTGGACTGTCGCCCTGGCATCCAAGACCTTGACACCACCTCACCCGAGACCCGCCGCTACCCCAACCCAAGAGACGGGCGAAGAGGTCCCACCTTTCGCATCCCTAGGAGACCCCCATCACCGAGACCCAATAGGCCAGCCAACACTGGCACCCATCGACCCGTCCTAACCAAATTAAGATGGAATTGCTAGTCAGGGCATATCCAGCGCCACCACCAAACCGCGTACATACGATCCGGACCGCCACCATCGAATTGCGTACATACGATCCGGACCGCGGGGGCTAGACCTCGGAAGCCATTCAATTAGGTCCTGTATCGGCTCGCCTTGCGGTCCGGACCACGTTTCTCCCACTTCCATTTCATCGTTGACGCATGGAACTGGATGAGGACCTGCTGGAGATGGAGGTGGAGGAGGATCCCCGCATCACCGTCGTCCAGAAGATCAACTTGACGACACGACAAACTCGTCGCGTCAAAGAGAAGGCCGCAAAGGAGGAGAAGCTGAAAAGGCGAAAGGCGGCCTACGACGGACGAAATCTACAGCGGTGGGCGTGCTGGTCGTGAACGTGGTGGAGGTCGCGGAGCCCCGATGATGACGCCCGTCGTCTAGACATCGCCATGGCCGGAGCATTACAAAGCTTCGTACTACTACGTCACCTAGCAGCTCGGTAAGAAACCCAGAACAACTGCCGTCAGGCAACTGCCTTACATTGTTGACGTAAATGCATCGCCGCTACTCTTCTCAGATTATTCCTCATCGTAGCTCGTCCGGGTGTGGACGGAGGGTAGGGAGCAGATGGGTGCCTGCATGCTGTTTGCTACTATGCTTACGAAGGCGTACAACGATGTGGAGGGTGAGATGTTCGACATCATCTACGATGATTCAGAGGAGGAGGGGGTGAAGGGGGAGGAGGAGGGCGAGGGCAATAATTCGGATGATTCTACCGGCGATCCAAAGAATGGTAGAGTTGGAAGTCTCAACATGCGGGAGGGTGAGTTGTTGTGCGATGCATGGTTGGCAACTAGCCTCGATCGGATCTATGGCACGGAACAAAATGGCTCAACTTTTTGGGCCAACATTCACACATGGTTTCATGAACACAAGCATGTCGTGTCCTACTCCGTAGCGCTCATCCGCAATGTGAATCAAAGTCCCTCAACCATCGATGGTACTGACGAGGATACGTACCTAGGGTAGGGTCCTAGGCATGACCTACAAGCCCTACCTAAGGAGGGTGAGGGGGTAGCGAACTCTATATAAGCCTCCCCTCCCCTTTGGCACAAGGGTTCACAACCATTGTAATCTCAACCTTCCACATGACAAAGCTCCCGAGCACTGAGACGTAGGGATGTTACCTCCACAAGAGGGGCCTGAACTCATACATTCGTATGTACACCCTCGCCGTAGCTAGGACTCTGCCCTTTCCTTACCTACCCCTACCTTCTACTGCCAGGCTCGTTACCACGATAGTTGGCGCCCACCATGGGGCAGGCATCTAAGCGACTTCCGGCGAGGTTGCGTTTTTCATCCTTCGACATGTCTTCCGGCGCTGTCTTTGCTTTGGGCCACGAGATTCGTTTTGGAGCGCTCACCTTCATCGCCGACGATTCGGCATGGCTTCAGGAAGCGCCTCTCGATGTCGAGGCGCTCCCAGTCTGCAGAGCCACGCACTTTCGCACGAGTTCCTACGGCGTGTTGTGCGTCAGTCGTCGACTCCCTATGTGTCGGCTCCCCTCGCTGTTCGCGGTCGCAAGCGGTCCGGCCGCTCACGACTCCAGCGCTAGGTCAAGCGCGTAGTGGCGCGTCAAATTTCTTCTCCGTAGATCGCTGCGCTCGAGCCTGCCGAGTCACTTCATGGCGTGTTTGAGTCGGATTCCGATCCGTCCGATATCCCTTCCGAGTGCGAGAGCTGCGATCCAGCAACGGAGGTCCTTATGGCGGGCTCTCATCAGAGTTCGCCACCTAGCTTTGGCCATGACATGCGCGAAGCTGGCGGTCCGTCGAGTGAACAGCCGCGCCGCAAGAGGGAAGTTCTTCATACTCCCATTGTCGGCACGACCGCCGAGGCCCAAGCCTTGGAGGCTGCATGCATTCGGCTAGAGGAGCTCCAGGCGGAACTTGACGAGCGCGCTCGCCTGCACCCGCCACGTGTCGGTCGACGTCAGCGACAGCTGTTCCCGACTGGATCTCATGACAACGTCGAGGTATATCGAACTCCCGTGTTAAATGTAGTAGCTGCGGCTAGGATAGTAGATTCCATTCAGCCATCTCGTTCAGAGGCTGGAAGAGGATTTATGCAGATCAGAGCACTGTTAGATGCAGCGCAACGGCAAAATTCTGTTGTTTTGCAGTCCCGCAATAGGATACACAGCAATTTGCCCAGGGCGGAAACCGTTCAGTCGGCATATAGCCCTGGACCACCCTTGCATCGTAGGGGTGGAGGTTTTCGTGAAGAGCAAGTCAGGGATCAGTTTCACCGTGAAGACCACCGTCGAGTGCCCACTCCTCCGCGGAGTGGTCCGCACGTGCCCCGACACCAGGACAATATGCGCTCGTTTGGTGGAGAGCGGAATGCGGGTTTTGATGCTCGAGACATACTCACTCAGAAGCGGGTCAACAGGGGTAGAGCCCACAAAGAAGACCAAGATAAAGACTTTCCGAGTGGTAGCACGGTCGTGATTTCTGGTCCTGAGTGTTTCAGCAGAGCCATCCGTTCTGCGAAGATTCCCCCCAACTTCAGGTTAGCGGCCGGGATCGGAAAATTTTCTGGCGAGTCCAAGCCAGAGACTTGGTTAGATGATTACCGAGTGGTCGTATAGGGTGGTGGCGGCAATGACAATGTCGCAATGAAGCACCTGTCTTTGATGTTAGATGGTTCAACTCGTGCTTGGCTGAATCGCTTGGCTCCTTCTAGTATATATTGCTGGGATGATCTTGCCCGAGTGTTTATCCGAACCTTCGAGGGTACTTGCAAGCGTCCTGCAGGTCTGTTCGACTTACAACATTGTGTTTAGGAGCCCAATGAGACTCTGAGAGACTATATTCAGCGGTGGTCTACTCTGCATCATACAGTGGAGAATGTGTTAGAGCGCCAGGCTGTATGTGCTTTCAAGGCCGGTGTGAGATACAGCGAGCTATATCTGAAGTTCGGTCGAACGGGTGATATTTCACTCGGCAAGATGATGGAAATTGCCACTCGGTACGCCAATGGCGAGGAAGAAGACCTCCTCCATAGCGGCAAAGGCAAGGCAGTCGCCAATGATACTGGTGGAAATAACAATCGGAAACAGAAGCGGAAAGCTGAGGGTCCAGTTCAAGCAGAAGCAGTCACACTGATGACCCAAGGAAAGAATAAGGGAAAGGCTAAAGCGCAGTGCGCCCCCAAGAAAGGGAAAAATCAGTGAGTGACTGATATCATGGATCAACCGTGTGTAATTCACACGAGGAAAGATGTGGAAGGCAACCTGATTTTGCCCAAGCACACCACTCGACAGTGTCGGACCCTTATCCAGCAATTCAAAGAGGATCCATCAAGTGATAAATCTCCTGAGAAGGGTGATGAAGATGAAGATAAAGAAACATTCACAGATGTCACTGCTACACTTGTGATTTTTGCTGATGTCGAGAGCAAGAGTCGTTTGAAAGTCATCAACAAAGAAGTCAACATGGCTGTACCAGCTACCCCCACCTACCTCAAGTGGTCCCAGTATGATATCACATTCAACCAAACAGACCATCCTGCTCATGTGGCCACGCCTAGTCAACAGGCTCTGGTAGTTGACCCGATGGTGGGGGGCACTCGACTCAGAAAAGTCCTCATGGACGGTGGCAGCGGCCTGAACATTCTCTATGCGGATACCCTGAAAGGGATGGGCATTTTGATGTCCCGATTGAGTGAAAGCAACATGCAATTTCACGGGGTCATCCCAGGGAAGAAAGCCAAGTCACTCGACCAGATAGCATTGGACGTGACATTCGGGAATGACAAAAATTTCCGAAAAGAAAGGCTGGCGTTTGAAGTCGTGGATTTCCAGAGTGCTTACCATGCCATTTTGGGCCGACCCGCGTATGCACGTTTTATGGCCCGACCATGCTACGTGTACCTCAAGTTGAAGATGCCAGGCCCTAAGGGCGTGATCACGGTCACTGGCAATCGACAGCGGGCCAAAGAATGCCTCCAGCAAGGCTCCAAGATCGCCGATCGCCAAATGGCCATGGTCGAGCTGGAAGAGTACAAGCAAACCGCTGACCCTGGTGACTTGCTCTGTGCAAAGAAGCCGGCTTCTGAGTCGGCATTTGTCGGCAGGGGAAGTGAAGAAGGTGCACATCCACCCGACGGACCATACTGCTGCCCCGCCGAATATCTCATCAACACTTAACAACAAATAGGAAGCCGAGCTCATCCAGTTCCTCCGTGAGAACCGGGATATCTTTGCATGGAAGCCTGCCAAAATGTCGGGGGTTCCCAGGGAGCTGGCTGAGCACCGTCTGAGAGTGGATCCGAAAGACAAACCATTAGGGAGCATTTGCATCGTTCAATGGCGGAGAAGCATAAGGCAATCGGCAAAGAAGTGGCCCGTCTCTTGCAAGCCAAGTTCATTCAGGAGGTTTACCGCTCCGAGTGGCTCTCGAATGTTGTGATGGTGCCAAAGAAAGATAAGTCATTGCGTATGTGCATTGACTTCAAACATCTCAATCAGGTATGCCCCGATGGACCATTTTCCGCTCCCCCACTTAGATCAAATTGTTGACTCGACTGCGGGGCGCGAGCGTTTATCGTTTTTGGATGCTTACTCTGGGTACCATCAGATCCGTCTGTATGGCTCGAACGAAATAAAGACAACCTTCATCACCCCATTCGGGCGCTTTTGCTACATCACTATGCCATTTGGTCTCAAAAATGCCGGCGCTACTTTTATGTGCATGATCTAGAAGTGTTTACTCGACCAGATCCCTCAATATGTCAAGGCGTACATGGATGATATAGTGGTCAAGTCCCGCAAAGGTTCCGACCTGCTGGCTGACTTGGCCAAAACATTCGCCAATCTGAGGAGATTCGACATAAAGCTGAATCCGGCCAAGTGTACTTTTGGCGTCCCTGGTGGCAAGTTACTCGGCTTTCTCGTTTCCGAGCGAGGAATCGACGTCAACCCTGAGAAAATTAGCGCCATTACCCGAATGAAGACTCCCATGCGAGTGCACGACGTTCGGAAACTCACAGGTTGCTTGGCAGCACTGAGCCGATTCATTTCTCGTCTTGGTGAGAAGGCTCTGCCTTTGTATCAATTGATGAAGAAATCCGACACGTTTGAGTGGACTCCCGAAGCCGAAGCAGCGTTTGTTGAGCTCAAAGCCCTGCTCTCCACCCAGCCGGTGCTGGCCGCTCCATGCAGCAAAGAGCCATTGCTCCTGTACATCGCGACCACTAATCAGGTCATCAGTACGGTGCTAACTGTCGAGCAGGAAGAGGAGGGTAAAGCTTATAAAGTCCAGCGGCCAGTCTATTATGTCTCGGAAGTTTTGTCCCCCTCAAAGCGAAGATATCCACACTATCAGAAGCTGGTTTATGGTATTTACCTATCAGCGAAGAAGGTGGCATATTTTTACAAGACCCCCCGATTTCAATCGTCAGTGATGCTCCTTTGTCTGAGATTTTCAACAATTGAGATGCATCAGGTCGAGTGGCTAAGTGGGCAATTGAGCTCGGACACTTTGACATCAGATTTGAAGCCAAGAAAGCAATCAAGTCCCAAGCATTGGCAGATTTTATGGCCGAGTGGATTGAACAGCAACAGCCAATCCAGGTTCACTCGGCGCACTGGACCATGTTCTTCGACGGTTACAAAATGTTGAATGGGTCCGGCGCTGGTGTTGTTTTGATATCTCCCAAGGGGGACAAACTCAGCTACGTCTTGCAAATTCACTTCGATTCTTCCAATAATGAAGCAGAATATGAAGCACTTTTATATGGGTTGCGCATGGCTATCTCACTCGACGTCAAACGCTTGATGGTTTATGGCGACTCAGATTTGGTTGTGAATCAAGTGATGAAAGAGTGGGATGTTCGAAACCCCGCTATGACTGGGTACTGCAATGCCGTCAGAAAGTTGGAGAAGAAATTCGAAGGCCTAGAATTTCATCATGTTCCCCGACTGAAGAATCAGACGATTGACGAACTAGCAAAAATTGGGCCCACTCGACGGCCCGTCCCGAGTGATGTGTTTTTAGAGCACTTACACAGTCCTTCGGTTCAGGAAGACCCTTTCACCGAAGATCCCCCACAAGCTTTGAGTTCCACTGATCCGACTGAAGTCGACGTTCCTGCAGTGATTGATCTAGTCATGGAAATTCTGGTTGTCACTCCTGATTGGACTGTGCCTTACATTGCCTATATCCTCAGACAAGAGCTCCCCGAAGAGGAAACTGAGGCTCGATAGATTGTGCGTACGTCCAAGGCCTTTACTGTGATGGGAGATCAGCTGTTCAGAGAGAGTGCGACTGGTGTTACACATCGCTGCATTTCCCCCGAGGAAGGTCAAATGATTCTGGATGAGATCCACTCGGGAACTTGTGGCCATCATGCATCCTCTCGGACGATTGTCACCAAAGCATACAGAGCAGGTTTCTTTTGGCCACGAGCTAATGAGATGGCTAAAGACATTGTCGATCACTGTGATGGATGCCAGTTCTATGCAAACTTGTCACACAAGCCGGCTTCTGCTCTGAAGACAATTCCCCTTGCCTGGCCATTTGCTATTTGAGGACTCGACATGGTCGGTCCCTTTTGGGCCGGAAAAGGCGGGTTCACTCATTTGCTGGTAGCAGTCGACAAGTTCACCAAGTGGATAGAAGCCAAGCCTATCAAGAAGCTGAACTCCCGCATGACGGTCACATTCATGAGGGAGATAATTTATTGATATGGTGTGCCGCACAACATCATCACGGACAATGACACTAACTTTGACTCAGAAGAGTTCAGGAACTTCTGTAACTCCCAAGGCACCCGAGTGGATTATGGATCTATTGCGCATCCTCAAACCAATGGGCAACTCGAGAGGGCTAATGGTCTCATCCTACAAGGTCTGAAGCCTCGTCTCATGCGCGATTTGGATCATGTCGTTGGGGCCTGGGTAACTGAGCTGCCATCTGTTTTGTGGGGTCTGAGAACACCGCCTAATCGGTCGACTGGGTGGACACCTTTTTTCCTGGTCTATGGAGCCGAAGCTGTCCTACCGAGTGACTTGTTTCACAACTCTCCTTGGGTGGAACTCTACTCCGAAGCTGAAGCTGAGCAAGCCAGGCAAGATGGTGTTGATCTCCTGGAGGAAGAATGAGAAATGGCTCTGATCCGAACTGCTGCTTATCAACAAGATCTACGACGTATCCATGCAAAGAATGTCAAGAGTCGGGCATTTCATGAGGGGGATTTGATGCTCCGAGTGGATCAACAGTGGCCTCATAAACTTGCTCCGGCATTGGAGGGCCCCTTTGTCATTATCAAAGTGTTGAACAATGGAGCCTATCACCTGTACAACCTCAAGAAACAGATCGACGAACCACAGGCCTAGAATGCAGATTTGCTTCGACGCTTTCATACTTAGAGGAAGAAGAGTTTGATGTAATAAAATATTTGATCTATGCAAATCAAGACCCCTACAGTTTGTTGTCGATTCCGACCGTACAATTTCATATTTGGGAATACTCCGAGTGATGAGCAATCCTCACACTCGAGGGCTTAGCTACGAACATGTTTCGCCTAAGTTATAAACCCTGTCGGGTGGATAACAGTCCATTCGCTCATCGACTTAGCTGCGAATCGACATTCGCCTAAGTTCTAAAATACTCTGAGTGATGAGCAATCCTCACACTCGGGGGCTTAGCTGCGAACTAGTTTTGCCTAAGTTAAAACCCCTGTCGGGTGGATAGCAGTCCATTCACTCGACGACTTAGCTGCGAATCGACATTCGCCTATGTTCTAAAATACTCCGAGTGATGAGAAATCCTCACACTCGGGGGCTTAGCTGCGAACATGTTTCGCCTAAGTTAAAAATCCTGTCGGATCGATAACAGTCCATTCACTCAACGACTTAGCTGTGAATTGACATTCGCTTAAGTTCTAAAATACTCCGAGTGATGATCAATCCTCACACACGGGGGCTTAGCTGCGAACATGTTTTGCCTAAGTTAAAAACCCTGTCAGGTGGATAGCAGTCCATTCACTCGACGACTTAGCTGTGAATCGACATTCGCCTAAGTTCTAAAATACTCCGAGTGATGAGAAATCCTCACACTCGGGGGCTTAGCTGCGAACATGTTTCGCCTAAGTTAAAAACCCTGTCGGGTGGATAACAGTCCATTCACTCAACGACTTAGCTGTGAATCGACATTCGCCTAAGTTCTAAATCCTCCGAGTGACGAGCAATCCTCACACTCGGGGGCTTAGCTGCGAACATGCTTTCGCCTAAGTTAAAAACCTCGCCGAGTGGATAGAAATCCATCCACTCGACGCCCAAGCCGCGAATAAGTCTTCGCCTAAGGTCAAAATATTTTGAGTGTTGAGCAATCCTCACCCTCGGGGGCTTAGCGACGAACATGTTTTCGCCTAAACCTAGAAACAAACTCAGTCAAACAAGCGATTAAAAGCCAAATACGGATAAAATCAAAGGTTAAATCATGGATAAATGTTTCGTAAAGAAGCAAACATGCTCAAGCCTAAGGCCTGAATGAAGTTTTAAGGGATACAGTTCCACTCGGCATACCAAGGCGAATAAAAGTGTTTCTTCCGAAGGTTAAGTTTTTCAAGAACCCGACTGGCTGGCTGGCTCGACAAACGTGTGCAAGTCGGTGCCATCTGCGATTCTGGTAGCTGCGTTGATGAGGGTCTCCATGAAGTCCTTGAACTAGAGCTTCTTCGTGTTAACCACTCGGAGCTCCTTCAGCTTCTCCTCCCTCACGTCCGTACAATGGACTCAGACGAGTGATAGCGCCACATTAGCCCCGCAGCGAGCGGTAGACTTCTTCCAGGCCTGCACTCGACTTGGAAGGTCGTTCAGATGGGCCATCATGGAGTTGAGGTCGAGCTAAAGAGTGTCCTCGAGCCACAGCTCCTTGTCAATCCTCTCTAGCGCGATTTTCAATCGGAGGGCATATGCTTGGACCCCCTGAAGCCTGAAGTTGAGTCTAAGCATGTTCATGGCCACCGCGTCTCCAACAGGTGACTTGGTGGGATCTAGGTTGGGCTCGACCTCCTCGGTATCTTTCTCAAAGTCTTGACAGAATTCTAGGAAAGAAGGATGAGAGAATGGGATAAGGAATGGAGAGGCGTAGTCGTCAAAGATTCTAGAAGGATCAGTCGACAGAAAAACTCACCGTCGAGCAGAATATACATCTTCCTCGAGAAGTATCCTAGATACCTCTCCAGGCGTTGCTCCTCTTGGTTAACTGCCCAGTCTTCTTGACGAGGTCTGAGCGCTCTTGCTTCAGCTTTGAGTTTTCTTCTTCAACCTTCTTCGCGGCAGCCAGTCTCTTGTCAGCAGCTTCTGTCTTCTCCTTCTCCACATGTTGGGCGTTGGCGAGCGCTTTGTCCTTGTCCTCCAGCGTCTTCTTCATGGAATCTAAAGAAACAACATTGTTGAGTTGCGCTTGGAGTCGATGGTTTTCATCGCGTATGTCTGTTCAAGTGAAAGCACTCAGTTCAAAGCATGGACAATGGGAATGTGAGGGTAGAGGGTTGGAAATAGTTACCTCCCCGAGTTTTCAGCTCGACGCGCACCCTCTCCAAAGCATTGTTGGAGGTTTCCAGATCCACGCGCAATCGGTTCCTTTTATCCTCAAGATCCTTGTATTGCATTCCAAGTTCGGAAGCCCTCTAAAAAACAACGAAAGAAAGAAATTCAATCAACAAGTAATACTAAGGACGGTTGACTGGGCTATGAATACCGTCGAATGACTGTCTCATTATCCTGGAACAACGTCATATAATGGTTGACCTATGATGTCCATGAAGCCCATGTCCAGGGGAAGAAAAATTCAAGCAAAAGTGCACTCAACAGGTCGAGTGGCTCTGGCACTCCACGTGCCATAAACAAATTTGAAGTAGTCTCTGTTAAGACCCCCGCCGGTGCAAGCACTCGACGGCGGTCTCGGGGACTACACCCAGTGGGTGCACTCAAAGTGCTCCCACTGATACGGTTAACACTCGACCTGTCGAGTGTCTCATCAGAAAAAAATGCACTCGACATGTCGAGTGACTCCAGTACTACGCGTACGACGGAAATCCCGATTTCAAGTTTTCAAGACTACTGCTTATCGTCTGCAATTAGCAGTAGCCTCGGGGACTACACCCAGTGGGTGCACTTAGCGTGCCCTCACTAGTTACTGAAACATTCGACAAAGTCAGCCCTGTCAGGACATTCATCCGTCACTCGACCCGTCGAGCGATGCCCCTCCCTGCTCTGTGAAGTGCAGCCTATCCTTATGTGGCATGATATCATGGTTTATCAATGATATCCATGAAACCTACAAGGTAGCTTCGGAGTGGTGTGATCAAGGGCAAAATGTGTCCCGTATACAACAAACTCTAAGACCCCTGCCGGTGCAAGCACTCGACAACGGTCTCGGGGACTACACCCAATGGGTGCACTTAGCTTGCCCCCATTGGATCTGCCAATTCTTGACCAGACGAGTGGCAGAAAATATCCATCATTGGAATATCCGCCACTCGATCCGTCAAGTGACACGCCCTTCCCACTCTGTGAAGTGCAGTCTATCCTTATGTAGCATCATATCATGGTTTATCAACGATATCCATGAAACCTACAACATAGCTACAGAGTGGTGCGACCAAGAACAAACGTATCAAGCATACAATAGACTCCAAGACCACTGCCAAGGCGAGCACTCGACAACGGTCTCGGGGACTACACCCAGTGGGTGCACTCGGAGTGCCCCCACTGATCCAAAGCCTACTCGATTAAGACTTGATCTTTTTGAGTGGGGAAATTTAAAAACATTCTATGAATGGAAACTAAACACCCAGTGGGTGTGTAGTCAAAGAAGACATGAATTCAATCGGAAATGAACTTACAAGCGAACTTACTCGGACATTCGTGCGAAGCGCCGTGCTGGCTTCATAGGCCAACTTGTTGGCCTCGTACGCCTCCTTGGTGCGTAGCGCCACCTGCTCCTCCTGGATCATGGCTTCCTTTGCAGCTCCGGTTTGATCTTCTGGAACGCGATGCAGGGGAAAATCCATCATCGGCAAGAGCGGCTTAATGGTGGGAGCAGTCAAGGTAGTCTGGGCAGGGCCGGTCGGAGTCGATGTCACGACAGTAGAAACAACTGGAGGTGCACTCGCCGGAAGCCCTGTTGGATCAGTCATCCCTTGGGAAATCTCCATGGTCGACCGCTGAGGCGCCTGCACAGATGAAGCTCTACGAGTCCGAATGCACGGAGTGCTCAAGGTTTCAACTTCACCTCCTGTACCCCAGGGTGGCCTTCATCATCATCCAGCGGAATGATTTCGACAACTGTCAATCGACAGAATCAACTTTGGCATTCGAGAAACCACGTTTAGTAAGCAAAACTGAAGGGTTATTTACCTCTGTGAGAAGTGGCCGCATCGATAGTGTCTATGTCCATGGCATCCCTGCCCTCACGGTGAGGTGACGTCACTGAGGTGGCAGCTCTGGTGGATCGAATAACTTTCAGATAACAAGGATTTCAAATCGCAGTCGACAGTGTGAATTCCAAAGTAAATACTCATGTGGAGACGATGGGCACAACAATCTTCATGCGAGGTAGGGCCTTGCGAGGTTTGGCCACTATCACCTTGGGTTGCCTTGCGGGTCGTTTGCTCGACTCAGTAATCGGAGGGCGGCTCTGCTTCGGGTTTTTCACGCTTGGGCCTGGAGCCCTGTCCTTGGTAGCCACAGGATCTTGGCGGGACTTGGAGCAGCATTCGCAGCAAGGTGGTGAGTCGACTTCCGGCTCGTTTTTGTCCGAGTTTTCATACTCGTCCTCGGAGTCTTCGGAACCGTCGCCGTCCATGATGCCACCTTCGCTCACCACACCATCTTCAGTTTGGTTCCCGTTGGGAACAGACGAGTGCATATACATCCACTCATGCGTGATTCAAACAAGGAAGACAATTCATAAATCGATTTAACACTTGACGGTACAAGTACATCAGTTGACATAGCACAACTTACCAGATTCTTTGGCGGGTTGGCGGCCGAGTAGGGCTGGATCCTCTTGGCTCCCAAAAAGTTGTCGCATGCCCCAGTAATGCTACGGAGCCACTACTCGACAATCTTTTGCGGAACCTCCTCTGGGTGCACCCTGGTCGTGTCCTCAGGGCCCGCATAATGCCACATGGTGTGGTCCCTTGCTTAGAGTGGTTGAATTCGTCGACTGAGAAAGGTTTCCAACAGGTCCATTCTAGTCACCTCATCCCCGAACCAGTTGCACCACAGCTTCAACAAGGATTCCCACTTGGACGTGTTCCTCCTCAGTCACCCTCAGAGATTTGGGTACAGCTGGACGGTCAGTCGAATAGGGGGGAAGGCTAGTCACATATTGGGAGATGCTACATCTTTGCAGTAGAACCAAGTCGACTGCCAGCCTCTAACAGATTCAGGAAAAGTCATGGTGGGGAAAGAACTACGCGTTCTTGTTTGAAGCCCTAAGCCCCCCCACAACTGAGGTACATGAGTCTTCCCGTCGGTAGGGAGAGATTTCTTCACAGTCTGGGATATGACCGTAAAGACATGCTTGAACAGCCCCCAATGAGGAGGACAGCCCAGAAAACACTTGCACAAGGTGATAAAGGCAGCTAAATAGGAAATCACATTCGGCATGAAGTGGTGGAGTTGAGCACCGAAGAAATTCAGAAAAACCCTAATAAATGGATGAGGAGGCATAGAAAAACCTCTTTCGACATGGGTGAGTAGGAGGACTCGCTCCCCGTCGCGCAACGCTGGCTCGTTTTCTCCCTCCGGCAGCCTCCAGGCGCCGTCCGCCACCAGCCCGTCGGCGACGAGTCCCTCCATATCCTCACGGATGACCACAGAGGGGAGAAAATCCCCCTATAACCATCCTGACGGCGCAGTGAACCGGGCCGTCGAGGGCTTCTTACCCTTGTTCTTCGCAACCCCCTTCTTGGTGCCCTCCAGTTTCTCCGTCATGCTCTTCGTCATCGTGGCGGCTTCTCTTGTCGGAGGAGAACGGGGTGAGATGCTGGGGACTGGGAAGGCGGAGGAAGAGAGGAAGATTTGGGGAAGAATACTATGCAACCCGCGACGCTGCTGAATTTATACCCCATCGAGTGCTTCGCTGGCTGCTGGGCCCGCGAGATCACTACACACGCCAACCGCAGTCTGTGGCCGGTACGTGGCAAAATGACCGGTGCGATAATCGAGGCGTCATGCCACCACTTGCCCTGGTCGTGGCGTCATCATCGCACGCGCGCGCTTCCCAAGTTTTCATATCCCGCGAGATCCGGGTCTGACAGATCGACCCGCCTCCTCCGAAGATTCCTTCAGGCCATTCGGATTAAAATTGACATTGAACATTCACTCGGGCATTTCCAAGGCTGAACGGATCCGGGCGAATGACGCAGAGTTCAGTCGACGCAAGTTCATTGAAGCCCCAGATATCATTCAAAAGATTTGATACCTTATGCAGAAATGGCTTCGATATACCCATTCGCCACTCAAACCCCGATCCATTCAGAGGCTAATGACAAGGATACGTACCAAGGGTAGGGTCCAAGACATGACCTACAAGCCCTACCTAAGGGCATGACATTGGAGGACTTGAAGATCACAAGCAAGATTCCGACTTGATTCCTGGTGGCACTCATGTCACTCAACAGAGAATCCACTCGGGATCTTCTTCCTTCACTCGATGGTCGACTGTCACTCGGAAGACCTCATTTCCACTCGATGCCAGAAGACCAGAAGCCACCTCCAGGAGGCCAACGGGCAGGCGTTAGGTTTTACGTCATTAGTAGCTTTTATTATGTACGTTACCAGTAACGGCAATCTTTATACCCATGATCGGATCCTTAGATGCCAGGCAATTATGAGGGGCAGCAGACTCTATATAAGCTGCCCCTCCTCTCTGGCACAAGGGTTCGCAACCATTGTAATCTCAACCTTCCACCCGACAAAGCTCCCGAGCATTGAGACGTAGGGCTGTTACCTCCACGAGAGGGGCCTGAACTCATACATTCGTGTGTACACCCTCGTCGTAGCTAGGACTCTGCCCTCTCCATATGTACCCCTACCTTATATTGTCAGGCTCGTTACCATGATAGGCACACTATCCAAAAGGCCGTCTAAAAGTATTGCAGACACTTGGCGCATCTCATCGCGTAGTGGCCTAGTAGTGCGAAATCACTAAGCAAGTAAGTTCACTGACCGGATGTGCAGATTTTTATTTATTACTAGCCAAATGCGTGCATAGTTTGTTGATTACTTGCCGGATGTGTCCAGAGTTTTGTTGATCACTAGCCAGATGTGTCCATAGTTTTGTTAACTACTAGCCGGATATGTGCATAGTTTCGTTGATAACTGGACGGATGTGTGCATAGTTTAGTTGAGGACTAGCCGGAAGTGTGTACAGTTTTGTTAATGACTGGCCAGGTGTGTGTACAATATTTTTGATTACTTATTGGATGGCAATTTTGTTGATTACTGACCAGATGTGTGCATAGTTTTATTGATCACTCTCTGGTTGTGTGCATAGTTTTGTTGATAATTGACCGACCGAATGTGTGCATACTTTTGTTGATCATTGGTACAATGTGTGCATTATTTTGTTAATCACTAGCCGGATGTGTCCACAATTTTGTTGATCACTAGCAAGATGTGCATGGTTTTGTTGACAATGTTCTATTTTGAAGCCTTCTCGTGCATGTACGTTGTTCAAGAAGTTGAATAAGAGAAACTTCAACGTCATGCATTGTTGGTTGGAGTTGAATGGACAACCTAAGTGAAACGTATACAGAGTCAAAACAATCGTCCAAGCCACCGAGGAAGAAACCAGTGACCCAATTGATCCAACAAAAGAACCACCCAAGAAGATTAGAAGAGAGTTTCCAAAAAAGAAGTGGGAGGAGGCGAGGGTGAAGCGAGAATGTGCGGCTGTGAAGTTGATGGAGAAGTTCGAGAGATCTTGTCCAAGAAAGAGGAGGCATACGTCAAGCACTCGGACATTAAGGATAAAAAGAAGGCGGAGATTCAAAATGTTGATGGAGTCAAGGGGCAAAAAGCTAGCGCTCGAAGAGAAGAGGACCATGATCAAAGAGAAGAAAGCCATGCTCGATGAAAGGAAGTTGAAGATGAAGGCAACGATGTCAAATCTGACGGCTCGTGACCCGGCCAATCTTTTAAAAGGTTGAGCCGACAGACCATTAAATGGGATAATTTTTTGCACATATATTTGATTAAATTGAGTAAGATATAAAAGGGCGAACTACATATATGCCACTCAAAATTTGCCCGTACCCCCATCTTCCATTGAAAATTTCCCTCTCCCAAATTTGCCATTAAAAATTTACACCACGTACAGGTATGCCACTATGGCCATTTTGACCATTAGTTGACTATAAAATGGCAATTGAAAGGATGATTTTTCCCATGGTTATTCCTTGCGCACTATCGAATGCACCGACTACTTTGGTGTTCGAGTATTGTAGCATCCAGTGCAACGGACAATGGATTGTAGTGACCAGCGTCCACTTTTTAAAAAATGTGATCATTTTTTGAAATTGCGAACAAGTTTTGAATTCCGAACAAAGGCACCCATTTTTAAAAATTGCGAACAATTTTTTAAAGTGAAAATTTTGAAAAATGCCTTTTTAAAAAGTGAACAATTTTTCAAAAACATTGTCCACATTATAAATTTTGTTCATGTTTGGACATTATGAAAAATTTTATTCACATTTTTTGAAATTTGTTCACAATTCAAAAAAGTCAGAATTTGAAATCTCAAAAAATATTCACATTTTTAAAAAGTGGGCGCCATAGTACTGGTCGCTACAGTTCATCATTCGCTGCACTGTATGCTACAGTACTGATACCGCAAATGTTGGAAATATGCCCTAGAGGCAATAATAAATTAGTTATTATCATATTTCCTTGTTCATGATAATTTTTTATTATCCATGCTATAATTGTATTGATCGGAGACTTAAATGCATGTGTGGATACATAGACAAAACCATGTCCCTAGTATGCCTCTAATAGACTAGCTCGTTGATCAAAAGATGGTTAAGGTTTCCTAGCCATGAACATGAGATGTCATTTGATAACGGGGTCACATCATTAGGAGAATGATGTGATGGACAAGACCCAAACTACAAACATAGCATATGATCGTGTCAGTTTATTGCTACTGTTTTCTGCATGTCAATGTATATGTTCCTATGACCATGAGATCATGCAACTCACGGATATCGGAGGAGTGCCTTGTGTGTATCAAACGTCGAACGTAACTGGGTGACTATAAAGGTGCTCTACAGGTATCTCCGATGATGTCTGGTGAGTTGGCATGGATCGAGACTGGGATTTGTTACTCCGTGTGACGGAGAGGTATCTCGGGGCCCACTCGGTAATGCAACATCACAATAAGCCTTGCAAGCAATGTGACTAATTGTTAGTTGCGGGATCTTGCATGACGGAAACGAGTAAAGAGACTTGCCGGTAACGAGGTTAAACTAGGTATGGAGATACCGACGATCGAATCTCGGGCAAGTAACATACCGAAGAACAAAGGGAACGTTATACGGGATTAACTGAATCCTAGACATAGAGGTTCGACCGATAAAGATCTTCGTAGAATATGTAGGAACCAATGTGGACGTCCAGGTCCCGCCATTGGTTATTGACCGTAGAGGTGTCTCGGTCATGTCTACATAGTTCTCGAACCCGGAGGGTCTGCACACATAAGGTTCGGTGACGTTTCGGTAGTGTAGAGTTATGTATGGTGGTGACCGAAGGTTGTTCGGAGTCCCGGATGAGACCCCAGACGTCACGAGGAGATCCGGAATGGTCGAGAGGTAAAGATTCATATATAGGAAGTCCCAGTTTGGTCACCGAAAAGGTTTCGGGCTCATCGGTAGTCTACCGGGAGTGCCGGTAGTGTACCGGGAGGCCTCCGGGAGAGGTATTTCGACCCCAAGGGGTCCATGGTCTGTGGGAAAGTAATAACCAGCCCTTAGTGGGCTGGTGAGACAGCCACAAAAGGCCCATGGCGCCAGGAGTAGGATTCCTAAAGGAAAAAGGTGGAAAAAGGCTAAAAGGAGGAGTCCTAGTCCTACTAGGATTGGAGGAGGAGAGTCCTCCTCCTCCCTCCACTTCGGCCGACTCCTATAGGAGTATTGGCTGCGCCTTCCCCTCCTCTCCTCCTATATATACTAGTGGAATAGAGGGTTTTTGCACAGAAAATACGGCCACGTGCTACCCGTTTCACCGGTGCTCCTCTAGATCGGATTTCTGCAGTGCTTAGGCAAAGCCCTGCTGGAATTGCTCCACCACCACCATCACCGGAGCGCCGTCATGCTGCCGGTGAACTCTCTCTCCTCTCCACCTCTTCTTGCTGGATCAAGATGGTGGAGATCATCATCAAGCTGCACGTGTGTTGAACGCGAAGGTGCCGTCCGTTCGGTACTAGATCGGAAGGATCGTGATCAAGGCCACGAGACGATTCGTGATGAGATTGCGGAACAGATCATGGTGAGTTGGCGGGAAAGATCGTGATCAAGTTCGTGAGACGGATCGTGATGTGTTCGCGAGATGGATCGTGATTGGATCGCGGGACGGATCGTGATGAGATCGCGGGACGCTCGGCGATTTGGATAGCGAAGATGTTTGACTACACCAACCGCGTTTATTAACGCTTCCCGCTTAGCGATCTACAAGGGTACGTAGATCCACTCTCCCTCTCGTAGATGCTCATCACCATGGATAGGTTTGCGTGTGCGTAGGAAAATTTTGTTTCCCATGTGACGTTCCCCAACAGCAAAGTTGATGGTTCGATGAGATCTCGAGTAGAACACAAAAGGTTTGTGGGCGTTGATGCTTAGATTGCTTCCTCCCTTGGTCGGATTTTGGTTCAGCGGGATTGTGAGATAAAACGGCTCAGACCAACATTAGTCGTACGCTTACGAGAGACCGGTTCCCTCGACGCAACTTGTTGCTTAGATGGCTTGCGGGCGACAGTTTGTCTTACTTTAGTTGGATCGGATCCGACAAAGGCGGTCCATGAGAAGGTTGAAAAGCAATCTATGTATCACCGTTGTGGTTTATGCGTAGGTGAGAATCGTTCTTACTAAATACCCATAGCAGCCACGTAAAACATGCAACAACAATTAGAGGACGTCTAACTTGTTTTTGCAGGGTATGTTCTGATATGATATGGCCAATTACATGATGAGATATATGTGATGTATGAGATGATCATGTGATGTATAGATTATCACGACTTGCATGTCGGTGATTACGGCAACCGGCAGGAGCCATAGGTTTTCTTTTTAATTATTGTATGACCTGCGTGTCAATCATTAAGCGCTATGTAATGCTTTACTTTATCGCTACGGTAGCAATAGTAGTAGAAGCATGCAGGGCGTGACAACCCCGATGGCGACACGTTGATGGAGATCAAGATGATGGAGATCATGGTGTCATGCCGGTGACGATGGAGATCATGCCGGTGTTTCGAAGATGGAGATCTTAAACACAAGTTGATGGCCATACCATGTCACTTATGAATTGCATGAGATGTTAATCCTTTTATGCTCCTTGTTTTGCTTAGTACGACGGTAGCATTATAAGGTGATCCCTCACTTAAATTTCAAGATGAACTGTGTTCTCCCCGAGTGTGCACCGTTGCGAAAGTTCGTCGTGTCGAGACACCACGTGATGATCGGGTGTGATAGACTCTACGTTCACATACAAGGGGTGCAAGCCAGATTTGCACGTGCAGAACACTCGGGTTAAACATGACGAGCCTAGCATGTACAGACATGGCCTCGGAACACAAGAGACTGAAAGGTCGAACATGAGTCATATAGTAGATATGATCAACATGATGATGTTCACCATTGTAGCCACCTCAACTCACGTGATGATCGGACTTGAGTTGGTGATTTTGGATCATGTATCACTCGAATGATCGGAGGGATGTCAATTTGAGTGGGAGTTCTTAAGTAATATGATTAATTGAACTCATTATCATGAACATAGTCAATAGTGTCTTTGCAAATTATGTTGTAGATTACTAGCTCGCGCTGTAGCTCCCTTAGTTTTTATATGTTCCTAGAGAAATAGAGTTGAAAGATGATGGTAGCAATATTGCGGACTAGGTCCATGATCTGAGGATTGTCCTCATTGCTGCACAGAAAGGCTTATGTCCTTAATGCACCGCTCGGTGCGCCAACCCCTCTAGCGTCATCTGTAGATGTTGTGAACATCTGATAGGCACGTTCTGATGACTACTTGATAGTTTAGTGCGTCATGCATTACGGCTTAGAATTGAGGCTCCAAAACGTTTTGAACGTCACGGAACATATGAGATGTTCTAAGAGCTGAGATTGTGATCTTAGGCTCGTGCCCATGTTGCGAGATATGAGATCTCCAACAAGATTCTTTGCCGGCAAGATGAAAGAGAATAGCTCAATCGTTGAGCATGTGCTCAGATTGTCTGGGTGCTACAATCACTTGAATCGAGTGGGAGTTGATCTTCCAGATAAGATAGTGATTGATGTAGTTCTCCAAGTCACTGTCACTAAGCTACTAGAACTTGGTGATGAACTATAAATTGCCAGGGATAGAAATAATGATTCCTGAGCTGTTCGCGATGTTTGACACCGCGAAAGTAGAAATCAGAAAGGAGCGTCAAGTGTTGATGGTTAATCAAACCACTGGTTTCGAGAAGGGCAAGAGCAAGTAGGGAAACTTCATGGATAGCAATTCAGTTGCTGCTCCAGTGAATCAACCCCAAAGTTGAACTCAAACCCGAGACTAAGTGCTTCTGTTTTGAGGTGAGCGGTCGCTAAAGCGGAACAACCCTAGATACTTGGTAGATAGGAAGGCTGGCTACGTCAACATAAGTATATTTGATATACGTGTTATTGATGTGTACCTCGCTAGTGCTCCTAGTAGCACCTGGGTATTGGATACCGGTTCGGTTGCTAAATGTTAGTAACTTGAAATAAAAGCTACGGAATAAACGGAGAACTAGCTGAGGGTGAGGTGACGATATGTGTTGGAAATGTTTCCAAGGTTGATGTGATCAACATCGCACTCTCTCTCTACCTTCAGGATTAGTGACGAACCTAAATAAATGTTATTTGGTGTTTTGCGTTGATCATGGACATGATTAGATCATGTTTATTGCAAATACGGTTATTCATTTAAGTTAGAGAATAATGGTTATTCTGTTTACATGAATAATACCTTCAATGGTCATGCACCCAGTGAGAATGGTTTGTTGAAATCTTGATCGTACTAATACACATGTTCATAACATTGATGTCAAAAGATACAAAGTTAATAATGATAGTACCACATACTTGTGGCACTGCCGCTAAATGTCATATTGGTATAAAGCGCATGAAGAAATTCCATGCTGATGGATCTTTGGACTCATTCGATTTCGAATCGGTTGAGACATGCGAACCATGCCTCTTGGGCAAGATGACTAAAAACCCCGTTGGATGGAGCGGGCAAGTGATTCATTGGAAATGATACATGTTGATGTAAGCGATCCAGTGAGTCTTGTAGCGTGCAGTGGATATCGCTATTTTGTTACCTTCACTGATGATTTGAGTAGATATAGTGTATATTTACTTAATGAAACACAAGTCTGAATCGTTTGAAAGGTTCAAGCAAATTCAGAGTGAAGTTTAAGATCATTGTGACAAGAAGATAAAAATAACTGCGATATGATCGTGGAGGTGAATATCTGAGTTACGAGTTTGGCATACAACTTAAGACAATGTGAAATTTGTTTCACAACTAAACGCCACCTGGAACACCATGGTGTGATGGTGTGTCCGAACATCATAGTCGTGCTCTATTGGATATAGTGCGTGCTGTGATGTATCTTATCGTTTTCTACTATAATTTTGGGGTTATGCATTAGAGACAACTACATTCACTTTAAATAGGGCACCATCTAAATCCGTTGAGATGACACTGTGTGAATTATGGTTTGATAGAAACCTAAGATGTCATTTCTTAATGTTTGGGGCTACGACACTTGTGTGGAAAATGTTTTCACATAATGAGGTCGAACCCAAGGCGGACAAATGCATCTTCATATAATACCCTAAGATCAGTTGGGTGAACCTTCTATCTCAGATCCTAGTGCAAAGTGTTTGTTGCTTAAAATGGATCCTTTCTCGAGGAAATGTTTCTCTCGAAAGAATTGAGTGGGAGGAAGATAGAACTTGATGAGGTTGTTAAACCTTTGTTCAACCAGAGAGTAGCGCAGCGCAGAAAGATGTTTCTGTGAAGCCTACGTTAGTTGAAGAGGAAGTTAATGATGATGATCATGAAGCTTCAGAGTCAAGTTACTATCGAACTTCGTAGGTCGACAAGGATGTGTACTGCTCCTAAGCGGTACGACAACGCTGTCTTGGAGGTCATGTTGTTGGACAACGATGAACCTACGAGCTATGGAGAAGCGATGATGGGCCCGGATTCCGACAAATGGTTGGAGGCCATGAAATCCAGATAGGATCCATGTATGAGAACCAAGTATAGACTTTGGTAGACTTGCTCGTTAGACAGCAGGTCGTTGAATAAAAATGGATTTCTAAAATGAAGACAGACGCTGATGGTGAATGTCACCATTTATAAAAGCTCGACTTGTTGCAAAGAAGTTTATGACAAGTTCAAAGAGTTGACTGCGATGAGACTTCCTCACTCGTAGCGATGCTAAACTCTGTTGGAATTATGTTAGCAGTTGCTGTAGTTTTCAACTATGAAATCTGGCAGATGGATGTCAAAACATTGTTTCCTTCACGGTTTACTTGAGGAAAGGTTGTATGTGATACAACTAGAAGGTTTTGTCAGTCCTAAGGATGCTAAAAGGTGTGTAAGCTTCGGTGATCCTTCCATGGACTGAAGCAAGCATCTCGGAGTTGGAATATACGCTTTGATGAGTTGATCAAAGTTTTTGTGGTTTATACAAAGTTTACGAGAAACTTGTATTTGCAATAAAGTGAGTGGGAGCACTATAGAATTTCTGATAAGTATATGTGATGACATATTGTTGATCGGAAATAATGTAGAACTTCTGAAGAGCATGAACGGTTGTTTGAAAAGATTTTTTCAAAGGAAGACCTGTATGAAGCTACTTAATTGTTGACCATCAAGATCCATAGAGATAGATCAAAATGCTTGATGAGACTTTCAATGAGTACATACCTTGACAAGATTTTGAAAGAGTTCAAAATGGATCAGTCAGAGAGAAGTGTTCTCGCCTGATTTGTAAGGTGTGAAGTTGAGTGAGACTCAAAGCTCGACAATGGCAGAAGAAAGAGAGAGGACGAATGTCGTCCCCTATGCTTTAGCCATAGGCTCTGCATAGTATGCCATGCTGTGTACCGCACATGTGTGTGCCTTGCCATGAGTCAGTCAAGGGGTACAAGAGTGATCCAGGAGTGGATCACTGGACAGCGGTCAAGATTATCCTTAGTAACTGAAAGACTAAGGAAATGTGTTCTCAGTTATGGAGGTGGTAAAAGAGTTCGTCGTAAAGGGTTACGTCGATGCAATCTTTAACACCATTCCGGATGACTCGTAGTAGTAATCTGGATACGTATAGTGGAGCAGCCATTTGGAGTAGTACCAAGTGGAGTGTGGTAGCAGTGTTTACAGTTTGACATAGAGATTTGCAAAGAACACACGGATCTGAATGTCGCAGACCCGTTGACTATAAAGACCTCTCTTACATGCAAAGCATGATCGCGCCCCAGAACTCACTTGGTGTTAGATTCATAACAATGCGAATCACATGGTGATGTGAACTAGATTATTGACTCTAGTGCAAGTGGGAGACTGTTGGAAATATGCCCTAGAGGCAATAATAAATTAGTTATTATCATATTTCCTTGTTCATGATAATTGTTTATTATCCATGCTATAATTGTATTGATCGGAGACTTAAATGCATGTGTGGATACATAGACAAAACCATGTCCCTAGTATGCCTCTAATAGACTAGCTCGTTGATCAAAAGATGGTTAAGGTTTCCTAGCCATGGACATGAGATGTCATTTGATAACCGGGTCACATCATTAGGAGAATGATCTGATGGACAAGACCCAAACTACAAACGTAGCATATGATCGTGTCAGTTTATTGCTACTGTTTTCTGCATGTCAATGTATATGTTCCTATGACCATGAGATCATGCAACTCACGGATATCGGAGGAGTGCCTTGTGTGTATCAAACGTCGCAACGTAACTGGGTGACTATAAAGGTGCTCTACAGGTATCTCCGATGATGTCTGGTGAGTTGGCATGGATCGAGACTGGGATTTGTTACTCCGTGTGACGGAGAGGTATCTCGGGGCCCACTCGGTAATGCAACATCACAATAAGCCTTGCAAGCAATGTGACTAATTGTTAGTTGCGGGATCTTGCATTACGGAAACGAGTAAAGAGACTTGCCGGTAACGAGGTTGAACTAGGTATGGAGATACCGACGATCGAATCTCGGGCAAGTAACATATCGAAGAACAAAGGGAACGTTATACGGGATTAACTGAATCCTTGACATAGAGGTTCGACCGATAAAGATCTTTGTAGAATATGTAGGAACCAATGTGGACGTCTAGGTCCCGCCATTGGTTATTGACCGTAGAGGTGTCTCGGTCATGTCTACATAGTTCTCGAACCCGCAGGGTCTGCACACTTAAGGTTCGGTGACGTTTCGGTAGTGTAGAGTTATCTATGGTGGTGACCGAAGGTTGTTCGGAGTCCCGGATGAGATCCCAGACATCACGAGGAGCTCCGGAATGGTCGAGAGGTAAAGATTCATATATAGGAAGTCCTAGTTTGGTCACCGGAAAGGTTTCGGGCTCATCGGTAGTGTACCGGGAGTGCCGGTAGTGTACCGGGAGGCCTCCGGGAGAGGTATTTCGAGCCCAAGGGATCCATGGGCTGTGGGAAAGTAATAACCAGCCCTTAGTGGGCTGGTGAGACAGCCACAAAAGGCCCATGGCGCCAGGAGTAGGATTCCTAAAGGAAAAAGATGGAAAAAGGCTAAAAGGAGGAGTCCTAGTCCTACTAGGATTGGAGGAGGAGAGTCCTCCTCCTCCCTCCACTTCGGCCGACTCCTATAGGAGTATTGGCTGTGCCTTCCCCTCCTCTCCTCCTATATATACTAGTGGAATAGAGGGTTTTTGCACAGAAAATACGGCCACGTGCTACCCGTTTGACCGGTGCTCCTCTAGATCGGATTTCTGCAGCGCTTAGGCGAAGCCCTGCCGGAATTTCTCCACCACCACCATCACCGGAGCGCCGACACGCTGCCGATGAACTCTCTCTCCTCTCCACCTCTTCTTGCTGGATCAAGATGGTGGAGATCGTCATCAAGCTGCACGTGTGCTGAACGCGGAGGTGCCGTCCGTTCGGTACTAGATCGGAAGGATCGTGATCAAGGCCACGAGACGATTCGTGATGAGATTGCGGAACAGATCATGGTGAGTTCGCGGGACAGATCGTGATCAAGTACGGGAGACGGATCGTGATTGGATCATGGGACGGATCGTGATGAGATCGCGGGACGCTCGGCGATTTGGATCGCGAAGATGTTCGACTACACCAACCGCGTTTCTTAACGCTTCCCGCTTAGCGATCTACAAGGGTACGTAGATCCACTCTCCCTCTCGTAGATGCTCATAACCATGGATAGGTTTGCATGTGCGTAGGAAAATTTTGTTTCCCATGCGACGTTCCCTAACAGCAAAGTCGGTGCTGTGCACATGGAACAACCAGGGGCAAAATCGTCTTTTCAAGTACCACTTGATAGTCAATTAACGGTCAAACTAGCCATAATGGCATATATGTACACGGTGCAAATTCTCAATGGCATATGTGAGAGAGGAAATTTTTCGATGACAAATGGGGTACATATACATTTTGAATGGCATATATGGAGTTCACCCAATATAAAAAATGTTGAATGGGGTAAAAGATGAAAGTCACTCTAAGTTAAGGCAGCCACAAAATTGTTTTCAAACAACAGGCCCACGCAGACCAAGAAGTTTACTTGTTCCTCCTTTAATCCTTTTCAACTCAACTATCATCCTGTATGGCGCCGCCATCGACTTGTACTTGGTTTCGGTCATCAAGCAAACCAACCGACCGGGACTCCTGGTGTTTGGCAGTACTCTAAACCCTCGCTCGGAGCACATCGCTCGACCGAAACCCGCAGACCATCATCAAACAGACTGCATCGCTAAGAAAACAACTGGAACATTTATGGTCATATCAAGCATCGGCTGCTAGGGACAAGGAAATCAAAGCAGTTGCAAAAAATCTGGACGAGGTGCTTCACCGTGAGCAAATGATGTGGAGGCAACGTTCAAGAGCTCTCTGGTTGTGAGAGGGTGATAAAAATACAATATATTTCCAACGCAAGGCATCGTGGAGGCGCAAGAAGAATTCCACAAACAAATTAAAGGATGAAGAGGGTAACTGGGTGGAGGACCGTATGAAGTTGGAAAATATGACCACAAATTTCTTAAAAGCATTGTACACCAAAGAAGAAGGACTCAAATTTCTACAAAGTTATTGTGGATGGCCTTACTGAAAGAGTAACAACTAACATGAACTCTTCGCTACTGAAGGAATTCTCAGAGAAGGAGGTTAGTGATGCGCTGTTTGAAATTGGACCTCTGAAAGCGCCCGGACCTGACAGATTCCCGTCCAGGTTCTTCCAAAGGAATTGGAGTATAGTTAAGAAGGACGTAGTGAGTGTTGTTCAAAGAATTTTCAGCGAAGGAGTCATGCCTGAGGGAACAAACAACATAGTCATAGTGCTTATTCCTAAGAAAAACAACCCGGAGCAGTTGAAATTTTTTTGACCCATAAGTTTGTGTAATGTGATCTACAAGGTTATATCAAAATGCCTAGTAAACCGGTTGAGACCCATCTTGGATGAACTCATTTCAGAGATTCAGAGCGCCTTCATTCTAGGACGGTTGATTATGGACAATGCAACGATTGCATTCGAGTGCTTCCATAAGATCCAGTATAGCAAGCAAGCTGCTAATACCCATTGTGCTTTCAAGTTGGATTTGGCAAAAGCGTATGATAGGGTTGACTAGGTTTATCTGGAAAAGGCCTCGGTGAAGCTTGGTTCTGATCGCAAGTGGGTGGATTGGGTTATGACTTGTGTGAAATCTGTGAGGTATGTTGTTAAGTACAATGGTGAGCTCCTTGATTCCTTTGCGCCTTCTAGAGGACTTCGCCAGGGAAACCCGTTGAGCCCTTATATGTTTCTCTTCGTCGCGGAGGGTCTCACCAGTCTGTTGGATAAGGAGATACGAGCTAGAAACATAACACCTATTAAGATCGCAGGAGGAAGCCCTGGAATTTCAAACCTTATATTTGCTGACGACAGCCTCCTCTTTTTCAAAGCTTCAAAAGAAGAGGCCGAGAGGGTGAAACAAGTACTAGTTGATTTCCAAAAGAGTTCGGGGCAGTTGCTCAGCCACAATAAGTGCTCTATAGTCTTTAGTGTGATCTTCCCAGATGCGATCCAACAATATGTCAAGATGGCTCTTGATATTATGGCCTTGACCTTTGAAAGCAAATATTTAGGACTACCTACGCTAGAAGGACGAATGAAAGAATCAATGATCCAACCAATCATGGAAAGGTTTATCAAGAGATGCTCGGATTGGTTAGAAAGGTATATGTCTCAGGCGGCAAAGGAGGTTCTGGTCAAGGCAGTGCTCCAAGCCATCCCTACATACTGCATGGTTTTTTTTAAATGACACAAGGATTCTGCAAGAAATACGAGAAACAGATACAGGACTTTTGGTGGGGAGATGAAAATGGCCAGGAAAGTGCATTGGATGTCCTGGGAGCGCATGGTCAAGCTGAAAAGAGGTGGTGGTATTGGTTTTAAAGACATGAAACTTTTCAACCAAGCACTGCTCGCACGACAAGCCTGGAGGTTAATTCAAAGACCGGACAGTTTGTGCGTGAGAGTTCTTAAATCCAAATACTATCCCAGTGGGGAACTATTGGATATGGTTTTTGCAACGAATGCTTCTCCAGTTTGGCATGGTATTGAACATGGCCTTGAGCTTCTTAAGGCGGGCCTTGTTTGGAGAATCGTTAATGGGAGGAAAGTTAACATTCAACGGGACCAATGGATCCCACGTGAAGAAGGTCTAAAACCAGCAAATTTCATCCGGCGCTCCAGATTAAGATGGGTCAATCAGTTGATGAATGCATACGATAGTGGTTGGAATTCAGAGTTAATCCACCAACTGTTCTATCGCTTAGATGCTGAAGCAATTTGCAATATCAAACTACCAAGATGGGAAGCGGAAGACACAGTGGCATGGCACTAAGATAAACCGGGTAACTTCACTGTCCGGAGTGCGTACAGAATGGCGGCTTCCCTTCAGAACCAGGAAAATCCGCAACCAATAACCGCAGTATCTGGAATATAGTTTGGAAATCAAAGGTCCCCGGAAAAACAAGATTTTTGGCTGGAGAGTAGCTTCGAAAACCCTCCCAACCAAAATGAACAAATTGAAACGGACCCTGGAGGTTGACAGTACCTGTAGTATGTTGCGAGACGTAGTAGTAAATCAAATTTTTTCCTACGATCACCAAGATCTATCTATGGAGAAACCAGCAACAAGTAAGGGGAGAGTGCATCTTCATACCTTTGAAGATCGCAAAGCGGAAGCGTTACTAGAACACGGTTGGTGGAGTCATACTCACAACAATTCAGATCGTGGTGGACTCCGATCTTAGCGCCAAACAACGGCGCCTTCGCGTTCAACACACGTGCAGCCCGGTGACGTCTCCTACGCCTTGATCCAGCAAGGAGGGAGGAGAGGTTGAGGGAGAGATTCGGCAGCACAACGGCATGGTGACGGTGGAGCAGCGTGGTTCTCTGGCAGGGCTTCGCCAAGCACTACGGAGGACGAGGAGAGGGAGGAGTAGGGCTCTGCCGTGGGAGAGAGAGATGCGTGTCTCCGGCTACCACAAACCCTCCATTATATATAGGAGGAGGAGGAGGAGGGAGGGCTGCGTCCTAGGGTTCCCACCCTAGGGTGGTGCGGCAGCCCTAGATGTCATCTGGACGGCGGCCAGAGGGAGAGAGGAGAGGGGCGGCGCCCTAGATGGGCCTTAGGGCCCATCTGCTCTAGGATTTGCCCCCTCCACCCTTGTGTTGTGCCTTGGGCCCTTGTGGGGGGTGCACAAGACCACCTAGGGGCTGGTTCCCTCCCACTTGCGGCCCACATAGCCCTTTGGTGCTGGTGGTTGTTGAGGAACGTTGCATGGGAAACAAAAAAATTCGTACGCACACGCAGACCTATCCATGGTGATGAGCATCTACGAGAGAGGGAGTGGATCTACGTACCCTTGTAGATCGCTCAGCGGGAAGCGTTAAGAAACACGGTTGGTGTAGTCGAACGTCTTCGCGATCCAAATCGCCGAGCGTCCCGCAATCCAATTACGAACCGTCCCGCAATCCAATCACGATCGTCTCCTGGCCTTGATCACGGTCCTTCCGATCTAGTACCGAACGGACGGCACCTCCGCGTTCAACACATGTGCAGCTTGATGACAATCTCCGCCGTCTTGATCCAGCAAGAGGGGGCGGAGAGGTAGAAGTGTTCACCGGCAGCGTGACGGCGCTCCAGCGATGGTGGTGGAGCTATTCCGGCAGGGCTTCGCCCAAGCACTGCGGAAAATCGATCTAGAGGAGAAACTATGCACCGGTGGAACGGGTAGCATGTGGCCATAATTTCTGTGCAAAAACCCTCTATTCCACTAGTATATATAGGAGGAGAGGAGAGGAGGCTTTGGCACAGGGCTGAACCCTCCTTGGAGTCGGCCGAAGCCAAGGAGGAGGAATCCTACTCCTCCTGCAATCCTAGTAGGAGTAGGACTCTCCTTTTTTGCATTTTTCCACCTTTTCTCTTTGGGACTCTTTCTCCTAGCCACATGGGCCTGTTGTGGCTATTCCACCAGACCACTAAGGGCTGGTTAATACTCTCCCACAGCCCATGAAGCCTCTTGGGTCGAAATACCCCTCCCGGAGGTCTCGCGGTACACTACCGACACCCCCGGTACACTACCAATGAGCCCGAAACTTTTCCGGCGACCAAACTGGGACTTCCTATATATGAATCTTTACCTCTGGACCATTTCGGAGCTCCTCGTGAAGTCCGGGATCTCATACGGGACTCCAAACAAACTTCGGTCACCACCATACATAACTCTACATAACTCTACACTACCGAAACGTCACCGAACCTTAAGTGTGCAGACCCTGCAGGTTCGAGAACTATGTAGACATGACCGAGACAACTCTACGGTCATAACCAATGGCGGGACCTGGACGTCCACATTGGTACCTACATATTCTACGAAGATCTTTATCGGTTGAACCTCTATGTCAAGGATTTAGTTAATATCGTATAACGTTCCCTTTGTTCTTCGGTATGTTACTTGCCCGAGATTCGATCGTCGGTACCTTCATACCTAGTTCAACCTCATTACTGGCAAGTCTCTTTACTCGTTCCATAATACAAAATCCCGTGGCTAACACTTAGTCACATTGCTTGCAAGGCTTGTTGTGATGTTGTATTCCCGAGTGGGCCCTGAGATACCTCTCCGTCACACGGAGTAACAAATCCCAGTCTTGATCCATGTCAACTCAATAGACACCCTCGGAGATACCTGTAGAGCACCTTTATAGTCACCCAGTTACGTTGCGATGTTTGATACACACAAGGTATTCCTCCGGTGTCAGTGAGTTACATGATCTCATGGTCATAGGAACATATACATTGACATGCAGAAAACAATAGCAATAAACTGACACAATCATATGCTACGTTTGTAGTTTGGGTCTTGTCCATCACATCATTCTCCCAATGATGTGATCCTGTTATCAAATGACATCTTATGTCCATGGTCAGGAAACCATAACCATCTTTGATAAACAAGCTAGTTCACTAGAAGCATACTAGGGACAATGGGTTGTCTATGTATCCACACATGTATCGATGTTTCCAATCAATACAATTCTAGCATGGATAATAAAATATTATCATGAACAAGGAAATATAATAATAAACACTTTATTTATTGCCTCTAGGGCATATTTCCAATAGTCTCCCACTTGCACTTGAGTCAATAATCTAGCTCACATCACTATGTGATTTACATTGTAATGAATCGAACACCCATGCAGTTCTGGTGGTGATCATATTTAGCCCTTCAACCATCGCAGGCTCCATAGAAACATCTTTTTGTGTTGCGCTGCTCTCTGGTAGAAGTAAAGGTTCAACAACCTCATCAAGCTCTATTTTCCTCCCACTCAATTCTTTCGAGAGAAACTCTTTCTCAAGAAATGTTCCGTTCTTAGCGACAAACACTTTGCCTTCGGATCTGACATAGAAGGTATACCCGACTGTCTCTTTCGGGTATCCTATGAAGACACATTTCTCCGCTTTGGGTTCCAGCTTTTCAGGCTGAAGCTTTTTGACATAAGCATCACATCCCCAAACTTTAAGAAACGACAACTTTGGCCTCTTGCCAAACCATAGTTCATATGGCGTCGTCTCAACGGATTTTGATGGTGCCCTATTTAAAGTGAATGCAGCTGTCTCTAATGCATAACCCCAAAACGATAGTGGCAAATCAGCAAGAGACATCATAGAACGCACCATATCTAATAAGGTCCGATTACGACGTTCGGACACACCATTACGTTGTGGTGTTCTGGGCGGTGTCAACTGTGAAACAATTCCACACTGTCTTAAGTGACTACCAAACTCATAACTCAGATATTCACCTCCTCGATCAGATCACGGGAATTTAATCTTCTTGTTACGATGATTCTCAACTTCACTCTGAAATTTCTTGAACTTTTCAAACGTTTCAGACTTGTGCTTCATTAAATAAATATACCCATATCTATTTAAGTCATCAGTGAAGGTGAGAAAATAACGATATCCACCATGCGCTATAACATTCATCGGACTGCACACATTAGTATGTATGATTTCCAATAAGTCACTCGCCCATTCCATTGTTCCAGAGAACGGCATTTTAGTCATCTTGCCCATGAGGCATGGTTCACATGTGTCAAGTGATTCAAAATCAAGTGACTCCAAAAGTCCATCAGTATGGAGCTTCCTCATGCGTTTTACACCAATATGACCTAAACCGCAGTGCCACAAGAAAGTGGTTCTATCATTATCAACTCTACATCTTTTGGCATCAATGTTATGAACATGTGTGTCATCACTATCAAGATTCAATATGAATAAACCCATCACATTGGGTGCATGACCATAAGACATATTACTCATATAAATAGAACAACCTTTATTCTCTGATTTAAATGAGTAACAGTCTCGCAATAAACAAGATCCAGATGTAATGTTCATGCTTAACACAGGCACTAAATAACAATTATTTAGGTTCATCACTAATCCCGATGGTAATCGAAGAGAGAGCATGCCGACGGTGATCACATCAACCTTGGAACCATTTCCCACGCGCATCGTCACTTCGTCCTTTGCCAGCCTTCGTTTATTCCATAGTTCCTTCTTTGAGTTGTAAATGTGAGCAACTGAACCGGTATCAAATACCTAGGCACTACTACGGGAGCTAGTAAGGTACACATCAATAACATGTATATCATATATACCTTGTTTGTCTTTGGCCGCCTTCTTGTCAGCCAGGTACTTAGGGCAGTTCCGCTTCCAGTGACCAGTTCCCTTGCAATGAAAGCACTCAGTTTCTGGCTTAGGTCCATGCTTAGGATTCTTTACAGGAGTAGCAACTGCTTTGCCATCCTTCTTGGTTTTACACTTCTTGCCTTTGCCCTTGCCATTCTTCTTGAAACTGGTGGTTTTATTGACCATCAACACTTGATGTTCTTTCTAGATTTCAGACTCAGCGACTTTCAGCATCGCAAACAGCTCGGAGACTGACTTGTTCATCCTGTGCATGTTATAGTTCATCACAAAGCTTTTGTAGCTAGGTGGCAATGATTGAAGAACTCTATCAGTGATTGCCTCTGGCGGAAGGGCAATTCCCAACTCAGCCAAACGAGTCGAGTACCCAGACATTCTAAGTATGTGCACACTGATAGACCCGTTCTCCTCCATTTTGCAAGCATAGAACTTATCAGAGGTCTCATACCTCTCGATCCGGGCATTCTTTTCAAAGATGAACTTCAACTCCTAGAACATCTCATATGCTCCATGACGTTCATAACGTCCTTGAAGTCACGGTTCTAAGCCATACATCATGGCACACTGAACTATCGGGTAATCTCCAGCACGTGTCTCCCAAGCGTTCTTAACGTCTACGGATGACACAGGAGCAGGTGGGTCACCAAGCGGCACATCAAGGACATATAGTTTCTCGGAAACTGTGAGCATAATCCTCAGATTACGGGCCCAGTCAACAAAGTTACTTCCATCATCTTTCAGCTTAGCTTTCTCTAGGAAAGCATTAAAATTCAGGGGTGCTACTGCGCGAGCCATTGATCTACAACATAAATATGCAAATGTTACTTAGACTATTGTTCAGGATAATGAGTTTAGTTAATCAAATTACTAAAGCTCCCACTCAAATTGACATCCCTCGGGTCATCTGAGTGTCACATGATCCAAATTCACCAACTCAAGTCCGATCATCACGTCAGTTGAGGTGGCTTCAATGGTGAACATCATTATGTTGATCATATCTACTATATGACTCATGCTCGACCTTTCGGTCTCTTGTGTTCTGAGGCCATGTCTGTACATGCTAGGCTCGTCAAGTTTAACCCGAGTGTTCTGCGTGTGCAACACTGGCTTGCACCCGTTGTATGTGAACGTAGAGTCTATCACACCCGATCATCACGTGGTGTCTCAACACGACGAACTTTCGCAACGGTGCACACTCGGGGAGAACACAATTTATCTTGAAATTAAGTGAGGGATCACCTTATAATGCTACCGTCATCCTAAGCAAAACAAGGTGCATAAAATGATTAACATCACATGCAATTCATAAGTGACATGATATGGCCATGAACTTGTGCTTAAGATCTCCATCTTGAAAGCACCGGCTTGATCTCCATCGTCATCGGCACGATACCATGATCTCCATCATCTTGATCTCCATCAACATGTCACCATCGGGGTTGTCATGCCCTGCATGCTTCTACTACTATTGCTACCGTTTAGCGATAAAGTAAAGCATTACATAGCGCTTAATGATTGACACGGAGGTCATACAATAATTAAAGACAACCCTATGGCTCCTACCGGTTGCCGTACTCATCGACGTGCAAGTCGTGAAATTCTATAAATCACATGATCATCTCATACATCACATATATAACATCATGTAATTGGCCATATCACATCACAACATACCCTGCAAAAACAAGTTAGACGTCCTCTAATTGTTGTTGCATGTTTTACGTGGCTGCTATGGGTATCTAACAAGAACAATTCTCACCTACGCATAAACCACAACGGTGATACACTAGTTTGCTTTTCAACCTTCTCAAGGACCGCCTTTGTCGGATCCGATCCAACTAAAGTGAGAGAAACTGCCACCCGCAAGCCATCTAGGCAACAAGTTGTGTCAAGGGAACCGGTCTCTCGTAAGTGTACGAGTAATGTTGGTCCGGGGCGCTTCATCTCACAATACCGCTGAACCAAAATACGACCAAGGGAGGAAGCAATCTAAGCATCAACGCCCACAAACCTTTTGTGTTCTACTCGAGATCTCATCAACATATAGACCTAGCTCATGATGCCACTGTTGAGGAACGTTGCATGGGAAACAAAAAATTTCCTATGCACACGCAGACCTATCCATGGTGATGAGCATCTACGAGAGGGAGAGTGGATCTACGTACCCTTGTAGATCGTTCTGCGGGAAGCGTTAAGAAACGCGGTTGGTGTAGTCGAACATCTTCGCGATCCAAATCGCCGAGCGTCCCGCGATCCAATCACGAACCATCCCGCGATCCGATCACGAACCGTCCCGCGATCCAATCACGATCGTCTCGTGGCCTTGATCACGGTCCTTCCGATCTAGTACCGAACGGACGGCACCTCCGCGTTCACCACACGTGCAGCTTGATGACGATATCCGCCGTCTTGATCCAGCAAGAGGGAGCAGAGAGGTAGAAGAGTTCACCAGCAGCAGGATGGCGCTCCGGCGATGGTGTTGGAGCTATTCCGGTAGGGCGTCGCCTAAGCACTGCAGAAAACCGATCTAGAGGAGAAACTATGCACTGGTGGAACGGGTAGCATGTGGCCGTAATTTCTGTGCAAAAACCCTCTATTCCACTAGCATATATAGGAGGAGAGGGGAGGAGGCTTTGGCGCAGGGCTGAGCCCTCCTTGGAGTTGGCCAAAGCCAAGGAGGAGGAATCCTACTCCTCCAATCCTAGTAGGAGTAGGACTCTCCCTTTTTGCCTTTTTTCCACCTTTTCTCTTTGGGACTCTTTCTCCCAGCCGCATGGGCCTGTTGTGGATATTCCACAAGCCCACTAATGGCTGGTTAATACTCTCCCACAGCCCATGAAGCCTCTTGGGTCGAAATACCCCTCCCGGAGGTCTCCCGGTACACTATCGACACTCCCGGTACACTACCAATGAGCCCGAAACTTTTCCGACGACCAAACTGGGACATCCTATATATGAATCTTTACCTCTGGACCATTCTGGAGCTCCTCGTGACGTCCGGGATCTCATCTGGGACGCCGAACAAACCTCGTTAACCACCATACATAACTCTACACTACCGAAACGTCACTGAACCTTAAGTGTGCAGACCCTGCGGGTTCGAGAACTATGTAGACATGACCGAGACACCTCTACGGTTAATAACCAATGGCGGGACCTGGACGTACACATTGGTTCCTACATATTCTATGAAGATCTTTATTGGTTGAACCTCTATGTCAAGGATTCAGTTAATCCCGTATAACGTTCCCTTTTTTCTTCGGTATGTTACTTGCCTGAGATTCGATCATCGGTATCTTCATACCTAGTTCAACCTCGTTACCGGCAAGACTCTTTACTCGTTCCATAATACAAAATCCCGTGGCTAACACTTAGTCACATTGCTTGCAAGGATTGTTGTGATGTTGTATTACCGAGTGGGCCCTGAGATACCTCTCCGTCACACGGAGTAACAAATCCCAGTCTTGATCCATGTCAACTCAATAGACACCCTCGGAGATACCTGTAGAGCACCTTTATAGTCACCCAGTTACGTTGCGACGTTTGATACACACAAGGTATTCCTCCGGTGTCAGTGAGTTACATGATCTCATGGTCATAGGAACATATACATTGACATGCAAAAAAAGTAGCAATAAACTGACACGATCATATGCTACGTTTGTAGTTTGGGTCTTGTCCATCACATCATTCTCCCAATGATGTGATCCTGTTATCAAATGACATCTTATGTCCATGGTCAGGAAACCATAACCATCTTTGATAAACAAGCTAGTTCACTAGAGGCATACTAGGGACAATGGGTTGTCTATGTATCCACACATGTATCGATGTTTCCAATCAATACAATTCTAGCATGGATAAGAAACGATTATCATGAACAAGGAAATATAATAATAAACACTTTATTTATTGCCTCTAGGGCATATTTCCAACAGTGGCCCCACTTGGTGGACCCCCGGAACCCTTCTGGTGGTCCCGGTACGTCACCGGTGATGCCCGAAACTCTTCCGGTGACCAAAACCTCACTTCCTATATATGAATCTTTACCTCCAGACCATTCTGAAGCTCCTCGTGATGTTTGGGATCTCATCTGGGACATTGAACAACCTTTGGTGACCACGTACACTATTTGCCTATAACCCTAGCGTCATCGAACCTTAAGTGTGTAGAACCTACGGGTTCAGGAGGCACGTAGACATGACCGAGAGACTTTACGATCAATAACCAACAGCGGGATCTGGATACCCATGTTGGCTCCCACATGCTCTACGATGATCTCATCGGATGAACCACGATGTCAGGGATTCAATCAATCCCGTATTCAATTCCCTTTGTCTACCGGTATGACACTTGCCCGAGATTCGATCGTCGGTATCCCCATACCTTGTTCAATCTCGTTACCGGCAAGTCCCTTTTCCTGTTACGTAACACATCATCCCGTGGCTAGATCCTTAGTCACATTGAGCTCATTATGATGGTGTCTTACCGAGTGGGCCCAAAGATACCTCTCCGTCACACGGAGTGACAAATCCAGTCTCGATTTGCGCCAACCCAACAGATACTTTCGGGGATGCCCGTAGTATACCTTTATAGCCAGCCAGTTATGTTGTGATGTTTGGCACACCCAAAGTATTCCTACGGTATCTGGGAGTTACATAATATCATGGTCTAAGGAAACGATACTTAACATTAGAAAAGCTTTAGCAGACAAACTACACGATCTTGTGCTATGCTTAGGATTGGGTCTTGTCCATCACATCATTCTCCTAGTGATGTGATACCATTATCAACAACATCCAATGTCCATGGTCATGAAACCGTGACCATCTATTGATCAACGAGCTAGCCAACTAGAGGCTCACTAGGGACACGTTGTGGTCTATGTATTCACACAGGCATTACGGTTTCCGGTTAACACAATTATATCATGAACACTAGACAATTATCATGAACAAGGAAATACAATAATAACCATTTTATTATTGTTTCTAGGGCATATTTCCAACAGTCTCCCACTTGCACTAGAATCAACAATCTAGTTACATTGTGATGAATCAAACACCCATAGATTTCTGGTGTTGATCATGTTTCGCTCGTGAGAGAGGTTTAGTCAACGGATCTGCGACATTCAGATATGTATGTACTTTACAAATATCTATATCTCCTTCCTGAATGTAATCACGAATGGAGTTGAAGCAGCATTTGATGTGTCTTGTCTTCTTGTGAAACCTGGGCTCCTTGGCAAGGGCAATAGCTCCAGTGTTGTCACAGAATAGAGTCATCGGGCCCGACGCATTGGGAATCACTCCTAGGTCGGTGATGAACTCCTTTATCTAGACTCCTTCCTTTGCTGCTTCCGAAGCAGCTATGTACTCTGCTTCACATGTAGATGCCGCCACGACGCTTTGCTTGCTGCTACACAAGCTTACTGCCCCTCCGTTCAAAATATACACGTATCCGGTTTGTGACTTGGAGTCATCTGGATCTGTGTCGAAGCTAGCATCAACGTAACCCTTTACGACGAGCTCTTCGGCACCTCCATATACGAGAAACATGTACTTGCTCCTTTTCAGGTACTTGAGGATATTCTTGACCACTGTCCAGTGTTCCGCTCCCGGATCACTTTGGTACCTCCCTACCAAACTTATGGCAAGGTTCACATCAGGTCTGGTACACAGCATGGCATACATAATAGAGCCTATGGCTGAAGCATAGGGGATGACACTCATCTTTTCTCTATCCTCTGTTGTGGTCGAGCATTGAGTCGTACTCAATCTCACACCCTGTAACACAGGCAAGAACCCCTTCTTGGACTGATCCATATTGAACTTCTTCAATATCTTGTCAAGGTATGTGCTTTGTGAAAGACCTATGAGGCGTTTCGATCTATCTCTATAGATCTTAATACCTAATATGTAAGCAGCTTCTCCAAGGTCCTTCATCGAAAAACACTTATGCAAGTAGGCCTTTATACTTTCCAAGAGTTCTATATCATTTCCCATCAACAATATGTCATCCACATATAATATGAGGAATGCTATAGAGCTCCCACTCACTTTCTTGTAAATACAGGGTTCTCCATAAACCTGTATAAACCCAAACGCTTTAATCACCTCATTAAAGCAAATGTTCCAACTCCGAGATGCTTGCACCAGCCCATAGATGGAGCGCTGGAGCTTGCATACCCTGTTAGCATCCTTATGATCGACAAAACCTTCTAGCTGCATCATATATAGTTCTTCCTTAAGGAAGCCATTTAGGAATGCCGTTTTGACGTCCATTTGCCAGATCTCATAATCATAAAATGCGGCAATTGCTAACATGATTCGGACGGACTTCAGCATCGCTACGGGCGAGAAAGTCTCGTCATAGTCAACTCCTTGAACTTGTCGATAACCCTTAGTGACAAGCCGAGCCTTATAGACGGTCACATTACCATCCGCACCAGTCTTCTTCTTAAAGATCCATTTATTTTCTATGGCTCGCTTATCATCAGGCAAGTCCACCAAAGTCCATACTTTGTTCTCATACATGGATCCTATCTCGGATTTCATGGCTTCAAGCCATTTGTTGGGATCCGGGCCCGCCATCGCTTCTTCATACTTCGAAGGTTCACTGTTGTCCAACAACATGATCTCCAGGACAGGGTTGTTGTACCACTCTAGTGCGGAACGCGTCCTAGTGGACCTTCGAATAGAAACTTGATCTGAAGTTTCATGATCATCATCATTAACTTCCTCTCTAGCCAATGCAGGCTCCATAGAAACAACTTCCTGTTCTGCGCTACTCTCCGGATCGAGTGGAGGTACAATTACCTCATCAAGTTCAATTTTCCTCCCACTTACTTCTTTAGAGAGAAACTCATTCTCTAGAAAGGATCCATTCTTGGCAACAAAGACTTTGACCTCGGATCTAAGGTAGAAGGTATACCCAACAGTTTCTTTGGGTATCCTATGAAGACGCACTTTTCCGCTTTGGGTTCGAGCTTCTCAGGTTGAAGTTTCTTCACATAAGAATCACATCCCCAAACTTTCAGAAACGACAGCTTACGTTTCTTTCCAAACCATAATTCATACAGTGTCGTCTCAATGGATTTTGATGGTGCCCTATTTAAAGTGAATGTGGCAGTCTCTAACGCATATCCCCAAAATGATAGCGGTAAGTCGGTAAGAGACATCATAGATCACACCATATCCAATAGAGTGCGATTACGATGTTCAGACACACCATTTCGCTGAGGTGTGCCAGGCGGCGTGAGTTGTGAAACAATTCCACATTTCCTTAGGTGCGTGCCAAACTCGTGACTTAAATATTCTCCGCCACGATCAGATCGTAGGAACTTTATTTTCCTGTCATGCTGATTCTCTACCTCACTCTGAAATTCCTTGAACTTTTCAAAGGTTTCAGACTTGTGTTTCATTAAGTAGACATACCCATATCTTCTCAAGTCATCAGTGAGGGTGAGAACATAACGGTAGCCACCACGAGCCTCGATGCTCATTGGACCGCATACATCGGTATGTATTATCTCCAACAAGTCAATTGCTAGCTCCATTGTTCCGGAGAACGGAGTCTTGGTCATCTTTCCCATGAGGCATGGTTCGCACGTGTCAAATGATTCAAAATCAAGATACTCCAAAAGTCCATCAGCATGGAGCTTCTTCATGCGTTTGACACTAATATGACCAAGGCGGCAGTGCCACATGTAAGTGGGACTATCGTTACCAACCTTACATCTTTTGGTACTCACACTATGAATATGTGTAACATCACATTCAAGATTCATCAAAAATACACCATTGACCAGCAGGGCATGACCATAAAATATTTCTCTCAAATAAATAGAACAACCATTATTCTCAGATTTAAATAAGTAGCCATCTCGCATCAAACGAGATCCAGATACAATGTTCATGCTCAAAGCTGGTGCTAAATAAAAATTATTAAGGTTTAAAACTAATCCCTAAGGTAGATGTAGAGGTAGCATGCCAACGGCGATCACATCGACCTTGGAACCATTCCCGACGCGCATCGTCACCTCGTCCTTCGCCAGTCTCCGCTTATTCCGCAGCTCCTGCTTGGACTTACAAATGTGAGCAACTGCACCGGTATCAAATACCCAGGTGCTACTATGAGCACTGGTAAGGTACACATCAATAACAAGTATATCACATATACCTTTAACGTTGCCGGCCTTCTTATCCGCGAAGTACTTGGGGCAGTTCCGCTTCCAGTGACCGGTACTCTTGCAATAAAAGCACTCAGTCTCAGGCTTGGGTCCATTCTTGTTCTTCTTCCCGGCAACTTGCTTACCGGGCACGGCAACAACTTTGCCGTCCTTCTTGAAGTTCTTCTTTCCCTTGCCTTTCTTGAAACTAGTGGTCTTGTTCACCATCAACACTTGATGCTCCTTTTTGATCTCGACCTCCGCTGATTTCAGCATCGAGTACAACTCAGGAATGGACTTCTCCATACCCTGAATGTTGTAGTTCATCACAAAGCTTTTGTAGATAGGTGGAAGCAACTGGAGGATTCTGTCAATGATCGAGTCATCCGAAAGATTAACTCCCATCTGGGTCAATCAGTTGTGCAACCCAGACATTTTGAGTATGTGCTCACTGACAGAACTATTCTCCTCCATCTTACAACTAAAGAACTTGTTGGAGACATCATATCTCTCGACCCGGGCATGAGCTTGGAAAACCAGTTTCAGCTCTTGGAACATGTCATATGCTCCGTGTTGTTCAAAACGCTTTTGGAGCCCCGGTTCTAAACTGTAAAGCATGCTGCACTGAACCAGGGAGTAATCATCACAGTGTGACTGCCAAGCGTTCATAACGTCTTGATCCGCTGGGAAAATGGCTGTGTCACCTAGTGGTGCATCAAGGACATACAATCTCTTGGAAGCTATAAGGATGATCCTCAAGCTATGGACCCAGTCCGCATAGTTGCTTCCATCATCCTTCAGCTTGGTTTTCTCTAGGAACGCGTTGAAGTTGAGGGTGACATTAGCGTTGGCCATTGGATCTACAATATAGACTGTAAAGACAATTTTAGACTAAGTTCATGATAATTAAGTTCACATAATCAAATTATTTAATGAACTCCCACTTAGATAGACATCTCTCTAGTCATCCAAGTGACACATGATCCATGTCAACTAGCATGTGTCCGATCATCACGTGAGACGGACCAGTCATCCATGGTTAACATCTCCATGTTGATTGTATCTTCTATACGACTCATGTTCGACCTTTCGGTCTTCCGTGCCCCGAGGCCATGTCTGCACATGCTAGGCTCATCAAGTCAACCTAAGTGTATTGCGTGTGTAAATATGGCTTACATCCGTTGTATGCGAACGTTAGAACCTATCACACCCGATCATCACGTGGTGCTTCGGAACAACGATCCTTAGCAACGATGCACAGTTAGGGTGAACACTTTTCTTGAAATTTTAATGAGAGATCATCTTATTTAGCTACCGTCGTTCTAAGCAAATAAGATGTAAACATGATAAACATCACATGTAATCAATATAGTGACATGATATGGCCAATATCATCTTGCTCCTTTGATCTCCATCTTCAGGGCACCATGATCATCATTGTCACCGGCATGACACCATGATCTCCATCATCATGATCTCCATCATCGTGTCTTGATGAAGTTGTCTTGCCAACTATTACTTCTACTACTATGGCTAACGATTAGCAATAAAGTAAAGTAATTACATGGCATTTATGATTGACACGCAAGTCATACAATCAATTAAGACAACTCCTATGGCTCCTGCCGGTTGTCATACTCATCGACATGCAAGTCGTGAATCCTATTACAAGAACATGATCAATATCATACCTCACAATGCATCACATCACATCCTTTGGCCATATCACATCACAAGGCATATGCTGCAAAAACAAGTTAGACATCCTCTAATTTGTTGTTGCAAGTTTTTACGTGTCTGCTATAGGTTTTTAGCAAGAACGTTTCTTACCTACGCCAAAACCACAACGTGATATGCCAATTGCTTTTCATCGAATCCGATCCGACTGAGGTGGGAGAGACAGACACCCGCTAGCCACCTTATGCAACAAGTGCATGTCAAGCGGTGGAACCGGTCTCACGTAAGCATACGTGTAAAGTTGGCCTGGGCCGCTTCATCCCACAATACCGCTGAATCAAGATAAGACTAGTAACGGTAAGCAAATTAACAAAATCGACGCCCACAACACCTTGTGTTCTACTCATGCATAGATTCTATGCATAGACCTAGCTCATGATGCCACTGTTGGGAGACGTATTAGTAAATCAAAAAAATTCCTAAGATCACCAAGATCAATCTATGGAGAAACTAGCAACGAGTAAGGGGAGAGTGCATCTTCATACCTTTGAAGACCGCAAAGAGGAAGCGTTACTAGAATGCAGTTGGTGGAGTCGTACTCGCAGCGATTCAGATCGCGGTGGACTCCGATCTTAGCGCCGAACAACAACGCCTCCATGTTCAACACACGTGCAGCCCGATGACGTCTCCTACGCCTTGATCCAGCAAGGAGGGAGGAGAGGTTGAGGGAGAGCTCCAGTAGCACGATGGCGTGGTGACGGTGGAGCAGCGTGGTTCTCCGGCAGGGATTCACCAAGCACTACGGAGGATAAGGAGAGGGAGGAGTAGGGCTGCGTCATGGGAGAGAGAGATGAGTGTCTCCGGCTGCCCCAAACCCTCCACTATATATCGGAGGAGGGGGAGGGAGGGCTGCACCCTAGGGTTCCCACCCTAGGGTGGTGCGGCAGCCCTAGATGCTATCTGGGCGGCGGCTAGAGGGAGAGAGAGGAGGGGCGGCGCCCTAGATGGGCCTTAGGGCCCATCTGCTCTAGGGTTTGCCCCCCTCCACCATTGTGCTGCGCCTTGGGCCCTTGTGGGGGTGCACCAGCCCACCTAGGGGCTGGTTCCCTCCCACCTGCGGCCCATGCAGCCCTCTCGTGCCGGTGGCCCCACTTGGTGGACCCCTGGAACCCTTCCGGTGATCCTGGTACGTTACCGGTGATGCCCGAAACTCTTCTAGTGACCAAAACCTCACTTCCTATATATGAATCTTTACCTCCGAACCATTCCGGAACTCCTCGTGATGTTCGGGATCTCATCTGGGACTCTGAACAGCCTTCGGTGACCACGTACACTACTTTCCTATAACCCTAGCGTCATCGAACCTTAAGTGTGTAGACCATACGGGTTCGGGAGGCACGTAGACATGATCGAGACACTCTCCGATCAATAACCAATAGCACGATCTGGATACCCATGTTGGCTCCCACATGCTCCACGATGATCTCATCGGATGAACCACAATGTCAGGGATTCAATCAATCCCGTATTCAATTCCGTTTGTCTACCGATATGACACTTGCCCGAGATTCGATTGTCGGTATCCCTATACCTTGTTCAATCTCGTTACCGGCAAGTCTCTTTTCTCGTTCCGTAACACATCATACCGTGGCTAACTCCTTAGTCACATTGAGTTCATTATGATGATGTCTTACCGAGTGGGCCCAGAGATACCTCTCCGTCACACGGAGTGACAAATCCAGTCTCGATTTGCGCAACCCAACAGATACTTTCGGGGATACCCGTAGTATACCTTTATAGCCAGCCAGTTATGTTGTGATGTTTGGCACACCCAAAGTATTCCTACGGTATCTGGGAGTTACATAATATCATGGTCTAAGGAAACGATACTTAACATTAGAAAAGCTTTAGCAGACAAACTACACGATCTTGTGCTATGCTTAGGATTGGGTCTTGTCCATCACATCATTCTCCTAGTGATGTGATACCATTATCAACAACATCCAATTTCCATGGTCATGAAACCATGACCATCTATTGATCAACGAGCTAGCCAACTAGAGGCTCACTAGGGACACGTTGTGGTCTATGTATTCACACAGGCATTACGGTTTCCGGTTAACACAATTATATCATGAACACTAGACAATTATCATGAACAAGGAAATACAATAATAACCATTTTATTATTGCTTCTAGGGCATATTTCCAACATAGTATATGTGGCAAAGGAGATGAGGACGAATACCACATGGTGGTTTCCTGTACGAAAAACAAGGCTTTAAGATGGGAAATGCGGAAAGTTTGGGATCTCCCTAGTGAGCCACAGTTTAGGTTCACATGTGTGGACTGGCTTCAGAATCTCCTAGGAAATTGCACTCCAGATATGAGAACCAAAACTTTACTATTGTTGTGGAGGTCTTGGTTACTACATGACGATTGCATCGATAGCACAGGGAAGGAGCTATATGAAGAGGAGTTGAGCAACCACAATACGATGCTCTTTTCAAGCCCAAATGATAAACATGTCATGGGGCAGCCTGCACCTACCTTGGCTGATCAAGATTGGCCTGCTGTTGATGCGGCTGCGACAAATGTGTAGGAAAAAGATCCTGATCCAGATACAATTACGCAGTGGCATCCCCCACATAGAGAAACTGTCAAACTGAATACTGATGCTTCCTTCTTAACCAACAACGGAAGTGCTCGTTTAGGCATTGTGGCCCGTGATCTTAGGGGTTTGGTTTTATTCATGTTGTCTAAAGGAATTGATAACCGTGGTTCGGTGGAGCAGGCCGAGGCACATGCACTGCTCTCCGGTCTAGAGACACTTGCGTCGATGTACTGTGGGATGATCATTGCCAAGACTGACTGTTCTTTCCTCTCAAAGGAATTACAGTCCGATTCCTATAACCAATCTGCCTATTTCTTAGTGCAGCACGACATCAAGGGGGAACTAAAGATATTCCAAGCATCTCATGTGATCTATGCAAGCCGCAATCAAAACTAGTTGGCACATAGCTTTGCGGCCCAATCTAGAAGGATGGGGGACATGCAGTGGCTCGCAAGCGTCCCAGAGGACCTGAATGCAGTGTTGGCTGCCGAAAGTGGTGTTGGCTGAGGAGTAATGTAATGTTACTCCTTTTTTCCTAAAAAATCATCTTTTGAAGTACCACTTGAAAGTCAACTAACGGTCAAACTAGCCATAATGGCATATATGTACACGATGCAAATTTTCAATGGCATATTTGAGAGAAGGAAATTTTGAATGGCATATGTGGAGTTCACCCAATATAAAAACTGTTGAATGGGGTAAAAGATGAAATTCACTCTGAGTTAAGACGGCCACAAAAATGGTTTTCAAACAAAAGGACCATGCAGACCAAGAAGGTTCCTTTCGTCCTTTTTTCCAACTCAACTCTCATCCTGTATAACAGGATCGGCGCCGCCATCGACTTGTACTTGGTTTCGGTCATGAAGCAAACCAACCGACCGGGACTCCTGCTGATTGGCACTACACTAAACCCTCGCACGGAGCACATCGCTCTACCAAACCCAGTCCCCAAACCCTTGGACCAAACCCTCCATCCAAATCCATGGATGCAGCCGCGACCACCAGGACCAGCATTGGCTCCAGCCGCATCAGCGAGGTACAGGTATGGGCTGACATCATTCAAGATCACGGAAAAATAAGCCATCGTCAAAAAAGAGGAGAGGGGCGAGCTCAGACGGGATCTCCTCGCCAAGATCGAGAGCTGCTACCGGCGGGCGAAGCTCCTTCGAGGGGTCTTCGATGCCGGATTCTGCTTTGGTCTCCTAGACCCCGATTCCAATGTCGTCGCCGGCATTGCCATCTCCTGCGCCTTCAGCATCGTCAATGACCCCGACGACGTCCCCGTCCCTGCAGCACCTTTCCCAAAGCGGAGGAAAACTGATGCGATCGGGGACATGCATGAGCGGTCGCTCAACGGCCTCGTCGCCTTCCTGGCCGCCATCTTCCTGCATCTCACTGAACCCAAGGCCATGCGGTATCTCATCAAGGCCGAGCTGGACCCCCTCGTCGCCGCCTGCCTCTTCATCCGGCACCACGACATGGAGCACAACTTCGGGTTCTGGTCCAACGCCACCGCCGCAGCCGTCGAGACGGCCCTCAGGTGTGTCGCGGCCGCGGGCCAGCACTCGTGCCTGAAACAGTTCGCATCCGGGTGGAAGTCGCTCTCGCATTCTCTGGACAAGGTCGCCGTCGTGCTATCTTTAGGGTTAAGCCCCTCCGATCACTCTAACCATTGACTGCATCACAGATATTATGCTCAAGGAGCCCCAACCATCGGTCTTCAGCCTAGAGAAACCATGGGATCTCGCCTCTTGTTGCCTCCACGATCTTGGACCAGACCTCGTCTCACCTCCGGAGCGGTCAACCTTGAGACGTCTCCTGCTGACCACCATCCATGGATACTACCTATAGGCGCTTGCCCGGCTGCCCAAGGAGAAGTTACGCACCCAGTACCACCACAGCTTCCTCCAGGCCGGCCATTGCTACGGTCTGCTAGACCCCGTCTCCAACATCATCCGCAACACGATCTGGTACAACCTAGCCCACCCTCTAACCAAGAAGGTCGAACTGGAGGCAATCATCAACAGAGGCCTGCTGCAGATTGCGGTCCAGTCCTTGCATGGTCCCGTCTCCTTCCTCTGCACCCGCTGCTCCGCCACGAACCCCACGCCGGAAGAAGCCATGCAGCGGCAGCAGGTTACCGGAGCCGATCTTCGAATCGCTGTTCCTAACCAGCTACGAGACGACGACGATGACGACAATGACGATCACGATGACAAGGACAAGAACGGGGATGCTATGGTGGTATCAGTATCTGCCAGTGTCAATCAAGCCTATGTTGCATCTGCCTCTATGGCGCTACACCCCAAACCTTGTGAGCAGGCAGAGTTTCTCAGACCATCTAATCTATTGTTGCGGATGGCCTCAAAATATCTCAAGGACGACAGCAAGCTCTCCAGTGTCGACACTGACCATCTTGCCGAGGCTATGTTCTATTCCATCAACGAGTGCTCAGAACAAACCGAGCATCCAAAAACAAACATCGAGGTGGTGAAAAAGTTCACCTTCAAAAGGATGGATCGACTCACAAAAGACTTCTGGAACGATCATGATGGAGTCGTCGCAGCGGTGATATCTTTGATCGACGCATACAACCGGCGGCAACCTAAGGTTAGTTGATTTATTCTAGCATAAATTGGATTTTTCTCGCTGCGAAACAATCTCTATGTGTTTCAGATTAACATTCTATTCTTTATATTGTTCTTGTTCAGGTACCAAAATACGAGTTGCATCTTATCTGCAGTGTCAACAAGTATGTTGATGGACCTCTGTACACGGGTCCTTTCACTCGCATATATCATTACTCCCACATCAACTTCCTTGCCACCCAATCTGCCGGTACACCACCAACACTATTCTTTGCTGAATGCCGCAATGATGGCACTGAGGAGATGAGCTGGTGTTGCCCTGCCATTTTGTCATCTCCGCGCACTGGTATGCTGTCATTTCCATTGCAATTTAGCAAGCATTTTCCATTAATCAGATACATAAATCTCTGTTACTGAATTGTTAAGTTTACAATCTGTGTTACCTGTATCTCACCTCTTGCAAAAATGGTGGATGTTTCCGACGACAGAGTCCATGATCAAACCTGTACACCCGTTCTTCCTGAATAATTAGATTTAAGTTGCCAACAGTTGGCCTAGCTAACAATACTTTATTGATATTTCTACAAGGAGATATGTGCACTTTGATACATTTACAACCCTATATTGATATTTCTACAAGGAGATCTCATTGCAATAACAGATACTTTATGGCAAGAAGCAAATATAGGATCATATTATCACCGACTTTCCGGGTTTACAATTTTACCCAAATACACGCATAAATCCTTCCTTTGTATTATTTCTGTTTTCGTCATTGTTTAGTAACTATCCTTGAAGGAAGATGAGTAATTAACTTTGTCACTTTCACCATGCATCCAGTATCCTGATAGCATGATGCATTCTGATTTTTGCATGTATTAATTCAAATTTTGCAGAACAAGTCCGTTGCCTGTACTGTGAGTAGGCCGGGAGCATGTTTGTGCATCCAGCACAGGGAGTTTCCATGGTGGCCTAGAGTTTGAGAAGATGTGGGGCGGGGAAGAGCTATATTCCGAATCGTATACCAACGATTGCATCATCAGTAGCAGCCCTTTGGTACCTTACTAGGTCGATTATCTAGAAGACGACATCATCTACAATACCTATCGTCTTGATGTTAGCGATAAAGAGGAAATGATCTACTTAAAGAAGGGAAATCCTGATGATGAAGAGATGAAGTACTTAATGGAGATAGGGTTTTTGATCATCGAAGATGATGGTTTGTCCTAAATAGCGCATGCATGAATTAGTCACTTCTATGTATATACGCTAGAGATAACACCCTGCATTATTTGTTGCGCTCATATGCACTTGGATGTATGCTCGAGAAAACACAATTTATGCTATTGTGGTTGTATGCTTAATTTTGCCACTCATGTTGGCCTGTTCTACGTAATCATTACTATCCTATGTTTTCATGTTAAGAATTCCTTTGTCATTGTTGAGAATTTTATAATGATTTGTAGTGACCTACTAGTGGATGACTTGATGATTCATCTCGCACAATTCGCTCGTGACCTACTGGTGGCTTCTTTGAGCAAACGCATGGCAGAACAAGTTCGCTGCCTTGAGTACAACGGCAGCAAGATCGTCTATCCGGCACAGGGGAGCTTTGGCGGAGAATTCTTCTTGATAATAAAGGGATGACAGAGCTTCGATGGTTTCAAGGCGATGATGTTGAAGAAGGGGCTTGCATTCACCAAGGACATGGAGGATGCCATTGTTAGAAATAGTTCAAACTTATGTAATCTCAACCTCTATCTCTTCTCTCTCCTGTATCTAGTTCAAACTCCAAACTCCTGTAACCATCGCATCTTGTAGCGACAGATGGAAACTTGTACTCCACAACAAATGTCCCTGTCTTCGATCAATAAAACCCATCACGGTTCCCTTATGAGGGAGTAGGAACGCTTCCTTACATGGTATACAAAGCCAAGCCTCTTCCAAACCTGGCCACCGAAAGCTATCCCCATCTCCATGTCTTCCACCTCCGCACCGGTCGTCCTCAACCTCGGACCACCACCAAGCAAGAAGCTCAACAAGGGGAATTACGAAAATGTAAGCTTCATTGATGATTATAGCAAATTTACATGGATCTATCTCCTTAAGAAACGATCTGAAGTGTTCCAAGTTTAGAATTCCAAAATCTTGTTGAAAGACAACCTAATACTAAAATCATTGCCATGCAAACTGATTGGGGAGGTGAGTACAAGAAACTATATCTCTTTTTTCAACAACTCGGCATCTCACACCCTGTCTCATGTCCTCATGCACATCAACAAAATGGTTCTGCCGAAACAAAACCTTGCCATGTTGTTGAAGTAGGGCTAGCTCTTCTAGCAAATTCATCCATGCCACTAAAATTCTGGGATGAAGCATTCTTGACTGCTAAATATCTTATCAATTTATTTCCTAGCAAAGTCATCAAATTTGAGACTCCCATCACACGTATTTTTGGCATTACTCCTGATTATAAATCTCTTCGTGTATTGGTTGTGCTTGTTGGCCTAACCTTCGTCCAAATAATACACGTAAGCTTGCATTCCGTTCCAAGAGATGTGTTTTTCTTGGGTATAGTCCTATTCACAAAGGAGTCAAATGTCTAGATGTTTCCATTGGTAGGGTATATATTTCTCGTGATGTCATATTTGATGAATCCGTTTATCCCTTTGCATCTCTTCATCCTAATGCCGGAGCACCCCTAAGGACAAAAATCCTTCTTCTTCCTTCCAATATCAAAAACTTTGATCAAGAGGGTAAAAATTGTACTAATCCAATTGATGGTTCTACTAGTCGTGGTGTTGTGTCTTCTTATGTGCAGGACCATATAGAGAATGCTGCAGAAAATGCGGTGGAAAATGATCAAATTTTTGAAGAAGATGATCATGTATTTTATGTAGAAGAAGAGGACGAAGTTGGCACTGGACACGAGGAGAATCCGTAGTCACCTGGAACTCCTGTATGCCCGAGTCCATCGGATCGCGCACGCAGATTCTCCCGGGATCACGTGCCTCGCAGATTTGAGCTGCACCAACCAACCGGCGCCATGTTGCCCCTGCACCCCACACGTGAGCAGCACGGGCCCACGACAGCTACGGAAGATGTCGCGTATATCATCTGCCACACAGCTGGCTGTTGAGTCTAATTCTGGATCTCTTGTGCAAAGTGGATCCAGGCTCTCAGGATCTTCTGCGACTGACTCTTCTAGGTCGTCTCTTGTACAACAAGTTGTACACCGCATTCAGCCGCAACCAATTACACGTGTGAACACACGGTTACAAAAAGGTATACGAAATCCAAAAGTTTGAACTAATGGTACTATACCATATAGCATGTTGTGTATTATAGGGGAACCAACAAATCTTGGCGATGCCCTGGGAGATCCAAAGTGGAAAACTGCAATGGATGAGGAATATTTAGCACTCATAAGGAACAAGACATGGCATCTTGTGCCTGAGAAAAGAGGTAAAAGTTTCATCGATTATAAATTGGTTTACGGAATTATTAAAAAGGCAGACAACACAATTGATAGATATAAAACACGCCTAGTTGCAAAAGGTTTTAAATAAAATTATGGTCTAGACTATGAAGATACTTTCAATCCCATTGTTAAAGATGCAACTATTAGGCTTGTGCTAGCTATTGTTGTAACAAGGGGATGGATCTGAAGGCAGCTAGATGTTCAGAACACGTTTTTGCATAGTGTTCTGGAAGAGGATGTTTACATGAGCAACCACCTGGGTATGCAGATAAGAAGATGCCTCATCATGTGTGTAAACTTGACGAGGCACTATATGTGTCGTGGGAACGAGCCTGATAGTAGAAGGTAGGGGTACGAAAGGAGAGGTCAGAGTCCTAGCTACGGCAAGGGTGTACACACGGATGTATGAGTTCGGGCCCTTGTCGTGGAGGTAACAACCCTACGTCTCAGTGCTCGGGAGCTTTGTCGTGTGGAATGTAGAGATTACAGTGGTTGCGAACCCTTGTGCCAGAGGGGAGGGGCGGCTTATATAGAGTTTGCTGCCCCTCATAATTGCCCGGCATCTAGGGGTCCGATCGTGGGTTTAAAGACTGTCGTTGCTGGTAACGAACATAATAAAAGCTACTAATGATGTAAAGCCTAAAGCCTGCCCGTTGGCCTCCTGGAGGTGGCTTCTGGTCTTCTAGCATTGAGTGAAAATGAGGTCTTTTGAGTGACAGTCGACCGTCGAGTGAAGGAAGAAGTCTACGAGTGGAATTCTTGTCGAGTGACTTGAGAGCCACCAGGAATACAGTCGGAATCTTATTTGTGATCTTCAAGTCCTTCAATGTCTTGCCCTTAGGTAGGGGGGTCGAGGTCAGGCCTAGGACCCTACCCTAGGTACATATCCTCGTCAATATGGTTTGAAACAAGAACCAAGAGCATGGTATTCAAGGCTGGGCTCTTAGTTAAGGCGTCTTGGTTTTGTTGCATCTAAAGCTGATACGTCACTATTCATTTATAATAAGGCAACCATAGTTATATTCGTGCTGATATATGTTGATGATATTATAGTTGCAAGCTTCTCACAAAGTGCTACTAATTCTCTTCTTCATGATTTAAGATCAGAGTTTGGATTAAAGGATCTTGGTGATTTACACTTCTTCCTAGGCATTGAAGGTAAGAAGATTCAAGATGGCATAGTCCTAAATCAAGAGAAATATGCTACTGGACTTCCAAATTGTATGGTGTTGAAGGATTGCAAACCTTCTCCTACACCTCTATATTCCTTAGAGAAACTTTCAGCATTCGAGGGTGAACCACTTAAGGAAGAAAAAAGTACAAAATACAGAAGCACTATTGGAGCCTCACAGTTCTTAACGCTGACACGACCAGATATATACTTTGCGGTACACAAGGTTTGTCAGTATCTACATGCACCTACTACTGCACATTGGACAGTTGTTAAAAGGATTGTAAGGTATATAAAGCACAGTGTGAGCTTAGGTCTTCAGTTCAGATATTCTAACTCTACTCTTGTCAGTGCTTTTTCTGATGATAACTGGGAAGGATGTATTGATGACAGAAAGTACACTGGAGGTTTTGCAGTATTCTTTGGCTATAACCTTATTTCATGGAGTGCCTGGAAACAGGCAATCGCGTCAAGATCTAGTACCGAAGCTTAGTACAAGTCATTAGCCAATGCAACAGGTGAAATCATTTGGTTGGAATCACCGTTGAATGAATTGGGAATTAAGCAACATTGTGTCTCATGTTTATGGTGTGATAATTTAGGAGAGACCTATCTCTCTGCTAATCCAGTCTTCCATGGAAGAACTAAGCATGTTGAAATTGATTTTAATTTTCCGCAAGAAAGAGTTGTAGAGAAGAAATTGGACATACGATGCATTCCATCCGAAGATCTGGTTGCAGATGGTTTCACTAAAGCTCTACCGGTCAAGACTTCTGAGGAATTCAAGAGAAATATAAATATAGGATAGTTGAGATTAAGGGAGGGTGTTAGACATAGTTCAAACTTATGTAATCTCAACCTCTATCTCTTCTCTCTCCCGTATCTAGTTCAAACTCCAAACTCATGTAACCATGGCATCTTGTAGCGATAGATGGAAACTTGTACTCCACGACATATGTCCCTGTATTTGATCAAAAAAAACCATCGCAGCTCCCTTATGAGTGAGTTGTAATGCTTCCTTACAACAATCAAAGAGCATACATTATTGCTGCCAAAGACGGGGCTTATTAGTGATATCATGGACTTAGTAGAGGATGATGGGTTGGCCTGAATAGCATGAAACTGCCAATGTAACAAGGAGCAAATAAGATCAAGTTGTCCTCAATTTTCTGAGAGCAAGTATAATAAGATGATGTAAACAAACTATATGAATTAAAATACAGTATATTATATTTTTGTTGGGTTGGATGACAGAGAAGAGAGAAAAGGGAAGCGGATATACAGTAATGTTGTGTCATTGTTGGTTCTCTAGTTCTAATGTTGTAATGTTGCGCCTATCGTCGGTTCTCCTAACTACAATGTTGTAATGTTGGCGAAAATGTGATTCAGCTCCCGGGAGCATACGGGCCCAAAAAAAAGAAATTTAATGGAAAAAAAACAAGACAAAAATTCTATGTGTAGTTCGTCACATTCAAATGCTACCTGTAAATTTTGAGGCAAAAATGTAAGCATTTTGGCTTGTGTAAAAAAACAAATCCCTCACACCCAAAGAGAAGGAACTATGACAGGATCATAGCTCGGGTGAGATCCCTGAAGAACCTGCCATATATTAGAAAACCTCACGTCTAACACATCCATGTAGCGATGGACGTGCTCGTCCTCCTCCGTGACATGGTGATGTACCACCTCCGCGCGGGGTCGGCTGCCTCCGCACCGAAAGTGGCTCACGCAAACGCCACCAAAGAATCTCCGGGTCGACGACGGGACCCGGGGTCGGGTTCCTCACCAAGCTGTGCCCCCCTGAAGGTAGCACCTCCCAGTGCCAGCCTGGCGGAGCCTAGTCCCGGACATGGCGCCTCTGAAGCAGGACGTCGTCGCAAACGAGTCGACGACGAGGATGGGCCCACGCATCGTTGATTCTGAGAAGAAATTCAATGCAAATTTAACATTTTTAAAATACCTGATTGTGATTTCTTATATACGAGGAACCTTCAGAATCCTAACGGATTCTCTTAACCTTCAAGAGATTTAACAAAATGGCCCATTGTGAATCTATTGTATACATACACATACAAATTGCAAATACATAACAAACTTTTGCAAATACAACATTAAAATATGCAACTTTTGCGAATAATAATTGCTATACATTGGATCAAATGTTAAAATTCATTAACTTTTTTCTATACATTGTATTCATATATATGACAGATCTCCTCCGTCATCGATCAATGCAAATATGTCATGGGTGTCCATACATGACGGATTTTAAATTCGTTATGTATATCGCGTCATACTTTGACATTGTACTTTCCTTGACGATACTAGACCGTCATGGATCTCCCCAGGCCCAAACCTTTGTGACAAACCAAACAGTCATGGGTTGATGCCACATAGGATTTCCGATTGACCAATTCGAATGATGTGGCTGCCTACGTGGATGCTATTTTTCGTCACAAGAAACGTCATGGATTTAGGCACACTTTAAATTGGATTGAGCCCATTTATTTCAGCTTAATTTTGACCTGGTAAGTTTTCAGCATAATGCGTCACATAGATCCTAATGCCGATGATTGCCAAAGAGGAAGTATTTGCAAAGCGTCAAACATTGCACATATCATCGATATGGAGCCATCTGTATGTATGGACAAACAGTTGACAATATCCTCTATGAGATGATAATTTACAAAATATATGACACAAGGTTAGGAACCAGTACAATCCATTTGACATCAACAGAACGTATAAACTATTGAGCCTGCTATTCATGTTCTTGTCGTCGACCCTGATGCCATGGGTAGTTGTGATGGGACAACAAAATGGCATCACCAACAAATAATATCCGCGTCGTGATGTGCAGACTTGTTGACAAGTGAACATTTGAAGTTTACGCCAGCGGCGTTGAAGAGCAGCGGCATGAAACTCAATGTTTATGCTGCACGTACATCTCAAAGAGCTGACAAATAGTTAGCAATACTTGCTTCCCACTTGACCAACACAGTACTATTATTTATAACAGGGAAACAATAATGAAATTAAAAGAACCACTATGTATTTTTACAAGGTGTAGGAACAAGGTTGCACATGTGTAGCAAACCTCATCAGCTTGCACTAGAACTACAAATTTACTCTATACATGGCTTAAAAATTACTCCCTCTGTCAACTAATATAAGAGTGTTTAGATCACTACTTTAGTGAAACGCTCTTATATAGTTGACAGAGGGAGTACTTCACAATTATTAAGGTCCAAGCCAAATCAGAACACATGAATATCACGTGATGGCCACTCTAGTAGTGTATCGAAGCATTGCAATGTTATTATGGTACAAGTCAATATCAGGTCATTATGGTACAAGTCGATGTCTGAAGTTCCTTTTTTAATTCAGTGGTTCATCTTGTACATATTGCATTTTAGATATGCTCAAACTAGGGGAACCAAAAAGGTATCATCATGAAACAAAATGCACTCCTGAATTATCAAATCCTAGCACATATCCTCCAACAATTTCATATTCAACATCCTCAGTGCAAATCAGAAGCATGTCTATTTTTCTTGTGATTTTAATTAATGTAAGCAAGCTTGAACTACCACACGCATATACATAATATTAAGAAGTCACCTTAGTTTATGCAAGCTAGAATACATCACGCACACAATTAATTAAGTATGACATGGGATCTCAGGGGACTTACATGTACGCCATGCAATAGCAATATAATCAGTAAGCTGTTTTGATGGAATTGCATAAGGCCAGATTTTCTATCAAATATCTCAGCAAACATGTAGAAGGCACACCTACAGTAGGAAGGTTTCAGCATGTACACATATAGGCAGCAAGTCATGTAACGAGAAATCAGAGAAAGAGAGTGAAGTCATAGTGAAATCCAGGGCATAAGTGAGAAGATAAACTGGATTGTTTTTATATCAAATAAAGGCCTAGAAACGTGGAGAGATATTCGCTAGTGGACGTTGTGAAGACCATACTTATTTTTTGTCTACATTTATGAAATGAATCATCCGATCTTTTTGGTTAGTTGTCAAGCACATCTTACCATCAATGTTGTCTTCATGTAGGCATGCTAGTTGTGTTATATTTATGCCAGCTAATGGACTGTTACTTCAACCAAAATTTTCAACATAACTTGTGTGTTCTCTGATCTCTGCGCTATCCTTCGTGCCTTTCAGTTTCAGAAATATCAGGGTAAGTGAGAATGGATATGTAGTTTATTTTCCAACATTCGATTTGTTCACGATCATGTTTATAAGGAAACAAAAACAAATATGCATTTTATATGCCCACAGTTTTACCCAAGTTTCAGCCACGAGGTGAAGGTTCCACCCTGACAACAACAGCTATGGCCCTGTAAAACATACTTCAACCAGATCAGAGAAGCACACGGTGTCATTTTAAAGAAGGGACAGATTACCCACACGGGTAGTGGGCGCCTGACCAACACTTCAGTCCGTGTGTGTTAGGCCGCGGCGGGGGTAGAAAAACCCAGCATTGGTTCCACGCCGCCGTCGGGGAGGAAAAAGCAGAGGCCAGAGGTTGGCCGCAGCTCCGAGATCCGGTCCGTCCGCGTGAGATGTATGCCACGCTAATGCAAACACGCGAGCATGCACACACACGCGCACGCACACATGATCTGATTACATTTCAGTGGTTCGTCATGTCATGTTCTGATTCAGAATAAGCTAATAGAAGCCAGCATAGGAAGAAACTAAACTTGCTTATGGAAATATCGCCTGAAGTTGAAGTGTTAACCATCAGTTTTTTTATTTGGTGAAGAACATTGTACATCGAGAACGTAAGATTAATGGTAACTAATGGTAAATCTGATAGCAGGAAATGAAGCAAGTGCGGCTCTATCACTCTAACCAATACAACACTCCTGCATTGATATATTGTTTAGATGATTCAAAATACCCCTTTTTTTCTCTCCCGTGTGCAGATCATTTTTCTCCAAAACCACTAACCTAGACTGAAATGATTGCCTACTCAGTTTCAGATTGATCCACTCAACCTATTCTATTCTATTCTAGCTCTATAGCCTTAGGTAGGCACAGACCAAAATCAAATAGCATACTGATTCGTGGAAATTATCTTGGGGTCACGAAGGATAAAAGAGAACTGACCAAGAAGCTATGAGATTCGTCCCAAGAAAAAGGGAAAAAACAAGAACAAGTGGATATAGAGTTTGGGTGTAGGGGGAGGGTGGGAGATTGGACCTCCTGGACGGGGAAAGAGAAGGCGATGCCTATGTGGTTGCTGCTACCTCCAGCGAGCCGTCCCAGTAGACCGGCCGCCGCACGGCCAGTAGACCGTCCGCCGCACGGCCAGTAGACCGGCCATCACACGGCCACTCTGCTCCAACAAGGTCGATGTCAGAGTTGACCTCCATGTGGGATCTGCACAAAAGGTCCTGAAGATAAAAGAACCGTCTGGATTTGATTGGATTAGTTTCGGTTGTTCGCTGCAAAAGGTAGGGGTGGAGCTAGTGTGTCCTTATCGATAGAGGAAGAAAGAGTCGAGGAGCCAATCCAGATCCAGTAGAGAGACGGACTGGGACTTCCTCCATTTCCAGGCATGCTCCGGCAGGTTCCAGCGGAGGAGGAGTAGGACGGCGGTGGAGGAGCAGGACGGCAGCGGTACAACGGAGGAGAAGGTGACGCGGTATGGAGAGGGCAGGAAGTTGGGACTAGAGTTGGGATAAGATGGGGGCGGCGGAGAGGAGAAAGAGTGGAGAAGGGAGGGTATTAGGGTTAGGTTTTATATGGGGAACCTGTTTAGGGCCTCAGGCTGTCTTGCGCGGTTATATCATATTCATGACGGATTTTTAAAATGTCATCGAAAATCCGTCATGCATTAGCAGGTTTCTTATAGTGTGATTGGGGCCATCAACCGGGACTAAAAATGAATTTCACCAGCCGAAGCGGCGAGAAGCGACCCCCTTTAGTCGCGGTTGGTGGTTCCAACCGGGACTAAAGGGGGGGCCTTTAGTCGCGGTTGGTGGCACCAACCGCGACTAAAGGTCTGACTTCCCATATTGATTTTTTAATTAATTTATTTTTCTGTTTTTTCTGCTTTATTTATTTTCTTTTGTTTCCGGGTTCCTTTTTGCTTTATTTAGAGTTTCTTTATGAATATTTTTTCTTTAGATAAAAAAATTATAAACTTTCTGTTAGTGCCAATAGTTTTGAAATTTGAATAATTTAAATTTGAATTATTTGAAATTTATGTGAATCACTAGTTTGTGAATAACTCTATTTAAAAGTAGATTTTTCAGTGATTCTTTTTGTTGTTGTTTAATATTAGCGTGTTTTATCATCATATCCAATTTGGTAATTCTTAGGTTATTTAAAAAATGAAATGCCTTAGTAACAGACGAGTTTTCGTCTTAAACCCTGATACTTCGAAAGAGATTGTCCATTTTGTAAACGAAGTGCTTCCAGTTTTTGCAGTAACCCTCTCAACTTTTTAGCACGTGCTATGTGGGTGTAATGATAATACCGTGCCAACTTTCAACCTTTTCAGAATTTATTTGTAGTGCTTTTCAATTTCAGGGTCATTTAGATCAACAAAATCAGTAAATGCATGAAAAATAACAAATGAAGTCAGAAAGGGTTGAAAATTGATGGCCTGTCTTCGAATGGTGCATACTGAACGCACAAAAAGTCTGGAGTTGAAATAAGTTTTTAAAAAATGAAATGCCTTTGTAACACACAAGTTTTCGTCTCAAACCCTGATATTTCGAAAGAGCTTGTCATTTTGTACACGAAGTGCATCCAGTTTTTTCCGTAAACCTCTCAACTTTTTAGCACATGCTATGTGGGTAAAATGATGATATCATGCCAACTTTCAACCTTTTCAGAGTTCATTTGTAGTGCTTATCAATTTCAGGGTCATTTAGATCAAAAAAATAGTAAATGCAAGACAAATAGCAAATGAAGTCAGAAAGGGTTGAAAATTGATGGTCTGCCTTCGAATGGTGCATACTGCACGCATAAAAAGTCTGGAGTTGAAATAAGTTTAAAAAAATGAAATGCCTTTGTAACACACGAGTTTTCGTCTCAAACCCTGACACTTCGAAAGAGATTGCCCATTTTGTACACGAAGTGCGTCCAGTTTTTGCCGTAAACCTCTCAACTTTTTATCACATGCTATGTGGGTGAAATGATGATACCATGCCAACTATCAACCTTTTCAGAGTTCATTTGTAGTGCTTATCAATTTTAGGGTCATTTAGCTCAAAAAATCAGTAAATGCATGAAAAATAGCAAATGAAGTCAGAAAGGGATGAAGATTGATGGTTTGCCTTCGAATGGTGCATACTGAACGCACAAAACACATAAGTACACTACTATTACAAAGATTTCATTTAGTTTGTACGAAGTGGGACTTTCCACATATATATATGTCCGGAAACTAACTATAGAAGCCGGTCACATCCCAAAGTGGTCTTTGGGTATAAAACTTTTTCTTCGCGTGTGTCCCTTTGCGTCGTAACCATGGACAATCTTCATCGTTTAACTTGATGCTCGGGTCAACATTCACTGTGAAGGGAGCAATTTCATGAAACTTTTCATAATCTTCTGGCATGTCTGTCTTGTCCTCCACTCCCATGATGTTTCCTTTCCCGGAAAGAACTATGTGGAGCTTTGGCTCATTGTATGATGTATTCGCTTGTTTATCTTTTCTTTTTCTCGGCTTGGTAGACATGTCCTTCACATAGAAAACCTGCGCCACATCATTGGTTAGGACGAATGGTTCGTCTGCGTACCCAAGATTGTTGAGATCCACTGTTGTCATTCCGTACTATGGGTCTTCCTTTACCCCGCCTCCTGTCAGATTGACCCATTTGCAATTAAAAAAAGGGACCTTCAAACCAAGTCCATAGTCAAGTTCCCATATCTCCTTTATGTAACCATAATATGTGTCCTTTGGCCCATTGTTGTTTGCTGCATCAAAGCGGACACCACTGTTTTGGTTGGCGCTCTTTTTATCTTGGGCGATCGTGTAAAATGTATTCCCATTTATCTCGTACCCTTTGAAAGTCAATATAGTCAAAGACGGTAACTTGGACAGCAAGTACAGGTCACCTTCAACAGTGTCGTCATGCATGAGACGTGTCTGCAACCAACCAGGGAAAGTCACCATTTGTTCATGTGTAATCCAGTCGTTAGACTTCTCCAGGTCTTTGGAGCATAGAATATTCTTGTGTTGCTCGATATACGGAGCCACCAAGGCGGAACTTTGTAGAACTGTGTAGTGTGCTTGCGCCAAAGAATGCCCGTCCCGACATATTAGTGAATTCTTTCCTAGCATGCCTTTTCCACCCAATCTGCCCTCATGCCGCGATTTAGGAACACCAATCGACTTAATGTTAGGAATAAAGTCAACACAAAACTCAATGACCTCCTCTGTTTCATGGCCCTTGGATATGCTTCCTTCTGGCCTAGCACGATTATGAACATATTTGTTTAAGACTCCCATGAACCTCTCAAAGGGGAACATATTGTGTAGAAATACAGGACCCAGAATGGCAATCTCCTCGACTAGGTGAACTAGGACGTGCGTCATGATACTGAAGAAGGATGATGGGAACACCAACTCGAAGCTGACAACACATTGCACCAAATAATTCTCCAACCTTGGTAGGATTTCTGGATCGATTACTTCCGAGAGATTGCATTCAGGAATGCACATAGCTTCACAATGGCTAATCGAACATTTTTCGGTAGAAGCCACCTCAATGCAACCGGAAGCAGTTGCGTCATAATCACGTGGCAGTCATGAGACTTTAGGTTCTGAAACTTTTTCTCTGGCATATTTATTATTCCCTTTATATTGGACGAGAAGCCAGACGGGGCCTTCATACTGAGTAGGCATTCAAAGAAGATTTCCTGCTCTTCTTTGGTAAGAGCGTAGCTGGCATGACCCTGAAACTGCTTTGAAACCATGCCGTCTTCTCCATGCATACTTTGTTGGTCCTTCTGTGCCTCCGGTGTATCTTTTGTCTCCCCATACACGCCCAAGAAACCTAGCAAGTTCACGCAAATATTCTTCGTCACGTGCATCATATCGATTGCAGAGTGGACCTCGAGGTCTTTCCAATAGGGTAGGTCCCAAAATATAGATTTCTTCTTCCACATGGGTGCGCGTTTGTCAGCGTCATTCGAAACAGATTGTGCGCCAGGACCCTTGCCAAAGATTGCTTTTAAATCCTTGACCATATCAAGTATATCATCACTCGTACGGTGGCGAGGCTTATTCCGGTGATCTGCCTCACCTTTGAAATGCTTGCCTTCTTTGTTTTGTACGTACTCTCTGGCAATTCTTTGTCCTTTGGTAGCTTCTTCTTTAACATTATCAGCAACTTTTGAAATGCCTTGTCGGATACACCATTCTCTGCCTTCCATTGCAGCAATTCCACTGTGGTACCTAGCTTTTTCTTGTCATCTTCGCAATTTGGGTACAACCCTTTTTTGTGATCCTCTCACATGCGCTGAAACTTCACCTTCTCCTTTTCACTTGTGCAGTTTCTCTTTGCATTGGCAATGGCCCGACCAAGATCATCAGCGGGCTCATCTGATGCCTCTTCTTCAGCTCCTTCCCGCACTGCCAGCTCAACTTCTTCCCCAATTGTTGTACCATCATATTCATGGAATCCATGGCAAGGATAGCTATCGTCATCCTCTTCTTCTTCATTCTCTTCCATTAGGACCCCTCTTTCTCCTAGCTTTGTCCAACAGTTATAGTCGGACATGAAACCGGACTCAAACAGGTGGACGTGAATGGTTCTTGAGTTAGAGTAATTTCGATCATTCTTACAACCAGCACATGGACAATACTGAAAACCATCCGGCCGCTTGTTTGCCTCAGCCACAACCAGGAAAGTATGCACGCCATTAATGAACTGGGGAGAGCATCGGTCGTCGTACATCCATTGCCGGCTCATCTTCATTACAGAACACCGAAAAGTCCAAATTAATACAAGTTCATACATAAAGTTCATACACACTTGTTCTCCTAAAACAACATACAAACTCTCTAGCTAAAGCAATTAAATGTAACAACAAATGCGATCAACATCGCAACTAAGGTAACAATTGATCCAACAACATAGTGATACCAAGCCTCACTATCAATGGCATATCTTTTAAATTTTCTAATCTTCAAGCGCATTGCACCCATCTTGATCTTGTGATCATTGACAACATCGGCAACATACAACTCCAGTTTCATCTTCTCTTATTCAACTCTTTTCAATTTTTCTTTCAAATACTCGTTTTCTTTTTCAACTAAATTTAACTTCTTGACAAAGTTGCAAACCTTTGTGAACACTTGGATGGATGGGGTGCCTCCAAATCTTGACAAATATTGGCAAAAATGGAGGATGAGCTCAGGGAAGAGAGGAAGAATAGAGAGGAGAGGAAAGGGAAAGAACAGAGAGGAGTGTGCTCGGGCTATCCGAAGGGTTCATATAGGGGACCTTTAGTCCCAGTTGGTGGCTCCAACCGCGACTAAAGGTTAGCCTATAGTCGCGGTTGGAGCCACCAAACGGGACTAAAGGTTTCCATGGGGCCCAAGGCTGACGCCAGCCGGCCACCACACCTTTAGTGCCGGTTCGTGGCACGAACCGAGACTAAAGGTCCGGAACGAACCGGCACTAATGATGCCCGTCACGAACCGGGACTAATGAGCATATTAGTGCCGGTTCAAAACCGTACCGGGACTAATGATGCGGATGAAAGGTCTGTTTTCTACTGGTGAAATCTAATCATTATCAAACAAATAAATATTTCATTGATTTTTTTTGTTTAAAGATGAAATGTTTAAAATTATCTGCACATTTAATGAACTGCCTTCTCACACAACAATGAACTTGATAAAAAAAAGGGGAGAAAAGCAATCAATTAATATGTAAAAAAACTTTAAAACTCTATGGTCCGCATGTATACTTTGTAATTACAATTCTTCCTACCACTTTAATCCATTATGGACATAAAAAACGCCAAAAAATACTAAATGTACCACCCTTCTGGACAAAGTGGCACACATAATATCAATTATTGTGATCATGTGCAGAATAAGAAACACCGAGTATTATGTTGCATTGAGATCAAACCAAGATGACACTTACCCTTCTGGAAAAGCTCATCTAGCCGAGGCATAGGACCCAGCCAAGCCCTGGCCTAACTGTACAACCATGCCGTAGGACAAGCACAAAACCGAAGCGGAGGCCAGTAACCCGGCTGAGCATCCAGCCACACTCGATACCAGGGTTGCTACAGCGCCCTGGCCCAACCCATGTGGAGCAGAGCCGTCCTCTGTTGTCGCCATGGTGCCACCTTCCATCGTAGCCGCACATGGGGCTAAGCACGTCACATCGCTGCCGAACGAACCCTCTGCAGCCGAGCCGCCACCCATTGCTATAGCGTCTCCGGAGCGCACCAAAGTGACATTGCGCGACCCCTCCGCATCCAAGCTGTGGTAAGTTGAGTTGCCCATTGGAAAATTGAGTTACTAAAGAAAAGAACATGCCCAAAAGAGAGATAATCTATAGCATAATATCAATGAATACTCATCCATCAGAAGATCCTCATCACTGAAGTAGTATTCCACCTACAATTTTGGAACATATGAACACGGCATTAAAGTGTTACTTTGCAGCAAATAAAGAGTTAAGAGTTAGGGCGTTATGCTGCAGATAAGCAGTATAGTTTGAATTAATAGTTGTCCAACTAAATATGGTTACTTTAAATTCAACGGACCAAATTTCCTACTGATGCAATTACCATGTTCATTTGTTTGTTTCGTAAAATCATGATACCGTAAGTGTAGAGAAAGTGCCATTAGCATTTCCTATAGCAAGCAACTTTCGGTTACATATATATATGATTATAACATGCAAATTTCATGGCCAACATGACTAAATTAAGTCCATGACGCCATGAGATCACAATATTCATGCTCTACAAACTTAAATAGGCTACCCAATGACCCGACCTTTTATCTGTTCAAATTCAACAAGATGAGTGCGATCAACAACTTCATGTTAGAATATCTGATTAGTGGATTAGTATTTCCTAGGTGCAAAAGTTTCTGAAAGGTCAATGAAAAAATAGCAACATATATATTGCCCAAGGAAACTCCATATAACGAAATAGCTTCCCTACGCATTGCCAACAAATTCTGCAGTTAATACTCACTCGTCATTGTTCTAAGAAGTTCTGAATGAAGAAATAGCTAAACTAGCTTAAATGTAACTACGTACAGAGACAAAAGGTTCACCAACATTTACCATCAGCTCGTGATGGTCCAATAAAACTTTGTAATGATAGATTCTATTTGAGGTTGTATAGTAGGAAAAATAAAAGTAAAATAAAAATACACGTACACATACAGATCAACCTAGCAGGATCCTTTCTTGCACCTCACGTGTGTTGGTCTTGCTCAAGTCCATGGATGCCTCGCACTTGTGTCGCCACCACCAGGGTGTTAGTCGACCAACCTGTGCCACGGGCAGTCGGCCAGAGGTGATCCACAGTGCCAAGCCACAAGGCCTCAAGGGCACCACGGGCTTCCCACGTCCTTGGGGAAAAAAAGTCACATCTTGCGCCGCTCCTCCTCTGCCTCGCTAATGTCCTGATGGAGGCTGTCCCTCAACATCGAGTTGTTGCCGCCCAGGATTTCAGTCTGTCACCAACCACGCCCATCAATGACCCCATCATCAACCTCCGCCGCATTCTCTAGGCATCCGCAAAGCGACCTCCACTAGGCCGTACCGGCGTGGTTTCAGAGTCGCGGTGGTGGCACCAGTCAAGACGGGCTACCGGTAACCATGTTCGGGAGGAACCCTAATCTCCTCGTGGTTGCCGGCCGCATGCGCCTCATGTGAGAGATGGGGGTCGCCGTGGCGGCCGTTGAGACGGTTCCTCAGCGGGGAGAGGGACCCTAATCACCTAGGGAGGGCAAAAGGGAGGAGATGGGATGTCGTGAAGCTGCGGGTGGAGATCAGCGGCGGCTAGGGTTCATGGGAGGGGGAGACGTGTGGGTTTCTCTGTGCGGTTTTCTTCGATGTTTTTATCCACCGGTTTTTATGAGGAGAAAAGAAAATCGGTGGGTGGGGTACGATGGGGTTGAGGATCGATTGGTGGGGAGAAGGAACGAAACGAACGAAGTACCAATTGCTTCTTTAGGAGTAGAGATAACACGATCGGCGGCGCCATCGACTTGTACTTGGTTTCCGCCATGAAGCAAACCAACCGACGGGGACTCCTGCTGTTTGGCAGTACCCTAAACCCTCGCTCGGAGCACATCGCTCCATCAAACCCAGTCCCCAAACCCTCGGACCAAACCCTCCATCCCAATCCATGGATGCAGCTGCGACCACCAGGACCAGCATCGGCTCCTGCCGCATCAACGAGGTACAGGTCGATGGGCCGACATCATTCAAGATCAAGGACGAAGAAGTCGTCGTCAGAAAAGAGGAGAGGGACGAGCTTATATGGGACCTCCTCGCCAAGATCGAGAGCTGCTACTGGCGGGTGAGACTCCTCCGGGGGGTCTTCGACGCCGGCTTCTACTTCAGGTTCCTAGACCCCGACTCCAACGTCATCGCCGGAGTCGCCATCTCCCGCGCCATCAGCGTCGTCGATGACCCCGACGATTGCGCCGTCCCCACGACGCCTTCCTCAAAGCAGAGGAAAACGGATGCGGTCGGGGACATGCACCAGCGGTCGCTCAACGGCCTCGTCGCCTTCCTGGCCGCGGTCTTCCCGCCCCTCGCCGAACCCAAGGCCATGTGGTATCTCATGAGGGCCGAGGTGGACCCCCTCGTCGCTGCCCACCTCATCATCCGACACCGCGGCATGGAGCACAGCTTCGGGTTCTCGTCCGATGCTACCGTCGCAGCCGTCGAGATGGCCCTCGAGTGCGCCGCGGCCGCTGCCCAGCACCCGTGCCCAAAGCAGTTCGCGTTAGGGTGGAAGTCGCTCTCGCATTCTCTGGACAAGGTCGCCGCCGTGCTATCTTCAGGGTCAAGCCCCTCCGATCAATCTAACTCCATTGGACTGCATCACAGATATTCTGCTCAAAGATCCACAACCATTGGTCTTCAGTCTGGAGAAACCATGGGATCTCGCCTCTCGTCGCCTCCACGATCTCGGACCAGACCTCGTCTCGCCTCCGGAGCGGTCAACCTTGAGACGTCTCCTGCTGACCACCATCCATGGATACTACCTGCAGGATCTTGCTCGGCTGCCCAGGGAGAAGCTGCGCTCCCAGTACCACCACAGCTTGCTCCAGGACGGCCATTTCTATGGTCCGCTGGACCCCATCTCCAACATCATCCTCAACACGATCTGGTACAACCGAGCCCACCCTCTAACCAAGAACGTCGAGCTGGGGAGATCAGCAGCAGAGGCCTGCTGCGGATCGCGGTCCAGTCCTTGCATGGCCTTGTCTCCTTCCTGTGCACCCGTTGCGCCTCCACGCACCTCACGCCGGAAGAAGCCATGCAGCGGCTGCAGGCCACCGGTGCCGATCTCCGAATCACCAATCCTAACCAGCTCCTTGATGATGATGATGATGATGATGATGATGATGATGACCACAATGATGATGAAGACGACAACAAGGACGGTGATCCTATTGTGGTATCAGTACCTGCCAGTGTCAAACAAGCCTATGTTGTAGCTGCCTCTGCGGAGCTGCACCCCAAACCTTGTGAGCAGGCACAGCTTCTCAGACCATCTAATCCAATGTTGCGGATGGCCTCAAAATATCTCAAGGACGACGGCAAGCTCTTCAGTGTCGACGCCGACCATCTTGCCGAAGGTATGTTCTATTCCATCAGCGAGTGCTCGGAACAAACCGAGCATCCAGAAACAAACATCAAGGTGGTGAACAAGTTGACCTTCGGAAGGATGGATCGACTCACAAAAGACTTCTGGAACGAGCATGATGGAGTCGTCGCAGCGGTGAAATCTTGGATCGACGCATACAACCGGCGGCAACCTGAGGTTAGTTGATTTATTCTAGCATAAATTGGATTTGTTCTCGCTGTGAAATAATCTGTATGTGTTTCAGATTAACATTCTATGTCTTGATATTGTTCTTGTTTAGGTACCAAAATACGAGTTGCATCTTATCTGCGGTGTCAACAAGTATGTTGATGGACCTATGTACACGGGTCCTTTCACTCGCATATATCACTACTCCCACATCAACTTCCTTGCCACCCAATCTGCCGGTACACCACCAACGCTATTCTTTGCTGAATGCTGCAACGATGGCACCGAGGGGATGAGCTGGTGCTGCCCTGTCAGTTTGTCATCTCCCGGCACTGGTATGCTGTCATTTTCCATTGCGATTTAGCAAGCATTTTCCGTCAATCAGATACATAAATCTCTGTTACTGAATTACTCTTGCAAAACTAGTCGATGTTTCCGACAGTCTCTGATCAAACCTGTACACCCGTTCTTCCTGAATAAGTTTATTTAAGTTGCCAACAGTTGGCCTAGCTAGGACGATCTCCAATTTACCTGAAATATGTGTACTGTGATACATTTTCACCCCCATATTGACATTTCTACAAGGAGATCTCATTGCAATAAAAGATAATTTATGGCAAGAAGTAAATATAGGATCATATTCTCACTCACTATGCGTGCGTACAATTTTACCCAAATACACGCATCAATCCTTCCTTTGTACTATTATTTTTGTTTTCATCATTGTTTAGTAACTATCCTTGATGGAAGATGAGTAATTAACTTTGTCACTTTCATCATGCATCCAATAGCCTAATAGCATGATGCATTCTGATTTTTGCATGTATTAATTTATATATTGCAGAACAAGTCCGTTGCCTGTATTGTGAGTATGCCGGGAGCAGGATTGTGCATCCAGCACAGGAGAGTTTCCATGGTGGCCTAGAGTTTGAGAAGATGTGGGGCGGGGAAGAGCTCTATTCCGAATCGTATACCAATGATTGCATCATCGGTAGCAGCCCTTTGGTACCTTACTGGGTCGATTATCTGGAAGACGACTGCATCTACAATACTTATCGTCTTGATGTTAGTGATAAAGAGGAAAAGATATTCTTAAAGAAGGGGATTCCTAATGATGAAGAGATGAAGTACTTAATGGAGATAGGGTTTTTGATAATCGAAGATGATGGTTTGTCCTAAATAGCGCATGCATGAATCAATCACTTCTATGTATATATGTGTAGCGACCCAACTCAAAACGAGTCAAGCCTCTGTGTTTACCGTGCCATCCCTGGATCAGTATGCTGGCACACACAGTACATCAATGTATATATCAAAGTGCAATCACATGTAAATAACGTAAAACTGATATATACCTTAAAATAGCAGCGGAAACAGTCAACGGGAGAGGAGTCCCAATAACACCAACGGCAAGTTGAGTGCGGACCGTAACCCTGAATCGTACTCTTACTCGTCGAAGAAAAATATCTGTAACATGAGACGTTGCACCGTGTAGGTCAGTACATTGAATGTACTGGCAAGATCACCATAGCAGGAACAGGAGATAAAACTATTCTATATGCAGTATGGCTTTCTGGCACCGTGTCTGAGTTTTTGCGTAAAGCTGATTTTATTTTCCTACAACAAAAGGATTATCAGGAATATCATTATGGAATTACCTATCATGACATGGTTCCGCCAACCAATGTCTCAATGCCCAACAGTAACTTAAGTTGCCCACAATTAGTTATCAGTCCAGTGTTGAGAATTCAGAGATAGATCCAAGTCTAGAAGCTCAAATTGTCCGTAACCGGGAACACGGCTAATCGATAAGGTTTAAACTCTGCAGAGTGTTGTGTACTTTACCCACAAGATTCTTTCCCTCCTGGTAAGTCCTCGCACTGCCTGGTGTTTGAGAACAGGATGAAAGAAACATGGTCTTTCAGAGTGCTTCCCTGACTGTCCGACAGTGCCCATCCAATCCTTACATCGACTACATCTCGTAGCACTGCCCAGCAGAGTCACAACAAAGATCAACCAAGCCAGAGCCCATAATGACTTGTGGCTACACAGGTAAGCTTCCGGGCATGAAGTATTCATCCTTTTCTTTGAGTCTGGGTGAGACTTTCCGCATGAATACTGACACATCTCCGGCAACACCTAGGCAAATCCACTGGTTTCTCCAGGGTGCCGTTCCAACCATCCCTCACCCAGTAGTGTGTATTGAAAACTTGTCTTCTCGAGTCTTGAAGTCTTGAGGTCTTGAAGATGCAGGACTTGAAGATGTCTTCATGAAGTTGTCGTCTTGACGTAGAGTCCTTCTTCACACCACTCACGAACACTCATACCAAACCCCGTCTACTTTAGCATAGAATAAAAGTAACTAACGTTCCCGGGGCTTTAGTAACCAGTGGTGGGTTCCTACCTCATGCATTCTACTCAACTACAAGAATTTAAATAACACTACGGGAGGGATGTGTTGAATGATGTCACTACATGCAATAAAAACATAAGTATGAAATAGATGGTCAAGGTGAACTTGCCTGTACTGTTGATGAAGAAATATATCGCTCTCAGAAATAACTTGATAGACTATTCGTCACTCTTCGATGATAATCTATAATCAAGCATTGCATTCATAAGCAAACACTTCTAACAAGCAATACTAACAATCAAAAGGTAACACGAGAAATAAATACAACAAGGTTGATGAAGGAAATACTTATGACAAAATTTAAAATCAAGAAAACTACATCAACACAACTAAGGTGATGATGAAGGAAATATTTAAGACAAAAATCAAATAACAAAACTACATCAACACAACTAAGGTGATGATGAAGGAAATACTTAAGACAAAATCAACAAAGTTTTCATAAAAGCAACTAAGGTAATTTCCCGCTACAAGCAACTATTTTCAACAAAACAAAACCTAAAACAAGGTAAAATATACCAAAGGATTTTAGTAAATATTTTACTAGCAAAAAGAATTACTTTTGAAGAACAAGTAAAACTATGAAAACAACATCCTAATCAACAAGAGTGTTTGCCTAATGAACTTAACTACAAGTACAACCATAAACTAAAAGAAAACAAATTTATGAAGCAACTAAGTTAAGAGAAAGTAATTAATAAAAATCTTTATTATAAAACAGAATTTAGTCATCTAAAACTTTGTGAAAATAATCTCTACTAAAATTAAGTTGTTTTATAAAACATTACCTAATGATAAAGAATATAGTTTCCTATAATAGAGTAAAACTAAATCATTTTTTATTAACAAACATTTCTTAACAGAAAAGATTACTAAAAACTTTTTCTTAGGAAACATAATTTATTTATATAAAACTTTGTTGGAATAAACTATTAATAACTAGTTTGTTTTAATCAAATTAAACCTATTTGAAAATAGAGTTGTGATTACTATAACAATAAAGAAATAAACTAAGCAAATTAATATTTCATTAACAGTAAGTAAAACACCTAAATATTTACTCAACAGAACCTATTAAACAAATAAAACTAAATTCTAATTTAACTAACTAAAACTAAGTTAGTTTAAATTATACTAACTAATAGGCAGAATCTGTTTCTAGTTAAAACCCTAATCAAATTTATTCTAAAATCCTCAAACTCTACCTAATGATACCTAAGATCACTAGTGACAAGTAGGAAAAATAATCATTCAAAAATTCATTTTAGAACTAAAGATATTCAGAAAACAAAATTTAAATCAAATCTGTCCAAATTCAAATTTAAATATTCAAACATAGTCAAATTTGGTATCTACAGAAACTAGATAAAATTTGTGACACAATTCAAAAATAATCAATTTAAAATAGTTAAAAACATAAAATATATAAAGAAAATAAAAATAGAACTATTCTGTTTTTGAAATTAAAAACAGAAAAAGAAAAGGTGGCTTCTAACGGACAGGGGGGTGACGTGGCGCTCTGCTATTGGCTACGGGGTGCGCGTGATCTATTGATTCGAGCGGACAGCCGGCTTCTAAAGAAAAACGCTTCGGTCTAAAATTAGAAAAGAAAAAGCCGGCCGGTTCTTTTAAAAGAACCGAAGGGGTACGTGGGTTCTAATCTATGCCGTTCGTTCGAGATCGGATGGAGGAGGGAGAGAGGGCTCACGGTGGTCGCCGGCGAGGTCGACGTCGACGGCAGGAACGACGAGGTGGACGGTGAGGTGGCTCCCGTGGTCTTTCGGCGATGTAGATGGCACCAGTCGACGACGGCGAGGATCCGGCAACGATAGGTGGCGTTGGATGGGCTCGGGGATGTCGGAGTCGACGTGCACGAGCTCGGGAGTGGTTCGGTGGAAGTGGAGCTCCGGCGAGGGTGGGGTTACGGCGTTCCAGGGGCGGTGGAGCACGGGCAGGGGGATGGGGTGGTGCGCACGGGCGAGAGGAGCTCGGTGGTGCGCTCGGGAGAGGACGGGGAGGTCGGAGACGGGCGCTAGGTTGAAAAAGGTGCGGCGGCGACCGAAAGGTCCGGCGAGCTATTCCGGCGAGATGGGGCTCGGAGAGAGGGGGAAGCAAGGGGAATGAGTGCGGGAGAGGGGTGGGTACTTATAGGGGCAGTGCGGGGTAGGGGGAGTAAAGGAGGGAGGGGGTCCGCGACGGCGTCGGGCGCGTGGGAGGAGGAAGGCGACTGCGCGGATGGCTCAGTCGGGCGGCGGGTCCCGCACGTCAGTGAGAGGGAGAGGTGGGGCGCTGCGTTGGTTGACCGGCTCGTAATAACTTCGCGAGTAACTGCCTGTGGGCCGGCCGTTTTATTATAAAACCGTTACCGTTTTTCTATTTATGATTTTTCCAGAGCCATAAAACTTATTTAATGCATTCTAATAAATTCCAAATATAGTCAAATTTTATATCAAAATTAACATAATAATAAATTCCATTTAATGGACATTTTTATTCTGGCATTTTAATACTTTTAAAAAAATCATTTTTCAGAAAATGCCTTAATTGTCTTTATTTACTTTTGCAAATATTTTTCAGAATAACCCCTGGTTTTCATTATTCAAATAAATCACCAAGAAGTCCCTGGTGTGGAGTGTCATGTTACTCCTCTCAAGTTTTGTCAGGGGTTTGAATACTTTGAAAATTGGAATAGGAACCAAATATGAAATGATTCCAAAAGAAAATCCAGAGATTTTCACATTCACTTTTCAAAGATTTATTTTAAACTTCCAACTCATATTTCATATAATTTGAAGAAGTAATTTTATCTTCTCTCATGAAAATCATTGAGTTTCTTAAAGTTTCTGAAATTGAAATATTTTCAAATTGAATTCAAATCACTTTCAAATCCCTTTTCATTTCTTTAAATGGAAGAAGTCATGTCATCTTCACTCTAGGGTTTTGTGATGAAATGAATTTGAATTCTTGATGAGCAAAATGCAAAGTGAAAGTTTGGGAAAGTCATTTCATTCCCTCTCATTCAACTTTCAAAAGTTTCAAAAAGTTTCAAATTTCACTCACTTTCAATTACTCAAACAAACAAACAATCATTCTAATATTTATTATAACATTCCAAAATTTGGGATGTTACAATATTCTAGAGAGATAATACCATGCATTATTTTTTGCGTTGATATGCACTTGTATGTATGCTTGATAAAACACAATTTATGCTATTGTGGTTGTATGCTTAATGTTGCCACTCATGTTGGCATGTTCTACGTAATCATTACTATCCCGTGTTTTCATGTTAAGACTTCCTTTGTCAATGTTGAGAATATTATAATGAGTTGTAGTGACCTACTAGAGAATGAATGGATGATTCATCTCGCGCAATTCGCTCATGACCTATTGGTGGCTTGTTTGAGCAATGACCGCATGGCAGAACAAGTTCGCTGCCTTGAGTACAACGGCAACAATTTCGTCTATCCGGCAGAGGGGAGCTTTGGCGGAGAGTTCTTCTTGATGATAAAGGGATGATGGAGTTTTGATGGTTACAAGACGATGATGTTGAAGAAGGGGCTTGCGTTCTCCAAGGACATGGAGGATGCCATTGTTAGAAATAGTTCAAACTTATGTAACCTCAACCTCTATATCTTCTCTCTCTTGTATCTAGTTCAAACTCCAAACTCCTATAACCATCACATCTTGTAGCGATAGATGGAAACTTGTACTCCACGATAGATGTCCCTGTCTTCGATCAAAAAAACCCATCGCGGCTCCCTTACGAGGGAGTAAGAATGCTTCCTTACATGGTATACAAAGCCAAGCCTCTTCCAAACCTAGCCACCGGAAGCTATCCCCATCTCCATGTCTTCCACCTCCACACCGGTTGTCCTCAACCTCGGACCACCACCAAGCGAGAAGCTCAACAAGGGGAATTACCAAAATGTGAGCTTCATTGATGATTATAGCAAATTTACATGGATCTATCTCCTTAAGAAATGATCTGAAGTGTTTCAAGTTTAGAATTTCCAAAGTCTTGTTAAAAGACAAACTAATACTAAAATCATTGCTATACAAACTGATTGGGGAGGTGAGTACAAGAAACTCAATATCTTTTTTCAACAACTCAGCATCTCACATCATGTCTCATGTCCTCATGCACATCAACAAAATGGTTGTGCCAAAAGAAAACATCACCATGTTGCTGAAGTAGGGCTAGCTCTTCCAACAAATTCATCCATGCCACTAAAATTCTGGGATGATGCATTCTTGACTGCTAAATACCTTATCAATTTATTTCCTAGCAAACTCATCAAATTTGAGACTCCCATCACACGTATTTTTGGCATTACTCCTGATTATAATTCTCTTCGTGTATTTGGTTGTGCTTGTTGGCCTAACCTTCGTCCATATAATACACGTAAGCTTGCATTCTGTTCCAAGAGATGTGTTTTTCTTGGGTATAGTCCTATTCACAAAGGAGTCAACTGTCTAGATGTTTCCATTGGTAGGGTATATATTTCTCGTGATGTCGTATTTGATGAATCCGTTTATCCCTTTGCATCTCTTCATCCCAATGCCGGAGCACCCCTAAGGACAAAAATCCTTCTTCTTCCTTCCAATATCAAAAACTTTGATCAAGAGGGTAAAAATTGTACTAATCCAATTGATGGTTCTACTAGTCGTGGTGTTGTGTCTTCTTATGTGCAGGACCATATAGAGAATGCTGCAGAAAATGCGGTGGAAAATGATCAAATTTTTGAAGAAGATGATCATGTATTTTATGTAGAAGAAGAGGACGAAGTTGGCGCTGGACACGAGGAGAATCCGTAGTCACCTGGAACTCCTGTATGCCAGAGTCCATCGGATCATGCGCGTAGATTCTCCCAGGATCATGTGCCTTGCAGAGTTGAGCTGCACCAGACAACCGGCGCCGTCGTCCCTGCACCCCCCCCCCCCCGCGCGTGAGCAGTGCGGGCCGACCGCTCTAGAAGACGCCGCATATATCATCAGCCACACAACTGGCTATTGAGTCTGATTCTGGATCTCTTGTGCAAAGTGGATCCATGCTCTCAGGATCTTCTGCGGCTGACTCTTCTACGCCATCTCCTATATAGAAGGTTGTACACCGCATTCAGCCGCAACCAGTTACACGTGTGACAACATGGTTACAAAAAGGTATACAAAATCGAAAAGTTTGAACTGATGGTACTATACCATATAGCATGTTGTGTATTATAGGGGAACCAACAAATCTTGAGGATGCCGTGGGAGATCCAAAGTTGAAAAATGGAATGGATGAGGAATATTTAGCACTCATGAGGAACAAGACATGGCATCTTATGCCTGAGAAAAGAGGTAAAAATATCATCGATTGTAAATGGGTTTACAGAATTTAAAAAAGGTAGACGACACAATTGATAGATATAAAGCACGCCTAGTTACAAAAGGTTCTAAACAAAATTATGGTCTAGACTATGAAGATACTTTCAATCCCGTTGTTAAAGCTGCAACTATTAGGCTTGTGCTAGCTATTGTTGTACCAAAGGGATGGAGCTGAAGGTAGTTAGATGTTCAGAATAGCTAGATGTTCAGAACGTGTTTTTGCATAGTGTTCTGGAAGAGGAGGTTTACATGAGAAAGCCACCTGGGTATGCAGATAAGAAGATGCCTCATCATTTGTGTAAACTTGACAAGGCACTATATAGTTTGAAACAAGCACCAAGAGCATGGTATTCAAGGTTGAGCTCTCAGTTAAAGCGTCTTGGTTTTGTTGCATCTATAGCTGATATGTCACTATTCATTTATAATAAGGCAACCACAGTTATAATCGTGTTGATATATGTTGATGATATTATAGTTGCAAGCTCCTCACAAAGTGCTACTAATGCTCTTCTTCATAATTTAAGATCAGAGTTTGCATTAAAGGATCTTGGTGATCTACACTTCTTCCTAGGCATTGAAGTTAAGAAGATTCAAGATGGCATAGTCCTAAATCAAGAGAAATATGCTACTGAACTTCTAACTCGTATGGGGATGAAGGATTGCAAACCTTCTCCTACACCTCTATCTTCCTCAGAGAAACTTTTAGCATTTGAGGGTGAACCACTTAAGGAAGAAAAAAGTACAAAATACAGAAGCACTGCTGGAGCCTTACAGTACCTAACACTGACACGACCAAATATATCCTTTGCGGTAAACAAGGTTTTTCAGTATCTACATGCACCTACTACCGCATATTGGACAACTGTTAAAAGTATTGTAAGGTATATAAAGCACATTGTGTGCTTAGGTCTTCAGTTCAGATATTCTAACACTACTCTTTTTAGTGCTTTTTTTGATGCTGAATGGCGAGGATGTAGTGATGACAGAAAGTCCACCGGAGTTTTTGCAGTATTCTTTGGCGCTAACATTATTTCATGCAGTGCCAGGAAACAAGAAATCGTGTCAAGATCTAGTATCGAAGCTTAGTACAAGTCATTAGCCAATGCAACAGGTGAAATCATTTGGTTGGAATCACTGTTGAATGAATTGGGAATTAAGAAACATCGTGTCTCATGTTTATGGTGTGATAATTTAGGAGCCACCTATCTCTCTGCTAACCAAGTCTTCCATGGAAGAACTAAGCATATTGAAATTGATTTTAATATTGTGCGAGAAGGAGTTGCAAAGAAGAAATTGGACATACAATTCATTCCATCCAAAGATCTTGTTGCAGATAGTTTCACTAAAGCTCTACCAGTCAAGCCTTTTGAGGAGTTCAAGAGAAATCTAAATATATGATAGTTGAGACTAAGGGAGAGTGTTAGAAATAGTTCAAACTTATGTAATCTCAACCTCTATCTCTTCTCTCTCCCGTATCTAATTCAAACTCCAAACACATGTAACCATGGCATCTTGTAGCGATAGATGGAAACTTGTACTCCACGACACTGTATTCGATCAATAAAACCCATCGCGGCTCCCTTACGAGGGAGTAGGAATGCTTCCTTACAACCATCAAAGAGCATACATTATTGCTGCCAAAGACGGGGCTTATTAGTGATATCATGGACTTAGTAGAGGATGATGGGTTGGCATGAATAGGATGACACTGCCAATGTAACAAGGAGCAAATAAGATCATGCTGTCCTCAATTCTCTGAGAGCAAGTAAAATAAGATGATGTAAACAAACTATACAAAATAAAATACAGTATATTATATTTTTGCTGGGTTAGATAACAGAGAAGAGAGAAAAGGGAAGCGTATATACAGTAATGTTGCGTCATTGTCGGTTCTCTAGTTCTAATGTTGTAATGTTGCGCCTATCGTCGGTTCTCCTAACTACAATGTTGTAATGTTGGTGGAAATGTAATTCGGCTCCCACGAGCATATGCTCCCGGCCCTCCCAAAAAAATTTAATGAAAAAAAAATCAAGACAAAAATTTTATGTGTAGCTCGTCACATTCAAATGCTACCTGTAAATTTTGAGGCAAAAATGTGAAGCATTTTGGCTTGTGTAAAAAAAACAAATTCCAACACCAAAAGTTACCTCAAAATGTCACCCTAAATTTGTTTTTTTTTGCTGACGAAACACGGCCGCTCCGTTTCACATAGAAATTGCCATGCATGCTTGCCGCACTAACATTAACATCTACAAAAAAATTCATTTTTTTTGAAAACATTTAGTATAACTTTTTTGCGTCACTGTTCATCCGGGAGCATAGCATATGCTCCGGGGAGCCAAAACATCGCTCTCGTTTGTTGGGCCATATTTATAATGTTATAACTCTTGTTGTACATAGAGTATTATTATCGGTGTTTTTTTTATTGTTGTAAGTTGCTGAGATTTTTCAATCGATGTATAGTGGCTACTAGATAATTCATCTAGTACTGTTGCCTCACGTAGTACTTTCTCAAGAATAGCAACCATAATAGTACGATTCATCAAAATGCTCGCAGTCCATTCCCAAGAGTGATTCCCGTCCCATCCACCAAAGGCCTTCCGTGTGTTTCTAGGGCATACGGTCGTAAAACACGAACCCTACGCGGCGAAGGATGAAGAGCTCTAGCAGGAGGAGAGATGGAGGGTGTGGCAGGGTTGACGAAAGGGCTGAGGCTGTCAGAGGAGGAGAAGAAGGGGGTGAAGATTAGGTTCTCGACGAGGGAGAAAGGAAAGAGTGTGGAACTGCAGGCGGTGGGGAAGATTCTGTCGGATCGGCTAGCGCACCCGGAAGAAATCCGCCTGTCTCTAGGGCACCTCTGGTGCCCCATCAAGGGTATCGACTGTAAGGATGTTGGGGAGAACTTGTTCATGTTTACATTTTACCAGGATTCGGGGAAGAGGAAAGCACTGGAGAATGGTCCTTGGATGTTTGACAAAGATCTCGTTGTAGTGGAGGATTTTGTACCTAGTAGGAGGATCGAGGACTATGAGTTTAATAACATCCTGATCTAGGTGAGAGTTTTCAATCTGCCACTCGGAAAGATTAATGCGGACGAGGACATTGGAAATTTAGTTGGTCAATATGTGGAGGCAGATACTGGAACTGATGGTAATGCCATTGGGAGGTACACGAGAATCAAAATACGCATGGGAATTGATAAGCCGGTGATGAGGGGTTTCACGCTAGATGACGGGGAGGAGGACAGTGGAGAAGGGAAGAGGAAGGGGAGGAATGGGAATGAGGATAAGGAGGAGGAGGAGGGTGGATGGTGTCGTTTTGAGTACGAATTTCTACCGGACTTCTGCTATACATGCGACATCATAGGACATGGAGAGAAGGACTGCACCATTATCCTGAAGAAAGGGGAGAAGGCACAGTTTGGGAAGTGGTTAAAAGCTGATATGAATTACAGGAGGGGTTCTCATGAGGATGGAGGATGGAGGACTGGAGGAAGGGGGCCGGGAGTCAGCAGGAGCTATGGAATCGGTCGGTTGGAAGGTCAGGGAGTGGCAGTGGTAGTCTGTCTTCGAGGAAGGAGGTGTCACGGGATACAAGAGGTGGTGGCAGTAATGTAGAGAAAGGGGAGGAGGTCAATAGCCCATCAAAAATTAGAAGGGGCAAGGAGAGGGGAGGTACTCCACGACAGCTCTTACTGGGGGATGGAGACACGGGTTCGGAGAAGCCAGTGGAGGCTGGGGAAGGTGGCAGTATACACGAGCGTAACAACAACAATAATAGGGAAGCTGCCAAGGGAATGGAGGTGGAGAAACAGTTACTGGACATGACACGTACGACCAGTGAGAAGGCAAGTCAGGGGAACAACAAGAACAAGCAAGGCAAGAAGTACACGAGGCTGGTGTGGGAGGACAAGGCCACCGTCGATGCTTCAAGAAGGGAGAAGGTGTTGGGTGATAAGAGAGGAAGGGTGGACGGTGTGGAGGAGAAGGACGGGAATAAGGGGAGGTTGATGGACCAAATAGGAGGAGTGGAGAAGGAGGGAGTGCAGAAGGAGTCAGACAACACTAATGGCATATCGGCCGGGCTGCTCTAGCAGCCCCGTCGGGCACAATGAAAATCATAAGCTGAAACTGCCGGGGACTCGGAAACGGCCCGGTAGTCCGTAGCCTCCTTTACATGGGGAGGAAGGAGGAGCCCGATATTTTGTTCTTAGCTGAAACGAAGATGACGGTGAAGGAGCTTGAGAGGTTTAGATGGATGTTGGGACTAGCAAACATGAACGCTAGGAATCCTGATGGAAGGAGTTGGGGTGTGGCCATGTTTTGGAGAAGAGGAGTTAATGTGACACTTAGATCGTAGGGCCGGAGGCATGTTGATTTGGATGTATGTGAGGAAAAGGGTATGGTTTGCCGCCTTACAGGAATCTGTGGGGAGTCAGTGTCGAAGAGGAAAATTGAGACGTGGAGGACTTTGAAGATTCTTGGGCGACAACATCAAACGGGCAGACCGTGGCTATGTATGGGCGATTTCAATGAGATACTCACATGTAATGAGAAGTGTGGGGGTTCAGTTCGGCCACAAGTATGCATGGACATATTTCGGGAGGCGTTGGAAAGCTGTGAGCTAACTGACATAGGTTACATGAGGGACAAATACACATGGCGGAATCATAGCAAGGAGTTGGTGTCTTACATCTGTGAAAGACTGGACCGTGCAACGGCGAATATACACCGGTGTGAGGCATGTAATCCTCGACGCCGAGTTTACTCGAGAAGAGGTGAAGGCAACACTTGACAATATTGGAGACCTGAAGGCACCGGGTCTAGACGGGATGCCGTCCATTGTGTATAAGAAGCACTGGGAGTTCATGGGTGACATAGTTGTGAAGGAGGCCCTGGCGTTCCTTAATGGAGGCCCAATTCTAGAGGGGTGGAACGACACGGTGGTGGTGCTCATTCCGAAAGTTAAAAATCCGAATCGGATTAAGGACCTTCGCCCAATCAGTTTATTCAACATTGTCTATAAGCTTGTGTCTAAGGTGATAGCCAACCGCCTGAAAATTGTACTGCCGAACATCATTTCTGATAATCAGAGTGCATTTGTCCCAGGAAGGCTCATCACTGATAATGTGCTAATCGCCTATGAGCTGTAACACTTCCTGTTGAATAAGAGGAAGGGGAAGGAGGGGATTGCTGCTATTAAAGCTGATATGAGTAAAGCATACGACAGGGTGGAGTGGAAGTTCTTGTTGGCAATGTTAAGCAAGTTAGGGTTCAAGCAACACTGGGTTGACCTGATTATGCGGTGTGTGACCTCCGTGAGATATCAAATTAAAGTTAATGGCAGCCTGACCCAATAGAATAGTCCATCCCGTGGGCTGCGACAAGGCGACCCGATATCATCGTACCTCTTTGTTATCTGCGTAGAGGGCCTGTCAGCCCTTCTTCATGATGCCGAGAGAAGTGGGCAGATTAGTGGTGTAATGGTGTGCCCTAATGCACCGGTGGTATCACACTTGTTCTTTGCCTATGACTCGTTGCTGCTCATGAAGTCCAAGCAAGAGGAAGCCATGGCTTTGAGGGAAATACTGGAGCTCTACGAAAATTGCTCGGGGCAATGCATCAATACTGAAAAATCGGCAATAATGTTCAGTCCCAACACACGGGCAACAGAGAAGGACCTGGTGAAACAAACCCTACAGATTGGAACGAGAGTTGGAATGCAAAATACCTCGGCTTGCCAGTCCATGTGGGGAGATCTAAAAAGAGAGCCTTGCATACATAAAGGGAGCCATGGCCAGGCGGGTTTACGGGTGGCAGGAGAAGCTCATCTCTAAGACTGGGAAAGAAACGTTGGTGAAAGCTGTAGCGCAAGCAATTCCAACGTTCGCCATGTCCAGTTTCTATCTAACCAAAACCTTCTGCCAAGAGCTAAAATCTTTGATGGGAACATACTGGTGGATTTAACAGGAAAAGGAGAACACACTCCATTGGATTAGTTGGGAGAAGTTGATAAAGCCAAAAGCACAGGGCGGGCTGGGGTTCAGGGAGATGCATGCATTCAACATTGCCATGCTGTCAAGGCTTGGAGGATTATCGAATACCCGGAGTCCCCGTGTGCGCAAATCTTGAAAGCTCGTTACTTCCCTCATACTCATGTGGTAGAGGCCAAAGCAAAAGATGGAATCTCCTATTCATGGCGGAGTCTCCTACATGGTTTACAACTGGTGAAAGAAGGATATGTGTGGCGAGTTGGGGATGACACTAGGATCAGAATCTGGAGTGACCCATGGCTTCCTAGGCCGTGGTCACGAAAGGTGATTACCCCGAGGGGAGGGAACCTGTTGGAGTTTGTTAATGACCTGATCAGCCCTATCACTGGACACTCGGACGAACAGTTGGTCTGGGACATGTTCTGGCATGTTGACGCAGAGAGCATCCTACAAATACCGATCCGGGAGGGGGTCCAAGACTTTATAGCCTGGCAATTCGATCCCAAAGGAGTGCACTCTGTCAAAAGTGCATATAAGTTGCAGGTCCGGATTGAGAAGATGGGGAGAGATGGGGGTGTAGGCAGCAACACGACCCTACCGGGCAACCTGGATAGTTGCCATGATGACTCCTAGAAACGGTCATGGAAGCTTCCCTGCCCAAGGAATATTCAGATGTTCGTTTGGCGCATCAGGCATGAATCACTAGCGCTGAGGACAAATCTAAAAAGGAGGGGGGGGGGTCTCAGTTGAAGAGACTTAATGTTATTCTGCGGATGGGCGGAGGAGGATGGGGCGCATGTGTTCATAAAGTGCAAAGTGGTGAAGGGCGTGTGGAGAGAGCTGGCTATGGACACCGAGAGAATGGCGCTGGAGGACATCCCATCCGTGCATGCAATGCTGGATTTCTTATGGGGACTAGATGAAAGTAAACGAGTCATGGTCTTGACCTTCTGGTGGCTATGGTGGATCAATCGAAACAAGCCGAGGGAAGCGAAGCTTCCGTGGACAGCAGGCGAAGTGGCAGGGCGAACTAGGTGCTACACCATGGAATACCAGTAGATCTTCTCGAATGTGGCCACCCAACAGAGCACTGATAGGTGGAACTCGCCGCAGAAACATATGATCAAGATCATTGTTGATGGTTCCTTTGTGCCGGGAGGAAACCATGTTGGCTGGGGAGTTGTAGCGAGGGATATTGAGGGCTCCGTCATCTGTGCTCGCGCAGGGCGGCGGGAGAACGTTACTGATGCGTTCGGCGCGGAAGTATATGCCATGTCACAGGGCGTGTCACTTGCTGCAGACTTGGGCTTGCTTCGGGTGATCTTCGAGACTGACTCCCAGCTTGTCGCGGAGGCCATGGACCTGAGGAAGGTAGATTCGTCCAAGTATTCTGCGGTCATTGAGGATACTAAGCTCCAACTGAAATTATGGTTCTCGGGTCATGTAGTTGTGTCATGTAAGAGAAGTGCAAATTCTGTAGCACATGAACTCGCAAGTTTGGGTCGTCTCCGTGATATGAACCACTTAGTACAGTGGGATTCAGATGTACCTACAGCAGTGGCAGTTTGTGCCCTAGGTGACTTTCCTGGGCACCGTTAAGTTTAAAGCTATGCTTTCTAAAAATATAGTACGATTCAACGTTTAATTTTTACCTTTTTGTGAGCAAAACTGGAGTGGTAATTCAGTATTCTTTGTTGCATTAGGTAATTATCCGTGCATTGCGACGGGTCACGCATATTCTAATAGGTTGGCCGATTTGCCTACCCATATTAATGTGGTTATAAATAAAATAAAATTATATTCGCTATACTTATTTGGTAGGCACTCATTGTTGATTGTAACAACCAAACAAGCCATCGTGTCTAATGTGTACGTACTGCCACATGCATCTACCACTGGGCATCATTTACGGAGCACATTCTTTTATTTCCACGTCAACATCAACATAGGAATAAGCAATGCATTGTTGCAGCCTGCAGAAGCGTCTACATGTACTAATTAAGAACCATAGTTGATGAACCATAGATAATGTGTCCTGAAAGCGTCCAGGCTGCATTAAAAATAATCTCTACCTAAACCAACGCGTTGCTCTTCCTCCCGCGACCGCGTCGCCCCCGCGTGCGACCGGCCATGCTCCGGCCTCCGCCTTCTCTAGCCCTCCTCTTCCCCTCCTCCCTGCCGCAATCGCTGGCACCCGCGGCCGGCCTGGCCCCGGGGACGCTGGAGGCGGCGGCCCCCTGACCTTCCCCTCTCGGTGGCTCTCCGGTGTGGGGCGGAGCTGCACCGGGGGGGGGGGGGAGGGGTACTCCTAGGCGGCGACGCTTCATGTGGCGGCGGTGCTCGCGGGCGGACGACTGGGCGGCCGCGGCGCCGTTGGTGCCGGGTGTCGCTACAACGCGACCTGGCGGAAGCCTCTCGGCCCAGATCTAGGCCCTACGGGGATCATCTGGGCTTGGACGGGCCAACGGGGGTGTGGGCCTACGGCGGGACTTCCGGGAGGCAGGGGAGCATCGATGAGCTGATGGGTGCTGGCGACACCGACGCCAACCTGCTGCAGCACAGCCGACGGAGCTTAGCGATCCCATTCCGGTCCTGGCCGGGCCAGGGGTGGCCTGTTATGCCCTGCTGTCGTGTCCGGACGGCGACCGAGACAGTGCCGGAGGTGCGGTCCTCTCTCAAGACAGCGGTGGAGGTTGTTCCCTCCCGCATGGCTTTGGTGCTGCTGCTATGTCGCTTTGTGCTTCTCTCCGGGCTTCTTGGCCTCGTGTTGGTGTTCACAGTATGACAAGGTGTGTGGTAGCGCTACCGCGGTGGCGCTTGGGGCTGGGCGGTGGTCTGGCTAGTCGGCTCCGGTTGCGCGGTGGGGTTTGGACTGCGGGAAAAATCCTTGTCGATTCGTCCGGCTCCGATGCGGTGACACCAGCGGGTGCCACCATTCCTTTCTGGGGGGTATCGGGGGTAGCCATCCCCTACTTCCATCCGCGTGCCGGGGGAACCCTAGGGATTGTCCAGACAACAGTGTCGTCGGTGTCGCATCCCTTCTTGGAGGTGCTGCTTGGTACGCTGTGGATCAGAGCCTCGGGCTGTGGTGGTTTGTCTTCGGAGGGCATAGCGGTGGCGGGGCATCCGCTCTTTATCAGCTATCGTTGTTGGCATTTGTTTCTTCTTCTTTTAATTTTCGTCTTATGTGCTGCTCGTCCCAACAATACTATGTATCGGGCGTTGGTTGCTTTGAAATACAAAATGAAAAAAATCCTTCTTCGATAAAATAATCTCTAACTAAGAGAACTATCAGTAACACGCAGCTGAGCCAACGCCCAATTTACATGGTGCCATATTCCACGGGCAGTGTGCACCATCGACAATACAAAATCACGCCTAATCAGTCCCATATATACTGGACTGAATCCTAACTAAGAGTTACAAACTGAATCTGACACATTCCTCGGCAGGTCCGTGAAGGCACGTGGTAAATGCTAGATTTACGTCAGCTTGACGAAGTTGACATCACCTGCGGCTGCAGAAAATATGACTTTACCGGCGGCTATTTCAGAAACTAGCCGAAGTTCTTCTCTGTCAGACATCGCCTGCACCTGGGCCTCCTCATGCGTCTGCTCCAGGTATTTGAGCTCAGTCGTGTCCTTGTCCTTGGCCTCCTTCAGGGCGTCATGCTCTGCGTATAGACCCTTCAGGTCTTCCTCCACCTCGGTTACCTGAGCCTGGTGCTTCTGCCGAGCCTCCCGTTCCTCGGCTAGCTCGGCATTGGACTTCTCGATCGCAACTTCTTGTTGTTCCGCCTCGGTCCGAGCTTTTTTGAGCTCGGCCCCGCATGGTCTCTCTTGAAACATGCCATGCATCTATACAATAACTTGAATTTTCTAAGACAAATAAAGTTATATGGTTGACGTTCCCACTACTTAGCGCATTTTCCATCTACTTCTTCAGAAGAATCATGCTCTTCCAACTCTTTCAAGTTGGATGCTGAAGACGACACTGAGGCATGTACAAAATTAAATTAAGACTCTGAAGACGAAAATCGATCCTCTTGTCGCCTCTTTTAATCCGCCAAGAGTCTAAGGGGCTACTGCACATCTCACTCTTAAATACTGAACTCACAAATTATAAGATCGACTCCCCAAGTCAGTTCTTAAAACTAACTTAGGACTCGGGGCCTACTATATCTACGCTCTAGAAGCATTGGTAAAATTCTTTGTAAACACTTATCGTCTTCGGACAAATTTTTTTAAAAAAGAAGAACAAATGTTGTTCTTCAAGGGCTATTGGGTATGCTAAATACCAATTAAATGTTGTAAAAAGGAAAAAAAACTCATATAAGCACTATAAATCACACACCTCAAAACCTATAGAAAGGCCAATGAAGGCTTCTAGCTTTCCAGCTTCTGCAGACCGAATTGGTTACACGCTGTGCTAAGAAGGGCACGGTACTCCGAATAAATAGATGAGCTTGTTAAATCTGCCTATATCTCGCTTTGCCGCCCAACAAGGGTGGACTGTCCAAGCTCGGACAGGGGCGGCAACACGTCCTCTGGACAGTCAAGCACGGGCAGGATTTTCCAAGACCTGGTCCTGTTTGTGACCCGGGATTTTGTTTATGACAAACCGGTGCCTGTAAAAAAACAGACATATATATGGATATACTTATAATAAAAATTGCTTAAAAATAAAGGTCGGCTTTCAAGGCACGACATAGGACCGGCTTTCGAGGCTTGAGTCTTGGTTGGCTTTCTTGTGGAAGTGTGTCTTGTAGCCTCTTATGGTTTATCCTACCTCTCTGAAAGCCGCCTCTCCCGTGACTTAAGTCAGTGTTTTAACTTTGACAAGTTTAGGGTCGACATAGTCCATGATAAGCATCAATGTGATTGACTTATCAAAAGTACAATCAGGTCACCTTGTCGGAGTAGCATCAAGATAACATGCATGCTTAACCAAGTATAATGATGGCAATGCCGGGTCATGAGGGATATTAGCGGCTAAACTCGATGAGTTTGAAGCCCCAAGTGACCAATGATCAAATAATAAAGACTCAACAACACACATCATAAAGTGAAACGACAAAACTCTGGGGTCCAGAGGTGTCGGTTTTATTCCATTAATAATTATTGAGCAGGACACCCGTGTTTAGACTATGCATCATGGCAACTAGTCTTCTTTGGTAACCTTACTTTTCGCCAATAAGGTAGGATACCTATGTTTGAACCGCGTACCATGGCATCTAGTCCTCTTTGGCAACCTTTAATTTTTTGCCAATAAGGCAGTATACCGATGTTTGAACTGCGCATCGTGGCAACTAGTTTTCTTTGGTAACCTTTACTCTTTCACCAATAAGGCATCAACCCCCAGGACCGGGTTGTCTTTCTTGCAAGCTGCAACAACCAGTGGTTCTTGTATTTGTTGAAACCGGCTGAATATGCCGACTCATGTCTCTATAGCCTTTGAGTGTTAAGTCAACTCGAGGAGCCGGCTTGAGATTCCTTATACTTGGTTGTGGCATAAACCGGCGTATGTGGTGAGTTGATGATCTTTACAATGCTCGTGGTATGTCTTCTCATTACTTGCTATCTCTCTTGACCCAGCTCTCCTAGATCCTCCAGGGCCATTTTCTTTTATGTTGCCGGCTTTTGAATGGCCAGCTCTGTTGTGGCCGAATCTCTTTGCTCTTCCGGAGACGTTTCCTCCATGGATGGATCTCCTGTTTCTTTCGATGTGGTGAATTAGACCCGATCACAGAATGGTAGGCCACATGTGTGTCTGTCGGGTAGCGTCGTGTGGTGACAATGCTATGACCTCTGATGTCTCACTATAGACCGGACCGCGCGTTTATTGGGTAGCTCGTGCGAGCGTGCTATCCTGGTGTGTTGATGTAGACCGAACCACGGGGGTGGCAGCTTGCACGTGTGTCCCTCAAGCAGTGCGGTATGGACGGATGCTGACGCATGATGATGTTGGCGCGATCTTCATATTTACGATATAACGTCACCTTTATAATGACTAATTGTCTTGCGATAAAAATATTATAGATAGAGTAATTGTTCTTAGAGAAATTAATATATATATATATATATATATATTAATAAAACAGACTGGATGAATAACACCTGGATTATTTGAACTAGATGGTTCGTTCGCAACGGGATGTCCAATTGATGAGACTCGTCATAATATGAATCTGTTGTTGTATTTTCTAGCTAGCTCGGTCCTTCATATGCGTATAGGTTTTTCCATCTTCTTTTTATCTAGATGTTATGATGAGCCAGTAGCATCTCTTGCCTCAATAAAAAAATGATGATAAATGTGACTTTGACCATTGGGCCTGCTTGTTGTGTCGTGCAAGCGGATTTCGTTGCCACCTCTGGTGTGCTTTAGATCATCTACAGTCAGAAGTTGCAGAAATGATTCCTTAAACATCCACGAACGTGTCCGGACGCGTATGTGAAGAGTGATCTGGCACGCCTCAAAATAACAGATCTGCGTCCGGACATCTTATATTAGAGACTTCAAATCCATACAAAAGCATGCAAATATATAAACCTATGTACTATGCACAAGGTATCTACTCATCGAATATTTCGACGATCTCCGTGCCCTCCAACGAATAAATGGCCGGCAGCCACAACTCCGCTCCCTCCGGCTAATCCGCTGCAGCTTCCTTCACCGCAATCTCCGCCTTGAGCTCGCCAAAGAGGGCTTCCTCCTTCGCCTACCTCTGCCGGATGAGGCGGCGGTTAGCCTCCACTGCGGCCTCATGTCGAATGAAATCCAAGATGGCCTGCTGCTCCGCCATCTCATCGGTTGCCGCATGGTTGGAAGTCTCAACATACGGGAGGGTGAGTTGTTGCGCGACGCATGGTTGGCAACTAGCATCGGTCCGATATATGGCACGAAGCAAAATGGCTCAACATTTTAGGCAAACATTCACACATGGTTTCATGAACACAAGCATTTCGTGTCCTACTCCGTAGCGCTCATCCACAACGTGAATCAAAGTCCCTCAACCATCGATGGTACACTATCCAAAAGGCTGTCTAAAAGAATTGCAGACACTTGGCGCATCTCATCACGTAGTGGCCTAGTAGTGCGCACATCACTAAGCAAGTAAGTTCACCGATCGGATGTGCAGATTTATATTTATTACTAGCCAAATGCGTGCATAGTTTGTTGATTACTAGCCGGATGTGTCCAGAGTTTTGTTGATCACTGGCCAAATGTGTCCAGAGTTTTGTTGATCACTGGCCAGATGTGTCCATAGTTTTGTTGACTACTAGCCGGATATGTGCATAGTTTTGTTGATAACTGGACAGATATGTGCATAGTTTTGTTGATGACTACCACTAGTAGAAAAGGCCCATCTGTCCCGTTTCCAGAGGCCCATCTGTCCCGGTTTCGGACCCGGGACTAAAAGGTCGAGACTAAAGCCGGTGACCTTTAGTCCCGGATCGCTTACGAACCAGGACAAATGGGGCTACACGTGGCCACTCCGCCGAGCCCATGTTACCAACCGGGACCAAAGAGCGTCCACGCGTCAGCAGCTGAGGAGCTGTTTTTTTTGAAAGAGGAGGGGGGGGGGGGTTAAGGGTTTTGGAGGGTTAATTTAGGGGTTTCATATATTTTGTTAGCTAGCTAATCGAGAGAAGTGACCTCTCTTATCTCCGTGCTTTGTCGCGACACTACATACTATACGTATAGAGAGAACTCGCGACACGCTAGTTAGTAAGATGAAGGAAACCATTAAGTACACAAGAACTTCATGAACATATACAGAGATAAGTGATCGACCTCCTCCTTCTCCAAGAGATTGGTCAAACAACAAGTTTTCGTATATCTATCCTATGTTATAATCACTAACATCTAATATCAAGTTCCAAATGGTATTCTTCGGCTTTATTGATGACATGGTCAATAAAGAATCCCACCAATTCCTCTTGAATTGCTCGTATACGATCTTGTGGTAGGAGTTCATCCTGCATCCGCCACATCTAAAATGAAGAAGATGCATGGTCAATAAATGTATATGAATGAAACTCAACACAAATGATGGTAATAAATTAAAATTGTGAATAATATTCTTGCTTACGCACTTCATATTCTTTTTCAGTGTAGCCCCGCTTATTAGGATTCGTCGCGTTGTAGATGAACTCGCAAACGTGGTATCCACAAAAACTAGTCCCTTGTTCCTGCAACAAGCAATATATGAGAAATAGAGGTCAATCAAACTGATAAGCAAGCATGCTAAATGATATATATTGATGAAACTAGCTAGAATCAATGTTACATGGGGCGGAACTAAGTAGTATATATTACTTACATTCGGGTGTCTAAATTGCAGCTGGGTAGGCAGTCCCCTAGCAATTTTGGTGAAATCTTTCCAAACCCTCCGAGATAAAAAATAAATTACTTGATATATATCAGGAAATGAACAAAGTTGCCGATATGGTGCGATAATGATCAATTGAACTTACCTCTGGAGCATTTCAGTGAGGTTCGCATAAAACTAGGGGTTATTTCGTCTCGAGTCTAAGACGGTTACTACTCCCCGCTCAAGATTAATCTCTAGTAGAATAAAGTGGTGGTTGCGCACACATGCATAGCTCATCAATTACATTACTATACCCTCGAGTAATAAGCGAGAAACCGAATATGCACAAGACAATAACACTCACTTGAAGTTGTAAGGAAATAGTATTTTGTCTTTGTTTTACTTTTTAAGCATCGATTGTAGCAAGTTATCCTCGGTTTGTTCGGAAAACAGTTGAACCGTCACTTCATTTATGATATTTGGGTTAATGAACCCAATGTCATACATTTCTGCTTTTCTACATTCGACAATCTTCAATCTGCATAATATAGTGATGAGGATATATATATATATACACACACACACACACACACACATGCAACGAAAGAGGTGCGCTATATATAGAGACTTAATTACAGAAGTACTTACAAACAGTAGCAAGTCATGATTTGTATGTCGATGTCCTTTTGATTGTAGAACTGGAAAAGCTCTTGAAATTCAACATTAATCACCTCCTGGCCATGGAAGTCGTGCTTCTCTTTAATACTCATCGTCAAACAATCCAACGCAGACTCGCTGCAGGTTTTCATGTACCAATCATGACATTGTCTCATCATCGTTCCTAGAGGAGGACTTCCATCTTTGACGAGAGGCTTCCCGTACCGGTATTTGAAATCGTCCACCTCCAACGGCTCAAACACTACATCATCGCTCAGGTAATCACCGGCTTTGGTACCGGGCACGATCCGCGGATGAGCAACAGCGATATCGGTAGACACCTTCAGTGGGGGCACGATTGGTTAGCCTGTTCGCCGAGCTGGGGAATTTTTTCCCACTTCTTCATTTTGCTAACCTCTCATCAATGGAAGTAGTTCCCGTCCGCACCGCATTTTGATATGCCTTTTTAGTAGCACGGACATAGTTGGTATCCAGCGGTGGCGGTGGTGGTCGCTTTAGGGCCTCGACAGTGCGCTTCGCTACCATCGGATCTATGGTCTGCTTCGGAGGTGGAGCTTTCTTTGCAAAATGGGCCCTCACTTGGTCTTGAGAGATCTTCGCGATTTCTTCCGCGGTCCTCTCGTAGGAAACTTTTCCAATGGCTTGAGATACTTAGGACCGTATTCGTATGGCCTCCCACCACTGTCTGTACTGCTAGCAGCCGGAGCGATTGCGTCTCTCTTCGGTCGTTGCTTATGAGGCGGAGGAGGAGGCGGAGTGCTTCAACGCGCCGGAGGAGGAGGCGGCGGCGGAGGAGGAGCGGCGGCGACTATCTTTCGCTGTTGCTGAAGAGGCGGACTGCTCGAACGCGCCGGAGGAGGCGAAGTGCCTTGATCATCGATGTCACGCGCCGGACGAGGCAATGGAGGAGGCGGAGTGCCTTGCTCCCTTGCCAGAGGAGGAGGAGGATGAGTGCCTTCATCACTCGCCAGACGAGGCAAAGGAGGAGGCGGAGTGCCTTGCTCCCTCGCCGGAGGAGGAGGAGGAGGAGGATGAGTGCCTTCATCACTCGCCGCAGGAGGAGGAGGAGGAGGAGGCGGAGGCGTCCAGTTCGGAAGCTTGATGTGCTCCTTCCGCCATAGACATGTACTCCTCAGAGCAAATTTCAACTGAGTCTCCCCTTCACCTTTGGGTGGTCAAGCTGGAGCTCCTCAAATCTCCCCATTATTTCATCCACTTGCACAACAGCATAGTCATGTGGAATCTGACCGTGGTGAAAAGTTCCGTCGGTTCGAGGAGGTGCAACAAAGCCGTCAGCCGCGTTGAAGGTGAGGTTAACGCATTTTGTCATAAGCTCGCAATGTTGGACATCTGTGATAGCATCCACAGGGTAGCTAGGAACCGTGAAGTCAGGCTGTTGAAGGATCTCCATGGAAGCCACGCTGCTTCTCCACTGAGATGGCGGGGTAGCTTCCGGGGTAGCTTCGTGCCCCTGATCAAGTTGCTGGTTGGGAGCTCGCCGACTCATAACTTCTTCCTCTAGCCTTCGTACTCTTGCATTGAGCTGTTGCACAATGCTCAGCTCCTGTTTCCTCTTCCTCTCCCGGCTTTTGTAATCGCCTGCGCCAAGAAACCCATGCTTCCACGGAACGGAGCCTGGCGTGCCTCGTGTTCGTCCAGGGTGCTCAGGATTCCCGAGGGCCTTAGTCAGCTCGTCCTTCTCTCTGTTGGGAATGAACCTCCCTTCCAGCGCTTCCTCGATAACTTGTTGAAGCTTCCTGAAGGGTATTGCAAGTTGCTCATCCGTCCAAACGCACTTCCCTGTTTCAGGGTCCAAAGTTCCCCCAATCTCGAAGAACCAAGTCCTTGAACGGTCTGGCCAGTTCGCTGTCTCTGGTTTGACCACTTTAGCTCGCACGACATCCTCCCATTTGCCGCACAACGGTCGGGCTCTGAGGTAGCCACCTAACCCCGTCCGATGGTGAAACTCCTTCTTCTCAGCATTTTTCTTGTTTATCGCTGACATTTTCTTACTCTTTTCAGAAGTCTTGTAGGCCACGAACGTGTCCCATTAATCTCTTATCCTCGCATATCAGCCGACGAATACTGGAGTCTTCTCTTGGTCGACAAATTTAGCTTTCAACTCATTCTTCCACCTCCTGAAAAGATCTGCCATCTTCTTAAGAGCACACGACCTGACCAGTGGCTCTATAACTGGATTACTCTCATCCTCCTCTAGCGGTAGGGTAAAATTTGCCTTTGGGTCCTTCCAAAGATCTTCTTTCTGTCTATCGGTGACATAAGAAACTTGAGGGTCGTAGTTCTTAGCATTCTTAGCCGGCTCATTCCATTGTTGGATGGTGCTCGGGATGCTGTCCCTGACAATAGCTCCACACTGAGCAGAAAATGCATCCTTGGTCTTCTTCGGTTCAATCGGTTGGACATCATTCGCGATTAAGGTGATCGTGAACTTTTCATCAGCGCACAACCTTTTCTTCGGGCCTCGTCTCGTTACCGAAGTTTCGGTCGATCCGGAGGGTATAAAAGAAGAAACAAGATGAGTTAATATATGTACATAGCAAAACAATTAATGCATCAATTAGTCAGCACAGGCTTAATTAATATGTATACCTCGCCTGACGACTTTGCAACAACTCCCTTCATTCGGTCACCGGAGCCGTCATCATGGTCTCCTTCTTCCTCCGGCTCTCGGTCACCAGAGCCGTCACCATGTTCTCGGCCTTCTTCCTCCAACATTCAGTGACCGGATCCATCATCATCATCTCCTAGCAATTCTGTGTCAAAATTGATTAACGATAAGAAATCGCCGCCGCGGATCATGTCCCCCAACAACGGTTCTGCTTTAAAGTCTCTATTCATGGTTGGATCCATGGTTTCTGCAAATATTACAACATGGCAATAAATATACAAACATGAGAGATGGATATATTAGTTAGTGGCAAACATAGACAAGGGATCATATTAGTGGCCTCGACAACGCTTTTAGGGATATTGGGTGGCATCGACGCTTCTAGGGATATCTCGGTTTAGGTGGACTCGAGAGTTGGTCAGGCGAGAGGGGGTTGATCGACGTCCCCCCTCATGTCGAAATTACCGGAGTTTTCTATATGAACAAAAAAATGCCGACCGGACATATCATCACGCGGCGGCGGTAATATAATAAAACACACATATATGAACACATACATACGACAACATACATACACGAACACATATATGAACACATACATACACATACACATATATGAACACATACATACACATATATATGTACTCACATATAAAAAACATCATACATATATATATGAACAAAAAATATCATAAAAACAAAAAATCATCCTCACTATAGGGGAGGGGGATGTGGCTGGAGCGGGGCGGGGCAGTGGCCGGAGCGGGGTGGCGCGGGGCGGGGCGGCCGGAGCGAGGTCGGGGACGACGACCGGCAGCGGCGACGGCGACGGAGAGCGCGAGAGATTTGGCAGCCTGGCGGCATGGGTACGGATCTGGCCTTCAGGGGAGCGGATGGGTCGAAAACTGCTAAGTGTTTGCTTATATACAGGGAGCATTGGTCCCGGTTGGTGGCACCAACCGGGACCAATGCCCCCCTTTGGTCCCGGTTCGTGCCACCAATCGGGACCAAAGCCCTGTTTTCAGCAGCCCAAAGGGTGGGAAAGCACCCACGTTTCGTCCCGGTTGGTGGCACGAACCGGGACCAAAGGTTGGTATTGGACCCGGTTGGTGCCACCAACCGGGACGAAAGGCGTGTATTGGTCTCGGTTGGTACCAACAACCGGGACGAAAGGGGGGTGCTGCCCGGGGACAAATGTTTAGTCCCACCTCGCTAACCGAGAGGGCTCGAGAGTGGTTTATAAGCGTTGTTGCGCCAACACTCTCGAGCTCCTCTCAACTGCAGGCTTACGGGCCTAATCTCATGCACCTCTGCCTGTGGGCTTATTGGGTCTGCTGCGAGCCTGAATCCTGGCCCAACTAGCTGTTGGGTTTCTAGTCGTATTCAGGCCGTGGTGGCCCAGTAGGCGACATTTTTTTTATTTTTTTTATTTTTTGCTTTATTTATTTTCTTTTGTTTCTACTTATAGTTTTTCAGTGATTCTTTTTTGCTTTTAGGTCACAAAAATAATAAACTTTATGTTAGTGCTATTAGTTTTCAAATTTGAATTCTTTGAAATTTGTGTGAATCACTAGTTTGTGAATAAATTTACTATAAAAATAGATTTTTGAGTGATTATTTTTTCTGGCTATTTAATATTACTTTGTTTTAACATTATATTCAATTTGGTAATTTTTAGCTCATTTTAAATGGTTGTTTAAATCAAAAACAGATTTTGTTATTTTAGTTTGCTATTAAAATTGAAAAGCACTATAAATAAACTCTGAAAAGGTTGAAAGTTGGCATGGTATCATCATTTCACCCACATAGCATGTGCTAAAAAGTTGAGAGGGTTACGGCAAAAGATGGATGCACTTCGTGTACAAACGGACAATCTCTTTTGAAATATCAGGTTTTTCGACGGAAACTCATCTGTTACAAAAGAAATTTCATTTTCTTGAACTTATTTGAACTCCAGGCTTTTTGTGTGTTCAAAATGCACCATTCAAAGCCACATCATCAATTTTCAACCCTTTCTGACTTCATTTGTTTATTTTCATGCGATTATTGATTTTTTGAGCTAAATGACACTGAACTTGAAAAGCACTACAAATGAACTCTGAAAATGTTGAAAGTTGGCATGATATCATCATTTCACCCACATAACATGTGCTAAAAATTTGAGAGGGTTACGACAAAAGCTGGATGCACTTCGTGTACAAAACGAACAATCTCTGTCCAAGTATCAGGTTTCGCACGGAAACTCATTTGTTACAAAAGGCATTTCATTTCTTCACATGTAACTGTAGTGATATTCTAGATCAAAGGCATCGTCATAATAGTTGTGGAGAGAAAGTCTCCGCTACTGTCCTTTGCTTATTGCATCGTAACCATGGATAATATTCATTGTTTACCAGGGTGCTTGGGTCAGCCTTGACTTTGAAGGGAGGAATTTCATGAAACTTTTCATAATCTTCAGACTTGTCTGTCTTGCCCTCCAATCCCACGATCTCTCTTTTGCCTGAAAGAACTATTCTATGCATTGGCTGATCGTATGATGTATTCGCTTCCTTATCTTTTCTTTTTCTTGGTTTGGTAGACATGTCGTTAACATAGAGAACCTGCTGTTGGGGAACGTTGCATGGGAAACAAAAATTTTCCTACGCACACACAGATCTATCCATGGTGATGAGCATCTACGAGAGGGGGAGTGGATCTACGTACCCTTGTAGATTGCTAAGCGGGAAGCGTTAAGAAAAGCGGTTGGTGTAGTCGAGCATCTTCGCGATCCAAATCGTCGAGCGTCCCGCGATCTCATCACGATCCGTCCCGCGATCTCATCACGAACCGTCCCGTGAACACATCACGATCCGTCCCGCGAACTCATCACGATCCGTCTCGCAAACTCATCACGATCCGTCCCGCGATCTCATCACGATCTGTCTCGCGATCTCGTCATGATCCATCTCGCGATCTCGTCACGATCCGTCTCGCGATCTCGTCACAATCCGTCTCGCGATCTTGTCACGATCGTCTCGTGGCCTTGATCACAGTCCTTCCGATCTAGTACCGAACGGACGACACCTCCGCGTTCAGCACACGTTCAGCTTGATGACGATCTCCACCGTCTTGATCCAGCAAGAGGAGGTGGAGAGGAGAGAGAGTTCACCGGCAGCGTGACGGTCCTCCGGCGATGGTGGTGGCGCAATTCCGGCAGGGCTTTGCCTAAGCACCGCAGAAATCCGATCTAGAGGAGCACCGGTGGAACGGGTAGCACGTGGCCGTAAGTTGTGTGCAAAACCCCTCTATTGCACTAGTATATATAGGAGGAGGGAGGAGGAGGGCTGGTGCAAGGGCTAGTCCTCTCTTTGGATTCGGCCAAGGAAAGGAGGGAGAGGAGGACTCTCCTCCTCCAATCCTAGTAGGACTAGGATTGCTCCTTTTTGGCCTTTTCCACCTTTTTTCCTTTAGGAAACCTATTCCCTGCGCCATGGGACTTATGTGGCTGTCTCACCAGCCCAGTAAGGGCTGGTTATTAATTTCCCACAGCCCATGGACCCCTTGGGGTCGAAATACCCCTCCCGGAGGTCTCCCGGTACACTACCGGCACTCCCGGTACACTACCGATGAGCCCGAAACTTTTCCGGCGACCAAACTGGGACTTCCTATACATGAATCTTTACCTCCAGACCATTCCGGAGATCCTCGTGACGTCCGGGATCTCATCACGGACTCCGAACAACCTTCGTCCACCACCATACATAACTCTACACTACCGAAACGTCACCAAACCTTAAGTGTCCAGACCCTGCGGGTTCAAGAACTATGTAGACATGACCAAGACACCTCTATGGCCAATAACCAATGGAGGGACCTGGACGTCCATATTGGCTCCTACATATTCTACGAAGATCATTATCGGTCGAACCTCTGTGTCAAGGATTCAGTGAATCCCGTATAACGTTCCCTTTGTTCTTCGGTATGTTACTTGCCCGAGATTCGATCGTCGGTATCCCAATACCTAGTTCAACCTCGTTGCCGGCAAGTCTCTTTAATCGTTCCGTAATACAACATCCCGTGGCTAACACTTAGTCACATTGCTTGCAAGGCTTTGTCGTGATGTTGCATTACCGAGTGGGCCCTGAGATACCTCTTCGTCACACGGAGTAACAAATCCCAGTCTTGATCCATGCCAACTCAACAGACACCCTCGGAGATACCTGTAGAGCACCTTTATAGTCACCAAGTTACGTTGCGACGTTTGATACACACAAGGCATTCCTCTGATGTCAGTGAGTTGCATGATCTCATGGTCATAGGAACATATACTTGACATACAGAAAACAATAGCAATAAACTGACACGATCATATGCTACGTTTTGTAGTTTGGGTCTTGTCCATCACATCATTCTCCTAATGATGTGATCTCGTTATCAAATGACATTTCATGTCCATGGCTAGGAAACCTCAACCATGTTTGATCAACGAGCTAGTTTACTAGAGGCATACTAGGGACATGGTGTTGTCTATGTATCCACACATGTATCTGAGTTTCCGATCAATACAATTATAGCATGGATAATAAACGATTATCATGAACAAGGAAATATGATAATAACTAATTTATTATTGCCTCTAGGGCATATTTCCAACAGTCTCCCATTTGCACTAGAGTCAATAATCTAGTTCACATCACCATGTGATTCACATTGTTATGAATCTAACACCCAATGAGTTCTGGGGCTCGATCATGCTTTGCATGTGAGAGAGGTCTTATAGTCAACGGGTATGCAACATTCAGATCCGTGTGTACTTTGCAAATTTCTATGTCACTCTGTAAACACTGCTACCACACTCCACTTGGAGCTATTCCAAATGGCTGCTCCACTATACGTATCCAGATTGCTACTCCGAGTCATCCGGATTGGTGTTAAAGCTTGCATTGACGTAACTCTTTACGACGAACTCTTTATCACCTCCATAATCGAGAAACTTCTCCTTAGTCCTCTGGTTACTAAGGACAATCTTGACCGCTGTCCAGTGATCCACTCCTGCATCACCTTTGTACCCCTTGACATACTCATGGCAATGCACACACCAGGTGCGGTACACAGCATGGCATAATATAGAGAGCCTACGGCTAAGGCATAGGGGACGACTTTCGTCCTTTCTCTTTCTTCTGCCGTTGTCGAGCTTTGAGTCTCACTCAACTTCACACCTTACAAATCAGGCGGGAACACTTTCTCTGAATGATCCATTTTGAACTCTTTCAAAATCTTTTCAAGGTATGTACTCATTGAAAGTCTCATCAAACATCTTGATCTATCTCTATAGATCTTGATGCTCAATAGGTAGCTTTATCCAGGTCTTCCTTTGAAAAATCACTTTTCAAACAACCGTTTATGCTTTCCAGAAATTCTACATCATTTCCGATCAACAATATGTCATCCACATATACTTATCAGAAATTCTATAGTGCTCCCACTCACTTTATTGTAAATACAAGTTTCTCATAAACTTTGTATAAACTTCAAAAACTTTGATCACCTCATCAAAGCGTATATTCCAACTCCGAGATACTTGCTTCAGTCTATAGAAGGATCACTGAAGCTTGCACACCTTTTAGCATCCTTAGGACTGACAAAACCTTCTGGTTGTATCACATACAACCTTTCCTCAAGCAAACCATTTAAGGAAACGATGTTTTGACATCCATCTGCCAGATTTCATAATTGAAAAATGCAGCAACTGCTAACATAATTCCAACAGACTTTAGCATCGCTATGAGTGAGAAAGTCTCATCGCAGTCAACTTCTTGAACTTGTCACAAACATCTTTGCAACAAGTCAAGCTTTACAAATGGTGACATTTACCATCAGCGTCTGTCTTTCATTTTAAAGATCCATTTGTACTCAACGACCTGCTGTACAACGAGCAAGTCTTACCAAAGTCTATACTTGGTTTTCATACATGGATCCTATCTCGGATTTCATGGCCTCTAACCATTTGTCGGAATCCGGGCCCGTCATCGCTTCTCCATAGCTCGTAGGTTCATCGTTGTCCAACAACATGACCTCTAAGACAAGGTTGTCGTACCACTGAGGAGCAGTACACGTTCTTGTTGACCTACGAGGCTCGATAGTAACTTGATCCGAAGATTCATGATCATCATCATCAACTTTCCTCTTCAACTAACGTAGGCTTCACAGAAACATCTTTCTGCGCTGCACTACTCTCTGGTTGAAACAAAGGTTCAACAACCTCATCAAGTTTCCATCTTCCTCCCACTCAATTCTTTTGAGAGAAACTCTTTCTCGAGAAAGGACCCAGTTTTAGCAACAAACATTTTATGCCTGGATCTGAGATAGAAGGTTCACCCAAATGTTCTTAGGGTATTCTATGAAGATGCATTTGTCCGCTTTGGGTTTGAGCTCATTTAGGTGAAAACATTTTCCACACAAGCGTCGCAGCCCCAAACATCAAGAAATGACAGCTTAGGTTTCTATCAAACCATAATTCACACTTTCTTGTAAATACAAGCTTCTCCATAAACTTGTATAAACCCAAACGCTTTGATCACCTCATCGAAGCGCTTATTCCAACTCCGAGATGCTTGCACCAGCCCATAAATGGATCGCTGGAGTTTGCAAACTTTGTCAGCATTTTCTGAATCGACAAAACCTTCTGGTTGTATCATATACAATTCTTCCTCAAGGAAACCGTTGAGGAACGCTGTTTTGACATCCATCTGCCAAATTTCATAGTCGAAATAAGCAGCTATTGCCAACATGATTCTAACGGACTTAAGCATCGCTACGGGTGAGAAGGTCTCATCGTAGTCAACTCCTGGAACTTTTGAAAACCCCTTTGCCACAAGTCGAGCTTTATAGACGGTGACCTTACCGTCCGCGTCCGTCTTCTTCTTAAAGATCCATTTGTTCCGAATGGCCTTTCGCCCTTCAGGTAATACTTCCAAAGTCCATACTTTGTTTTCATACATGGATCCCATCTCAGATTTCATGGCCTCTAACCATTTCTCGGAATCCGGGCCCATCACCGCTCCTTCATAGCTCATAGGTTCATTGTTGTCTAACAACATGACCTCCAAGACAGGATTGCCATACCACTCAGGAGTAGTACGCGTCCTTGTCGACCTATGAGGTTCATTAGCAGCTTGATCCGAAGTTTCATGATCATCATCATTAACTTCTTCTTCAACCGTCGCAGGCTCCACAGAAACACTTTTCTGCGCTGTGCTACTTTCCGGCAGAAGCAAAGGTTTAACAACCTCATCAAGCTCTATTTTCCTCCCACTCAATTCTTTCGAGAGAAACACTTTCTCAAGAAATGTTCTGTTCTTGGTGAAAACACTTTGCCGTCGGATCTGAGATAGAAGGTATACCCGACTGTCTCCTTTGGTATCCTATTAAGACGCATTTCTTCGCTTTGGGTTCCAGCTTTTCAGGCTGAAGCTTTTTGACGTAAGCATCACATCCCCAATCTTTAAGAAACGACAACTTTGGCTTCTTGCCAAACCACAGTTCATATGGTGTCGTCTCAACGGATTTCGATGGTGCCCTATTTAAAGTGAATGCAGCTGTCTCTAATGCATAACCCCAAAACGATAGTGGCAAATCAGCAAGAGACATCATAGAACGCACCATATCCAATAAGGTATGATTACGACGTTCGGACACACCATTACGCTGTGGTGTTCTAGGCGGTGTCAACTGTGAAACAATTCCACACTGTCTTAAGTGACTGCCAAACTCATAACTCAGATATTCACCTCCTCGATCAGATCGCAGGAATTTAATCTTCTTGTTACAATGATTCTCAACTTCACTCTGAAATTGCTGGAACTTTTCAAATGTTTCAGACTTGTGTTTCATTAAGTAAATATACCCATATCTACTTAAGTCATAAGTGAAGGTGAGGAAATAACGATATCCACCACGCGCTGTAACATTCATTGGACCATACACATCAGTATGTATGATTTCCAACAAGTCACTTGCCCGTTCCATTATTCCAGAGAACGGCGTTTTAGTCATCTTGCCCATAAGGCATAGTTCACATGTGTCAAGTGATTCAAAATCAAGTGACTCCAAAAGTCCATCAGCATGGAGCTTCCTCATGCGTTTTACACCAATATGACCTAAACGGCAGTGCCACAAGAAAGTGGTACTATCATTATCAACTCTACATCTTTTGGCATCAATGTTATGAACATGTGTATCATCACTATCAAGATTTAAGATGAATAATCCCCTCACATTGGGTGCATGAACATAAAAGATATTACTCATATAAATAGAACAACCTTTATTCTATGATTTAAACGAGTAACCGTCTCGCAACAAACAAGATCCAGAAATAATGTTCATGCTTAACGCAGGCACTAAATAACAATTATTCTGATTCATCACTAATCCTGATGGTAATTGAAGAGAGAGCACGTCGACGGCGATCACATCAACCTGGGAACCATTTCCCACGCGCATCGTCACCTCGTCCTTCGCCAGCCTCCGTTTATTCTGTAGTTCCTGTTTTGAGTTGCAAATATGAGCAACCGAACCGGTATCAAATACCCAGGCACTACTACGAGAGCTAGTAAGGTACACATCAATAACATGTATATCATATATACCTTCTTTGTCTTTGGCCGCCTTCTTGTCAGCCAGGTACTTGGGGCAGGTCCGCTTCCAGTGACCAGTTCCCTTGCAATGAAAGCACTCAGTCTCCGGCTTAGGTCCATGCTTAGGCTTCTTTACAGGAGTAGCAACTGCTTTGCCATCCTTCTTGGTTTTACCCTTCTTGCCTTTGACTTTTGCCATTTTTCTTGAAACTAGTGGTTTTATTGACCATTAACACTTGATGTTCTTTCTGGATTTCAGACTCAGCGACTTTCAGCATCGCGAACAGCTCGGTGACTGAATTGTTCATCCCATGCATGTTGTAGTTCATTACAAAGCTCTTGTAACTAGGTGGCAATGACTGAAGAACTCTATCAGTGATTCCCTCCGGCGGAAGGGCAATTCCCAACTCCGCTAGACGAGTTGAATACCCAGACATTCTGAGTACATGTTCACTGATAGACCCGTTCTCCTCCATTTTGCAAGCATAGAACTTATCGGAGGTTTCATACCTCTCGATCCGGGCATTCTTCTCAAAGATAAACTTCAATTCCTGGAACATCTCATATGCTCCATGACGTTCAAAACGTCTTTGAAGTCCCGGTTCTAATCCGTACAACATTGCACACTGAACTATTGAGTAATCTCCAGCCCGTGTCTCCCAAGCGTTCTTAACGACTTCGGACAAAACAGGAGCAGGTGGGTCACCAAGCGGTGCATCAAGGACATATAATTTCTGGGAAGCCGTGAGGATAATCCTCAGATTACGGGCCCAGTCAACAAAGTTACTTCCATCATCTTTCAGCTTAGCTTTCTCTAGGAACGCATTGAAATTCAGGGGTACTACTGCGCGAGCCATTGATCTACAACATAAATACGCAAAGGTAACTTAGACTATTGTTCAGGATAATGAGTTTAGTTAATCAAATTACTAAAGCTCCCACTCAAATTGACATCCCTCAGGTCATCTGAGTGTCACATGATCCAAATTCACAAACTCAAGTCCGATCATCACGTGAGTTGAGGTGGCTTCAATGGTGAACATCATTATGTTGATCATATCTACTATACGACTCATGCTTGACCTTTTGGTCTCTTGTGTTCCGAGGCAATGTCTGTACATGCTAGGCTCGTCAAGTTTAACCTGAGTGTTTCCGCGTGTGCAAATCTGTCTTGCACCCATTGTATGTGAACGTAGAGTCTATCACACCCGATCATCACGTGGTGTCTCAACACGAAGAACTTTCGCAACGGTGCACACTCGGGGAGAACACAATTTTATCTTGAAATTTAAGTGAGGGATCACCTTATAATGCTACCGTCGTACTAAGAAAAACAAGGTGCATAAAAGGATTAACATCACATGCAATTCATAAGTGACATGATATGGCCATGAACTTGTGCTTAAGATCTCCATCTTCATAGCACCGACATAATCTCCATCGTCACCGGCATGACACCATGATCTCCATCATCTTGATCTCCATCAATGTGCTGCCATAGGGGTTGTGGCGCCAGCTGCTTCTACTTCTATTGCTACCGATTAGCGATAAAGTAAAGCATAGCGCTTAATGATTGACACGCAGGTCATACAATACTTAAAGACAACCCTATGGCTCCTGTCGGTTGCCGTACTCATCGACATGCATGTCGTGAAATTCTATACATCACATGATCATCTCATACATCACATATATCTCATCATGTAATTGGCCATATCACATCACAACATACCCTGCAAAAACAAGTTAGACGTCCTCTAATTGTTGTTGCAAGTTTTACGTGGCTGCTACGGGTATCTAGCAAGAGCAATTCTCACCTACGCAAAGCCACAACTGTGATACATAGTTTTCTTTTCAACCTTCTCAAGGACCGCCTTTGTTGGATTCGATCCAACTAAAGTAAGAGAAACTGTCACCCGCAAGCCAGCTAAGCAACAAGTTGCATCGCGGGAACCGGTCTCTCGTAAGCGTACGAGTAATGTTGGTCCGGGCCGCTTCGTCTCACAATACCGCTGAATCAAAATACGAGCAAGGGAGGAAGCAATCTAAGCATCAACGCCCACAAACATTTTGTGTTCTACTTGAGATCTCATCGAACCATCAACCTAGCTCATGATGCCACTGTTGGGGAACGTTGCATGGGAAACAAAAATTTTCCTACGCGCACGCAAACCTATCCATGGTGATGAGCATCTACGAGAGGGAGAGTGGATCTACATACCCTTGTAGATCGCTAAGCGGGAAGCATTAAGAAATGTGGTTGGTGTAGTCGAACTTCTTCGGGATCCAAATCGCCGAGCGTCCCGCGATCCAATCACGAACCGTCCCGCGAACCAATCACGAACCGACCCGTGATCTCGTCATGATCCGTCCCGCGATCCAATCATGAACCGTCCCGCGAACCAATCACGGACCGTCCCACGATCTCGTCACGATCCGTTCCGCGATCCAATCACGAACGTCTCGTGGCCTTGATCACGATCCTTCCGATCTAGTACCGAACGGACGGCACCTCCGCGTTCAGCACATGTGCAGCTTGATGATGATCTCCAATGTCTTGATACAGCAAGAGGAGGTGGAGAGGAGAGAGATTTCACCAGCAGCGTGACGGTGCTCCGGTGATGGTGGTGGTGGAGCAATTCCGGCAGGGCTTCGCCTAAGCACTGCGGAAAACTAATCTAGAGGAGCACCGGTGGAACGGGTAGCACGTGGCCGTAATTTCTTCCAAACCCTAGCTATTCCACCAGTATATATAGGAGGATAGGAGAGGATAGGCAGCCAAGGGCCTCTTTTTTCGGCCGAAGTGGAGGGGAGCAATCCTACTCCACCTCCAATCCTAGTTGGAGTAGGATTGCTCCCGATTGGCTGATTTTTCCTCTTTTCCCTTTAGGATTCTCTTCCCCTGTGCCATGGGCCTTTGTGGATGTTTCCCCAGTCCACAAAGGGCTGGTTATTATTCTCCCACAGCCCATGGACCTCTTGGGGTCGAAATACCCCTCCGGGAGGTCTCCCGGTACACTACCGACACTCCCGGTACACTACCGATAAGCCTGGAACTTTTCCGGCGACCAAACTGGGACTTCCTATATATGAATCTTTACCTCCGGACCATTCCAGAGCTCCTCGCGACGTCCAGGATCTCATCCGGGACTCCGAACAACCTTCGGTCACCACCATACATAACTCTACACTACCGAAACGTCACCAAACCTTAAGTGTGCAGACCCTGCGGGTTCGAGAACTATGTAGACATGACCGAGACACCTCTACGGTCAATAACCAATGGAGGGAACTAGATGTCCACATTGGTTCCTACATATTTTACGAAGATCTTTATTGGTCGAACCTCTATGTCAAGGATTCAGTTAATCCCGTATAACGTTCCCTTTGTTCTTCGGTATGTTACTTGCCCGAGATTCGATCGTCGGTATCTCTATACCTAGTTCAACCTCGTTACTGGCAAGTCTCTTTACTTGTTCCCTAATACAAGATCCCGTGGCTAACACTTAGTCACATTGCTTGCAAGGCTTGTTGTGATATTGTATTACCGAGTGGGCCCTCAGATACCTCTCCGTCACACGGAGTAACAAATCCCAGTCTCGATCCATGCCAACCGAACAGACACGCTCGGAGATACCTATAGTGCACCTTTATTGTCACCCAGTTACGTTGCGACGTTTGATACACCCAAAGTATTCCTCCGGTGTCAGTGAGTTGCATGATCTCATGGTCATAGGAACATATACTTGACATGCGGAAAACAATAGCAATAAACTGACACGATCATATGCTACGTTTGTATTTTGGGTCTTGTCCATCACATCATTCTCCCAATGATGTGATCCCGTTATCAAATGACATCTCATGTCCATGGCTAGGAAACCTTAACCATCCTTTGATCAACGAGCAAGTTCACTAGAGGCATACTAGGGACATAGTGTTTTGTCTATTTATCCACACATGTATCTATGTTTCCAGTTAATACAATTCTAGCATGGATAATAAACAATTATCATGAACAAGGAATATAATAATAAACACTTTATTTATTGCCTCTAGGGCATATTTCCAACAGACAACACATAAAACCATTCTGGTTGTTTGCCTCGGCCACTTCGAGAAAATGATGCACCCCCTTAATATACTCGTCGGTGCGTCTGTTATCGTACATCCATTGCCGATTCATCTGCGTGCATTATATATAATTAAGTGTGTCAAAAACCATTACAGAACATCAGGAATACAGAAGTGACCAAATTAATAGAAGTTCATCATCACATTAAAACCAAAGTAGATACATAGTTCTCGTTGACCAACATATAGCTCTCTAGAGCATCTAATTAAACCATACATTGAAACTATTTAAAACATTTCAATGCAACAACAAATGCGATCATAATCAGAACTAAGGTAACAATTGATCCAACGGCATAATGATACCAAACCTCTTTATCAATGGCGTATTTTCTAATCTTTCTAAGCTTCAAGCGCATTGCAACCATCTTGGTCGTGTGATCATCCACGATATCGGCAACATGCAACTCCAATCCCATCTTCTCATATTTAGTTCTTTTTAATTTTTCTTTCAAATGATCGATTTCTTTTTCAGCTTTAGTTAACTTGTCGAGCAGAATTGCATAATCGGTATCCATTTCTGGTTCAACTACTTACTATAGATAAAAACATCTACGTCAAGTTGGTGGCATAATTAATTGCCATAGACATTAGATGTGTGAAATAGTTATAAAAGATAATATACCACATCTGAATCATAGACTGGATGAGGGCCGACGTGGGTGGATACCATAACCATGTCACTATGTAATAACAAACAATAATAAAAGTAAGAAAATCATATGAGTAAGTATATTTTCTTTTGGAAAGAAGGTAAGATCAAGAGGCTCACCATGCATGGGCGATCGATGGCGGTTTCAGGACGGGGACGGGACAGGACGGACCGCCAAACCTAGACAAATCTTGATGAAAATGGAGTTTGGACAAGGAACTTCGAGAGGAGAAAGCTTAAGTGAGACTCGGGCATTTGATCAAACACCTCATGTGCATAGGAGGTGAGCTAGAGCACCACAAAGCTCTAACACTGCACGCTTGGAAAAACATAGCACTCGACGGCTCTACTAGCGACGGGCGAGGGTTTATATAGGCAGACTATTGGTCCTGGTTCGTGGCTGGAACTAGGACAATAGGTCTCCCTTTGGTCCCGGTTCCGTCCAAGAACCGAGACCAATGGTCATGGGCCAGGTGCTAGGCACATTGGTCCCGATTCGTGTCTGGAACCGGGACCAGAGGGGCGAGAAGAACCGGGACCAATGGCCCACGTGGCCCGGCCGGCCCCCTGGGCTCACGAACTGGGACGGTTGCCACCATTGGTCCCGGTTCGTGAGCAAACCGGGATTAATGGGATTAGGAGGCCCGAACCAATGCCCTGTTTTCTACTAGTGTAGCCAGAAGTGTGTACAGTTTTGTTAATGACTGGCTGGATGTGTGTACAATTTTTTTATTAATTACCACATGACAATTTTGTTGATTACTGGTCGGATGTGTGCATAGTTTTATTGATCACTGTCTGGATGTGTGCATAGTTTTGTTGATAATTGACCGACCAGGTGTGTGTATACTTTTGTTGATCATTGGTCCAATGTGTGCATAGTTTTGTTAATCACTAACCGGATGTGTCCATAGTTTTATTGATCACTAGCAAGATGTGCATGGTTTTGTTGACAATGTTCTATTTTGAAGCCTTCTCGTGCATGTACGTTGTTCAAGAAGTTGAAGAAGAAAAACTTCAACGTCATGCATTGTTGGTTGGAGTTGAATGGACAACCTAAGTGAAACGTATACAGAGTCAAAATCACCGTCCAAGCCACCGAGGAAGAAACCAATGACGCAACTGATCCAACAAAAGAACCACCCAAGAAGATTAGAAGAGAGTTTCCAAAAAAGAAGTGGGATGAGGCGAGGGTGAAGTGAGAAGGTGCGGCTTTGAAGTCGATGGAGAAGTTCGAGAGATCTTGTCCAAGAAAGAGGAGGCATACGTGAAGCGCTCGGACATTAAGGAGAAAAAGAAGGAGGAGATTCAAAATGTTGATGGAGCAAGGGGCAAAAATCTAGCACTCGAAGAGAAGAGGACCATGATCGAAGAGAAGAAAGCCATGCTCGATGAAAGGAAGGTGAAGATGAAGGCAACGATGCCAAACCTGACGGCTCGTGACCCGACCAATCTTTTAAAAGGGTTAGCCGACATGGGATAATTTGTTGCACATATATTTGATTAAATTGAGTAAAATATAAAAGGTGAACTACATATATGCCACTCAAAATTTGCCCATATCCCCACCTGCCATTGAAAATTTCCCTCTCCCAAACTTGTCATTAAAAATTTGCACCGCGTACAGCTATGCCACTATGAACATTTTGACCGTTAGTTTACCGTAAAATAGCACTTCAAAAGACGATTTTGCACATGGTCATTCCTTGCGCACTATCGAGTGCAACGACTACTTTGGTGTTCGATTACTTTAGCTTCCTGTGCAACGGACAATGAATTGTAGCAACCAGCACCCACTTTTTAAAAAATGTGATCATTTTTTAAAATTGCGAACAAATTTTGAATTCCGAACAAAGGCACCCATTTTTAAAAATTGTGAACAATTTTTTAAAGTGAAAATTTTGAAAAATGCCTTTGTAAAAAGTGAACAATTTTTCAAAAATACTGTTCACATTATAAATTTTGTTCATGTTTGGACATTATGAAAACTTTTATTCGCGTTTTTCAAATTTTGTTCACAATTCAAAAAATTCAGAATTTGAAATCTCAAAAAATGTTCACATTTCTTATTAAAGTGGGTGCCATAGTACTGTATGCTACAGTATCGAAACACCAAAGTAGTCGGTACAGTGCACATGGAATGACCAGGGGCAAAACCGTCTTTTCAAGTACCACTTGATAGTCAACTAATGGTCAAACTAGCCATAATGGCATATACGTGCATGTTGCAAATTTTCAATGGTATATTTGCGGGAGAGAAATTTTCAATAACAAATGGGGTACGTACAAATTTTAAATAGCATATATGGAGTTCACCCAATATAAAAACTGTTGAATGGGGTAAAAGATGAAATTCACTCTAAGTTAAGACAACCCCAAAAATTGTTCTCAAACAACAGGCCCACGCAGACCAAGAAGGTTACTTGTTCCTCCTTTCGTCTTTTTCAACTCAACTCGCATAAAAAAAACTCAACTCGCATCCTGTATAACAGGATCGGTGCCGTCATCGACTTGTACTTGGTTCGGCCATGAAGCAAACCGACCGACCGGCACTCCTGCTGTTTGGCACTACCCTAAACCCTCGCTCCACCCAACCCAGTCCCCAAACCCTCGGACCAAACTCTGCATCCCAATCCATGGATGCAGCCGCGACCGCCAGGACCAACATCGGCTCCAGCCGCATTAGCGAGGTACAGGTCTATGGGCTGACATCATTCAAGATCAAGGACGAAGAAGCCGTCGTCAGAAAAGAGGAGAGGGACGAGCTCAGATGGGTCCTCCTCGCCAAGATCGAGAGATGCTATCGACGGGAGAAGCTCCTCCGGGGGGTCTTCGATGCCGGCTTATGCTTCGGGCTCTTAGACCCCGACTCCAACGTCGTCGCCGACATCGCCATCTCCCGCGCTGTCAGCATCGTCGATGACCCCGATGACGTACCTGTCCCTGCGACGCCTTTCCCGAAGCATAGGAAAACTGATGCGATCGGGGACATGCACCAGCGGTGGCTCAACGTCCCCGTCGCCTTCCTGGCCGCGCTCTTCCCGCACCTCGACGAACCCAAGGCCATGTGGTATCTTGTCAAGGCCGAGATGGACCCCCTCGTTGCTGCCCGCCTCGTCATCCGACACCGCGGCATGTAGCACAGCTTCGGGTTCTCGTCTGACGCCACCATCGCAGCCGTCGAGACGGCCCTCAGGTGCGTCGCGGCCACGGGCCAGCACCCGTGCCTGAAGCAGTTCGCGTCCGGGTGGAAATCGCTCTCGCATTCTCTGGACAAGGTCGTCGCCATGCTATCTTCAGGGTCAGGCCCCTCCGATCACTCTAACTCCATTGACGACATCACAGATATTCTGCTCAAGGAGCCCAAGCCAATGGTCTTCTGCCTAGAGAAACCATGGGATCTCGCCTCTCGTTGCCTCCACGATCTCGGACCAGACCTCGTCTCGCCTCCGAAGCGGTCAACCTTGAGACGTCTCCTGATGACCACCATCCATGGATACTACCTATAGGCGCTAGCTCGGCTGCCAAAGGAGAAGTTGCACTGCCAGTACCACCACAGCTTGCTCCAGGCCGGCCATTGCTACGGCCCACTCGATCCCGTCTCCAACATCATCCTCAACACGATCTGGTACAACCGAGCCCACCCTCTAACCAAGAAGGTTGAGCTGGAGGCGATTAGCAACAGAGGCCTGCTACGGATCGCGGTCCAGTCGTTGCATGGCCTCGTCTCCTTCCTGTGCATCTGCTGCTCCGCCATGAACCTCATGCCCGAAGAAGCCATGCACCAGCTGCAGGCTACCGGAGCAAGAAGTGTGGGGGTTCAGTTCGGCCACAAGTATGCATGGACAGATTTGGGGAGGCGTTGGAAAGCTGTGAGCGAACTGACATAGGTTACATGAGGGCCAAATACACATGGCAAAATCATAGGAAGGAGTTGGTGCCTTACATCTGTGAAAGACTGGACCGCGCAATGGCGAATATACACTGGTGTGAGGCATTCCCTGAATTCTATGTGATTAATGGGAATCCGAGACACTCTGACCACCGGCCTGTTATTGTGTCCACTGAAGGAGGGGGTAGTAGGGAGCAAAGTGGATTTAGAAGCTTTAAATTTGAGGCTTGGTGGCGGCAGGAGACGGGCTATAGGGAGGTGGTGAAGGAGGCTTGGGATGAAGCTACTGTCGCAGGTGGAAGGAGTGTGAACCAAGGACTAAAATCTATTGTTGGTTCTATGAGGAGGTCACAGAAAAAGGAGGTGGGTGAGCTCGAGGGAAGGTTGGAAAAGGCTCAAAGCGCTCTAGAGAAATGCATGCGTGCCCCAATAAGCGAGGAGAAGATTAGGGAGGAAGCTAAATTGAGGGGTGTGGTGGAAGATCTAGAATAAAAGAAGAATACGAAGGCGAAACAATACTCACGAGTGTCTTGGTTGAAGGATGGGAATAGGAATACAAGGTACTTCATGGCGTTTGCCTCAGCCAGGAAAAAGATGAATAGAGTGAAGGAGTTACGGAAGGAAGATGGGACGATGGTGAAGGAAGGGAAGGAGCTTTGTAATTATGTTTGTTCTTTTTTTCAGGAGCTCTTCACATCCAATATGGGCAATCGGCTCGATGAGCTGATCGCTAAGGTCGAACCACGTCTTATGCAACCTATGCATGTAATCCTCGACGCCGAGTTTACTCGAGAAGAGGTGAAGGAAGCACTTGACCATATTGGAGACCTGAAGGAACCGGGTCCAGACGGGATGCCGTCCATTGTGTATAAGAAGCACTGGGAGTTCATGGGTGACATAGTTGTGAAGGAGGTCCTGGCGGTCCTTAATGGAGGCCCGATTCTAGAGGGGTGGAACGACATGGTTGTAGTGCTCATTCTGAAAGTTAAAAATCCGAATCGGATTAAGGACCGTCGCCCAATCAGTTTATGAAACATTGTCTATAAGCTTGTGTCTAAGGTGATAGCCAGCCGCCTAAAAATTGTACTGCCGAACATCATTTCTGATAATCAGAGTGCATTTGTCCCACGAAGGCTCATCACCGATAATGTGCTAATCGCCTATGAGTTGTCACACTTCCTATTGAATAAGAGGAAGGGGAAGGAAGGGATTGCTGCTGTTAAAGCTGATATGAGTAAAGCATACGACAGGGTGGAGTGGAAGTTCTTGGCGGCAATGTTAAGAAAGTTAGGCTTCAAGCAACACTGGGTTGACCTGATTACGCGGTGTGTGACCTCCGTGAGATATCAAATTAAAGTTAATGGCAGCCTGAACCAACAGTTTAGTCCATCCCGTGGGCTGCGACAAGGAGACCCGATATCACCGTACATCTTTGTTATCTGCGCAGAGGGCCTGTCAGCCCTTCTTCATGATGCGGAGAGAAACGGGTAGATGAGTGGTATCAACGTGTGCCCTAATGCTCCGATGGGAGTTGCCGAGGAGCGTGAGAATGTCACGGGTTGCCTTCGTCTAGCCGGGGAGTGCGCTAGGCGGGCTGGCCAGCCCCGGGGGGAGACGCCGCGCTAGATGGCTCGGTCGCACCGTCAAGGATGATGCTGATTCTAGTGGTTCTATTCGTCAAACATGGATGGAAACGGTGCAAAATCATTAGTCACTGGTTTAACCAAAACACCGCAAGATACTAAGATACTAAGATAACAAATCAATGCATCAAAGCATGCAAGTATTGATTGCTATATGATCCGTTGATCGATTTTCCCTCTACAAAGCCATGAACGTGTTCCTTTCGCATCTCATGCACGTGGCTGTTGGCGATGAGTGTGGTCACCGTGATTCTCGTTCAATGGTCTTGTCATGGTGACCTATCTCTCTCAACGTAGAGCAAAGTGCGTGTTTGAAGTAGAAAATAAAGAGATAGAGTTGAATGAAAGATGATCCATTAGTCTTTATTGATGATAGAAGTGGGGTATATATAACCGGGCGGAAGTACACATGTCGCTTGGCGGTTAAGTAAACACAAGGTTACTTGAGAGCCAAAGAATTACATAGTTGCCTTGAGAGCCATGAAAGTACATGGTTACTTGATAAGCAAGTAATGTATCTAACAATTAATTTAATTTAGGAGTAGATAAAACAGGATCAGTGCCGCCATCGACTTGTACCTGGTTTCGGTCATGAAGCAAACCAACCGACCGGGACTCCTGCTGTTTGGAAGTACCCTAAACCCTCGCTTGGAGCATATCGCTCCACCAAACCCAGTCCCCAAACCCTCAGACCAAACCCTCCATCCCAATCCATGGATGCAGCCGCGACCGCCAGGACCAGCGTCGGCTCCAGCCGCATCAGCGAGGTACAGGTCTATGGGCCGACATCATTCAAGATCAAGGACGAAGAAGCCGTCGTCAGAAAAGAGGAGAGGGACGAGCTTAGACGAGACCTCCTCGCCAAGATCGAGAGCTGCTACCAGCGGGTGAGACTCCTTTGGGGGGTCTTCGACGCCGGCTTATGCTTTGGGCTCCTAGAGCCTGACTCCAACGTCGTCGCCGGCATCGCCATCTTCCGCATGGTCAGCATCGTCGATGACCTCGATAATGGCGCCGTCCTCACAGTGCCTTCCTCGAAGCGGAGGAAAATGGATGCAATTGGGGACATGCACCAGCGGCCGCTCAACGTCCTCGTCGCCTTCATGGCTGCGCTCTTCCCAGACCTCGCCGAACCCAAGGCCATGTGGTATCTCGTCAGGGCCGAGCTGGACCCCTCGTCACAGCCTGCCTTGTCATCCGGCACCGCGGCATGGAGCACAGCTTCGGGTTCTCGTCCGACGTCACTGTCGCAGCCGTCGAAATGGCCCTCCGGTGCGCGGTGCGCCGCCGCCGCCGCCGAGCACCATGCCCAAAACAGTTCGCGTTGGGGTGGAAGTCGCTCTCGCATTCTTTGGACAAGGTCGTTGCCATGCTATCGGGTTCAGGCCCTTCCGATCACTCTAACTCCATTAACGGCATCATAGATATTCTGCTCAAGGAGCCCAAGCCAATGGTCTTCTTCCTGGAGAAACCATGGGATCTCGCCTTTCGTCTCCTCCAGGATCTCGGACCAAACCTCGTCTCGCCTCCGGAGCGGTCAACCTTGAGATGTCTCCTGCTGACAACCATCCATGGATACTACCTACAGGCGCTAGCCCGGCTGCCCAAGGAGAAGCTGCACTCCCAGTACCACCACAGCTTGCTCCAGGCCAGCCATTGCTACGGTCCACTCGACCCTGTCTCCAATATCATCCTCAACACGATCTGGTACAACCGAGCCCACACTCTAACCAAGAAGGTCGAGCTGGAGGCGATCAGCAACAGAGGCCTGCTGCGGATCACGGTCCGGTCCCACCATGGCCTCATCTCCTTCCTGTGCACCCGTTGCGCCGCCACGCACCACATGCCGGAAGAAGCCATGCAGCGGCTGCAGGCCGTCGCGGCCGATCTCTGAATCGCTGATCCTAACCAGCTCCTTGATGATGATGATGATGATGATGACGACGATGATGATGATGATGATGATGATGATGACGATGATCATGACGACGACGACAAGGACGGTGATGCTACTGTGGTATCAGTACCTGCCAGTGTCGAACAAGCCTATGTTGCAGCTGCCTCTGCGACACTGCATCCCAAACCTTGTGAGAAGGCAGAGCTTCTCAGACCATCTAATCCAATATGGCGGATGGCCTCAAAATATCTCAAGGATGGCAGCAAGATCTCCAGTGTTGACACCGACCATCTTGCCGAAGGTATGTTCTATTCCATCAGCGAGTGCTCGGAGCAAACCGAGCATCCAGAAACAAACATCGAGGTGGTGAACAGGTTGACATTCAGAAGGATGGATCGACTCACAAAAGACTTTTGGAACGAGCATGATGGAGTCGTCACAACGATGAAATCCTTGATCGATGCATACAACCGGCGACAACCTGAGGTTAGTTGATTTATTCTAGCATAAATTGGATTTGTTCTCGCTGCGGAACAATCTGTATGTGTTTCAGATTAACATTCTATGTCTTGATATTGTTCTTGTTCAGGTACCAAAATATAAGTTGCATCTTATCTGCGGTGTCAACAAGTATGTTGATGGACCTGTGTACACGGGTCCTTTCACTCGCATATATCATTACTCCCACATCAACTTCTTTGCCACCCAATCTGCCAGTACACCACCAACACTATTCTTTGCTGAATGCCGTAACGATGACACCGAGGGGATGAGATGGTGTTGCCCTGCCGGTTTGTCATCTCCCGACGCTGGTATGCTGTCATTTTCCATTACGATTTAGCAAGCATTTTCCATCAATCAGATACATGAATCTCTATTACTGAATTACTCTTGCAAACCTGGTCGATGTTTCCAACAGAGTCTCTGATAAAACATGTACACCCGTTCTTCCTGAATAAGTTGATTTAAGTTCCCAACAGTTGGCCTAGCTAGGACAATCTCCAGTTTATGTGTACTGTGATACATTTTCACCCACCATATTGACATTTGTACAAGGAGATCTCGTTGCAAGAAAAGATAATTTATGGCAAGAAGCAAATATAGGATCATATTCTCACTCACTATTTGGGTCTACAATTTTACCCAAATACATGCATCAATCCTTCCTTTGTACTATTTTTTTTTCATCGTTGTTTAGTAACTATCATTGATGAAAGATGAGTAATTAAATTTAAGTCACGTTCATCATGCATCCAGTAGCCTGATAGCATGATACGTTCTGATTTTTACATGTATTATTTCATATATTGCAGAACAAGTCCGTTGCTTGTACTGTGAGTACGACGGGAGCAGGATTGTGCATCCAGCACAGGGGAGTTTCCATGGTGGCCTAGAGTTTGAGAAGATGTGGGGCGGGGAAGAGCTATATTCCGAATCGTATACCAAAGATTGCATCATCAGTAGCAGCCCTTTGGTACCTTACTGGGTCGATTATCTGGAAGACGACTGCATCTACAATACCTATCGTCTTGATGTTAGCGATAAAGAGGAAAAGATCTTCTTAAAGTAGGGGATTCCTGATGATGAAGAGATGAAGTACTTAATGGAGATAGGGTTTTTGATCATGGAAGATGATGGTTTATCCTAAATAGCGCATGCATGAATCAATCACTTCTATGTATATATGCTAGAGATAACACCATGCATTATTTGTTGCGCTCATATGCACTTGTATGTATGCTTGAGAAAACACAATTTATGCTATTGTGGTTGTATGCTTAATGTTGCCACTCACGTTGGCCTGTTCTACGTAATCATTACTAGCCCGTGTTTTCATGTTAAGACTTCCTTTGTCAATGTTGAGAATTTTATAATGAGCTATAGTGACCTACTAGTGGATGACTGGATGATTCATCTCGCGCAATTCGCTCGTGACCTACCGGTGGCTTCTTTGAGCAATGACCGCATGGTAGAGCAAGTTCGCTGCCTTGAGTACAACGGCAACAAGATCGTCTATCCGGCACAGGGGAGCTTTGGAGGAGAGTTCTTCTTGATGATAAAGGGATGACAAAGCTTCAATGGTTTCTAGGCGATGATGTTGATGAAGGGACTTGCGTTCACCAAGGTATTGGAGGATTCCATTATTAGAAATAGTTCAAACTTATGTAATCTAAACCTCTATCTCTTCTCTCTCCCGTATCTAGTTCAAAATCCAAACTCCTGTAACCATCACATCTTGTAGCGATAGATATAAACTTGTACTCCACGACAAATGTCCCTGTCTTTGATCAATAAAACCCATCACGGCTCCCTTACGAGGGAGTAGGAACGCTTCCTTACATGGTATACAAAGCCAAGCCTCTTCCGAACATAGCCACCAGTAGCTATCCCCATCGCCATGTCTTCCACCTCCGCACCGGTTGTCCTCAACATCGGACCACCACCAAGCGAGAAGCTCAACAAGGGGAATTACCAAAATGTAAGCTTCATTGATGATTATAGCAAATTTACATGGATCTATCTCCTTAAGAAACGATCTGAAGTGTTTCAAGTTCAGAATTTCCAAAATCTTGTGGAAAGACAACCTAATACTAAAATCATTGCTATGCAAACTGATTGGGGAGGTGAGTACAAGAAACTCAATCTCTTTTTTCAACAACTCAGCATCTCACACCATGTCTCATGTCCTCATGCACATCAACAAAATGGTTCTGCCAAAAGAAAACATCGCCATGTTGTTGAAGTAGGGCTAGCTCTTCTAGCAAATTCATCCATGCCACTAAAATTCTGGGATGAAGCATTCTTGACTGCTAAATATCTTATCAATTTATTTCCTAGCAAAGTCATCAAATTTGAGACTCCCATCACACGTATTTTTGATAGATTTAAAGCATGCCTAGTTACAAAAGGTTTTAAACAAAGTTATGGTCCAGACTATAAAGATACTTCCAATCCCGTTGTTAAAGCTACAACTATTAGTCTTGTGCTAGCTATTGTTGTATCAAAGGGATGGAGCTGAAGGCAGTTAGATGTTCAAAATGCGTTTTTGCATAATGTTCTGGAAGAGGAGGTTTACATGAGACAACCACCTGGGTATGTAGATAAGAAGATGCCTCATCATGTGTGTAAACTTTACAATCACTATATAGTTTGAAACAAGCACCAAGAGCATGGTATTCATGGTTGAGCTCTCAGTTAAGGCGTCTTGGTTTTGTTGCATCTAAAGCTGATACGTCACTATTCATTTATAATAAAGCAACCACAGTTATATCCGTGTTGATATATGTTGATGATATTATAGTTGCAAGAACCTCACAAAGTGCTACTAATGCTCTTCTTCATGATTTAAGATCATAGTTTGCATTAAAGGATCTTGGTGATCTACACTTCTTCCTAGGCATTGAAGTTATGAAGATTCAAGATGGCATAGTCCTAAATCAAGAGAAATATGCTACTGAACTTCCAACTCGTATGGGGATGAAGGATTGCAAACCTTCTCCTACACCTCTATCTTCCTTAGAGAAACTTTCAACATTTGAGGGTGAACCACTTAAGGAAGAAAAAAGTACAAAATACAGAAGCACTGTTGGAGCCTTACAGTACTTAACACTGACACGACCAAATATATCCTTTCCGGTAAACAAGGTTTGTCAGTATCTACATGCACCTACTACTGCACATTGGACAACTGTTAAAAGGATTGTAAGGTATATAAAGCACATTTTGTGCTTAGGTCTTCAGTTCAGACATTCTAACTCTACTCTTGTTAGTGCTTTCTTTGATGCTGACTTGGCAGGATGTAGTGATGACAGAAAGTCCACTGGAGGTTTTGTAGTATTCTTTGGCTCTAACCTTATTTCATGGAGTGCCAGGAAACTGGCAATCGTGTCAAGATCTAGTACCGAAGCTTAGTACAAGTCATTAGCCAATGCAACAGGTGAAATCATTTGGTTGGAATCACTTTTGAATGAATTGGGAATTAAGCAACATCGTGTCTCATGTTTATGGTGTGATAATTTAGGAGCCACCTATCTCTCTTCTAATCCAGTCTTCCATGCAAGAACTAAGCATATTGAAATTTATTTTAATTTTGCGCGAGAAAGAGTTGCAAAGAAGAAATTGGACATATGATTCATTCCATCCAAAGATCGGGTTGCAGATGGTTTCACTAAAGCTCTACCAGTCAAGCCTTTTGAGGAGTTCAAGAGAAATCTAAATATAGGATAGTTGAGATTAAGGGAGAGTGTTAGAAATAGCTCAAACTTATGTAATCTCAACCTCTATCTCTTCTCTCTCCCGTATCTAGTTCAAACTTCAAACTCATGTAACCATGGCATCTTGTAGCGATAGATGGAAACTTGTACTCCATGAAAGATGTCCCTGTATTCGATCAATAAAACCCATCATGGCTCCCTTACGAGGGAGTAGGAATGCTTCCTTACAACCATCAAAGAGCATACATTATTGCTGCCAAAGACGGGGCTTATCAGTGATATCATGGACTTAGTAGAGGATGATGGGTTGGCCTGAATAGCATGAAACTGCCAATGTAACAAGGAGCAAATAAGATCATGTTGTCCTCAATTCTTTGAGAGCAAGTAAATAAGATGATGTAAACAAACTATACGAAATAAAATACAGTATATTATACTTTTTCTGGGTTGGAAGACAGAGAAATGTTGCGTCGTTGTCGGTTCTCTAGTTCTAATTTTGTAATGTTGCGCCTATCGTCGGTTCTCCTAACTACAATATGTTGTAATGTTGGCGGAAATGTGATTCGGCTCCCAGGAGCATATGCTCCCGGCACCCAAAGAAAAAGAAATTTAATGGAAAAAAATCAAGACAAAAATTCTATGCGTAGTTCGTCACATTCAAATGCTACCTGTAAATTTTGAGGCAGAAATGTAAAGCATTTTGGCTTGTGTAAAAAAACAAATCCCAACACCAAAAGTTACCTCAAAATGTCACCCTAAATTTGTTTTTTTGCCGATGAAACACCGCCGCTCCGTTTCACATGAAAATTGTCATGCATGCATGCGACACTAACATAAACATCTACAAAAAAAATTCAATTTTTTCAAAAATATTTAGTATACCTTTTGTGTTACTGTTCATCCGGGAGCATAGCATATGCTCCCGGGAACCAAAACATCGCTCTCGTTTGTTGGGCCATATTTAAAATGTTATAACTATTGTTATACATAGAGTATTATTATCGGTGTTGTTTTTATTATTGTAAGTTGCTGAAATTTTTCAATCAGTGTAAAGTGGCTACCGGATAATTCATCTAGTACTGCTGCCTCACGTAGTACTTCCTCAAGAATAGCAACCATAATAGTACGATTCAGCGTTTAATTTTCGCCTTTTCGTGAGCAAAACTGGAGTGGTAATTAAGTATTCTTTGTTGCATTAGGTAATTGTACGTGCATTGCGACGGGTCACAAATATTGTAATTGGTTGGCCGATTTTCCTACCCATATTAATGTGGTTATAAATAAAATAAAATTATATTCGCTATACTTATTTGGTAAGCACTTACTGGTGATTGTCTCAACCAAACAATCCATTGTGTCTAATGTGTACGTACTTCCACATGCATCTACCATTGGGCATCATTTACGCACGTACAACATCAACATATGAATAAGCAATGCATTGCTGTAGCCTGCACAAGCATCTACATGTACTAATTAAGAACCATAGTTAATGAACCATAGATAATGTGCCCTGAAAGCATTCAGGCTGCATTAAAAATAATCTCTACCTAAACCAACGCGTTGCTCTCCCTTCCGCGACCGCGTCGCCCCCGCGTGCGACCGGCCGCACTCCAGCCTCCGCCTCCTCTAGCCCCACCCATCTTCCCCTCCTCCCTGCCGCCATCGCTGGCGCCCGCGGCCGGCCTGGCCCCGAGGACGCTGGAGGCGGCGGCCCCCTGACCTTCCCCTCTCGGTGGCTCTCCGACACGGGGCGGAGCTGCACCGGGGGGGTGCTCCTAGGCGGCGACGGTTCGTGTGGCGGCGATGCTCGCGGGCGGACGGCTGGGCGGTCGTGGCGCTATTGGCGGTGGGGTGTCGCTGCGGCGCGACCTGGCGGAAGCCTCTCGGCCGAGATCTGGGCCCTGCGGGGACCATCTGGGCTTGGACGGGCTGACGGGGGTGCGGGCCTGTGGCGGGACTTTCGGGAGGCGCGGGAGCATCGACGAGCTGATGGCTGCTGGCGGCACCGAGGCCAATCTGCTGCAGCACGGTCGACGAAGCTTAGGGATCCCGTTCCGAGCCTGGCCGGGCCAGGGGTGGCCTGGTATGACCTGATGTCGTGTCCGGACAGCGACCGAGACAGTGCCGGAGGCGCGGGCCTCTCCCACGACGGCGGTGGAGGTTGTTCCCTCCCGCTTGGCTTCGGTGCTGCTGCTATGTCGCTTGGTGCTTATCTTCGGGCTTCTTGGCCTCGTGTTGGTGTTCGCAGTATGACAAGGTGTGTGGTGGCGCTACCGTGGTGGCGCTTGGGGCTGGGCGGTGGTCAGGCTGGTCGGCTCCGGTTGTGTGGTGGTGTTTGGATTGCGGGAGAAATCCTTGTCGGTTCGTCCGGCTCTAATGCGGTGACACCGGCGGGTGCCACCATTCCTTTCTAGAGGGTATCGGGGGTAGCCATACCCTACTTCCCTCTGCGTGTCGGGGGGATCCCTAGGGATTGTCCCGACAGCAGCGTCGTCGGTGTCGCATCCCTTCTGTGAGGTGCTGCTCGGTACGTTGTGGATCGGAGCCCCGGGCAGTGGTGGTTTGTCTTTGGAGGGTGTAGCGGTGGCGGGTCATCCGCTCTTTGTCAGTTGTCATTGTTGGCATTTGTTTCTTCTTCTTTTAATTTTGGGCTTATGTGCTGCTCGTCCCAACAATACTATGTATCAGTGTTGGTTGCTTTGGAAAGAAATCCTTCTTCGATAAAATAATCTCTAACTAAGAGAACGCAACTGAACCAACGCCCAATTTACATGGTGCCATATTCCACGGGCAGTGTGCACCATCGACAATACAACATCACGCCTAATCAGTGCCATATATACTGGACTGAATCCTAACAAAGAGTTACAAACTGAATCTGACACATTCCTCGGCAGGTCCGTGAAGGCACCTGGTAGATGCTAGATTTGCGTCAGCTTGGCGAAGTTGACATCACCGGCAGCTGCAGAAAACATGGGTTACCGGCGTCAGCTTGGCGAAGTTCTTCTCGATCAGACCTCGCCTGCACCTGGGCCTCTTGATGCGCCTGCTCCAGGTATTTGAGCTCGGCCGCGTCCTTGTCCTTTGCCTCCTTCAGGGCGTCATGCTCCGCATATAGACCCTTCAGGTCCTCCACCTCGATTACCTGAGCCTGATGCTTCTGCCGAGCCTCCCGTTCCTCGGCTAGCTCGGCATTGGACTTCTCGATCGCAACTTTTTGTTGTTCGGCCTCGGTCCGAGCTTTTTGAGCTCGGCCCGCATGGCCTTGCTTGAAAGTTGAAACAAGTCATACATCTATACAGTAACTTGAATTGTTCTAACACAAATAAAGTTATATGGTTGATGTTCCCTTTACTTAGCGCGTTTTCCATCTACTTCTTCAGCAGAATCATGTCCTCCTCGAACCGCGCAACCTTGTGATTCTGCTCTTCCAACTCTTTCAAGTTGGATGCTGAAGGCGACACTGAGGCCTGCACAAAATTAAGTTAGACTCCGAAGACGAAAATCGATCCTCTTGTCGGCTCTTATAATCCGCCAAGAGTCTCACTGGCTACTGCATATCTCAGTCTTAAATACTGAACTCACAAATTATAAGATCGACCACCAAGTCAGTTCTTAAAACTAATTTAGGACTCGTGGCCTACTATATCTGCGCTCTAGAAGCATTGGTAAAATTCTTTGTAAACATTTATTGTCTTCGGACAAACTTTTAGAAAAGAAGAACAAATGTTGTTCTTCAAGGGCTATTGGGTATATACTAAATACCAATTACGATTAAGGTTGTAGAAAGGAAAAAAAACTCATAAACACTATAAATCACATACCTCCAAGCCTATAGAAAGGACAATGAAGGCTTCTAGCTTCCAGCTTCTGCAGACCGGAATTGGTTACACGTTGTGCTAAGAAGGGCATGGTGCTTGGGAAAAATAGAGAAGCTTGTTAAATCTGTCTATATCTCCCTCTGCCGCCCCACAAGGGTGGACTGTACAAGCTCGGACAGGGGCGGCAACATGTCCTCCGCTCCATCCCTTGAAGGGCAGCCGTCTCCGTCTGGATTGGTGGCTGGAGTTGTTGGGGACAAGGGGTCTGGACAGTAAAGCACCGTTTCTTCTTAAACAAAGGGGATCCCTCCCCTTTGGTCCTCGACCATATGTGGACGCGATGAAGCCCCTCCCAGCTCGTCGTGGGAAGGGGAGGGTTGAAATCCAGCGTAATGTCGGCCAGCTTGGACGGAGGAACGATATTTTTTTTAGGAAAACAGCAGGACTCTGCTGCATATTTTTATTAATCTTTAAATAAATAATATGGATGTCCAAAAGTCATAAAAAAGAAAAAGAAAGCAATAAAAAAACTATACAGAAGAGGACATACAACAGTCACTCTGGATAAAAAAAAACAGAAGTGGAAAATAAACGGACAGCAAAAAAACTAGCAGCCTACTAGAATACAACAACAGAGTTATCTGAAGTCTTGCACCCATTGTGGTAAGGCAGCAAATGCTTTTCGTGTAGCTCTGTGCATCAATCATTGAAGGTCAGTCTACATTCTTTTCATGCAGGCATAAAGGCTTGGGGGATGTGCTTGAAGATGAAGTCTTTTCTAGTGTTCCAAATTGCCCATGTAACATGAATGATGACGTCCATTGCAAGACAATGGAGGACCGATATTATACGAGCTCACTTCTTCCGGGAGGTGACGTTGCGGTCTGCAAAGGCAAGAGTAGTAAGTATAAATGCATGTTGATTACACTATCATAAAAAGGATCTTAAACAGAGTACGTCCGCGATGGTCGTTTCTCCCTCCGTGGAGGATGAAATGCATCCATGGAAGAGTCGGAGGTGGCATCACTAGCAACGTCCGACAACCGGCGCGGGTGAGCAGCATAGGCTTTCCTAAGCCTCATTAGCTTCCAGGGAGGTTCGTCCTCCTCGACGGTTTCAGATGTCGTGCCTCTCCTCCTCTTAAGAGGAGAGACCTCGCCCTCCTCCTCTTATTCTCACCTTTTTCTTCCCCCTCTTCCTTCTTTTCGTCTTCCTCCTTATCGGTGGATGTCATGGTTTTATCACGGCAAGATGTCCTTTTGAGAGAACTAAGTTGTGAGGCCATCACAACTAGGTGGTAGCTTTAACGGGGTTGGTTGGAATCGAGAGACACGAGTTTTACCCAGGTTCGGTCCCTCATGGTGGAGGTAAAAACCTACATCCTGCTTGATTGCTATCGATTACAAGGGTGCTATTTCGCTACCTCTAGTCTCGAGAGCTTCTACTTTGATCTCGTCTAAGACTTGTTTGTCTGTCCTGACATGTCCTTCTTGGGGTGACTTGCCCCTCCTTATATAAGTTGAAGGTGGTGGCTTACATGTAGAGTCCTAGTAGGACTACAACTAGTCACTTTTCTATTACAAGTCGGATACTAGTCCAGGTCTTTATTCGAACGGTCCAAAGATGGTCTGCTGGGCCACCCTGATGTTGGGCCATGTTCTACCTCTGTGAGGGCTTCCGTGTTCTCTTCTACACCAATCAACCCAGACTGGTTTTGACCGCCACCGAGTCATGCTTCCCTTGCCCGGTCTTACTTCCCTTGTCGGGTTTTGATATTCCTGGGCAGGTTACGTGTAGGCTACCAGCTCATAGTGAGTCAACCCAAATTGTTTTGCTTGTTAACCCGGGCATGGGCCTTCTGGTCTAGCCGGGTCATGTCTTGGACTGTCGGGTCTAGCCACGGGTAATCTTTCTGACATTAGCCCCCAGGTTAGCTTGAATTTATTCATGCTAAGCTCCTAAAATAAGAGTAATCAATATGTTAAGTGGACGACTCGCTCAGCTAGCCGACTTACTCAATGAATCGACTCCTCGAAAATCCGGGTCTCTTTGTCATATCAACATGTCGGCTTCAGAATCAATTTGTTGACGCTGGTTCCATGCAGAAAAATATCGGAAAAATAACCCATCTGACGTTGAGTTGTCTTCCAATGCTTCGTATTGATAGAAATATTTGTGAAATAATAACTCCGTCTAATCTTGAGCCAGCTTTCAATGATTCTGGGCCTTCCATGAATAACATAGAGGAGATGAACTTTACAAGCCTCCACCAAGAAAGATGAAACCCGACTCTCTCAAAATTGACAGCTTGAATGTGTTCTTTTTTATCTCCATATTACATGTAGCCCCCAAACTCCGAGTTTATCAGTTCATGATGACTTGGTGCTTTGCATAATATCTTGACTGTGTACCCCCCAAGTGCCGGGTTGTCTTGTCTGTAGCAACTTCGGACTTGTAATTTTCTTATACTTATAAAACTTCAGTCAGTGTAGCCCCAGGTGTTAAGAGGAGAAAGAAGTGGTAGCTTATAAATATTTGCAACTTTGGAGAAATCTGGGTTGTTCATCTGAGTCACCATCCATAAACTGGATGTTTTGCATTTCACATGTGTAGCCCCCAAGGCCTGACTCGTCAATATGTAATGGGTCGGGTCTTCAATTAGGACCTTATGATCTGTTTGAACAACTGAACGCTATATCCCCCAAGTGTCGGGTCGCATGCCTACCGGCAATGCTGAATCAGGATGGCTTGAAAATTTCGAGTTTGAAGGAGCTGGACTTGTTGCTTTATCTGCCAGTGTCATCATGCACTTTAGAAATTATCTCGAACTGATATAAATCTGAATTGAATGAGTCCTTGACCGTGGTTGCAGTGCAACCCGACAATACCCAGAACAATGCCTTTGTGCTTGAAATGAATCCTGGGTCATGGTTGTGATGCAAACTGGCAAAATATATTTTGTTGGGTTTTACCGTAGGTGCATCGCATGCAAATCAAAAAACTCCTACGTGCAGAACAACCAAGAACATGCTGCAGAGATGGATCATAGATCGTTACCACTATACGCGCAGTGTCGTGCAGTGGAAGTAGAGTTGGGGCAGTGTGTTTGTGTGGTCCGTCTCCTCCTCGTCCAATCTCCCACGAACAACCGATCCGATCTCCCTCGAACCGCCAGTTGCCGGATTCCACTTACAGGTTCCCCGGAGCAGCGCAGGTGCACCGCCTCTAACGATATCCGTGCATGCAGGAGGAACACCGTACGGTGGACTGCTAGGTCAGATCACAAAGTCGTCGGCGGCGAGTGGAGGAGGTTATTTGCAGCATGCAAAGCCCTAATGACGGCACCGAAGCGATCAACCGGATGGGTGTGCCACACCTCTACTATATATGTTGGGTAACACAGCAGAAAACAAAAAATTTCTGACCTACGCACCAGCCCAGGATCACTATGGAGACTGCATACAAGGTTTGTTCTATTTCGTTACCGACTCGTAGCGCAGCGGAAGTAGAGTCGATGACGATCGTCGGTGCAGATCCCCGCAGCTAGGATTTACAACCTCCCAACCGCGAGGATGTATACCCTCATCTGCCCCGCGGACAGCCCTTCGGGAGGTGGTCGGACAGTCCCCCGGACGGTGTCGCGGACAGCCCTTCGGGAGGACCTCCGAAACTTGGACTGTCACTCGGACAGCCCTTCGGGAGGACCTCCAAAACTCGGACGGTCACCCGGACAGCCCTTTGGGAGGCACTCTTGAACCAAGACCGAAACTACGATCTCTCTACAGAGTTGCACACATACGGTGTCATCTATCCGGTAGGGCTTCGCCGTCCAGAACTAGTTCCTGTCGGAACCTAGACAGCCTTTCGGCTCTACGAAACTATTTCGCTGGGACGGAGAGAGAGAGCCAGATCATGCATGGCATTTGTACGAGAGTAAGAGTGAGTTTTTGGGCTAACTCCTCACCCCTATTTATAGGATGAGAGAGTATGGTAAAAATACCAAAATGCCCTCAGATATTTTCACTATTCATAATAGTGATTCCACTATTCACAAATAGTGTTTCCCACTATTTACAATAGTGTTTTCCACTATTTCGTAATAGTGTTTTCACTAGTCATGAGATATTTTCTCCCAATAGTGTTTCCACTATTCACGAGATATTTTCTCCCAAAAAGAAATTTCACTATTCACGACGACATTTTTCAGTGTCTGGTCAAACTGAAAATATTTATGTGGGCTTAGAACATATTCAGTACCCCACTAAAATAATTTTCAATGCGATTCGGAACAATTCCGGATTAGTGATTTTCATCTGCGAAAAGCATCTGAAGCGGTTCCGGCAGCTCCGGAACATTTCCGGTTTTTCTTCCGGAAAATTCCCAAAAGTTTCCAGAATGATTCTGGCACCCTCCAAGAATTATCAGGCATGTGCCGAAACCAATTTGACTTAATGGTATCCCCTGAAACAACTTTTCAGTTTTACCGAACCTGTTCTGGTGTTCTCTGTGCGGAACTTTTCCGCTGTCCGAAACTTTTCCGCTCTTCGAAACTTTTTCGGTGATTTTCTCTCGGACTCCTTGTCTAGCATTCAAAAGATAGATGACCCTTAAGCGTGTGACCCTATAGGTTCGGTGAAGCATAGACATTACCCGGAACCCCTTCCGATCAATGATCAACATCGGAGCCGTGGACACCCATATTGATCCCTATACCCACACGAATAAATATTCGAGTGAACCTCTAGTTGCCGTGTGCTATTCCTGTTGCTTCGCGATATGTTACAAATACCCGAGGTGAGACATGTAGGCATCCTCGTAGAGCAACAACTTGTCCACTATGCCAGTTACCTCGTTGCCGGTATTGTTTTCTTTTCTCTTTCCCGTGTTCCGGCATCCCCGTGATCATATCACAAAGTGTCTGGCCAGACGATGATGGATACCGTAACACCGAGAGGGCCCAGAGATATCTCTCCATCGTCGGAGGAGCAAATCCCAATCTTGAGCTATCAAGTTACTTGACATACTTTTCCATGAACCCTAAAGCCGCCGTAATAGCCACCCATTTACGGATGACGTTTAACAAACCCCAAAGTTCATGAAGCAAGCATGAAGAAACTCGATACTCTCATGGTCTAATGAATTATGCAAATATTAAATTCTCTATGTTATTAACCATTAACTTATGACGAATGTATCTCATAGCATAACATCAATTCGGGTCGATTCAACACAAATGTTCTTCTAACATTGTGCCCTCAAAATTGCTAGCATAGCCATGCCCATGATCAGGAAAACAGGATCATCATGCAATACTTGAGTCTTAGAGGCCAGACTAGGAATACATTTTAGCGTTTATTATCCCACACATGCACCTGAGTTTCCCTCCAAGCCTCGTTTTATTTGTAGACTCGAGAATCATTGCAGTTATAGCATGGGACATAAACATAATTATGAACAGGGAGATAATCAATAACATTTATTATTGCCTCTAGGGCATATCTACTACAGACTCCCACTTGCACTAGAGTCAATAATCTAGTCAATGCTAATGCACTTTACACCTATTGGCATACTGGTGTAAAATATGCTTCGCTTGTGGTATAGCCTGATGTCCAACGGATCTGACAACTTCAGCTCCGTGTGTAACCTTGCATATCCTCGCGTTTTCACGCTATCACAAAATTCGTATTTTCTGTGAACTTGGCTTTGCATATGTGTGCATCATTGGTCGAAACCTGATTCCTCAGGCTGAGCTATGGAGCAACTATCTGCAATAGTGTCTCATAGACCAAAGCCATCTTGGAACCATACTAAGTTCATGAATGAACTATATGATTCAACAACTTCTTTGTCGCTTCCAAAGCGTCAACATACTTAGCCTTTGTTATAGAATTCGCCACAGTATCTTGTTTGGAACAATTTCCAACTACCGTGCCACCATATTGTGTATTACACAAAACCATTAACTTAAATCAAAAATCGCATGGAGCATTGATGAAGACTGTATCGATGTAACTACTTACAACGAGCACTTCATAATCTCTGCTTGCGAGAAACCATGTCATTGGTACTACTCTAGCACTCAATGACATCTTTCACTGTTGTGCTATGATCAGTACATTGATACTTTGATATCCATACACGTAACAACTTTGGAGTATCGGACATATCTGGTTGTTCTACATACCATGGAATACATGATTAATCCAAACACAAGAGTGTATGGAATCTCCATCATGTATTTTACTCATCAGTGTTTTGGGACACCGAGTCTTGCAAAAACTCTTTCCATGTGACTTCGGCAAGAATCACTCCTTGGCGTTTTAAATGCTAAAAGGTTTTAGCACCTTGTCAAGATGTATTCATTGCTTAGCCCCATTAGGTAAATCTATCTCCATAGACCATCATGCCTAATATTGAGGCTATTTAGCCTAAGCACTTCATCGCAAAACTATTTTCAAATGAAGTCCTAATTCGTGTCAAGAAATTTATTTCCAATTAACAATGTGTAGCACACGACGTTTTTAGAAATATTATTATGCTCCCACTTACTTTTTGAATCACAAGCATCTTCATTACCCATTTATGAAATCAAAAACCCTTTTGACCATTTGATCAAACCACGAAGATTCCAACTCCATTTTGCTCTCTTATGTCCATTGCTGGAACTCTGAAGTTTGCATACTTACTAGCATCCTTTGGATCGACAAATTACTTCGGACTGTATCACATACAAGTACTAGGTTTCATTTCCATCAGATGGAAATCCTTTTGTCATCCATGTTTCATATCTCATGATTGATATATGTATTAATTGCTAGTTCAACCCGAAGCGACCTTAAGCATCGCTATGGTGAAACAACCTCATCGTAGTCAACTTCTTGAACTTGTTATTTCAACAAGTCGAGCTTTATGGATAAAACATTTTTATCTGTATTAGTTTTTAGTTCCATTTATATTCGTTAGACTCTAAGTCCTCTGAAAGGTGTATCAAGGTTTTAATCTTGAATCACTTATATGGAAACTATCTCGGATTGTATTGGCATTTAGCCAATCCCGGAGTCAGGGCCCATCAACGCTTCCTTGTGTATTGTAGGTCTACTGTTGTCCAACAACAATATCTCGTTTGCGCACCTGATAGGTTCGCACGAGCTTCGCCTATGTGGTTCAGCTGCACGTTCGATCGAAGTCCATACATTAGATTGTAGAGACTTACGTATCAGTCGTAGTAGGAAACAACATAATCACTTCCAGGGTTTCTTTCCTTTGAACTGATGACGAAGATACTGGTTATCTCGTCGAGGTGCACTGTCCTCCCACTCACCTTTTGTAAGAACTATTCTCTTTAAAAGCATACTGTTTTGTGGCAAAACCCTTTGCCTCGGTTTAGTTGTGGGGGAATACCCAATGACTTGGGATAACCATACAAAGTAGCACTTGTCTGATTTGGAATTGGTTTGTAACCTTTTACACAAGCCACATATTCCAAATTTTAAGAAAAGATATAACAGGATTGGGCGTACCATACCATGGCGTCATTTGAACAGACCTGATGGATCTCTTTTCGGTGTAAAAGCTGCAGTCTCTAAAGCATCACTCTATAAAAGGGATAATGGAAAATCTATTTATGTCATCTTTGATCTTACCATGTCATAAATGGTTCGATTACATCTTCATGGACTTTCCACTTGCAGTGGTATTCCGGGAGGTGCAAGTTATGAAACTCTTTTCACAACTCATCAGACATTCGCTAAACTTGTAACTCAAATATTCCTTTCCGCAATCAAATTGCAGAAACATAATTTTCTCGATACAATAACTTCTACTTCATTTTTGAAAACCTTTCGAATGATTTCAAAAGATCCAGACTTACGTCTCATCAAGTTAATATCCATATATCTACTTGAGTCATTTTTGAAGGTAGACAAATCCACTGTTTTCAACCACATTTATCGGACTACATACATCAAATGTATGATCACCAATAAGTTCTTTGCTCGTTCCTTATGGCCTCCGAACGGTATTTTAGTTAGTTCACCTTTTGGATCTAAGTTTCAAGTTTCAGATGATTCAAAATCAAACGACTTCAAAATCCATCATAATGGAATTTTCCATGCGGGTTTCTCCAATGTGACCAAATGCAGTGCCACACATATGTGGTATTCTTTTAGTCTTGCGACATTTAGCGTCAGTGTTATGGATGTATCATATTTCCATCAATATTCATAACATACATCCCATCTAGGATGGAAGCATGGCCCTTCATGTTATTCATAATACTGAACAACAATTGTTGTTTTTATGAACAACTCTTTTGCAACAAACATTGTGCAATGGGCTAGAGTGTATGAAACTCTAAAATGAATTATGAAAGTAAACCTAGAGGTAATGTATTATTATTAATATTCATAACATACGTCTCATTGATAATGAAAGTATGGCCCTTATGTTATTCATAACACCGAACATGAAAAGTTCTCTTATGAACAACCTTCTTGCAAGATACCTCATGCAAAGGGCTAGAGTGTGAAACTCTAAAATGAATTATGAAACTTAACACATAGGGAATACACCGATGGAAGGCATAGTAACATTTACTATGTTCCCTGCGTGTGTCTAAACCTCATCACTGGCTAGTCTTTCAGGCCATAGTAGTTCTTACATCGAGTTGCAACAGAATGCAATCGAGCGGGTATCTTTGTGACCAACTCACAATACCCAAGAATTAGTGATTAACATGTTTAACCATAATTCCCAAGAACTATATCTTTGACCAACCTTCTATACATCAAAAACATGTATGACATTCATACATGAGCTGGATATTCCAGTCTTCTTTCCTTTTGCCATTATACTTCTAACAATTTAACTTTTCAGTATTTCTCCTACTCTCAGAAGAGGCACCCAACTTAAGAGTGGCGTTAGCCCCGGACTTCCTAGGCGTGAAAGTCTTACTAACACCCTTCGGACACTTCCTTTCTCTTTAAGTTGTTCATTTATTCACTTTTCATCATATGACAGGCGTCCTCCGGGATCCCTCTCTTATCAGTCTAATGCATAGTAAACTCCTTTACTAATAGTTTGCAAACAAACATTGCTTTGGATATCTCATATCTTTTAGCCTTTGTTTGTCTCTGAAAATGATTTTCAGATTCCATGAATATCACATAACTATCCAAACTTTCGAAGTTTGGGTCTCGTGGAAGCAAACATATTGCACTTGACTGAAACAGAATTGTAGCTTTTGGATTGAAGGACGAGAGTCACATGATCCATAGCATTAGAGAAAATCGAAAGTATGCGATAGGACAAAGTCCTTCTCGGCACTCTTGAGGACAATCCTCACATTACGTTACCAACCGTAAAGTTTTACCCTGATATCTAACAGCTATTCAATTTTAATAGGAAAGGTGGAAACGCGAGCCATTATCCTACAACTATTATGCAATCTACATTTAGACAAAGTTCACAATTAATTGCACTGAGAATTAAAAGCGCTCCCACTCAAATCAATATCTCTCATAATTGATTTTGAGTGACGCAAGACCCAACTTTCAATTCAACGTCAAGGATGTAACCATCTCAAGTGACGAGAATTTCAGTTGGTAGGCCAACTTGCCAATCACATCTCTATGTGACTCTTGTTCATCTTTCGATGTCTGTGTTCCAAGCTCATGACTTTCATGCCTGAACGTCAAGACAACCAAGTGATCTTGCTGCGAGGTCTAAACTCACCCGCCTCACACTTCTCCCATCGTACGTACCCATGTAACCATGTGATACCCCGAAGAGATAGGTGCCGTGACGGTGCTACACTTGGGAGAACACTAACTACTTGATATTTTGTGAGAGATCACCCTAATAAAAAGCGACTACCGCGCAATCAAGAAGGGTGCATCAAGAGGGAAAAACATATCAGGCAATTCATAATAGCATGATATGGTATAGCCCTTTCTGACAGAGAAGTCTTTCATTCCTTCGTCTTCGGCATTCGCATCAGTGTTCACCTTTGCGAAGATCGCCACCATCTTGCACCAAATAATATTGCGATCTCTATAGCTTAATAAAATAAGTGCATTACATAAGGTTGACACGCAGGTCATTAAAGTGCAATCATATGGCTCCAACCATCATACCGAATCATAACACACAGGTCATGTTAATCAATTTACATCATATAGTCATCTCATACATAATCAAATTATTATGAACACTGCTATACCAGATCACATGCACATGCAAACCATCCTGCAAAACCAAGTTAGACGCCTCTAATCGGTCCATGCAAAAACTTGTTTTATGTGGCTTCTAAGGTTTTAAAACAAACCGAATCTACCAACGTCCATCATCAAGTATGATAATTCAAGTTGCTAGATTAACTTTCCAGGGTGTATAAAACACGAGATAATAAAATCTCGAGCCCCATACTAAACTTCGTCATACGCGTGACCCTCGTGCAGATCACATCTGCATTGCCCTATCATCTGCGAAACATCCATCTTTCTCAACTATGGTGGAACCCAAAGAACTGTTAGCACTTCGTTGATCTGTCAATCAGCATACTCAGGAGCAGCATGTAAGGATCGCGGATTGCCAGAACTTTGTGAGATTCGACCATTCCGTCAAGATCAGGACTATGCAAATTCAGGGGAAGCAAAAGGAACATCGGGTAACAGATTTCATATGCTACCCGCACAAATAATTTTCAGCAATAGATCTCATCTACTACCTAATTATATTGTGCAACACCCATACATCTCTATGTATTCTAGATCGCAACATTCATCTACGCATAGCACGGCTCTTGATGCCACTGTTGGGTAACGCAGCAGAAATTTTTTTTTTCCGACCTACGCACCAGCCCAGGATCACTATGGAGACTGCATACAAGGTTTGATCTATTTCGTTACCAACTCGTAGCACGGCGGAAGTAGAGTCGATGATGATTGTCGGTGCAGATCTCGGCAGATAGGATTTACAACCTCCCAACCGCGAGGATGTATACCCTCATCTGCCCCGCGGACAGCCCTCAGGGAGGCGGTCGGACAGTCCCCCGGACGGTGTCGCGGACAGCCCTTCGGGAGGACCTTCGAAACTTGGACTGTCACTCGGACAGCCCTTCGGTAGGACCTCCAAAACTCGGACGGTCACCTGGACAGCCCTTCGGGAGGCACTCTTGAACTAAGACCGAAACTACGATCTCTCTACAGAGTTGCACACATACGGTGTCATCTATCTGGCAGGGCTTCACCGTCCAGAACTAGTTCCTGTCGGAACCCAGACAGCCTTTCGGCTCTACGAAACTATTTTGCTGGGAGGGAGAGAGAGAGCCAGATCATGCATGGCATTTTTACGAGAGTAAGAGTGAGTTTTTGGGCTTCCTCCTCACCCCTATTTATGGGGTGAGAGACTATGGTAAAAATACCAAAATGCCCTCAGATATTTTCACTATTCATAATAGTGATTCCACTATTCACAAATAGTGTTTCCCACTATTCACAATAGTGTTTTCCACTATTTCGTAATAGTGTTTTTACTAGTCATGAGATATTTTCTCCCAATAGTGTTTCCACTATTCATAATAGTGTTTCCACTATTCACGAGATATTTTCTCCCCAAAAACACTTTCACTATTCACGACGACATTTTTCAGCGTCCGGTCAAACTAAAAATATTTATGTGGGCTTAGAACATTTCCAGTACCCCACTAAAATAATTTTCAATGTGATCCGAAACAATTCCGGATTAGTGATTTTCATCTGCGAAAAGCATCTGAAGCGGTTCCGACAGCTCCGGAACATTTCCGGTTTTTCTTCCGGAAAATTCCCAAAAGTTTCCAGAATGATTCTGGCACCCTCCAAGAATTATCAGGCATGTGCCAAAACCAATTTGACTTAATGGTATCCCCTGAAACAACTTTTCAGTTTTACCGAACCTGTTCCGGTGTTCTCTCTGCGGAACTTTTCCGCTGTCCGAAACTTTTCCGCTGTTCGAAACTTTTTCGGTGATTTTCTCTCGGACTCCTTGTATAGCCTTCAATAGATAGATGACCCTTAAGCGTGTGACCCTATAGGTTCGGTGAAGCATATACATGACCCGGAACCCCTTCCGATCAATGATCAACATCGGAGCCGTGGACACCCATATTGATCCCTATACCCACACGAATAAATATTCGAGTGAACCTCTAGTTGTCGTGTGCTATTCCTGTTGTTTCGCGATATGTTACAAATACCCGAGGTGAAACATGTAGGCATCCTCGTGGATCAACAACTTGTCCACTATGCCAGTTACCTCGTTGCCGGTATTGTTTTCTTTTCTCTTTCCCGTGTTCCGGCATCCCCGTGATCAAATCACAAAGTGTCTGGCCAGACGATGATGGATACCGTAACACCGAGAGGGCCCAGAGATATCTCTTCATCGTCGGAGGAGAAAATCCCAATCTTGAGCTATCAAGTTACTTGATATACTTTTCCATGAACCCGAAAGTCGCCGTAATAGCCACCCATTTACGGATGACGTTTAACAACCCCCAAAGTTCATGAAGCAAGCATGAAGAAACTCGATACTCTCATGGTCTAAGGAATTATGCAAATATTAACTTCTCTGTGTTATTAGCCATTAACTTATGACGAATGTATCTCATAGCATAACATCAATTCGGGTTGATTCAACACAAATGTTCTTCTAACATTGTGCCCTCAAAATTGCCAGCATAGCCATGCCCATGATCAGGAAAACAAGATCATCATGCAATACTTGAGCCAGTCTTAGAGGCCAGACTAGGGATACATTTTAGCGTTTATTATCCCACACGTGCACACGAGTTTCTCTCCAAGCCTCGTTTTATTTGTAGACTCGAGAATCATTGCAGTTATAGCGTGGGACATAAACATAATTATGAACAGGGAGATAATCAACAACATTTATTATTGCCTCTAGGGCATATTTCCTACAATATATTGGCATCCGGCACGGGCTCAACTCTTGGGCCTCGCACGAATCCTAAAGCCCACTTGTTCCTTCCCTTAAGCGCGTGACCCCTTAGGTTCTCATTCACTTGGTCGCGAGTTAGATCACATCTGTCTTGACCAGTTGGTAGCGGCCTCTAGCAAGGTATGTCGACTCCAAGTGTCTGATGAAGCTGGTTAGGCGAACCTATACTTCACATTTCTATTCCCTTTACCACACGATATATGTTGTCGTGCACAAGGCGACATGGTCATCCTTGTTGCAGCATGACCTCTTTCTTGTTCCGGTGAATCCGACCAACACCTCGGATTATCTCATAATCCTCATCGCATGGCCATGCTTATCTAGGTCAGATCACCCGAGGGTCCCAGAGTATATGTCTCTTGATCGGAGGGGTAAATCCCATCTTGCTCGACCATGTCTCGCGGCATGGGTCTGGACAAGTCCAAAACCTACCTTTGTAACTACCCAGTCACGGAGTAGCTTTTGGTCGGCCCAAAGCAAGTCTGTCACCATCCCGAGTACATGAGCCAGCTCAAGTCTTAGGACATAGAACGTATGTTGTACTAGAGACTCACAGATGACCTATTGTTGCGTCTCATAGTTGGGTCAGTCCAACTCGGACCTTATCTCGACTCGGATCCGACTACGTCGAAACCGACCAGACCTTTCTGAGTCTATATTACCCTGCTAGAATCCAATGCTACATGGTCAGTGAGATCGAACCATCCACCATGTCATATGCTAGTCTGATTAGTTGTGCGTCCACACAACCCTTTCGACTAGGGACCATTTAGGATATTTATCATACAATGCATAGTCTCACAAACAAGTCACATAGTTGTTAATACACATCAATAATAATGTCCAAGAACTATCTTTATTCATAAACACATCATCATACATGATTGACTCTAGGGCATATCTCCAACATATTTATCAGAAATTCTTTAAGTGTTGCATATTGTCATGGATAGCACGGGCAGGATTTTCCAAGACCCGGTCCTGTTTGTGACCCGGTGTTTTTGTGACCTGGGATTTTGTTTATGAAAAACCGATGCCTGTAAAAATAGACATATGTATCGATATACTTATAATAAAAATTATTTAATAATAAAAGTTGGCTTTCAAGGCATGACATAAGACCGGCTTTTGAGGCTTGAGTCTTGGTTGGCTTTCATGTGGAAGCGGGTCTTGTAGCCTCTTATGGTTTATCCTAGCTCTGTGAAAGCCGGCCATCACGTGACTTAAGCCGGTGTTTTAACTTTGACAAGTTCAGGGTCAACATAGTCCATGATAGGCATCAGTGTGATTGGCTTATCAAAAGTACAACCAGGTCACCTTGTCGAAGTAGCATCAAGCTAACATGCAGGCTTAACCGAGTACAATGATGGAAATGTCGGGTCACGAGGGATATTAACGGCTAAACTCGATGAGTTGGAAGCTCCAAGTGACCAATGATCAAAGAATAAAGACTCAACAACACACTATTATGAAGTGCAACTACAACTAGTCTCTTTTCTATTACAAGTCGGATACTAGTCGAGTCTTTATTCGAATGATCCAAAGATGGCATGCTACGCCACCCCGATCCCAGGTCACGTTCTACATCCGTGAGGGCTCCCGTATTCTCTTCCGCACCAGTCAACCCAGACCAGGTTTGATCGCAACCGAGTCATGCTTCCCTTGCGAGGTCTTACTTCCCATGTCGGGTCTTGATATTCCTAGGCAAGTTCTGTGCAGGCTACCAGCTCATAGTGAGACGACATAAGTTGTCTTGCCCGTTAACCCGGGCCTAGGCGGGTCATGTCTTGGACTGCTAGGTCTAGCCACGGGTAACCCCCTGATAGTGTAGGAGCTATGGATGCTCTCCATCTTGGCGTATGAGGAAATTCCTGTGCATGCCCTTCTTGTTCTTCTTCGAAAACACATATGGTTTCTTGGCCAATAGCTTGATGAGCCGAGGAGTTCGGGGATCCTCGGGCAATGGCACAGGAGACCCCATCTTTTGGGCCTTGGCATGCCATATCTGCTCATAAAAGCATAAGGCCGATCACTAATATTGATAACTAATGATGATGATGATGAGTTAGCATAAGCAATATTGGGCACTAGAGTTACCTCTACTAGTTTGTTGTCATCACTGAAGCCTAGGTCTTTTTCCTGTTTAGCGATGTCCACATCGCCGCAAGGTTAGAGCGAAAGAATTGTCGCACCCCCATATCGTCCTTAGTATTGTAACGCCACATCGGGTTAGCCCCGAGTTGGAGGAGGAGGAAGTGGCAACAAAGCATGGTGTGAACTATCTTCACTAGCTTGATGTTGTTGTCTAATACTTGCTTGAGATTCTCTTGAAGCATCTTCACCTCGGTTGAGTCCCGCAGTCAAGGTTCTTCTCCATCTAGGAATCCTCCTTGGTGGCTCGGCTACAAAGATAGGGGTCTCATTTTAACCTTTGGCACGTAGGTTGTTCATGTAAAACGATTCATGCTGCCAAGTATTAATAGTCTTTGTAGAGGTGCCCTCCGGCCAGATCACCTTGGGGAGCTTGCTTATCATAGCCCCGCCGCATTTCACGAGCTGAAAGTCGCTAGTCTTCGGCTTTATGTTGAAAATATTCAGCCATAGACGAAAGTGCGCTTCGATGCAAAGAAAGGATTTACATATGGTGATAAAGGTGGTTATGTGGATAATATAATTCGGGGCTAGGTGGTGGAAGCCTAGCCCATGATAAAACATCAAGACCCCATAAATGGGTGATGGGGGAATCTTAGACCTCAGACGAGGTGAGAAACGAAGATTACACTCTCCCCTTTCTTGGGAGTGGGAATCGCCGAGGAAGAGCAGCGAGTCTCACCTTCGGCTCGGTGCGAGAGTGGGTTAGCACCGATATGAACCCGGAAGAACAGAGCTCCTCGATAGTACCGATAGTGACATTGGAAGCTACACACTACCTCTTTGCGCCAGCATTGGTGGCCAAAGCTATAGTCTCTTTCCCCTTGTCGGCCATCGCTTTTGGTAGGAGGGAAAACATGAAGAACTTTCATTCCTTGGCTTCAGAGACTAGTTCAGGGGCTACTGACAGTATCCTGGACTACAGGATGTCGTCATTGGGTCGGGTTGATGACCCACCAACCAATAGAAGGACTAACGAAGTTGCAATCTTCGGTGTGATCAAGATGGAAACCACCAAAGACTTTGCATGTACGATGAGGAGAGTCCTAGTAATCAGCTTGTCTCTTCCTAATCCATAACCGACCATATGTGTAACCTAGGAGCCCCCGGTGCATATATAAGCCAAGGGGTTTTGGTCTTTGAGAGCACAGTCACCAGCCTTAGGGTTTACAACACAACCATACGATTTCGAGGTAGATCATCTTGTACTCTGTACCCCCATCGAACCAATACAAACAAAGCAGGACATAGGGTCTTACCTCCTTAAGAGGGCCTAAACATGGGTAAACACCATATCCATTGTCTCATGTTGACCATTTTTCCTAGATCCATAGCTCGGGACCCCTACCCGAGATCCGCTGATTTTAGCACCAACAATAAGGGGGTCTTCTTCCCCAATGCCCCAACAACTTTTGGGCAAGCTTTCTCCTCCATTATTGACCTCCAAAACATTTTCCTTCTCTACATTCCTCCCGTGAATCTTAAATGCTTTTTAGGAAAAGAGAGAGGATATCTAGATCTGCATTTTCACCAATACATCTCTCCTCTTAGTGAGGGGAACCTTGTGGATCTAAATACTGGAGTTCTTTGTGTTCTCCTCTTTGTTCTTCCTCTCATATTCCTCTATAGATTGTGTTGCTTTGGTCAGATTTGGGAGAGAAGGACTGTAGCAGTATGTGTGCTCTTGCAATTGCATTTGGTACATAACTTTGAGTTCTCCACACTGATACATGGAAGTGAAAGTTGAGAAGGTTATTAATCTTGGAGAGAATTCCTTATTTGGCCCTTTTTAAAAATTTGCTTCCTTATTTGGCCCAAAATAAAATTTACTTCCCTATTTGACACCTAAAGTAATTTTTTTCCTTATATGGCACTTTGGTCCATTTTAGGCACTAACAGGGGTAGGTGTGAGGTGACAAGACTATTTTGCCCCTAGTGCATTGTGTAACTATTTTGGATGTAGCAAAAGGGCAATTAGTTCACCCATGCTTTATGTATGTACAACAGACATGCTTTAGATATGTACATGTCGGGACCCCGATCCTAAGCCATAAGAATCCAGCCTGTAACTCATCACATCACTTTGCGGTCTCACGCATGGTTATCTCCATGACTGCCACCTTACCTGGGCCGGGACCGTTTGCGTCTTTTGACTCACATATGTAAATGTATTGCTATCATTCAAATGTCAAAGAACCCGGGCCGACATGACTAGTCATGGAACCCAAGTGGCACATTCGTACAGGGACAGACATACGTAACCTAGCAATGCAGGTGTCGATCTCTAGCGTGTTTAGACGAGTCATAGCAAGCTACAAGGACTCCATTACGCCGTGGGACATAAATGTTATCACTGCACGTAGACGAGTCGTAGCAAGCTACAGGGACTCCATTACACTACGAGATATTTCTCCGAAGGGACAGACACAACAACAAAGAAGGATACACGTCAGTCAATCAATGTGTCCGGAGCTGTAGCAAGCTACCAAGGCTCGGTGGAAGCACAAAGAGGCATTTCCCCATAAAGAGTACTACTAAAGGCACACAACTAGGTGTCGAATCCCATACATACCGTTACACGTCACACGTACAGATGACATGCCCAATATGCATAGATACAACTATGGCATCACAACATAACCATACAACATTAGAACATTTATTTAGAAGGCTCGGAAGAGCCAACACAATAAGATGTTACAAGTAGGGGTCACAAGACCCAACTGTTGGAAATATGCCCTAGAGGCAATATATAAAGTGTTTATTATTATATTTCCTTGTTCATGATAATCGTTTATTATCCATGCTAGAATTGTATTGATTGGAAACATCGATACATGTGTGGATACATAGACAACCCAGTGTCCCTAGTATGCCTCTAGCGAACTAGCTTGTTTATCAAAGATGGTAATGGTTTCCTGACCATGGACATAAGATGTCATTTGATAACAGGATCACATCATTGGGAGAATGATGTGATGGACAAGACCCAAACTACAAACGTAGCATATGATCGTGTCAGTTTATTGCTACTGTTTTCTGCATGTCAGGTATATGTTCCTATGACCATGAGATCATGCAACTCACTAACACCGGAGGAGTGCCTTGTGTGTATCAAATGTCGCAACGTAACTAGGTGACTATGAAGGTGCTCTACAGGTATCTCCGAGGGTGTCTGTTGGGTTGGCATGGATCAAGACTGGGATTTGTTACTCCGTGTGACGGAGAGGTATCTCAGGGCCCACTCGGTAATGCAACATCACAACAAGCCTTGCAAGCATTGTGACTAAGTGTTAGTCACGAGATATTATATTAAGGAACGAGTAAAGATACTTGCCGGTAATGAGGTTGAACTAGGTATGGAGATACCGACGATCGAATCTCGGGCAAGTAACATACCAAAGAACAAAAGGAACGTTACACGGGATTAACTGAATCCTTGACATAGAGGTTCTTCCAATAAAGATATTCATAGAATATGTAGGAACCAATATGGTCATCCAGGGACCGCTATTGGTTATTGGCCGTAGAGGTGTCTCGGTCATGTCTACATAGTTCTCGAACCCGCAGGGTCTGCACACTTAAGGTTCGATGACGTTTCGGTAGTGTATAGTTATGTATGGTGGTGACCGAAGTTTATTCGGAGTCCCGTATGAGACCCCGGACATCACAAGGTTCTCCGGAATGGTTCGGAGGTAAAGATTCATATATAGGAAGTCCTAGTTTGGTCGCCGGAAAAGTTTCGGGCTCATCGGTAGTGTACAGGGAGTGCCGGTAGTGTACCGGGAGACCTCCGGGAGGGGTATTTCGAACCAAGAGGCTTAATGGGCTGTGGGAAAGTAATGACCAGACCTTAGTGGGCTGGTGGAACAACCACAATAGGCCCATGTGGCTGGAAGAAAGAAACCCAAGAGAAAAAGGTGGAAAAAGGCAAAAAGGAGGAATCCTAGTCCTACTAGGATTGGAGGAGGAGAGTCCTCCACCACCACCCACTTCGGCCGAAGCCTCCTTGGCTTGGAGGCAAGGCTGCCTATCCTCCTCCCTCCCTCCTATATATATTGGTGGATTTCTAGGGTTTTGCACAGATTTTACGTCCACGTGCTACCCGTTCCACCGGTGCTCCTCTAGATCGGATTTCCGCGGTGCTTAGGCGAAGCCCTGCCGGAATTGCTCCACCGCCATCGTCGGAGCACCGTCACGCTGCCGGTGAACTCTTCCTCCTCTCCACTTCTTCTTGCTGGACCAAGATGGTGGAGATCGTCATCAAGCTGCACGTGTGCTGAATGCGGAGGTGCCGTCCGTTCGGTACTAGATCGGAAGGATCGTGATCAAGACCACGAGACGATTCGTGATTGGATCGCGGGACGGATCATGATGTGATCGCGGGACGGTTTGTGATGAGATCGCGGGACGGATCGTGATGAGTTCACGGGACGGATTGTGATGAGATCGCGGGACGGATCGTGATGAGATCACGGGACGCTCGGCGATTTGGATCGCGAAGATGTTCGACTACACCAACCGCGTTTCTTAATGCTTCCTGCTTAGCGATCTACAAGGGTACATAGATTCACTCTCCCTCTCGTAGATGCTCATCACCATGGATAGGTTTGTGTGTGCGTAGGAATTTTTTTGTTTCCCATGCAACGTTCCCCAACAGTGGTATCAGAGCTAGGTCTATGTGTTGATGAGATCTCGAGTAGAACAGAAAAAGGTTTGTGGCTGTTGATGCTTAGATTGCTTCCTCCCTTGGTCGTATTTTGGTTCAGCGGTATTGTGAGATGAAGCGGCCCGGACCAACATTACTCGTACGCTTACGGGAGAGCAGTTCCCTCGACGCAACTTGTGGCCTAGATGGCTTGCGGGTGGCAGTTTCTCTCACTTTAGTCGGATCGGATCCGACAAAGGCGGTCCTTGAGAAGGTTGAAAAGCAAACTAGTGTATCACCGTTGTGGTTTGTGCGTAGGTGAGAATTGTTCTTGCTAGATACCTGTAGCAGCCATGTAAAACATGCAACAACAATTAGAGGACGTCTAACTTGTTTTTGTAGGGTATGTTGTGATGTGATATGGCCAATTTCATGACGTGATATATGTTATGTATGAGATGATCATGTGATGAATAGAATATCACGACTTGCATGTCGATGAGTATGGCAACCGGCAGGAGCCATAGGGTTGTCTTTAATTATTGTATGACCTGCATGTCAATCATTAAGCGCTATGTAATGCTTTACTTTATCGCTAAACGGTAGCAATAGTAGTAGAAGCATGCAGGGCGTGACAACCCCGATGGCGACACGTTGATGGAGATCAAGATGATGGAGATCATGGTGTCGTGCTGGTGAGTATGGAGATCATGCTGGTGCTTTCAAGATGGAGATCTTAAGCACAAGTTCATGGTCATATCATGTCACTTATGATTTGCATGTGGTGTTAATCCTTTTATGCACCTTGTTTTGCTTAGGGTGACGGTAGCATTATAAGGTGATTCGTCACTTAATTTCAAGATAAATTGTGTTCTCCCCGAGTGTGCACCATTGCGAAAGTTCATCGTGTTGAGACACCACGTGATGATCGAGTGTGATAGACTCTACGTTCACATACAACGGGTGCAAGCCAGTGTTGCACACGCAGAACACTCGGGTTAAACCTGACAAGCCTAGCATGTACAGACATGGCCTCGGAACACAAGAGACTGAAAGGTCGAACATGAGTCATGTAGTAGATATGATCAACATAATGATGTTCACCATTGAAGCCACCTCAACTCACGTGATGATCGGACTTGAGTTGGTGAATTTGGATCATGTGACACTCAGATGACTCAAGGGATGTCAATTTGAGTGGGAGTTCTTAAGTAATATGATTAATTGAACTCATTATTATGAACATAGTCAGTACTGTCTTTGCAAATTATGTTGTAGATTACTAGCTCATGCTGTAGCTCCCTTGTATTTTTATATGTTCCTAGAGAAATAGAGTTGAAAGATGATGGTAGCAATGTTGCGGATTGGGTACGTGATCTGAGCATTGTCCTCATTGTTGTACAGAAGTCTTATGTCCTTAATGCACCGCTCGGTGCGCCACCCCCTCTAGTGTTCTCTGTAGATGTTGTGAACATCTGACAGGTACGTTCCGATGACTACTTAATAGTCTAGTGCGTCATGCATTACGGCTTAGAATTGAGGCTCCAAAACATTTTGAACGTCACGGAACATATAAGATGTTCTATGAACTGAGATTGTGATCTCGGGCTCGTGCCCGCGTTGTGAGATATGAGATCTCCAACAAAGATTCTTTGCCTGCAAGATGAAGGAGAATAACTCAATCGTTGAGCATGTACTCAGATTGTCCGGGTACTACAATCTCTTGAATCGAGTGGGAGTTAATCTTCCAGATAAGATAGTGATTGATATAGTGCTCCAAGTCACCGTCACTAAGCTACTAGAGCTTCGTGATGAACTATGAAATGCCAGGGATAGAAATAATGATTCCTAAGCTATTCGCGATGTTTGACCCCGCGAAGGTAGAAATCAAGAAGGAGCATCAAGTGTTGATGGTTAGTAAAACCACTAGTTTCGAGAAGGGCAAGGGAAAGTAGGGAAACTTCATGGATGGCAAGGTAGTTGCTGCTCCAGTGAAGCAAACCCAAAGTTGAACCTAAACCCGAGACTAAGTGCTTCTATTATGAGGAGAGCGGTCACTGAAGTGGAAACAACCCTAGATGCTTGGTAGATAAGAAGGCTGGCAACGTCGACAGAATTATATTTGATATGCGTGTTATTGATGTGTACCTTGCTAGTACTCCTAGTAGCACCTGGGTATTGGATACCAGTTTGGTTGCTAAATGTTAGTAACTCGAAATAAAATCTACAGAATAAATGGAGAACTAGCTAAGGGTGAGGTGATGATGTGTATTGGAAATGTTTCCAAGGTTGATGTGATCAACATCACACGCTCTCTCTACCTTCGGGATTAGTGATGAACCTAAATAAATGTTATTTGGTGTTTTGCGTTGAGCATGAACGTGATTAGATCATGTTTTTTGCAACACGATTATTCCTTTAAGTTAGAGAATAATGGTTATTCTGCTTACATAAATAATACCTTCAATGGTCATGCACCCAGTGAGAATGGTTCATTGAATCTTGATCGTAGTAATACACATGTTCATAACATTGATGCCAAAAGGTACAAAGTTAATAATGATAGTACCACATACTTGTGGCACTGCCGCTAAATGTCATATTGGTATAAAGCGCATGAAGAAAACTCCATGCTGATGGATCTTTGGACTCATTCAATTTCGAATCGGTTGAGACATGCAAACCATGTTTTTTGAGCAAGATGACTAAACCCCGTTTTCCGGCTTGATGGAACGAACAAGTGATTTATTGGTAATGATACATGTTGATGTATGCAATCAATTGAGTCTTGTAGCGTGCGGTGGATATCGTTATTTTCTTACCTTCACTAATGATTTGAGTAGATATAGTGTATATTTACTTAATGAAACAGAAAATCTGAATCGTTTGAAAGGTTCAAGCAAATTCAGAGTGAAGTTTAAGATCAACGTGACAAGAAGATAAAAATGTTTGCGATATGATCGTGGAGTTGAAATATCTGAGTTACGAGTTTGGCATGCAACTTTAGACAGTGTGAAAGTTGTTTCACAACTCATGCCACCTGGAACACCATAAGTGTGATGGTGTGTCCGAACGTCATAGTCGTGCTCTATTGGATATGGTGCTTGCTATGATGTCTCTTATCGTTTTGCTACTGTAATTTTGGGGTTATGCATCAGAGACAACTACATTCACTTTAAATGGGGCACCATCTAAATCCATTGAAATGGCACCGTGTGAATTATGGTTTGATAGAAACCTAAGCTGTCAATTCTTAATGTTTGGGGCTGCGACGCTTGTGGGAAAAATGTTTTCATCTAGTGAGCTCGAACCCAAAGTGGACAAAATGCATATTCATAGAATACCCTAAAGAATAGTTGGGTATACCTTCTATCTCAGATCCTAGTGCAAAGTGTTTGTTGCTTGAACGGATCCTTTCTCGAGAAAGAGTTTCTCTCGCAAGAATTGAGTGGGAGGAAGATGGGACTTGATGAGGTTGTTGAACGTTTGTTTCAACCAGAGAGTAGCACAACACAGGAAGATGTTTCCGTGAAGCCTACGTTAGTTGAAGAGGAAGTTAATTATGATGATCATGAAGCTTTGGATCAAGTTACTATCGAACCTCGTAGGTCGACAAGGACGTGTACTGCTCCTAAGTGGTACGACAACCCTGTCTTAGAGGTCATGTTGTTGGACAAACGATGAACCTACGAGCTATGAAGAAGCGATGATGGGCCCGGATTCTGACAAATGGTTAGAGGCCATGAAATCTGAGAACGGATCCATGTATGAAAACCAAGTATAGACTTTGGTAGACTTGCTCGTTGGACGACAGGTCGTTGAGTACAAATGGATCTAAAATGAAGACAGACGCTGATGGTGAATGTCACCATTTATAAAAGCTCAACTTGTCGCAAAGAATTTTTTGACATGTTCAAGGAGTTGACTGCGATGAGACTTTCTCACTCGTAGCGATGCTAAAAGTCTATTGGAATTATGATTAGCAGTTGCTGCATTTTCTCAATTATGAAATCTGACAGACGGATGACAAAATGGCGTTTCCTTAACAGTTTACTTGAGGAAAGGTTGTATGTGATACAACCAGAAGGTTATGTCAGTCCTAAGGATGCTAAAAGGTGTGGGAGCTCCAGCAATCCTTCTATGGTCTGGAGCAAGCATCTCGGAGTTGGAATATACACTTTGACAAGGTGATCAAAGTTTTGTAGTTTATACAAAGTTTACAAGAAAACTTGTATTTACAATAAAGTGTGTGGGAGCACTATAGAATTTCTGATTAGTATATGTGGATGACATATAGTTGATCATAAATGATATAGAACTTCTGGAAAGCATGAACGGTTGTTTGAAAAGAGTTTTTCAAAGGAAGACCTAGATAAAGCTACTTAAATTGTTGAGCATCAAAGATCTATAGAGATAGATCAAGATGCTTGATGAGACTTTCAATAAAGTACATACCTTGACAAGAGTTTAAAAGAGTTCAGAATGGATCAGTCAGAGAGAAGTGTTCTCGCCTGATTTGTAAGGTGTGAAGTTGAGTGAGACTCAAAGCTCGACAACGGCAGAAGAAAGAGAAAGGACAAACGTCATCCCCTATGCCTTAGATAGGCTCTATATAGTATGCCATGCTGTGTACCGCACCTGTGTGTGCCTTGCCATGAGTCTTTCATGGGGTACAAGAGTGATCCAGGAGTGGATCACTGGACAACGGTCAAGATTATCCTTAGCAACTAGAAGACTAAGGAGATGTTTCTCGATTATGGAGGTGGTAAATAGTTACGTCGATGCAAGCTTTAAACACCAATCCAGATGACTCATAGTAGCAATCTGGATGCGTATAGTGGAGCATCCATTTGGAATAGTACCAAGTGGAGTGTGGTAGCAGTGTTTTCAGTTTGACATAAAAGATTTGCAAAGTACACATGGATCTGAATGTTGGAACTATATAAAGTGTTTATTATTATATTTCCTTGTTCATGATAATCGTTTATTATCCATGCTACAATTGTATTGATTGGAAACATGGATACATGTGTGGATAGATAGACAACCCAGTGTCCCTAGTATGCCTCTAGTGAACTAGCTTGTTTATCAAAGATGGTTATGGTTTCCTGACCATGGACATAAGATGTCATTTGATAACAGGATCACATCATTGGGAGAATGATGTGATGGAAAAGACCCAAACTACAAACGTAGCATATGATCGTGTCAGTTTATTGCTACTGTTTTCTGCATGTCAAGTATATGTTCCTATGACCATGAGATCATGCAACTCACTGACACCGGAGGAGTGCCTTGTGTGTACCAAACGTCGCAACGTAACTGGGTGACTATAAAGGTGCTCTACAGGTATCTCCGAGGGTGTCTGTTGGGTTGGCATGGATCAAGACTGGGATTTGTTACTCCATGTGACGGAGAGGTATCTCAGGGCCCACTCGGTAATGCAACATCGCAACAAGCCTTGCAAGCATTGTGACTAAGTGTTAGCACGGGATATTGTATTACGGAACAAGTAAAGAGACTTGTCGGTAACAAGGTTAAACTAGGTACGGAGATACCGACGATCGAATCTCGGGCAAGTAACATACCGAAGAACAAAGGGAACGTTATACGAGATTTCTTGAATCCTTGACATAGAGGTTCGATCGATAAAGATCTTTGTAGAATATGGAGGAACCAATATGGTCATCCAGGGCCCGCTATTGGTTATTGGCCATAGAGGTGTCTCGGTCATGTCTACATAGTTCTCGAACCCGCAGGGTATGCACACTTAAGGTTCGGTGACGTTTCGGTAGTGTAGAGTTATGTATGGTGGTGACCAAAGTTTGTTCGGAGTCCCAGATGAGATCCCGGACGTCACGAGGAGCTCCAGAATGGTCTGGAGGTAAATATTCATATATAGGAAGTCCCAGTTTGGTCGCCGGAAAAGTTTCGGGCTCATCGGTAGTGTACCGGGAGTGTCGATAGTGTACCGGGAGACCTTCGGGAGGGGTATGTCGACCCAAGAGGCTTAATGGGCTGTGGGAAAGTAATAACCAGCCCTTAGTTGGCTGGTGGAACAACCACAATAGGCCCATGTGGTTGGAAGAAAGAAACCCAAGAGAAAAAGGTGGAAAAAAGGCAAAAAGGAAGAATCCTAGTCCTACTAGGATTGGAGGAGGAGAGTCCTCCTCCACCTCCCACTTCGGCCGAAGCCTCCTTGGCTTGGAGGCAAGGCTGCCTCTCCTCCTCCCTCCCTCTTGTATATATTGGTGGATTGCTAGGGTTTTGCACAGATTTTACGACCACGTGCTACCCGTTCCACCGGTGCTCCTCTAGATCGGATTTCCGCGGTGCTTAGGCGAAGCCCTGCCGGAATTGCTCCACCACCATCGCCGGAGCACCGTCACTCTACCGGTGAACTCTTCCTACTCTCCACTTCCTCTTGCTAGACCAAGACGGTGGAGATCGTCATCAAGCTGCACGTGTGCTGAACGCGGAGGTGCCGTCCGTTCGGTACTAGATCGGAAGGATCGTGATCAAGACCACGAGACGATTCGTGATTGGATCGCGGGACGGATCGTGATGTGATCGTGGGACGGTTCATGATGAGATCGCGGGATGGATCGTGATGAGTTCACGGGACGGATCGTGATGAGATCGCGGGACGGATCGTGATGAGATCGCAGGACGCTCGGCGATTTGGATCGCGAAGATGTTCGACTACACCAACCGCGTTTCTTAACGATGCCCGCTTAGCGATCTACAAGGGTACGTAGATCCACTCTCCCTCTCGTAGATTCTCATCACCATGGATAGGTCTGCGTGTGTGTAGGAATTTTTTTGTTTCCCATGCAATGTGCCCCAACACCAACATTCAGAGCATTCAAACAAACAAGCGGAAGTTAAACATGTCTGGGTACGGACATCTACAAAAGTGGCTGTAGGAGCCTGAAAAGCTACAACGACCCTACCAAAGGAACCAGACCTCTGCCTGGGATTCCCAAGCTAATCGGGTCAACATCGAACTTCACGTCGTAAATACCACTAATGATACTGACGTCTCCTCTACAAAATCATAAATTAAGAAAACGTGAGTACAAGGGTACTCAACAAGAATTACATCAGAACTAACTACATATGCATCAGTATCAATGAAGGGGGCTGTGGAGTTTATTGCAGCAAGCCAGCTTTGACTCTTGGCTAACCTGTACTACGACTACAAGTGCTTTCTTTAAGGTGGGAAAACGCACACGAGTCCACATATTCACCAAATCAATACACCACTATGGATCCACTTCCGTCTCCCTACGAGAAGGCCATCCATAGCACTCATGCTTACCTTGCGTATTTTAGAGTATCCACTTCAAGTTTTCTATGAACCACATAAGTTCTCCAAGTAGTCCATATCTGAGGACGCGGCTATTTGAACAGAATCATAACCCTGTAGGGGTGTACTTCTTCACACATGCTCTCGCCACTTATCGCCATGTGCACATAAAAGGCACCTCGGCAACCTTCAAGCGGAAGCCCGGCGAGGGAGTCGGCCACGACCGTCAATCACACAAGATCATAGTACAGGTTTATCGCCCATTTCAGACTGAACCCACATGGAAGTCCGGCCAAGTTTCCGCTATGGCCTCAAACGATGTGCGTAGGGTTCCCAAGCCCACCGTTCGGGTGCCACTTGGTACACCGTGCCTCTGTGCCTATACCGCATCACACTCCACCCCGTCGGGTAGCGGTATGCACGGCCGCCAACACTTTTCTTGAAACACCAAAAACTAGTTGCAACTCCTGGACAGAGATCTAGACGATTAATAAGTCGAGCGGGCTCATATTTCAGGGCCCAACGTGTGGTAGTAACTGTCTTGGATGACAAACACATAACTTGGTTCTTAAGGACGGTCCCTGTTGGGAGACGTAGTAATAAATCAAAAAAAATTCTATGATTTCACCAAGATCCATCCATGGAGAAACCAGCAACGAGTAAGGGGAGAGTCGATCTTCATACCTTTGAAAACCGCTAAGCGGAAGCGTTGCTAGAACACGGTTGGTGGAATCGTACTCTTAGCGATTCAGATCGCGGTGGACTCCGATCTTAGCACCGAACAACGGTGCCTCCGCGTTCAACACACGTGGAGCCCGGTGACGTCTCCTATGCCTTGATCCAGCAAGGAGGGAGAAGAGGTTGAGGGAGAGCTCCGACAGCACGACGGCTTGGTGACAGTGGAGCTGCGTGGTACTCCGGCAGAGCTTTGCTAAGCACTACGGAGAACAAGGAGAGGGAGGAGTAGGGCTCCGCCAGGAGGAAGAGAGAACCGTGTGTGTTGCAGCCCTGAAAACCTCACATATATATAGGGCATAGGGAGGAGGAGGCACCCCATCTAGGGTTCCCACCCTAGATCGTGCGGCAGACCCTAGATGTGGTTTTGGCCGGCGGCCAGAGGGGGGGAGAGGGAGGGCGCAGCCCTAGTGGGCCTTAGGCCCACCTGGGTCTAGGGTTTCCCCTCCCTCCACCTCTCCTGCGCCTTGGGCTGGGTGGGAGTGGCACACCAGCCCACCAATGGGCTGGTTCACTCCACCTCAGGCCCATGGAGCCCTCCGGGGCTGGTGGCCCCACTTGGTGGACCCTCGGAACCCTTCCGGTGGTCCCGGTACAATATCGGTAATTCCCGAAACTCTTCCGGTAACCAAAACCTCACTTCCTATATATCAATCTTCGTCTCCGGACCATTCTGGAGCTCCTCGTGACGTCCGGGATCTCATCCGGGACTCCGAACAACCTTCGGTAACCACGTACACTATTTCCCTATAACCCTAGCGTCATCGAACCTTAAGTGTGTAGACCGTACGGGTTCGGGAGATACGTAGACATGATCGAGACACCTCTCCGGTCAATAACCAATAGCGGGATCTGGATACCCATGCTGGCTCCCACGTACTCCATGATGATCTCATCGGATGAACCACGATGTCGGGGATTCAGACAATCCCGTATGCCATTCCCTTTGTCTACCGGTATGATACTTGCCCGATATTCGATCGTCGGTATCCCTATACCTTGTTCAATCTTGTTACCGGAAAGTCTCTTTACTTGTTCCGCAACACATCATCCCGTGGCTAACTCCTTAGTCACATTCAGCTCATTATGATGATGTCTTACCGAATGGGCCCATAGATACCTCTCTGTCACACGGAGTGACAAATCCCTGTCTCGATTCGTGCCAACCCAACAGACACTTTCGGAGATACCCGTAGTGTACCTTTATAGCCACCTAGTTACGTTGTGACGTTTGGCACACCTGTTAGTGCATCTAGTGCCCCTTAGTGATTTTGGTGTATTGTAGACTTATAGGTTAAGGTACTAATGTGTTTGTGAGTGTACATAGGCTCTATAAGATGTTGAGGAGTTTGATAGATCCAGAGATTACCGACCCCAAAAAATGTAGGTCTTCAATTGAAGACTTTGCTGAAGACTTTGTGAAGACTTTATGAAGACTTTGGTGAAGACTTTGTGAAGACTTTGAAAATGAAGAAGTCGGTGAGACCTTGAAGATATAAACAAGGAATATGAAGCATGAAGACTTTGTTTTCTTAGTTTCATTTCCTTTCCTTGAGTCATAGGAAACACTGTACTGTTAAAGGGGGCCGAGGTAATACTAAGGAAAATTTCCAACTGATGCTCAACTCCAAAATCCTCAACCTATCCAATTCTTCGAGTGAAGCCTTTGGAAATCTCTTGCGGTTCAGTCAAGTTCTTCAGTGACAGAGACGAAGTTCTTCTGATCTCTGAGGAAATTGATCTGATTGAGGAGTTAGGATTTCGCCAATGCGAATTACCTACAAGTGAGGAACTTGATATGTCTGAGGAATTTCATAGTTCGAAAATCAGACCGTTGCTGTGCTTAGAGCCAGCTATCCCCATTCACAACTATCCACATAACGGTCATATGCTTGGGGGCATTAATGTCATATCATGTCGGGTTGCTCCCTGGCTATAAATAGCTGACCCCCACAACCACTAGCTAGTTGGCTGCTCCGAGAAAGAACTGACACTTGTCATTTGAGAGCATCCCATCCTCCAAGGACTTTGAGTGAAAATCATCAGTGAGGAAAAACCCACAACCAAACCACCAAACCCAAAGTGATTGAGCATCACTGAAGAAATTCCTGTGTGGAACCGACGTTTGTTACCTTTGAGGACTGTGCATCCTCCAGACGGTAAGGCGTCATGGTCTAGTGCATCCTGCAGTCAATTGGGGATCACGAAGTGACCTTGGTCTAGAGCATCCAACAGTAAATTGTGGATCGCCGGGTGACCAGTTTGTGAGGGTTTTGGAAGTCTACCTTGAAGACTTACCACGAGTGTTGGGCGAGGACTGTGTGACCTTAGCTCAAGGAGAATACGGTAAGGACTGTGTGTCCTAGGACTGTGTGTCCTCTGGTTTAAATACCAGGCCGCTCCAAAGCAGACGTACGACTGTCACAGTAGTTGGAACTGGGTCATCAAATCATTGTCTTCATCAGGCTACCTGGTTCTATTTCCTCAACCTCCTTATTCCTCATTAACTGTTGATGAAATTGATCTTTACTGTTTGAAGAATTTGACTGAAGACTTTCACAATTTCCTCACCTTAATTTCTTCAAGTTACCTTGTTCATCACTGCTCATCCTGTATCACGCTACTCATAATTTGTGCATGTTTCATTTCGTAATGATGACTATGCTGCCGCTATGTATTCCATGCACTGAGTACTTATTCTGCTGTTAGTTATTCATAACATTTCAAATTCCTCAAAGTTGAAATTCCTCAAGTGATGAATTTGTAAAATTTGTCTATTCACCCCCCTCTAGTCGATATAACGCACTTTCAATTGGAGTTTTAGTTATGTCGACTGCAGGTATGATCAAGGTTTCTGCGGGCTGTCCTACCTTCGATGGGACAGACTACCCCTACTGGAAGAACAAGATGTGTATGCACCTTGAAGCTATTAACAACGATCTCTGGTACATTGTGGAAAATTGTGTGCCCTCTGTCACTCCCACTATTACAGCTGCTGATGTGAAGAGATTCAAGCAACTTGACTCTCAAGCGAAGAATATCATTTGTGGCCATCTGAGCAAAGGCCAGTATGGCAGAGTGAGTGCTTTAGAGACTGCGAAGCTTATCTGGGATAGGCTGTCCAAAGTAAACGAAGGTGTCTCCACTCAATGTGACTCTCGTGTGGATGTTCTTCGCAATCTCTTCAACCGCTTCAAGAGACTTGACAATGAAAATGTTCAGCAAATCTTTGATCGCCTCACTGAGATCTCCAATGAACTGCAAGCGTTGGGTGCCACTGATATCACTGACCATGAAGTGGTGAAGAAACTGCTAAGATCTCTCGATTCCTCATTCGATACTCTAGCTTTGATGATTCAAGAACGTGGAGACTACAAAGCACTTGATCCTGCTGATATTCTTGAGAGACTCAATACTCATGAATTCCAACAAGCTGAAAAGAGAGACCTCTACGGACCAAGCTATGGAAGATCTCGTGCTTTGAAGGCAAAAGCAATTTCCACATCTGAAGAAGAAGATTCTGACAGCAGTCTTGGTGATTCTGAAGAACTGAGTCAGGAACTAGCAATGCTTGTGAGGAAATTCCAAAAATTCACAAGGAGAAGTGGATTTGGAAAGTCATCAAAAAGTGGCTTGAGGAAATCAGATTCCTCAAAAGACTACAAGAAAAGAACGTGTCATCATTGCAAGAAGCCTGGTCACTTTATCTCTGACTGTCCTCTCTGGGAAAAAGATTCGAAGAAAAAGAAGAAATAAAAGGATGATAGTTCTGATGACTCAAAGAAAAAGAAGAAATCTTCAAATTCCTCATCTGCTAAGTCCTCATCATCAAATTCCTCAAAGCACAAGAAGAATGGTTCCAGAAAGGCTCGAGCATTCATTGGCAAGGAAATGGATTCTGAGGAAGAATCTGAAGAATATGAAGAAGAAGAACAATCTGAAGAAGACTCAGAATCTGGTGTTGCAAGCCTTGCTCTCTCCACTGCTTTCGTCAGCAAGTCCATATTCAACGACGAAGAAAATGACTACTCCAACGACTCTGACGTCAGCAATGATGATTATGCTCCCACGTATTGCTTCATGGCAAAAGGCTCAAAGGTACACAAACATCATCCCTCATCTGAATCAAGTGAAGGTGAATCTGATGAATATGTGAAACCTAGCTATGCTAAACTTGTGAAACTTGCCACTAAGCAACAAAGTGCACTTGAAAAGCTTCAGAAAATGCTAGACAAAAGCGATGATCTATTGAATGATGAAGTGGATCAAACTCAAACCCTGTCTGATGATCTCAAAAGTCTTAAGACAAAGTATGATAACCTTCAGAGTCATCATAATGACCTCTTAGCCGATCATGAGAAGCTTTCTTATGAATTTCTTCAAAGAAAGCAAGATCTTGAGAAACTGAGGGTGTCACCTAAGGATCTCCAAAGGGAAAACAATTCCTTACTAGCTCAACAGATCGGTACCGCTCAGGAAGAATTTGATCCTCCCTGTTTGAAATGCATCGAACGTGAAACTGCTAATTCTTCACCTGAATGTTCAAATGCTGCAAATCCTTCTTCTATTCCCGTGGTTTCAAATTCCTCATCTGAGGATACCACCAATATCACTGATGAAAATGTAGGGTTGAAGGAATTGTATGTGACAGGCATGTACAAAAGTCTCAAGGGGCATCAAACCCTTTGCGATGTTCTCAAAAAGCAGATTCTGAACAGGAACCCTAGGAAAGAGGGTGTTGCCTTTGTGAGGAAACTCAACGACAATGGATCCTATTGGACACCTGAACAGTACCCCAAAACCTCATGGGTTGCTGCAAAAGGACCTCCTGTAGATCCATCCACTTTATCTGGCTTTACTTGTGAAACTTCATTATCCTCTGATGAGTCACTTGACTCCAACTACAAATTCTTCAAAAATAAGAAAGGTGAAGTTTTTGCTAGATTTGTTGGAACTAACTGCAGGAATGACTCTCCTATGAAGAAAATCTGGGTTCCCAAGAGCTACCTACAAAATCTTCAAGTGAATGTCCTCACACCATCACTCATGAAGAATAGGAACCCCAGATCAAATTCCTAATATGGACCAAAGTCCTCACTTGGACCAAATTCCTCAAATGGTCAAAATTATCATTCTCGTTCTAATGCCTCTATTTTGCCGGGAAAATCTAAGAGTTTTGAATATGTGCATTATTCTTCAAATCATTATGTTCATAAGTCCTCGAAGAATTTCTCTGCTTATTCATATGAGTACTCTAATCCTCACCCTGTGAAACGAAGCGCACTTGCTTCAATGCCTCCCTTCTCATATGGTGCTCGCAGAATGATGAAATCTTTGCCACCCCTCCAGAAATGGGTGGTGAAGAAATTAAACTAATTTCTTATGCAGGGTCAGGTCTCCAGATGAACTTGAACATCTGATGAATTTGCTGGAGACCTGAGGAAATGCTTGAAAGGACGCAAGCTAACCATGTAGAAATGAATTCCTCATTTCTCACGTCCTCACACTGCCTTACTTACTGTGATGTGTGATGAAATTCTGTCTGATGAAAATTATGTCATAGTCTTCACTCTGAAGCATATGAGTTCGTAAATGGTACTAATTCATCTACAGGATGATACTCCAAAAGCTACAGAGTGGGTTCTCGATAGTGGATGCACAAATCACATGACTGGTGACAACAATCTACTGATGAATTTGCCACTGTCTCCATCTAATCTGAAGCATATCACCTACGCTGACAAAGGAAAAAGCAAGGTATTGGGACTTGGTAAGGTTGCTATCTCAAAGGACCGAACCATGAATAAGGTGATGCTTGTCGAATCCCTTGGGTTCAACCTTATGTCCGTCTTAATGCTTTGTGATCTTGATATGATTGTCATATTTGGAAAATATCGCTGTGTTGTCATCATGGCATCTGACAAATCCAAAGTCTTTGAAGGCTTTAGGATAGGAGACTTGTATATTGTTGATTTCTCTACAAGTCCTCAGCCTGCTACATGCTTACTTGCAAAGTCATCAGAAGGCTGGCTGTGGCATCGACGACTTGGACATGCTGGCATGAGGAACTTACACATGCTCTCGAAGAAAAAACACGTCATTGGCATCGAGGGCGTCAAATTCCTCAAGGACCATCTCTGTCGTGCATGCGAATCTGGAAAGATGACCCGATCCAAGCATCCCTCGAAGACAATCATGACTACAACTCGACCTTTTGAATTGCTTCACATGGATCTCTTTGGCCCCACTCATTACTCCGTACTAACAAATTCTTCAAGCTTGTATGGCTTTGTCATTGTTGATGATTATTCTCGATACACTTGGGTGCATATTATTATGTACAAAACTGAAGTGCAGGATGTCTTCAGACGATTTGCTTCAAGGGCCTCCACCAACTTTGGCGTCAAGATCAAACATATCAGGAGTGATAATGGGACTGAGTTCAAGAACACTAATCTTGATGAATATCTTGATGAACTTGGTATTACTCATGAGTTATCTGCCACTTATACTCCTTAGCAAAACGGCATCGTGGAGCGCAAGAACAGAACTCTTGTTGAAATGGCTCGCACCATGCTTGATGAATACAAGACTCCTCGTTGCTTTTGGCCTGAGGCAATTGATACGGCATGCCATATCATCAACAGGGTATATCTTCACAGATTCTTCAAAAAGACTTCATATGAACTTATGACTGGCAAGAAACCCAATGTAAGTTATCTCAAAGTCTTCGATGCAAAATGCTGGACTAGAGATCCTCACCATAGTTCAAAATTTGCACCGAAAGCACATGAAGGTTTTATGCTTGGTTATGGAAAGGACTCGCACACCTACAAAGTCTTCAACACCCACCACCACAAGGTTGTTGAAACTTTAGATGTGCGGTTCGATACTGATGGCTCGCAAAGAGAGCACTTGCCTTCTGTGTTAGATGAACAGCCTCCTGAGGAATCCATTAAGCTAAAGGCTAGTGAAGACATCATACCAACTTAGGAAATCATTCCAATGAATGAATACATTCATGATGATGCACCTGAAGAAAATGGTGCTGAGGAAAATCCTCAACCACGTCAACCTGCTCACCCAAGAGTTGCAAATGAAGTGCAGATTGACAAAATCATCGATGACATCAATGCACCAGGTCCTCTCACTCGCTCAAAGTCTTCACATTTAACTAAATTTTGTGGGCACTATGCCTTTGTCTCTATCATAGATCCCACCAAAGTTGATGAAGCTTTCAAGGAGCCTGAGTGGATTCAAGCTATGCAAGAGGAATTGCATCAATTCAAGCTCAACAATGTCTGGGAACTTGTCAAACGGCCAGATCCTCGCAAGCATAACATCATAGGTACCAAGTGGATCTACCGCAACAAGAAAGATGAAAATGACCTTGTGGTGAGGAATAAGGCTCGACTTGTAGCTCAAGGCTACACACAGGTTGAAGGAATTGACTTTGATGAAACATTTGCACCTGTTGCTAGACTTGAAGCTATTCGTATATTGCTTGCTTATGCTAACCATCATGACATCATCTTATATCAAATGGATGTGAAAAGCACATTCCTCAATGGTAAGCTTGAGGAAGAAGTATATGTTGCTCAACCTCCAGGTTTTGAAGACCCTAAGCATCATGACAAAGTCTTCAGACTCAACAAAGCCCTCTATGGCCTCAAGCAAGCCCCTCGGGCGTGGTATGATACTTTGAAGGAATTCCTCATGAAGAAAGGCTTCAAACCCGGTTCACTCGATCCAACTCTTTTCACTAAATCCTATGACAATGAACTCTTCATATGCCAAATATATGTAGATGATATTATCTTTGGTTGTACTGACAAACGTTATAGTGATGAATTTGCCTATATGATGAGTGAAGAATATAAAATATCTATGATGAGAGAGTTGAAATTCTTCTTAGGTCTTCAAATTCATCAGCAAGACAATGGCATTTTCATCTCCCAAGAGAAGTACCTCAAGGATGTTCTGAGGAAATTCGACATGCAAGACTGCAAAGGTGTCAAAACTCCAATGCCCTCAAAAGGACACCTCTGCACTGATGAAAATGGTAAAGATTTCGATCAGAAGGTATACCGCTCCATGATTGGGTCTCTATTGTATCTATGTGCATCTAGGCTTGATACTATGCTAAGTGTTTGCATGTGTGCCCGATTTCAAGCAAAACCGAAGGAATCACACCATAAGGCTGTGAAACATATTCTTTGATACTTAGCTCACACACCAACACTTGGATTGTGGTATCCCAAGGGCTCAAATCTTCACCTCATCGGATACTCTGACGCTGACTATGCTGGAGATCGCGTGGATCACAAGTCAACCTCAGGCACATGTCATTTCCTTGGACGATCCCTAGTCTGTTGGTCCTCGAAGAAGCAGAACTGCGTCTCTCTCTCCACTTCTGAAGCTGAGTACATTGCTGCTGCCTCATGTTGTGCTCAGTTACTATGGATGAAGCAAAACCTCAAGGACTACGGCATCAAGTTGAAGAATGTACCTCTCTATTGTGACAATGAGAGTGCTATCAAGATTGCTTATAACCCAGTTCAACACTCTTGGACAAAGAACATCCAGATTCGTCATCACTTTCTTCGAGATCATGTACTCAAGGGCGACATTGCCATCGACCACATTCCTACTGAAGAACAGCTGGCCAATATCTTCACAAAGCCCTTGGATGAAAAGAGATTTTGCAAGTTGTGGTGTGAGCTAAATATCTTAGAATCTTCGAATGTCCTTTGAAAAAGGACACACATCCTAACACTTATGCAAAACTGATGACTTAGATGTGCAACACACGAAGAAACATTTTTCTTCAAACAATGAAGAATAACCCTCTAAGTGTGAAGAAATTAATGAAGAATTTGATTCTCAGAACCCTACGACAATTGTACGCGGTCTCTGAAATCATCATTCTTATACGGTGGATCACGCCACCAACTAAAGTTGATATTCCTCAAAGTTGAGTTTTTTTTCATCATTTTGCAAATTCTTTAAACTTTCAAATTCTTCAAGATTTTTCAAATTCCTCAACTTTTCAAATTCATCAACTTTTTCAAACTCTTCAAAAGTTTGAAACTTGTGTTCTTCATTGACTATATACTTAAATATTTGAGTTCTCAATGTCCTCAACATCATTCACTTATTGCTAATTCTTCAAGTTGATTTTCAACTAAGTGAATGTGATTGGACCCCACTTCCCCTCTATGCTAAACTCAACCCAGTCTATTCTCAAATTCTTCATATGCGTTCTTCTTTGACACTCATTCAAAGTCTTCACTGTGTCCTTGACAGCTGAAGAATTTGCGAACAGAAACTTCTAAATCTTCATCAACAAAATTTCGGTTTTCCTGCTCAAACCGTTCCTATTCTCGCGCCTAGATAACCCACGATCCCCCGCAATCTCCACTACTTAGAACGTGGGTGACACGTGTCGCAAGAAGAGCAAGAGTCAGGGGCAATCTTGTCCTAAGTCTTCGGACAGATCAGTTTTCACTCTCTCTATAAATGCCCCTTTCCCTTCCCCTGTGCTCGGTTACTGCTTCCTCTCACTCTCCCTAGCTGCAACCTAGCGCTGCCGCTACAGTCATCGACGACAGAGTGGAAGAGCTTCACTACCTCAACCTCGCCGCCGTCGCACTCGCATCGGTTGCGAAGTTCTTCATCCCGCCGCCGCTGTAGCTGTATCCCTGTGCCAAGCTAGGGAGTGGGAGATCTGAACTGATGGACTTCTTCCCTTTCACTTCCCAGTTCGTCATGTTCATCCTCAGGGTAAATAAAAGTTATTTTTTCTACCCATGTTTGATCTTCAAGTTGTTCTCAAATTCCTCAAAAGGTGTTTTTCCTTCCTGAATCTTATTCCAAAGCACCTTACAATCTTCATTTCATTGATGTTTTTCCCTAAGTATTGTTTCTCTTGAGATTCCTCAATTGTGTGAAACCCCAAATTTGCACAACTCTGGAACCTAAAGACAAAGAGCACTTAGTGAATTTCCTCAAGGCACTCCGGGTCGATTTCTTCGTACCCCTTTTTTTCCGAAGAACGCATATGACCTCTTCAAATTCCTCGCACCTATACTCTATTCACAGGTACAAACATGTCCGCTGATGAATCCCTAGGTTCTCATCAACTTACCTCATTTGCAGCGCTATTTGAAGAAAAACTGTGTACCTCATCAGAATCCTCAAGAGTTCAAGAACCTCATTTGAAGAAAATGGCTGACACAAGAACTCAGAAAGGAGGAAAGAAGTTGAATGTGCAAACAGCTTTTGAGATTCCTCATGACATCTATGAGGACTATTGCACGCCAGATGAAGAAACACATGGGAAGGAGACAACAAAACAAAGAAAAATCCGTCTGCAGAAGATTGAGAGGAGATGGGATAAAGAGTGGAAAGAATATCGTTATGTTACCCCAAAGTACATGATGAAATTCGCTGTGAAGCCTCCCTACAGCAGGCCTCCCATTGCACCTAATAAGCTTGTTGATCCTACTAGCCTCAAGACAGGTGAGGACTTTCCTCATCTGTGGGAGAAACAGAAAGCAAAGCTGGCGAGGAAAGCCAAAGAAGCTGTGAAGAAATTCAATGAGGATTCTGCTGCTGCAGCTGCCTCTGCTGGAGCTTCTTCAAGTGCTCCAAAGAAACTGATGAAGAAACCTTCTCTGAAGATTGGTTCTTCAAAATCCTCAGCAGAAATTCCTCATGGTCAAAAGCCTCAGTCTAGAAAGTCTTTAGCACCAGGAACTGTTGCTGCTCAATCATCTATGGCAGCCACAAAGTCCTCAACACCAGTGCATTTAGCAACATGCAAGAGGACTGAAGTATTCACGAAAGGTTCACGACTTTCAGTAAGTCCTTCCTCAGCAAAATCTTCAACCAGCCCCTCAGGGTTGAAATTGAAGAAAGCGGCTGGAAGAGGTCCACGACCAAGTTCCAGCAAGGCTATTGTAACAATACCCTCAAGTTCATCAAAGGGCAATGATGATGAAGCTGATGATGAAGAATTAGAGGAAATCATCAGACTAAGTCAGCAAAGGGCTGCCATTGCTAAGGGAAGTTCAATTCCTCTTCTGTTGAACCCCAAGACCATTTTGAATTTCATCGATATATGGCATGAAGATCTCAATACTCCTCTTTCCTCGCTGAATTTGCGACTGGGCGTTGACCATGTCCCCACCCATTTCATTTCTGAGGAAAAATGGAAGAGAGAGAAAGCTCTGAGAGCAAGAAGAAACAGAGCTCGCAAAGAGAAGTTTCTGCGTGAAAATGTGATGAATCTGACTCCAACTCAGTTAGTCACTGTCCAATTCGAAATACGAACTCTCTCTGAAGATCAGAAGAGACTCGATGAAGAATGGAAAGGAACAAAGGAGAGATTCGTCAAGGCTGCAAAGGTTGCAGTACAGGATCACAATTCCAGGGTTATAGCTCGAACGCAACCACAAGATACACAGTCTGATGAAATTGCTCAGACTAAAGAAAATCCTCAGAAACCTGATGACACTGATCCAAGAAACACTTCTGCACCAGAAGTCAATACTACAGATGATCATGCCAGGAAAGCTCTCATTGTTGTGCCTGAAGAAATTGAGAGGCCAGCACAAGTCTTCGCTGCGCCTGAAGAAATTGGACTGACCAGGGCGACTGCATCAGTCGCGTGTGAGGAAATTGGAACCGCTCTGGAAAATTCTTCCAAGCGAAAGGCTTCAACTGCTGAAGTCCAGGCATCAAAGAAGTTGAAGACTTTGACAAGTTCTTCAACCCAGCCAATTGATGCCATACCTATCTCCACAACGCCATCGCTCCAACTTGTACCTTTCGGGGAAGAACACGTCATTCCCATAGAAGTTGAAGCCCACTCTGCTGCTTCCATAGAGCAGATGGATGAAGAAATTGAAGTTGAAGATATTTCTTCAACTCCAAAAGCACCATCAACCCAGCTTCAGTTCACTGCTGAAGAAGCTGGTGTTGAAGAAATAAATGAGGAAGTTGACATTGGAAGCACCACCCCAGTCATTCACGATGAATTTTGGGAAGCAGCCCATCTAATCTCTCCAATGACAACTCCCCTACAGCAAATTCCTCAATCACAAGCCCCTACGGAAACAGTACCTGAGGATTCTGAACACCTGTACTTGCCAGACACTCCTGCTGCCACCACTGAGGAAATTGGTACTCCTGCCGTTGTTGAGGAACCCGCTCTTCAGAATACCCAGTCAGCCATTCCTCACATGTCGTCTGAGATCAAGGGGCGCATAGATACAAATCTCCTTCCTCTGCAAAAAATGCCGTTCAGAGGCTCAGGTCGTCCCAAATTCCTCAAGTCAAATTTCTTCAACGAGCATGTATTCTTCACTGGACCTAACCCTTATGAGTCTGCTCGGACTGGACGCACAAGGTTCTGAACTCCTAATCAAATGAATTATTATGCGTCTGTCCTGTTTGAGAAGAAGAAGATATTTGAGCATCACCATATTCCTCATGTGGACATGGAATTAATTCCTTCATTCTCACTTGTGCTTCAAGTTCTTCATGATGCTGGCATCTTGCCTTTTTCCGTTGATATCTGCGATTGGAACAAGAAACTCATTCTTCAGTTCTATGCAACCTTGTTCATAAGTAGAAATTCCTCAGACATCAACTCCTGGGTACTAGACTAGATGACTGGAACTAAGCACTTTACTGCAACATCTTCTGAATTGCTTCAAACTGTTCCACTACCAATTCCTTCAGAAGATGCATGGCTTGTGTTCAATGATCCATCAATTCCAAATCAAATGATGAATGTGCTAATGAAGAAACTGGCCCTTGGACAACCTCTGAGAACCACCTTCCTAGTGAAGGACTTACTTTATGTGCCAAAAACTGTATACATAATCCTCACACACACTATGTGTCCTTAGAAAGGGCATAATTCTGAAGAATAAGAAGTTGAAGGAATCATGAAGAATGTGCTTTTCAACATCATCCATGGGACTCCCATAAACTTCCATGATTTCTTCATGAGAAATCTAGCTGAATCTGCAATGGCTCCATTTGAATTGAAGATCTACGCTCCATGGATCATGAATTTCATCAGGTCCAAGTCTTCAATTCCCTACAAAGCTGACTTCCAGAATCACTTTGCATTCCTTCCACCGATTGAAGTCCTCAAAAGTACCATTGCTGAATGAAAAGGCCAGGACATCATTGATGAAGGAACTCGTCCCATACATGGACAATTTCGTCAAGCAGCATCCTACTCAACAAATAATGATTCTGCTACACAGGACTCTACAGCAAAAGCCTCAGCTCCAAAGCCTCGTGTCACTGCTTCTCGTGTGATGACTGACCGAGAACTTCTCCTCAGCCTTCACCAAAAGGTTGACAGAAACCACAAGTGGGTCAAACATCAACTAGGCGCTATTCTTCAAAACATGACTGTGACATAGAATTCGGTGAAGAAAAACCATTACTATGTGCATGAAATCCTCAATCGCACATGGGCTATCCTATCAACTGTCATGACTCCTGAAGAACTGGCAGCACTGAATCTTGAAGAAATCTTGACTGGGCTCGTCAACCTCCGAAGAAATTCAAGAAAGTCCAAGTTCCTCAGCTGGTCACTAGCTCATTTTCTTCATCACGCGAGACAGATGAAGCTGAGGACTCTGAAGACACTGCTGCGGGCCCTGCTTCAATGAACAACCCCAACAACGATGGCGCTCCTTCTTCACCAACAAAATGAAATTCTTCAAGGGGCGTTAGTCCTCAGTTTTCGTCCCTTTTTGTCATCGATGACAAAGGGGGAGAAAATTTGAGATAGTCTTCAAGCAGGTTTCTATATATGGGCTGTTTTTGTTTAAGTTGCAACTCTCGCTCTTCTGAAGTTTTTGATTGATTGAGTTGTAAACTTAAAGTCCGATGGTGGTCTGATGTTTTTGAACTTCCTCGCATGATTATTTCCTCACGCACCTTAATGCATGCATGCTGAATTTCGTCAGACACCATTTTCCTCACGCATTTCAAATTCTTCATATCATATGTCCAAATTTGTGTATGAATTACAAGATATAGGGGGAGCTTCCCATGTTTTAACCTGCCATGTGCATTTGCAGTCCAAAGAAAATTCCTAAAATATGCACATCTTCAGGGGGAGTTCTTCTATATCTTGCAATCCAATTCCTCAAACTCAGTACTTACACTCCATATTTTTAATCCCCGTTGAAAACCTAACCTATTTGTCATCAATCACCAAAAAGGGGGAGATTGTTAGTGCATCTAGTGCCTCTTAGTGATTTTGGTGTATTGAAGACTTATAGGTTAAGGTACTAATGTGTTTGTGAGTGTACACAAGCTCTATAAGACGTTGAGGAGTTTGATAGATCCAGAGATTACCGACCCCAAAAAATGTAGGTCTTCAATTGAAGACTTTGCTGAAGACTTTGTGAAGACTTTATGAAGACTTTGGTGAAGACTTTGTGAAGACTTTGAAAATGAAGAAGTCGGTGAGACCTTGAAGGTATAAACGAGGAATATGAAGTGTGAAGACTTTGTTTTCTTAGTTTCATTTCCTTTCCTTGAGTCATAGGAAACACCATACTGTTAAAGGGGGCCGAGGTAATACTAAGGAAAATTTCCAACTGATGCTCAACTCCAAAATCCTCAACCTATCCAATTCTTCAAGTGAAGCCTTTGGAAATCTCTTGCGGTTCAGTCAAGTTCTTCAGTGACAGAGACGAAGTTCTTCTGATCTCTGAGGAAATTGATCTAACTGAGGAGTTAGGATTTCGCCAATGCGAATTACCTACAAGTGAGGAACTTGATATGTCTGAGGACTTTCATAGTTCGAAAATCCGACCGTTGCTGTGCTTAGCGCCAGATGTCCCCATTCACAACTATCCACATAACGGTCATATGATTGGGGGCATTAATGTCATATCATGTCGGGTTGCTCCCTGGCTATAAATAGCTGACCCCCACAACCACTAGCTGGTTGGCTGCTCCGAGAAAGAACTAACACTTGTCATTTGAGAGCATCCTATCCTCCGAGGACTTTGAGTGAAAATCATCAGTGAGGAAAAACCCACAACCAAACCACCAAACCCAAAGTGATTGAGCATCACTAAAGAAATTACTGTGTGGAACCGACGTTTGTTACCTTTGAGGACTGTGCATCCTCCAGACGGTAAGGCGTCATGGTCTAGTGCATCCTGCAGTCAAGGGGGGATCACGAAGTGACCTTGGTCTAGAGCATCCAGCTGTAAATTGTGGATCGCCGGGTGACCAGTTTGTGAGGGTTTTGGAAGTCTACCTTGAAGACTTACCACGAGTGTTGGGCGAGGACTGTGTGACCTTAGCTCAAGGAGAATACGGTAAGGACTGTGTGTCCTGGGACTGTGTGTCCTCTGGTTTAAATACCAGGCCGCTCCAAAGCAGACGTACGACTGTCACAGCAGTTGGAACTGGGTCATCAAATCATCGTCTTCATCGGGCTACCTGGTTCTATTTCCTTAACCTCCTTATTCCTCATTAACTATTGATGAAATTGATTTTTACTGTTTGAAGAATTTGACTGAAGACTTTCACAATTTCCTCACCTCAATTTCTTCAAGTTACCTTGTTCATCACTGCTCATCCTGTATCACGCTACTCATAATTTGTGCATGTTTCATTTCATAATGATGACTATGCTGCCGCTATGTATTCCATGCACTGAGTACTTATTCCGCTGTTAGTTATTCATCACATTTCAAATTCTTCAAAGTTGAAATTCCTCAAGTGATGAATTTGTAAAAATCGCCTATTCACCCCCCTCTAGTCGATATAACGCACTTTCAAAACCCAAAGCATTCCTACGGTATCTGGAAGTTGCACAATCTCATGGTCCAAGGAATCGATACTTGACATTAGGAAAGCTTTAGCAAACGAACTACACGATCTTGTGCTATGCTTAGGATTGGGTCCTATCCATCACATCATTATCCTAATGATGTGATCCCGTTATCAATGACATCCAATGTCCATGATCATGAAACCGTGACCATATATTGATCAATGAGCTAGTCAACTAAAGGCTCACTAGGGACATGTTGTGGTCTATGTATTCACACATGTATTACGGTTCCCGGTTAACACAATTAGAGCATGAACAATAGACAATTATCATGAACAAGGAAATACAATAATAACCATTTTATTATTGCCTCTAGGGCATATTTCCAACAGTCTCCCACTTGCACTAGAGTCAATAATCTAGTTACATTGTGATGAATCGAACACCCATAGCATTCTGGTGTTGATCATGTTTTGCTCGTGAGAGAGGTTTAGTTAACGGATCTGCGACATTCAGATCCGTATGTACTTTTTACAAATATCGATATCTCCCTCCTGAATGTAATCACGGATGGAGTTGAAGCGGCGCCTAATGTGTCTTGTCTTCTTATGAAACCTGGGCTCCTTTGCAAGGGCAACAACTCAAGTGTTGTCACAAAGTAGAGTCATCGGGCCCGACGCATTGGGAATCACTCCTAGGTTGGTGATAAACTCCTTCATCCAGACTCCCTCCTTTGCTGCTTCCGAAGCAGCTATGTACTCCGCTTCACATGTAGATGCCGCCACGACGCTTTGCTTGCTTCTGCACCAACTGACTGCCCCTCTATTCAATATATACACGTATCCGGTTTGCGACTTGGAGTCGTCCGGATCTATGTCGAAGCTAGCATCAACGTAACCCTTTACGACGAGCTCTTCGGCACATCCATATACGAGAAACATGTCCTTTGTCCTTTTCAGGTACTTCAGGATATTCTTGACCGCTGTCCAGTGTTCTGCTTCGGGATCACTTTGGTACCTCCCTACCAAACTTATGGCAAGGTTCACATCAGGTCTGGTACACAGCATGGCATACATAATAGAACCTATGGCTGAAGCATAGGGGATGACACTCATCTCTTCTCTATCCTTTGTCGTGGTCGGGCATTGAGTCATACTCAATCTCACACCTTGTAACACAGGCAAGAACCCCTTCTTAGACTGATCCATATTGAACTTCTTCAATACTTTATCAAGGTATGTGCTTTGTGGAAGACCTATGAGGCATCTCGATCTATCTCTATATATCTTGATTCCTAATATGTAAGCAGCTTCTCCAAGGTCCTTCGTTGAAAAATATTTATTCAAGTAGGCCTTTATACTTTCCAAGAGTTCTATATCATTTACCATTATTAGTATGTCATCCACATATAATATCAGAAATGCTATAGAGCTCCCACTCACTTTCTTGTAAATACAGGGTTCTCCATAAACCTGCACAAACCGAAACACTTTAATCACCTCATTAAAGCGAATGTTCCAACTCCGAGATGCTTGCACCAGCCCATAGATGGAGCGTTGGAGCTTGCATACTTTGTTAGCATCTTTAGGATCGACAAAACCTTCCGGCTGCATCATATACAGTTCTTCCTTGAGGAAGCCATTAAGGAATGCTGTTTTGACGTCCATTTGCCAGATCTCATAATCATAAAATGTGGCAATTGCTAACATGATTCGGACAGACTTCAGAATAGCTACGGGTGAGAAAGTCTCATCATAGTCAACTCCTTGAACTTGTCGGTAACCCTTAGCGGCAAGCCGAGCCTTATAGACGGTCACATTACCATCCGCATCAGTCTTCTTCTTAAAGATCCATTTATTTTCAATGGCTCGCTTATCATTAGGCAAGTCCACCAAAGTCCATACTTTGTTCTCATACATGGATCCTATCTCGGATTTCATGACTTCAAGCCATTTGTTGGAATCCGGGCCCGCCATCGCTTCTTCATAGTTCGAAGGTTCACCGTTGTCCAACAACATGATCTCTAAGACAGGGTTGTCGTACCACTCTGGTGCGGAACGTGTCCTAGTGGACCTTCGAGTAGCAAATTGATCTGAAGTTTCATGATCACCATCATTAACTTCCTCTCTAGCCGGTGTAGGCTCCATGGAAACAACTTCCATGCTGCACTACTCTCCGGTTCGTGTGGAGGTACGATTACCTCATCAAGTTCTATTTTCCTCCCACTTACTTCTTTCGAGAGAAACTCTTTCTTGAGAAAGGATCCATTCTTGGCAACAAAGAATTTGCCTTCGGATCTGAGGTAGAAGGTATACCCAATAGTCTCCTTGGGATATCCTATGAAGACGCACTTTTCCGCTTTGGGTTCGAGCTTCTCAGGTTGAAGTTTCTTCACATAAGCATCGCATCCCCAAACTTTTAGAAACGACATCTTAGGTTTCTTTCCAAACCATAATTCATACGGTGTTGTCTCAGCGGATTTTGACGGTGCCCTATTTAAAGTGAATGCGGCAGTCTCTAATGCATATCCCCAAAATGATAGCGGTAAGTCGGTAAGAGACATCATAGATCGCACCATATCCAATAAAGTGCGATTACGACGTTCAGACACACCATTTCGCTGAGGTGTGCCAGGCGACATGAGTTGTGAAACAATTCCACATTGTCTTAGGTGCGTGCCAAACTCGTGACTTAAATATTCTCCGCCACGATCAGATCGTAGGCACTTTATTTTCCTGTCATGTTGATTCTCTACCTCACTCTGAAATTCCTTGAACCTTTCAAAGGTTTCAGACTTGTGTTTCATTAAGTAGACATACCCATATCTGCTCAAGTCATCAGTGAGGGTGAGAACATAACGGTAGCCACCGCGAGCCTCGACACTCATTGGACCGCATACATCGGTATGTATTATCTCCAATAAGTCAGTTGATCGCTCCATTGTTCCGGAGAATGGAGTCTTGGTCATCTTACCCATGAGGCATGGTTCACATGTGTCAAATGATTCGAAATCAAGAGACTCCAAAAGTCCATCAGCATGGAGCTTCTTCATGCGTTTGACACCAATATGACCAAGGCGGCAGTGCCACATGTAAGTGTAACTATCGTTATCAACTTTACACCTTTTGGTACTCGCACTATGGACATGTGTAACATCACGTTCGAGATTCATCAAAAATAAACCATTAACCAGCGGGGCATGACCATAAAACATTTCTCTCATATGAATAGAACAACCATTATTCTCAGATTTAAATGAGTAGCCATCTCGAATCAAACGAGATCCAGATACAATGTTCATGCTCAAAGCTGATACTAAATAACAATTATTAAGGTTTAAAACTAATCCCGAAGGTAGATGTAGAGGTAGCATGCCGACGGCGATCACATCGACCTTGGAACCATTCCCGACATGCATCGTCACCTCATCCTTTGCCAGCCTTCGCTTATTCCACAGCTCCTGCTTGGAGTTACAAATGTGAGCAACTGCACCGGTATCAAATACCCATGAGCTAATACGAGCGTTGTTTAGGTACACATCAATAACAAGTATATCACATATAACTTTAACATTGCTGGCCTTCTTATCCACTAAGTACTTGGGGCAATTCCGTTTCCAGTGATCGGTACCCTTGAAATAAAAGCACTCAGTCTCAGGCTTGGGTCCATGCTTGTTCTTCTTCCCGGCAACTTGCTTACCGGGCGCGGCAACAACTTTGCCGTCCTTCTTGAAGTTCTTCTTACCCTTGCCTTTCTTGAAACTAGTGGTCTTATTCACCATCAACACTTGATGCTCCTTTTTGATCTCGACCTCCGTTGATTTTAGCATCGAGTACAACTCAAGAATGGACTTCTCCATACCCTGCATGTTGTAGTTCATCACAAAGTTCTTGTAGCTAGGTGGAAGCGACTGGAGGATTCTGTCAATGACCGAGTTATTCGGGAGATTAGCTCCTAGCTGAGTCAAGCGGTTGTGCAACCCACACATTTTGAGTACATGCTCACTGACAGAACTATTTTCCTCCATCTTACAACTGAAGAACTTGTCAGAGACATCATATCTCTCGACCCGAGCATGAGCTTGGAAAACCAATTTCAGCTCTTGGAACATCTCATATGCTCCGTGTTGCTCAAAACGCTTTTGGAGCCCCGGTTCTAAACTGTAAAGCATGCCACACTGAACAAGGGAGTAATCATCACAGTGCGACTGCCAAGCGTTCGTAACGTCTTGGTCTGCTGGGACAATGGGTGCGTCACCTAGCGGTGCATCAAGGACATACAATATCTTGGAAGCTATGAGGATGATCCTCAAGCTACGGACCCAGTCCGCATAGTTTCTTCCATCATCTTTCAGCTTGGTTTTCTCTAGGACCACGTTGAAGTGAAGGGTGACATTCGCGTTGGCCATTGGATCTACAATATAGATGGTAAAGACAATTTTAGACTAAGTTCATGATAATTAAGTTCATATAATCAAATTATTCAATGAACTCTCACTTAGACAGACATCTCTCTAGTATTCCAAGTGATACATGATCCATGTCAACTAGCACGTGTTCGATCATCACGTGAGACACACTAGTCATCCATGGTGAACATCTTTATGTTGATCGTATCTTCTATACGACTCATGTTCGACCTTTCGGTCTTCCATGTTCCGAGGCCATGTTTGTACATGCTAGGCTCGTCAAGTCAACCTAAGTGTTTCGCGTGTGTAAATCTGGTTTACACCCGTTGTATGCGAACGTTAGAACCTATCACACCCGATCATCACGTGGTGCTTCAGAACAACGATCCTTAGCAACGGTGCACAGTTAGGGTGAACACTTTTCTTGAAATTTTATTGAGAGATCATCTTATTTACTACCGTCGTTCCAAGAAAATAATACATAAACATGATAAACATCACATGCAATCAATATAGTGACATGATATGGCCAATATCATAATGCTTTTTTGATCTCCATATTCGGGGAACCATGATCATCACTGTCACCGGCACAACACCATGATCTCCATCATCATGATCTACATCATCATGTCTTCATGAAGTTGTCTTGCCAACTATTACTTCTACTACTATGGCTAACGTTTAGCAATAAAGTAAAGTAATTACATGGCGTTTATGATTGGCACGCAGGTCATACAATAAAATAAGACAACTCCTATGGCTCCTACCGGTTGTCATAATCATCGACATGCAAGTTGTGAATCCTATTACAAGAACATGATCAATCTCATACATCACAATGCATCACATCACATCCTTTGGCCATATCACATCACAAGGCACATGCTGCAAAAACAAGTTAGACGTCCTCTAATTTGTTGTTGCAAGTTTTACGTGGTGCTATAGGTTTCTAGCAAGAACGTTTCTTACCTACGCCAAAACCACAACGTGATATGACAATTGCTATTTACCCTTCATAAGGACCCTTTTCATAGAATCCAATCCGACTAAGGTAGGAGAGACAGACACCCACTAGCCACCTTATGCAACTAGTGCATGTCAGGCGGTGAAACCGGTCTCACGTAAGCGTACGTGTAAGGTTGGTCCGGGCCGCTTCATCCCATAGTACCGCCAAATCAAGATAAGACTAATAGTGGTAAGAAAATTAACAAGATCGATGCCCACAACTGCTTTGTGTTCTACTCGTGCATAGATTCTACGCATAGACCTAGCTCATGATGCCACTGTTGGGAGACGTAGTTGTAAATCAAAAAAATTCTACGTGTTCACCAAGATCCATCTATGGAGAAACCAGCAACGAGTAAGGGGAGAGTGGATCTTCATACCTTTGAAGACTGCTAAGCGGAAGCGTTGCTAGAACGCGGTTGGTGGAGTCGTACTCGTAGCGATTCAGATCGCGGTGGACTCCAATCTTAGCACCGAATAACGGTGCCTCCGCGTTCAACACACATGCAGCCCGGTGACGTATCCTACGCCTTGATCTAGCAAGGAGGGAGGAGAGGTTGAGGGAGAGCTCCGGCAGCATGACAGCGTGGTGATGGTGGAGCTGCATGGTACTCCGGCAGAGCTTTGCTAAGCACTACGAAGAACGAGGAGAGGGAGGAGTAGGGCTGCGCCAGGAGGAAGAGAGAACCGTGTGTGTTGCAGCCCTGAAAACCTCACATATATATAGGGGAGAGGTAGGAGGAGGCACCCCATCTAGGGTTCCCACCCTAGATGGTGCGGCAGCCCCTAGATGGGGTTTTGGCCGGCGGCCAGAGAGGGGGAGAGGGAGGGCGCAGCCCTAGTGGGCCTTAGGCCCACCTGGGTCTAGGGTTTCCCCTCCCTCCACCTCTCCTGCGCCTTGGGATGGGTGGGAGTGGCGCACCAGCCCACCCATGGGCTGGTTCACTCCACCTCAGGCCCATGGAGCCCTCCGGGGCTGGTGGCCCCACCTAGTGGACCCCTGGAACCCTTTCGGTGGTCCCGGCACAATACTGGTAATTCCCGAAACTCTTCCGGTAACCAAAACCTCACTTCCTATATATCAATCTTCGTCTCCGGACCATTCTGGAGCTCCTCGTTACATCCGGGATCTCATCCGGGACTCCGGACAACCTTCGGTAACCACGTACACTATTTCCCTATAACCCTAGCGTCATCGAACCTTAAGTGTGTAGACCCTACGGGTTCGGGAGATACGTAGACATGACCGAGACACCTCTCTGGTCAATAACCAACAGCGGGATCTGGATACCCATGTCGGCTCCCATGTACTCCACGATGATCTCATCGGATGAACCACGATGTCGGGGATTCAGACAACCCCGTATGCAATTCCCTTTGTCTACCGGTATGATACTTGTCCGAGATTCGATCGTCGGTATCCCTAGACCTTGTTAAATCTCGTTAACGGCAAGTCTCTTTACTTGTTCCGCAACACATCATCCCATGGCTAACTCCTTAGTCACATTGAGCTCAGTATGATAATGTATTACCGAGTGGGCCCAGAGATACCTCTCCGTCACACAGAGTGACAAATCCTAGTCTCGATTCGTGCCAACCCAACAGACACTTTCGGAGATACCCGTAGTGTACCTTTATAGCCACCCAGTTAAGTTGTGACGTTTGGCACACCCAAAGCATTCCTATGGTATCCGGGAGTTGCATAATCTCATGGTCCAAGGAATCGATACTTGACATTAGAAAATCTTTAGCAAACGAACTACACGATCTTGTGCTATGCTTAGGATTGGGTCTGGTCCATCACATCATTCTCCTAATGATGTGATCCCGTTATCAATGACATCCAATGTCCATGATCATGAAACGATAACCATCTATTGATCAACGAGCTAGTCAACTAGAGGCTCACTAGGGACATGTTGTGGTCTATGTATTCACACATGTATTATGGTTTCCGGTTAACACAATTATAGCATGAACAATAGACAATTATCATGAACAAGGAAATACAATAATAACCATTTTATTATTGCCTCTAGGGCATATTTCCAATAGTCCCAATGAGACAAGTCGCCATGTACTCCTACATGGCCTCTCATCGACACCTTTACCAACTCGTGTTCACACACTTAGCTCTCAAACAGTAGGACATGAATACTGCCATTCCGATTCATCGCCCAGATGGATTAGACCCGACACGACACGACTCTAAGCATAGCAGGCATAGTAAGCAAGCATTGATGAGTAAGCACAACAAGGCTCAAGCAGTTGCTACTCATGCTAATTGGTTTCAACTATTTACGGTGACAAAGACATGTCATGCAAAGGAATGGGTTCAACAACCGAGAACATGTAACAATTGAATCGTTGTTGTCCTAATGCAGTAAAAGAGAGCAGGAGAGAGAGAGGGGATTCATATCAGTATGCTCAAGGAGGGGGATTGCTTACCTGACAGTCCTGAAGATATTACTTCTCTTTATTAGTGTCAACGTTCACATCGTCAGAACCATCGTCTACAGAGAGGGAACACCATCGGTAAAACAAGGAAGGAACACATTCAATGCAATGCAACAACCATGATGCATGATATGATATCTTAAGGTACTGAATTAACCTAGAGGAGTAGTTAGCCAAGTTGGTTGAAGTGGAATTCAAACAAGTTTGAATTCCAACTCCAAATGATATTTCCTATATTGCCCTAATCATAAAATGTCCTACTTGGTGATGTTAACTTGCTCAAACCTGCATGATCATGGCATAAACAGATTCATTGGATTTTCTGATCATTTTTCATATATATATATATATTATGTTTAGCTGACTTACATATTATTTTCTATGATTTTTAGAAGTTTTAAACATTTTCTGAAATTTCCTGAATTATTTTATTATTAGAAAATCAATTAGCGCCTCACCTTTACATCAGCATGACGTGAGCGGGTCAACAGCCCCGGGTCCAGGTCAAACCTGACGACCGGGACCCACACGTCAGTGTCACGGGGTTAATCCCCACGCTGACCAGGGTTTGACTAGGGCCAGGGCCCACTGTCAGTGGCTGGAGGGTTAGTTAGTGGCTTGATTAGCCACTAATGGCCCTGCCATGTCACCACGCCAGAGGTCAGCCCGCGGCGACCATGGAACGTGGCGGTGGCTCGCCGGACTTGCGCTTCCGGCGACCACCTGGTGCGCTGAGGGCTCCAGGAGGTAGCCCGTGCATGCGCGCATCCAGTGAGGCAATAGGAGGGGCTCGGAGCCACCGGACTTGAGGTCGGCGACGAGCTGAGCGGCGGCCGAAGCTCGGACATCAAGGGGGCGATGACTACGGTGAGGGGCAGGCCACGGGGTTAGTGGGAGGAGAAAGGGGAGCTCACAGGGAGGCGGACGGGATGGTCAGCGGGCTCGGGGACGGGCGGAGCGCGGCGAATCGATGGTGGCCCTCCGACGACCGAAGGTTGAAGAAGGCTCGGGGCGGCGATGCAGGGCTCCCGCGGCTGCGTGCTTCATCTTCGAGGTTCACAACGGCAAGGCAGAGCTGCTTGGCTCGCTAGAGGGACTGGAGGAGGCCGGTGGCCGCGGCGGCAGCAAACAGTGGCGGCGGCTTTCGGGCGGTGAGGGAGAGAGAGCAGAGAGGAGATGGAGGAAGAGAATGAGCTGGGGGAGGGGGGGGGGGAGGTCGGCTCGATCTAAACGGCTCCCTCGAGTCTATCCCTCCGCCCAGGCAGGCACACAGGCAGGAGGTCGCCGGCGTGCGGCGACCACACGCTCGGGGTCCTTCTGGCCAGAGGTGGAAGAAGACCGGTTCGCCCCTAGTGGGTTGGGCCGGCTTCTTCCCTGGCCCTGCTAAAACAGGTAAGCATCTTTTTTTTCATTTCTTTTTCTTTAAGTTGTTTTGATTTTGTTTCAGAACCAAATCATTTTTTTAAATCTCCAAACTTGTTCCTGTCATTGAGTGGAACATTCCACACATGGTGAACATTTTGTTTTCTATTTTGTACAAATTTAATTATTTGTGAAAAATCAAAGGTAGCTAAATAATTCCTACAATAATTTTTAGTGGTTTCAAGTATTTCTTTTGAAACCTAAAATTTGTTGATTTGAACCAGTGATTTTATTTAAGGTAAATCCCATTGGATAGGATTTTATGAAGGACATTTTGGGTTCATTGAAAATTCACAAGTATTAGAAATGTTTGGTTAGGTGAAGTGATAAGGTTTCTGTTAATCCCCATTTCACGTTGAAGAAAATTAAACATGATGCCATGATGTCGATGCACTATTTACAAGCATTAATTTAGGGCTGTGACAGTACAACAAACGCTGCACATGTATATCTATGCTGGAATAATTTTGTTTTTTAGCTAAACTGGTCTGTGCGTGTAAAAGCCGTACAAAACATCCGTAGAACTTGTACCAACATACATAGTACAATACTTTTTTTTCCCGAATAAGTAGAGTACCACATACTCTCTTTTTTTGCAGGGAGAGTACCACATACTCTCTTTTTTTGCAGGGAGAGTACCACATACTTTACGTCGGGATGCATGTACTTTTCAACGATCGTAGCTTGTGTAATACAGTGAGTACTTTCCACCGAGATGCATCATGCATACGAGCTAGTCGTGACTGATTACCTTATGACCGGCGTTCGGAAGACTCGCGTCAAGTACTACGTAAGCACCTCGATCGATTTGCAACGTATGCACTTGCACGTACTAAGTACAAGTCGCCGGCTAGTACGATGGCACAACTCGAGACACGCGCACGCGAGAACAGGGGACGCCGACTGATTAGCATGGGAGCGCTCTCGTTAATCTATTCATTGCCTTTTTATCATGTCATACAAGTTACATGTGTAGGTCACATATATGTACTACTCCAGTAAGTACATTGTCAAAAAAAATTACTCCAGTAAGTAGCCTATATACGTGATTTTTTAAAAAGTTTCCTATATACATAAATCTATTCGGTGATTGAGTCCTGGTTTGAGCCGTCCAGGAGATCGTGTTTAATTGGAGGAGTTAGTGGTATGTGATATTGGAATTATGTATCCGATTGCCTAAGACGAAATATTGGAGCATACATATACATGTGCAGCATCCGTTGAACATCCCTAAGACATGAATGGATTGATTATTTTTTTACTTCATCGAGGATAGTTACACAATGCACTATGGGCAAAATGGTCTTTTTGCCTCACACTTAACAACGTTATTGCCTAAAATGGACGGAAGTGTCATACGAGGAACAAAAATTACCTTCGGTGTCAAATAGGGATTTTTTTTAATTTGGGCTAGATAGGGAAGCAAATTTGAAGAAAGGTCCAAATAAGGAATTGTCTCTTAATCTTGTGTGTTTGGGCACCCTAGAGCTTATGCCTCTTAGGTGCTTGGGCGCCCTAGATTGTTGGTGGTGTCGTGGAGCTCACTAATTGTTCTATAAACCTCCGAACAAGGTTCAGGATCTCCAATTAAATTGTGAAGATTGTCCCAAGAAATTTGTACGGGTTCGGTGATGACCCCTGTCATGGTTTCATCGCAATTGAGAGGTTAGCTTGTCGGAGTTGATCGAAATCGAGAGACGCAGTTTACCCAAGTTCAACCCCTCACGGTCGAGGTAATAGCCTATTCATGCTTTGTGCTTATTGCTTTGGTGATCAATACAAGGGAGCGGATTCGCTTGACCTAACTATTGATCGATTGTAACTTAAGTCTATTGGCCTCAGGGGCTCACCATTATATACAGGTAGAGACGCTGGGCTTACAAGAGTCTGGGTCGGGCTACGATCCGTGACCAAGTATGTCTCTAACTCGCCTTGCCTCTCAAGCAAGGAAACTCCTGGCGACTTCTACCTCTTGGACCTTGATTCGCCGTCTTCGTGTACTGGGCTGCCAACCGGCTTACTTGGTAAGCCGCCTTGCCAGCCTTGTCCTCAATGTCACGGCCCACCTTATGTATGATTTACAAGCCGCCAACACGATGACCTGGCCCAGTAGGGTGGGTTATACCGTGGGGTTATATCCCTGACATTAGGGCCCAAATTGATTTGAATTCATTCATGTCAATCTTCATCACCTTAACCTGGCGGCTTATGTTCTGTTCATGTCTGCATCTTCTCTGGTCATGAAATGCCGGCTTATGTCGCTTCCACACTTGTATTTTTTCTTGTTCTATCCATCTATGACATCACTCGTTGGAAATCTAGGAAATCATTGATGACATCACAATGGATCTTTGCATGTATCCGTTTAGCCCGAAAATTGAGGCATCTTTGGCTCCAAAATTTACCATGCCTCCAAAATTTACCATGCCTCCTTAATCACCATTGCTAGTTCACACGTAGTTCCGATGAACTTTCCCATAGAAATAGAGTTGTACGAACGACATAACGGACTTAGATATCCATTAAGAATCCGCAAGCTAGGCCACCACTGCTTCCATACTCCGTTGTTAGGTTTAATGAATATTTTCTTTTTTTGAACCATTTGTAGATCCGTAATTATAGACGCTTTGGTAGAAACTTGTTTGTTCCACACTTCGCAAAAAAATAAAGATCTCTCATTGTCGTAAGACGCCCTTGTGTTTGCCGCTCATCACTATGACCGTAACCTGCCATGTTTATAGACTGCTTCATTTAGGGCATCGACTCATCATAAGGCGACTGGTATGTTGTAAATAATTAAGCCGTTTTATCCTTGACCATAGCTGCCAAAACATTGTTGCCTGAACACGTAGCTTATCTAGACGAGTCGCCATTTCTTAACTAACCCGTCATATATACTTCTGCAGCTCCTTTCATTTATATTTAGGTGACTCATCATGTCAAAAACCATCACATGCAACTGAGTGCCTTCCCAAGTCTCTGAACTTATGCTCAAGGACTAAGAAGATCAAGGTCTTCTGCCGTCTAAGGAGGCTATTGGCTGGCGCGAGGCTATGGTCCTTATCAAGCAACTTCATCCGGCGGAAAGTATCGTAGTACAGGATGTTAATGCTGTTGCCGCCATCCATAAGTACCTTAGTAAACATGTATCCCCCCACCTGGGGGGCAACTACCAAAGTGAGCTGCCCCGGGTTGTCAACACGCGGCGGGTGATCCTTTCTACTCCAAGTTATGTCATACTCAGACCACTTCAAGTATTGTGGGAGAGCCGGCGCGACTGCATTAACCGCCCGCTTGCGCACCTTCTGGTCTCGCTTGTCAAGGCAAGTTGTAAAAACATGATATTGACCCGTGCCGAGCTGTTTCGGATTACTCTGATACCCAGATTGGTTATTCTGCTGCTGATTACTGCCACCAGATTGCTGATGATGACCTCCTTGATTTCCCTGACGCTGATAGCCGGATCCTGAGCCGCCAGCGCCAAGACCGGCTCCTGACTCGCCTGGCCCTGAGCCACCTGGCGGGCCACCACCATTGTTATGATGTTGCCGCAAGCTGTAATCCCGAAATTGTCGCATAATGTGGCGATTCCTCCATGTATGGCCCGCCGCCCTATCAGGCCGGCTGTGCGCCGGACAAGGTTTATTGAGCATCTCCTCCAGGTTGAAAGGAGTTTTATCCTTATTAAAGGTCTGCCTAAAGTTCGTGTTGCCCTTAGCACGATTGTTCCTGGCGTTGATGTTTGCCACCAATTCTGACCCGCCGTACGGATTCTTTCTCTTGCCATGTCTGCCGCTACCAGCCACACCCTTACCATTGTTATTCTTCTTTCCCTGACCTGATTTCTCCTTATCAGAACCTGGGTCTTTCGTACTGTCAGAGTCGGCATACTTGGTGAGAGCCACCATGAGCTCCCCCATGTCTTGACATGAGCGCTTGAGCCGGCCAAGCTTCTGCTTCAGAGGCATAAAGTGGCAATTCTTTTTCCAGAATCAGAACCGCTTGAGCCGCCGTAATCTGCTCAGAGGAGTGAATGATAGTTGAGACCCGCCGGACCTAGTGATGAGCGGACTCGTCCTCTTGCCGCACACAGTGATCCAAATCCACAATTGTCATGGGCTGCTTGCATGTTCCTTGCAAATTTTTGATGAACTTCGCCTTTAGATCGGCCCAGGAATTCATGGTGTTGGGTGGCAACCCCTTCAACCACGTGCGAGGCGGCCTTTCCAGCATCATGATGAAATATTTGGCATATACTGCATCGTTGACGTCTAACATCTCCATGGCCAGCTCATAGCTTTCAATCCAAGCCTCCGGAGGCAGGTCAGTAGTATAATTTGGGACCTTGCGAGGGCCCTTGAAATCTTTCGGCAGACGCTCATTCCTCAAAGTCAGCGCTAAACACGGCACTCCCACAGCCCTGGAGGTTACTCCTGCTCCTACCGAGATGGAAGGTGCAGGTTCTTGATGAGCCGCCACCTCTCGCTGTGCTCGCGCCCGATCCAGCAGCGCATGAGCATCCAGAGCTGCCCGGTCACCTCGCAGCGGGTCCCGTTGTTGGTCACTGCTAGAAACCACCGGCGACTCATAACGTCGGCTGTAGCTGCGGCTGGGGATGGGGGTTGAATGCACGCGACTCCGGGTGTAAGTAGACTTCTCCTGCTGGGCCACCGCCGTCTGCAGGTATCCACTAGCGTTTCGCACCTCTTCTGCGAAGGGCGCCTCATCCGGGATAGGGATTGTACCAAGCTGGGTTGCTTCCGCCACCATGTTCTCCGACGGGTTTGAATAGTTACCTGTCGGCGTTGAGAAATCCATTGGTGAGGTCTGGTTCCGTCGGGGCGGGTTAAGCTGAGCTGATGCTGAACCGCCGGCCGGCTCCTAGGTACATCCGCGGTCTGTCCCGTTCCTGCCAACCCAACAGACACCCTCGAAGATACATGTAGAGCACCTTTATAGTCACCCAGTTACGTTGTGATGTTTGATACACACAAGGTACTCCTCCGGTGTCAGTGAGTTGCATGATCTCATGGTCATAGGAACATATACTTGGCATGTAGAAAACTATAGCAATAAATTGACACGATCATATGCTACGTTTATAGTTTGGGTCTTGTCCATCACATCATTCTCCTAATGGTGTGACCCCGTTATCAAATGACATCTCATGTCCATGGCTAGGAAACCTTGACCATCTTTGATCAACGAGCTCGTGTACTACAGGCATACTAGGGACACAGTGTTGTTTATATACTCACACATGTATTTAGTTTCCAATCAATACAATTATAGCATGGATAATAAAAGATTATCACGAACAAGGAAATATGATAATAACCAATTTATTATTGCCTCTTAGGCATATTTCCAACAGATACAACTTTCTACATTATTTCATGTGGCTCAGCGATCCTCCGCCCATCTCTTGTCTCATTGCATGCCAACCAAAGCCCATAGACTACCTGGACCATCATAAATCGCTCACTCGCCGGCGTGTCCCCAAACCATCCGAGAAGCCAGTTTGACAGCTTGCTCTGGGAAACAATGTTACATGGAGGGATCGCCACCGTAATTCCCATCCGATTCAAGCTTTTTCAAGAATCATACAACATGCGGGCATGTCCAGAATCTATGCACATTTGTCTCCTCTCGACCGCGCGTAGGGAAGAAACCCCCTGCCTTGATTCGCCTTCGTAGTAATTCCGCTCCGACCGCCAGCCCGTTCATCATAAGTCGCCACATATGGATCTTAGCCTTCCTCGGGTTTGGTGTGTCCCAAAGAGATAACCACCCTCTGTGTTTCTGAACCGACGAAGAAGCTTCAGGTCAGCCAGTTTTCAGCGCATTCATGGTCATTTTTAAGTGGTAGGCATACCTCACAGAGAATATCCCACTTTTAGTATAATTACATGAAATGTAATCTTGCACACCCGACCCTCCCACCGCAATTTGCCTTATGTCCCTTGCATCATCCTCGGAGAACATCACATCCAACTTGGTTCTGTCCCATGCCCTCCTTGTATGATCCAAGAGGTGACAAACCTTGTTTACCCCATGCACATAGTCAGCACCCAGTGGCAGCAGACTACCTTATCTAGGAATCCATGGGTCGTGGTGAATGTTCACAGTAGATCCATCTCCAATGCACCAAATGCACCCCTCCCGTAGTAGGTCCCGATCGTGTAATATGCTCCTGAAGGTATATGATCCCCATGTTGGACAAGTAGTTGTCATAATTGTTCTCTCACTGAAGTATCTTGCCATGAGTACTCTAGCACATAGGGACAACGGCGTTTGCAAGATCCTCCATACCTGCTTTGCCAGAAGTGCTTGATTGAAAGCTTCCGGGTCTCGAAATCCCATGCCACCATTACGCTTGGACTGACACATTTTATCCCATGCAATCTAGCGTGCCTTGCATTCGCCATTCATTGCACCCCACCAGTATTTAGAAGAGATTGATGTCAAGTTCTAGCACATCTTCTTTGTGAGGTGGAAACAACTCATAGTGAAGGTCGGCGTAGCTTGGAGCATGGACTTAACAAGCACCTCTCTAGCAGCCTTAGAGAGACCCTGCCCCTTTCATCTAGTAACTTTTCCTTTCGAACACTCTGTTACATATCTAAAAGTGCCATCCTTAGATCTCCCAACCACCGTTGGTAGTCCTAAGTATCTCTCGCTAAGTGCTTCATGACAAATCCCAACAGCTTGTTTAATAACTCCCTTCTGCTCCCGTGAGCAGCCCTTACCAAAGAAAACGGATGATTTTTGGAGACTCACCTTCTGTCCAGATGCCTTTTCATAACTGACTAGGATGTCCTTGAGCGAAAGAAAATTTTCCTGAGTCCCTTGCAAAAAGACTATGCTATCGTCAGCAAAAAGGGGATGTGTCACTTGGGGGCCAGTGCGCCCAAAAGACACCCCCTTGATAGAATTGTCACTTTGTGCTTTCTTTAAAAGGGCTAAGAATCCTTCCACACAGAAAAGGAACAAATATGGTGACAATGGGTAACCCTGCCTGAGGCCCCTTGAAGGAAGGAATCCCCTTGACAATCCACCATTAAGTCTCACCGAGAAGGTAGCTGACATCACACACCTCATTATCATCTCTACCCATGCAGGTGCAAAGCCAAAAAAGTTCATCATCTTCTCAAGGAAATTCCATTCTACCCGGTCATATGCCTTCATCATGTCGAGCTTCACCACACACAAAGGCTTCTTGCATTTCCTTGTATGTATTGCATGCACACATTCATACGCCACAATTAACATTATCTGTAATGAACCTGCCAGGAACAAAAGCACTTTGCTCCTCAGATATGAGAATAGGCAGGCTTGCTTTTAGCCTGTTAGCAAGAACCTTTGCAGCTATCTTGTACAACACGTTACATAGACTGATGGGTCTGAATTGCGAAAGTAATTCCGGTAAATTAACTTTCGGGATCATCACAATAACAGTTGCATTAAAGCTGTCCAGGGTTGCTACTCCCCCCAGAAAATCACAGACATCTATACACACATCCTCCTTCATCATTGACCAATGTCTTTGGTAAAACAACGCAGGCAGACCGTCCGGGCCGGGAGCCTTTGTAGGCCCCATTTGGAACAAGGCGCCCTCAATTTCTTCATCAGAGACATGGCTGGTTAGCTTGTTGTTCATGTCTTGTGTGACCAAAGGAGTAATATTACCCAGAATCACATTAGCATCCGCCGAGCCCTCCGATCTGAACAGTTTCTCGTAAAAAGTTGTTGAAATCTCCCGCATGTCATCATCCACCATGCACTTTGATCCATTATCTCTCCTAAGAGCTCGGACTGTGTTTTTCCGCTTACGATGGCATGCTCGCCCATGGAAATATTTGGTGTTTTGTTCATATGCCAGCAACCAATCCACTCTGGACCTTTGGCGATAGAAGATTTCCTCCCGCAAGTAAATCTCTCGGATCCTGTCTTCGAGTTCACGGACCTCCACTGAGGATCCTGACCCTAGCGCCCTCACCTTCGCATCTTCCGTTTGAGATTTGAGTTTGGAAATCTGCCTTCTGATTGAATCGAAAACCACCCGGCTCCACTGCTGCATGCTCATGGTCATACGTTGCAGCCTGTCCCATACCGCTTGTAGCCCACTCTCACCCGAGCATGCATCACTCCACGCTCCCCCCACCATCCTTTCATAGTCTTCATGCCTTGTCCAGGCCTGTTCAAACTTGAAGTGTCTTGTCCCCTGCTATCGCCGTGGTGGAGCAGTCTCCAGCACACGCACGAGCAGTGCGAGATGATCTGATTCTTCTGTTATTAGGTGTTCAACATGTGTCTCCGGGTACATGTCAAGGAAAGCGTCCGTGTGCATGCCGCCCTATCCAGTCTGACCTAAACATTTTCTGCTCCTTCCCTTTTATTATCCCACGTGTATCTGTAGCCCGAGAAGCCCAAGTCAGCTAAGCCACAGTCAGCCACACAATCCCTAAAGTCCTCCATCCTAGACAAGCTTCTCATATTTCCTCCTTGCTGGTCCGACTGGAACATAGCTTCGTTGAAATCCCCAAGACATAGCCATGGAAGATTGTCCCGTGCACGCAGATATGTAATGGCCTCCCAGGATTTATTCCTAAGCTCAGTGTTTGGTTCGCCATAGAATCCAGTGATTCTACAGGTCTTACCATCAACCACCACTTGTGCATCAACAAAATATTGGCTCCAGGTCTTGATCGTTACTTGCACATGATATCGCCACCACATAGCTAGTCCACCACTTCTGCCCACACAGCTAACAGCAACACCGTTTTTGAAACCAAGACTCCATTTAAGCTTCTCCATCGCTCTTGAAGATTTCATTGTCTCACACAAAAATACCACCGCTGGGTTGTTACACCTAATCAGGTCACGGAGTTCGCCGACTGTCGAGTCCAACCCCTAGCCTCGACAGTTCCAGGCTAGCACATTCATTGCTCCCGGCGTCCCCGGGCTTCGGGGTCCGCCGATGTATCGTTATTCTCAGAGATGCGATCAAACACTAAGGTAGTTTTCTGCCTCGTATCACGAATGAAAACATCCGTATTGCCATGCCTGCCCGGGTCGCCCTTCGGCACCCACACCTGCCGAGGTCTCCTCTTCCTCCCATCATACTCATCATTTTTACGTCGATCCTCCTTTCCTACCTGATCATAATCTAGCCTGGGCTTTCGGACATAGCGTCCCCTCTGTCTGCCATGCATACCATGCATGCAGGCTTGCCCGAGTGGGCTAGCCCGGCCCATGTCTACGGCCTGTTTCCCATGGTGTGAGCCCGAGGCTTTATCATTTCCTTTGCGCTCTCTTTCCCTATCCCAGTCTGTATCTTTTTGCATAGTTGACTGTTGTTCCACCAGCTTCTGCCTGAGGTCATTTTCCCGCCTAGCTTCAAGTCCATCACGAAGATCTCTCTCCCTGCCCGGGCTAGATTATTAAGATCCACTGACTCGTTCGTTGGGAGTGTTCACAGTGATAAGGTATGCATGTGTGTATTCAAAGGGTCGGTGCATGTATATGTTGGTGAGGGTCTACGTCTGTATTATGTTAAAGAAAAGAGGGTTTGCGATTTGACGTTGGCGATGTCACGCTAGGGAGTGAGGTAGTGGTTCGTTGGGGTTTTAGTTGGTTGTTACTATATGTTTCATGGATAGTGATCTCACTGCGTATTTTCTAAGGCGGGCCGTACACTATGGCTGCTCACATGGAAGGCCGAAAGACCGTGACAACTAAACAGAGACGGCCCCGGCCGGCCTGAACTACTAACGATTCTATATTTCTGCCAGCACTTACTAATAAGGCCGCGTACAACGTAAGGTGAGCCGAGTTTTCAACTAAGCAGGTAGTAGGGGCTATGCTTATTGGTTCTCCATACGTTGACCTCACCTGACTCCGGTTTCTGTTGGAAGCGAGCAGCCATGGTGGACGACGCATGCTTCTTGTCTGCGCCACTGCAACTTTGCATGGTCGGCGGTGGGTGTGTAACCGCGTCGTATGCATCCCCCGATCGATCTTTCCCGGAGCAAAAGCATCCCGATTTCCAGACTAGTTTAGTTTTGCCGTTCCAAATGCGGGCAGCATCGGTGTCACGCACTCCTGAATCCCTACACTGTCAAGTCATATACCACAAAACCGTCTACCTTTGCTTTGAATAAAATCTTCCAAAGTTTACAAGAAAAGATCAGGTCATATAAAACCAAACAGTGGATTAACTATGAGCATCTATAACCGGAAATTGCAAATATGATCCTCTAAACGTTCGCGGACGCGCTCGGTCAGTGACCGGGCATGTTTCCTATTTGTCCGTCCGCACGGCTACACTCTTCATTTTTTTTCTTCATATGTTCGGTCACTTGCACATGATTGGTGAAGAGAAAGAAAGAAAAAGAAAAGAATGAATAAAAAAAGAAAAAGATGATCTGGGATGGAATCGCGTCCTACGTGGTGGACTGGCCGGCCATGCCCGGACGCGTCCGCGAGCCCTCATATCCTTTTCATGTTTGAGATGGATATAAGGGTTCGCGGACAACGCCGAACGTATAAAGATAATACGAGAGGTCCGGTTGAATATTTTTTTCTTTTTCTTGTTCGACGCGTATGCCTGAGTCATCTGAAACGTCCGGCTGCAGATGGTCTAACCTCTCGCAAAAAAGCAAGACAAGAAATGCCCGCGAGCTCGACCGCTTTCGAGCTTTTGGGAGAAAAGCTTGTACTACTACGTAGACGACGCTGCCCCCTGCCCATACGCATTTCGAATCAGATTAAGCTCATGATCAGGGACCGACTTGTCAGGTTAACCTCGACGTATCTGTAGTTTTGCTGCTTATTTCCTTCAGTAGTTAAATAAGTCTAGTTTAGTTCAGTTACATGCGTTGCTGTACATGTTAACTGAATAAGCCTGAAGCGATACTAGTAGAAAACAGAGCTTTGGTTTAGGCCTGGCTAGCCCATTAGTCCCGATTCAGTCACGAGCCGGGACTCATGGGGCATACGTCCCGGTTCGTGCGCCCAGGGGGCGGTCGGGCCTCGTGGGGCATTGGTCCCGGTTCGTCTGGACCCATTAGTCCCGGTTTCAGACACGAACCGGGACCAATGCGCCTCGCTCCTAGCCCACAACCATTGGTCCCGGTTCGTAGCTGAAACCGGGACTAAAGGTGGCCTTTAGTCCCGGTTCCAGAAACGAACCGGGACCAATGAGTTGGCTATATATACACCTCGCCCGCGAGCCACTGCTCTGTTTTTTCCTGGCCGGCGAGGAAAGGGCTTTGTGGTGCTCTAGCTCACCTCTTATGCACATGAGGTGTTCGATGAAATGTCCGAGTCACACTACTTAAGCTTTCTCCTCTCCAAACTCGACCTCCAAGCTTCATTTTTCTCAAGATTTGTCCAGATTTAGCGGTCCGTCACGTCCCATCCCTGTCTTCACCGCCGTCGATCGCCCGCGCCGATCTCGTCGCCGGCACCACCGTGGTGAGCCTCTTGTTCTTATCTTCTTTATACAAGAAAAAAAATTCTTACTTGTATGATTAGATAGGTAATTGTCTAATTTTCTTACTTGTATTATTGCTTGTTATTATATAGTGCGATGGTTTTGGTATCCGCCCCCGTCGGTCCTCGTCCTGTCTATGATTCGGATGTGATATATATTATTTTTTATAACTATTTGTTTCATTTAGTGTTTATGGTAATTATGCCGACACCAACTTGACATAGATGTCTTTATCTAGGAGGTATGTGAACCGGATATTACATACGACCCTCTTGTCGAGAGGTTAAATTTAGTTGAAGAAGAAAACGAGTATTTAAAAGAAAAATTAAAAGAGTTGAAGAAGAGAAGAAAAGAGTTGAAGAAGAGAAGATGATATTGGAGTTGCATGTTGCGGATGTCGTAGATGGTCACAAGATCAAGATGGATGCAATGCGCTTGAACATTAGAAAGATTAGAAAATATGCCCGTTATAGCGAGGCTTGGTATCATTATGCCGTTGGATCAATTGTTACCTTGGTGGCGATTATGATCGTATTTGTTGTTGCATTGAAATGTTTTACATAGTTTCAATGTATGGTTTAATTTGATGCTCTGGAGAGCTATATGTTGTTCAATGAGAACTATGTATGTACTTTGGTTTTAATGTGATGATGAACTTTTATTAATTTGGTCACTTATCTATTCATGATGTTCTATAATGGTTTTTGACACACTTAATGCATGCAGATGAACCGGCAATGGATGTACGGTGGCAGACACACCTCCGAGTATATTGAGGGCGTGCATGATTTTCTCGAAGTGGCTGAGGCAAACAAGCAGAATGGTTTTATGTGTTGTCCATGCTCTATATGTGGGAATACGAAGTCTTACTCTGACCGGAAAACCATTCATGCCCACCTGTTTTATAAGGGATTCATGCCACACTATAATGTTTGGACCAAGCACGGAGAAATAGGGGTTGTGATGTAAGACGGCGAAGAAGAAGAGTATGATGACGACTATGTGCCCCCTGAATACGGTGATGCTGCAACGGGGGAAGCTGAAGATCAAGAGGAGCCAGACGATGTGCCCGATGATGATCTCCGCCAGGTCATTGTTGATGCAAGGAGACAGTGTGAAAGTGAAAAGGAGAAGCTGAAGTTCGATCAGATGTTAGAGGATCACAAAAAAGGGTTGTACCCCAATTGCGAAGATGGCAACACAAAGCTCGATACCGTACTGAAATTGCTGCAGTGGAAGGCAAAGTATGGTATACCTGACAAGGGATTTGAGGATGTACTGAAAATATTTAAGAAGAGGCTTCCAAAGGATAATGATTTGCCCGATAGTACGTACGCAGCAAAGAAGGTCGTATGCCCTCTAGGATTGGAGGTGCAGAAGATAAATGCATGCCCTAATGACTGCATCCTCTACCGCGGTGTGTACGAGGATTTGAACGCATGCCCGGTATGCGGTGCATTGCGGTATAAGATCAGACGAGATGACCCTGGTGATGTTGACGGCGAGCCCCCCCAGGAAGAGGGTTCCTGCCAAAGTGATGTGGTATGCTCCTATAATACCACGGTTGAAACGTCTGTTCAGGAACAAAGAGCATGCCAAGTTGATGCGATGGCACAATGAAGACCGTAAGAAAGACGGGAATTTGAGACACACCACTGATGGGTCACAGTGGAGAAAAATTGAGAGAAAGTACCGGGCTGAGTTTGGAGATGACCGAAGGAACGTATGGTTTGCTTTAAGCACGGATGGCATTAATCCTTTCGGGGAGCAGAGGAGCAATCACAGCACCTGGCCCATGACTCTATGTATGTATAACCTTCCTCCTTGGGTGTGCATGAAGCGGAAGTTCATTATGATGCCAGTTCTCATCGAAGGCCCTAAGCAACCCGGCAACGACATTGATGTGTACCTAAGGCCATTAGTTGAAGAACTTTTACAGCTGTGGGATGGAAACGGTGTATGTGTGTGGGATGAGCACAAATAGGAGGAATTTGACCTGCATGCGTTGCTGTTTGTAACCATAAATGATTGGCCTGCTCTCAGTAACCTTTCAGGACAGACAAACAAGGAATACCACGCATGCACGCACTGTTTAGCTGACACCAAAAGTATATACCTGGACAAATGCAGGAAGAATGTGTACCTGGGGAATCGTCGATTTCTTCCGACCAACCATCAATGTCGTAAGAAAGGCAAGCATTTCAAAGGCGAGGCAGATCACCGAAAGAAGCCCGCCATGCGTACCGGTGATCACGTACCTGCTATGGTCAATGATTTACGCGTAACATTTGGAAAGGGTCCCGGCGGACTATCTGTTCGGAATGACGACGAGGGACGCACACCCATGTGGAAGAAGAAATCTATATTTTGGGACCTACCCTATTGGAAACACCTAGATGTCCGCTCTTCAATCGACGTGATGCACGTGACGAAGAACCTTTGTGTGAACCTGCTAGGCTTCTTGGGCGTGTATGGGAAGACAAAAGATACACCAGAGGCACGGGAGGACCTGCAACGTTTGCACAAAAAAGACAGCATGCCTCGAAAGCAGTATGAAGGTCCTGCCAGCTACGCTCTTACAAAAGAAGAGAAGGAAATCTTATTTGAATGCCTGCTCAGTATGAAGGTCCCGTCTGGCTTCTCGTCAAATATAAAGGGCATAATAAATATGGCCGAGAAAAAGTTTCAGAACCTAAAGTCTCATGACTGCCATGTGATTATGACGCAACTGCTTCCGGTTGCATTGAGGGGGCTTCTACTAGAAAATGTTCGATTAGCCATTGTTAAGCTATGTGCATTCCTCAATGCAATCTCTCAAAAGGTGATCGATCCAGAAATCCTACCAAGGCTAAGGAGTGATGTGGCGCAATGTCTTGTCAGTTTCGAGCTGGTGTTCCCACCATCCTTCTTCAATATCATGACGCACGTCCTAGTTCATCTAGTTGACGAGATTTTCATTCTAGGCCCCGTATTTCTACACAATATGTTCCCCTTTGAGAGGTTCATGGGAGTTCTAAAGAAATATGTCCGTAACCGCGCTAGGCCAGATGGAAGCATTTTCATGGGCCATCAAACAGAGGATGTCATTGGGTTTTGTGTCGACTACATTTCTGGCCTTAAGAAGATTGGTCTACCTGAATCACGGTATGAGGGGAGACTGACTGGAAAAGGCACAATTGGAAGGGACTCAATAATATGCAGGGACGGACATTCTTGGTCTCAAGCACACTACACAGTTCTACAGAACTCTATCTTGGTGGCCCCGTATGTCGATGAACACAAGAACAGTCTGCGCTCCAAACACCCGGAGGAGTGTGACGACTGGATTACACATGAACACATCAGGACTTTCGGCGATTGGTTGGAAACACGTGTCAGAGGTGACAACACTGTTTCTGATGAGCTGTTCTCGTAGTCCAGGGTACCATCTTCAACTGTGTTGACTTACAAAGAATACGAGATAAATGGGAATACATTTTACACGATCGCCCAAGATCAAAAGAGCACCAACCAAAACAGCGGTGTCCGCTTTGATGCAGCAACCAAGAGCGGAAAGGACACATATTATGGTTACATAGTGGACATATGGGAACTTGACTACGGACATGATTTTAAGGTCCCTTTGTTTAAGTGCAAATGGGTCAATCTGTCAGGAGGCGGGGTACAGGTAGACCCACAGTACGGAATGACAACAGTGGATCTGAACATTCTTGGGTACACAGACGAACCATTCGTCCTAGCCAATGATGTGGCGTAGGTTTTCTATGTGAAGGACATGTCTACCAAACCGAGAAAAAGAAAAGATATGGAAGCGAATACATCATGCAATGAGCCAAAGCGCCACATAGTTCTTTCAGGAAAAAGAGACATCGTGGGATTGGAGGGCAAGACAGACATGTCTGGAGATTATGAAAAGTTTCATGAAATTCCTCCCTTCAAAGTCAAGGCTGATCCAAGCACCATGTTAAGCGATGAAGAATATCCATGGTTACAGAGCAATAAGCAAAGGACACAAGCGAAGAAAAAGTGAAGACTGATGAAGTCAGAAAGGATTGAAATTTTAGTATGTGGCTTTGAATGGTGCATATTGAATGCACAAAAATTCTTGAGTTCAAATAAGTTTAGAAAAATGAAATGCCTTTGTAACAGACGAGTTTTCGTCCAAAACCCTCGTACTTCGAAAGAGATGGTCCGTTTTGTACACGAAGTGCATCCGGTTTTTGCCGTAACCCTCTCAACTTTTTAGCACATGCTATGTGGGTGAAATGATGATACCATGCCAACTTTGAACCTTATTAGAGTTCATTTAAAGTGCTTATCAATTTCAGGGTCATTTAGCTCAAAAAAAATCAGCAAGTGCATGAAAAATACCAATTGATCAAGTCAGAAAGGGCTGAAAATTGATGATGTGGGTTTGAATGGTGCATTTTGAACACACAAAAGGTATGGAGTTCAAATAAGTTCAAAAAATGAAATCCCTTTGTAATAGATGAGTTTTCGTCCGAAACCGTGATACTTTGAAAGAGATTGTCCATTTTGTGCACGAAATGCATCCAGTTTTTGTCGTAACCCTCTCAACTTTTTAGCACATGCTATGTGGGTGAAATGATGATACCATGCCAACTTTCAACCTTTTCTGAGTTCATTTGAAGTGCTTTTTAATTTCTTTCAAAACATCGTGGGAGTGGAGTTCAAAAAAGAATCAACTAAAAAGCTTTTATAAACCTCTAGTTTTTCTGAAACTATAATTATATAAAAATTATGGAACTAAAATTATCAAAGTATTTTTTGTTCAAAACATTAATAGCAAAAGGAATATAACGATAAAACATACTGGAAATAAATAAAGCAGAAAATAAATAAAGCAAAAAACAAAACAAAAATAATGGAATTGGTTCTTCGGGGTTGGGGGAACCTTGGACCCTGAAACAGGGAAGTGCTGTTGGACGAACGAACAACTGAGAGTACCGATCACCAAGCTTCATGAGATAATCGCCAAAATGGAGACAGGGACGTTCGTTCCCGATAGAGAGAACGACGAGCTCACAATGGCCCTCGGGAATCCTGAGCACCCAGGACGAACACGAGGAACGGCAGGCGCCGTTCCGTGGAAGCATGGGTTTCTCGACGCAGGCGGTTACAAAAGCAGGGAGAGGAAGAGGAAACAGGAGCAAAGCGAAATACAGAACCTGCATGCAAGAGTACAAGCGCTAGAGGAGAGGCATCAAGCTGACGAAGCTACCCTAGAAGCTACCCCGCCATCTCAGCGGAGAAGCAGCGTGGCTTCCATCAAGCTCATTGCGCAGCCTGATTTGACGGCTCCTAGGTACCCCGTGGATGAAATCACAGAGTCTCAAGATTGCCACCTTAAGAAGCAATTGATGATGCACCTCAAACCCACGATGGCTATCGGCCATGTTGCACCTCCTCGACCCAACGGAACTTTTCACTGTCGTCCGATTCCACAAGGCTATGTTGTTGTGATGGTCGAAGAAATATTTGAGGTATATTAGGAGCTTGAACTTGACTACCCTACCGGCGAAGGGGAAACTCTCCTGGAGAATGCTCTGAGGACTTCATGTCTATGGCCGAAGGAATTCATCAAGCTTCCGATCTGGACGGCGCCTCCTCCTCCTCCTCCTCCGGCGAGTAAGGGCCCGCCTCCTCCTCCACCTCCTCCTCCGGCGAGTAAGGGCCCGCCTCCTCCTACACCTCCTCCTCCGGCGAGTGATCAGGGCACACCTCCTTCTCCGCCTCCTCCTCCGGCGAGTGATCGGTGCACGCCTCCTCCTCCGCCTCCTTCTTCGCCTGCGTCGGCGCATCCGAGCAGCCCATCTACTCCTCCGCCTCGTCAGCAAGAGCAGAAGAGAGCCGCCGTCGCCGCTCCGGCTGCTCCAGCGCCTCTTAAGCAAAAAAGGAAAATAGCAGCCGTCGCTTCGGCGTCTAGCACTACAACCAGTGGCAGGAGGCGATACCAATACGGTCCATCATCTCTCAAGCCTCTTGAGCCATTACCATACGAGAGGAGCGATGAGGAAAACGCGAAGATCTCTAAAGGCGAAGTGGATGCCTTTTTTAAAAGAAAAATCCACCTCCGGAGGAGAAGAGAGATGAGGTGAAATTGAAGTGCACTTTGGATGCCCTAAAGCGACTAGCACCGGCTCCGCTGGATGACAACCATGTCCGCGCTCTTAAAAAGAAAGTGCAAGAAGCGTGCCAGTCCGGAACCACTGCAACTGACAAAAGGAGAGAACAGAAAATTGCAATAGGGAAAAAAATTCCCTAGCTAGGCAGACAGGCGAAACAATCGTGCCCCCCGCTGCAGGTGTCTAGCGATATCGTCGTTGCAAATCTGCCGGCCGGAATGGTGCCCGGTACCAATGCTGCTGATTACCTGCCCGACGATACACATTTTGATGCACTGGAGGTGGACGAACACAAATTCCGGCACCGGTATCCTCTCGTCAGACCTGATCTCGTCAGACCTTCGTCCACGACGTGACCCCGGGCCTGGCAAGCCTGGAGAGGCACTTCGTCAACTTCGTCTTCGTCCGTCTATGCATCCCCGGTGCTGGCAACACAGATGCGTGCTTTCGTCCACGATGTGTCCCCGGGCTTGGCAATCCCGGCGCGCGTCAACTGCGTCTTCTTCTCGGCGCATCACTACTTCGACAACACTGCACCCAAGACTAACTCGGCACCTTCTTGCGCCCGCGGCTTCACAATGACTTCCTCGACACCGGCTACCCCAACTCGACATCGACCACGGCGTTCTTTACACGGCTATGTCGACCACGGCTACACCACACTATGCTCTCGGATACCTCGATATCGGCACAAAGGGCTACCGCCTTGCTTGTGCAACCTCGTCGGTTTCTACTCCAGCCACACCTTCCGCGATGCATCGACCGTTTCGACTGTGGGGGGATGTCCGTCAGCTTTCCTTCGGATTCTTCTCCAGTCTCATCGTCTGCGTCACTATCGTTGTAACTGCGGGGGATGTTGAGTATCGTGATTGTATTGGAAACATAGGATAGACTAGGAAATATTCTAGCTTGTCTAGTACTCCAAGTAGATCATGTACTCCTATATATATGCCCACGAGGCTCAAGCAATACAACAACTATTCCACAATCCATCTATTCTCCCGTCTAACAGCGAGGACGGGGATCCACGAGACGACCCAACACGTGAAGAAGCAGGGGCGCGCGACCTGAAAGTCGAGCGAGTCGCATGTACCTTTTCCTTCGACGGCAGCTCCACCCGCGATGCGCGGTCCGTTGTTCGATCGGCGGTGTGGTGGTGCCCCACCACCGACGAGGTACGGCGTGGCAGAGGATCGCACCAGCAGGCAGCAGCCACGGGGACGACATGCATATGCAATGAACTCTATAATCTATAAGATGTTTTTCTTTGAGAATCAATATTGCCGCTTTATTTAATCGTAGGCGTTCGGAATCTCAGCCGAAATTACACCAAGCATACTATCGAGGATATACCCCGCGGTATGACCCGGCCTGGCGATTCACAGGAGACCTGTTAAAGACATAACATCTTATTAAGTGACCCGGCAGGCGAGTCACAGGACGACCAAGCCCAAGACCCGACGGGTGAGCCGGCGCCGGACGGCTCACGAGATAATACCCGGCGGGTGAGCCGGCGCCAGGCGGCTCACAAGAGAAGGCCTGTGAGAGAAGGATTCCCTTAAAGGAAATAAGACCCGGAGTAGGATTCGTGAGAGACGAGTCCTAATCCTACTCCTAGTAGGACTCTATTTGTAAGCCTACCCTCTCCACTTATATTAGGAGGGGTAGAGCACCCCTAGAGGGACAAGTTCACAAGTTGAGACACCAGATTATAGAGGAGAGACAGCTCCACAAGTTTAGAGAACACAATAGATTAGAGGATCTCGAGATTAGAGGTAGCGATTAGCACCCTTGTAACAGAGAGATCTTCATCATCATCAATACCAGACAAGGAGGACGTATGCTTTTACCTCGACTTGAGGGGCCGAACCTGGGTAAAACTCCATGTCTTCTCGATTCCGACCAACCCCTTCAAGCCGGCACGTAGTTGCGTCTCGCCCCGAACCTAAGTCCGTGACCCGGACATCTGTCGTGACAAAACCATGACAGTTGGCGCTCACCATGGGGCCCGCGCACAGTGATGTTGTGTTCTTGAAGGGAATCTTTCCACGGATCGAGAGATACGGGCCGCCGCTGTGAGCCGCTGTGGGTCGCCTCCTCTGCTCCGGCTCACCCCGGTCATCCGCCATGAGCCGCCGCCGTCGTTGAGCGCCCTGCTCCCGCGCCATGAGCCGCCGTCTCCGCCATGAGCCGCTGTGGGTCGCCTCCACTGCTCCGGCTTGCCCCGCTCCTCCGCCATGAGCTGCCGCCGCTGTTGAGCGCCCTGCTCCCCGCTGTGAGCCGTCATGGTCGAGCCGCCGTGCCTCCACCTCTGTGTCGGCCTTACCTGCTATGTGTGTCCGCGCCCGCCGGTTCTACTACCGTGGGCTACCGCTGGCTACTGCCGTGAGCCGCCTCCACCTCGTCGCGTTCCTCTGCAAGGTGTTCGTCTGCCTCCGAAGACGGGTTGACCATGGACTCGGCCGCTGCCTTGCTTCGCCTCTACTGGCCCGTGTTTCTGCTCCGCCCGCCGACGCGCCGTCGTGCGCCACTCGAGCCAGTGAGCCACCCCACACGAGCCGCCTAGCATCGCTTTTCATCACCCGCCGCCTCACCCACGGGTGCCTTCGTTGAGCCGCCGTGTGCTGACCCGGCCTCCTTCATGCGCGCCTGCTTTCTCCATGGCTTCGCCTTGCCCCGGTCCAGCTCCGTCTCTGAGCGGCCGTGGCCAAGTTGCGACCTCTGTGGTTTCGAGAGTGGCTCAATCGCTGTTGAAATTACGAGATAACTCAGCTCATCGTCGAGATGAAACAGGTGCTATCCACCCAACTTATTTTATCTATACTTTTTTGATTCTGTCGAAGAACAATTACTTTGTCTTTGTGATATTTTTTGACACAGGACAATTAGTCATTGCCAAAGGGGCACTATACCGCGGTGATGGAGGCGTGCCAAAGGTGGTGGTGTGTGTCGCGTTACTCAAGGAACTCCCTCGCCATTGCACCGGTTTACAATGTCGTGGCCGTCTCTCGCTGAGTGCGTCGGCTTCCAACACCGCGGCTGTTTCTCGCCATCCGCCAGGCTTACAACACCATGGCCGATTCTCGCTGGCTTACAACACCACGTTTGACTCTCGCCGGCTTATAATACAGTGGCCGACTCTTGCCACCCGCACCGACTTACAATGTCGTGGTCGTCTTTTGCCATCCGCGCGGGTTTACAACCCTGCGGCCGACTCTTGCCACCCGCGCCGGCTTACAATGCCGTGGCCGTCGTTCGCCATCCGCGCCAGCTTACAATGCTACGGGTGTTTGCTACATTTACATCAATCCAACAGTGGCTGCATACAACAATACAAGCTGCTCAACCGACGGGTCTGAAATCGTCATCTTACGGTCCAAAATACGTTGACATCAGGTGCAATGCTCACCCATATGAGCCGCCCAATGGACAGCCGCGCAAGCCGCCGTGACTACAATTTTTTTCCCTTCAATAAACCAGCCGGAACAAACCATCAACCGGACCATCAAAACAATTATGCAGGATCATCTATAACCCGCCCTCTGGTGGAGACTCTCAGCCGCCTCTTCGAGACAACTTAAGACTCGGGGGCTACAGACATGGCTAGATACACTTGGTCGTTTTTGAACGGGAACCCCGGGTCTTCGCAAAAACCCGACCCCGGGGGCTACTACATTATTGGCGGATGATTAAAAGTTGCCCAAGAGGACGGATCACCGTGATGCACCATTCAAACATAGGTGCCCGGATTTATTGGATCATCATAAAGTCGCTTGGAGCTTCTGCCGTTTTCTTCATATAAGACGGCGTTTTACAAGATGGTGGCTTACAAGTTAATGCTGCTCCGTTATGTGACCCGCCGAAACCTTATCGGTTAATCTCGCTTCAGAGACCCTGAACCGGTTAAGTTTATGGTGACCTACTGAATTTATTCCAGTCAATCTCGCTTTAGAGACCCTGAGCCGGTTCACACAGTTGATAGCCAATATTGCTTTAGAGACCCTGAACTGATGTCATTATAATAAAGCTCTTATCAGTCAATCTCGCCTCAGAGACCCTGAGCCGGTTCACACAGTTGATGGCCAATCTCGCTTTTAGAGACCCTGAACTGATAAGCTGTTATCAGTCAATCTCGCTTCAGAGACCCTGAGCCGGTTCACACAGTGGACGGACAATCTCGCCTTTAGAGACCCTGAACTAATAAAGATCCAAAGATTGGATTTATGCCTAGTTTGAGTACATTATGCGCTGTTGTTGATGGAGGCTTCTTACCTTTGGTATAGCTTAAAAAATGACCCTAAGGCAACAGCGTGTACATCAAATTCCAGTTGCTTATCAATTGCGGCTATCGAAGGGGTTTTTTACCGACGGGTATCACTTATCTCACCCTAACAGCCGGCTTTATGCCACTTCCGGTTACTTATTATTCGCGGTTGTCGAAGGGGGCTTCTTACCGACGGGTTCGCTTATCTCACCCTAACAACCAGCGTTTACACCAAAAATAGTTGTGGAAGGAGGCTTCTTACCCTTGGGTATAGCTTACATAAAACCCTTCACACAGCCGGCTAGTACAATTACTAGTCGCGGCTGTCGAATGGAGGCTTCTTGCCATAAGGTATAGCTTACATAAACCCATCGGCAGCCGGCCCTATACAACATTGGCTGATTGGAGGAGGCTTCTTGCCTTCGGGTATAGCTTACATCACCCTCCAATAGCAGGCTTTTTGAGGTGCGGTTGTCTGTAGAGGCTTCTTACCTTTGGTATAGCTTACATAAACCTATTAACAACCGGTGTTGGAATACAATGGATAAGTATTTGCTGTTAAAAGGAGGCTTCTTACCATCATGGTACAGCTTACATCACCCTTCATGCAGCCGGTTGTAGGCCACTTCAAGTTCATCAACAGTCACCGTTGTCAATAGAGGCTCCCTACCGTCAGGCCGCTTCCGGCTCTTCATTAGCCACGGTTGTCAATGGAGGCTTCTTACATTGGAGTACAACTCATATTACCCTATGACAACCGGTCATCAACAGAGCTCATAAGACTCGGAGTCGTGCTACTCCGGTTGACATCTCACAGGTGGATTATTCAAGGGGGGCTTCCCACCTCCAGGTAAACATGCCGGCTTATAAAAACCGGATCAGAGCAATATTATAAGAAAGGAGCAATGTTATGAAAGGTATGAACATCTCCGGGTTGAGCTTCTTCAAGCCGCCCTCCCCACAATGCAGAATATATTCTGTATTGTTTATTTTTTGCAGGTGTTATCTCTTTAGATGAGCCGCCATTAAGCATTCTTGATCTTTTAATAGCCAACATGGCTGGATCTTCATGGTTTATCATAACCAGTAATAAATGATTGGGGTTTTTTAAACCGGCTCAGAGAAATTATTATCTTTTAAATAGTCACCCTATCAGATATAATGCCGTGTCATCTAATTAACCGCTTCTCGGACTTCTTTAAATTGTGCTCTGTAGTAATCTACAACACTCATGGATTTCTCAAACTTATATTTGCCGGGTTGCACTGCAACCACGAGCAGGGATTTCATATCAAAAGATTTATTCCAGGATATTCATTCCGGGTTATATTACAACCATGGTCAAGGATTCATTCAACAAATTGTGGTGAGTCATATTATTCTCACATAGTCCCGAGTCGCCGCAGGCAGACGACCCGGCATTTGGGGGCTACATTATTCAAAGTCCGATTATATCAAATATGCAAGTCCCATGTCGCTGCAAGCATGCACCACGGCACTTGGGGGCTAATGCAAGCCGGTTTTCAAATTCATTACATTATCGGCAAGACTATATTATTTCAAGGAGATGAGCCGGCCCTTCTATATTTTTCTAAGTCCCAGCCTAGTAATTCTTACTAACCTGACACTTGGGGGCTACACCGCTCAGATCAAATTTTCTAAAGTCCCAGGTCGCCGCAGGCATGCAACCCGGCACTTGGGTGCTACAGTATTCAACTGTTTAGCAGATTATGAGATTCAAATTGAAGACCCGGCACATCACATTATGATGAGCCGGCCCTTGGGGGCTACACTCGTCGAAGCTTTCTGATGAGCCGGCCCTTGGGGGCTACACCCGCCGAAGGTTTCTGATGAGCCGGAGCTTGGGGGCTACACCCGCCGAAGCATTATAAGATATAAAGCAATTATAAGTCCCAGGTTGCTACAGGCAGGACAACCCGGCACTTGGGGGCTACACAGCCCAAAATATTATTTACAAAGCACCAAGTTATCATGGATAATCTCGGAGCTTGGGGGCTATAGGTAATATAGGCATATCAAAAACTTTTAGGAGAATTCTCAAGATATTAATTATGGAGTTCAGTTGTTAGACCCGGCGTCACCAACATTTATGACCCGGCGTTGTCAAAAGATCATAACCCGCCAGATTTTATATAAGCCGCCTTGCTTCACAACAATGGAAGTCCAACTTTACATCAGATGGATTTTCATCTCAATATTTTTATCAAGTCAGCTGGATTCTAACTATTTAACCCGGAGTCACTAATGATAAATGACCCGGCATCATCAATTATTATAACCCGGTAGAGATGACCCGCCAAGTATATTGGAAGCCGACTCAATGGCATCTGGGTGTTCTATTTTCAATATTTTTTCAAAGGACATTAACAAGCCGACTCATATGCAGAGAAGACCCGGATTGACAAGCCGTTATACAAGCTGGCCAAAAGAGCAAACCGACCACTTAACATATTTGTTATTTTTACTCTAGGAGATTAGCATGAATAAATTCAAACTAATCTGAGGGGTAATGTCGGGGATATACCCAGCGGTATGACCCGGCCTGGCGATTCACAGGAGACCCGTTAAAGACATAACATCTTATTAAGTGACCCGGCAGGCGAGTCACAGGACGACCAAGACCAAGACCCGGCGGGTGAGCCGGCACCGGACGGCTCACAAGATAAGAACCGGCGGGTGAGCCGGCGCCACGTGGCTCACAAGAGAAGGTCCACAAGAGAAGGCCTGCGAGAGAAGGATTCCCTTAAAGGAAATAAGACCCGGAGTAGGATTCGTGACAGACGAGTCCTAATCCTACTCCTAGTAGGACTATATTTGTAAGCCTACCCTCTCCACTTATATAAGGAGGGGTAGAGCACCCCTAGAGGGACAAGTTCACAAGTTGAGACACAAGATTATAGAGGAGAGACAGCTCCACAAGCTTAGACAACACTATAGATTAGAGGCTCTCGAGATTAGAGGTAGCGATTAGCACCCTTGTAACCGAGAGATCTTCATCGTCATCAATACCAGACAAGCAGGACGTAGGCTTTTACCTCGACTTGAGGGGCCGAACCTAGGTAAAACTCCGTGTCTGCTCGATTCTGACCAACCCCTTCAAGCCGCCACGTAGTTGCGTCTCGCCCCGAACCTAAGTCCGTGACCCGGACATCTGCCGTGACAAAACCATGACACATACAGTCTGGGGTAAGCCCAACCAAACCTTGCAAAGTTCTTTATGACACCAATCCTAGCTAACTTATGCGCGGCAACATTAGCAGAACGACGAACCTGAGAAACTTTAAATTCAAGAAAATAAGCAAGCATCGACTTGATTTCTTGTATCCCGGGCCCAACACTCAACAACTCCTTCTGTTGGTCATTTAGCATCCAGACGACGCCCTACGAATCAAGCTCAACATGTGCCCTCCCGGCGTTGATCTCCCTCGTCACCTAAGAGCTCGCTTGCAACCCAAGATCTCCACCGATTCAAGATCTGCCACACCTCGGAAGTAATGACAGAGGCCCGCCCTGAAAGCTTCGTCATGGTCGCGGATTACAGGTCCAGCTCCTCCCTTGTTGCCCACCTTGGAAACCGCCCCATCAGTGTTCACCTTGATCCACCCGGTATCCAGAGGTTGCCACTTCCACTTGATCGACGGTCTTGCCGGGCGAGAGTCGCAAGTGTGAGCATCCATCCATTCCTTCATGTGAGTTACTACCCTACCCAAGATTTCATGTGGTGGAGGTATCAGTTTTCCATCCCTAGCCTCGTTGCGTGCCAACCAGAGCCCATATGCTACTTGAATCATGGTTGCCTTATCATCATCAGACGCCTCTGCAAGCCACCCGAGAAGCCAGCTAGCAAACGCACTCTGAGAGTCAATCGGGCTCGGTGTGATCGCCATCGAAACTCCCTTTTCTGAATGTAGAAGCTGCCAAAACCGTGCAGAGTGTTGGCAACACCAAAAGCGGTGCAGCACACTAGTACAAAATAGGGCTTTGGTTGAGGCTATGATAAGGACAATAATCCCGGTTCACTTACGAACTGGGACTAAAGGGCCCATTAGTCCCGATTCGTGAGGCCAGGGCACCGACAGGGCCTCGGAGGTCATTGGTCCCGGTTCCAGGCAAGAATCGGGACCAATGGGCCTTGCTCCTCGACCAGCACCATTAGTCCCGGTTGGTAGCTGGAAATGGGATCAAAAGTGCGTATTCTGTCCCGGTTCTGGCCACCAACTGGGACTAAAGGTATAAGCTAATATATACCCCTGCCCCGCCCTTGCCCACTCACTCTGTTTTTTTGGATGTCGGGGTGTGGGTGTGTGTTGCTCTAGCTCTCACCTCCTATGAATATGAGGTATTCGATGAAATGCCCGAGCCACACTTAAGCTTTCTCCTCTCCAAGCTTGACCTCCAACCTCCATTTTCCTCAAGATTTGTCTAGGTTTGGCGGCCCGTCTTGTCCCGTCCCTGTCCTTACCTCCGTCAATCGCCCGTGTCGATCTTGTCGCCGGCACCACTGTGGTGAGCCTCTTGTTCTTATCTTCTTTGTAAAAGAAAAAAAAATCTTACTTGTATGGTTTAGATAGATGCTTGTACAGTTTTATTACTTTTATTATTGTTTGTTATTACATAGTGCCATGGTTTTGGTATCCTTCCCCGTCGGCCCTTGTCCTGTCGATGATTCGGATGTGGTATATTATCTTTTATAACTATTTGTTTCATTTAGTATTTATGAAAATTATGCCAACCAACGTGACATAGATGTTTTATCTAGGAGTTATGTGAACCAGAAATTCCAACCGACATAGAAATTTTTGTCAAGAAGTTAAATTTGGTTGAAAAAGAAAACAATTACGTGAAAGAAAAATTAAAAAGAGTTGAAGAGGAGAAGATTAATTTGGAGTTGCATGCTGTCGATGTCATCGACGATCAGAAGATCAGGGTGGATGCAAATGCGCTTGAAGATTAGAAAGATTCGAAAATATGCCATTCATATTGAGGCTTGGTATCATTATGCCGTTGGATCAATTGGTACCTTAGTTGCGGTTATGATCACATTTGTTGTTGCATTTATTTATTTTACACAGTTTCAATGTATGTTTTAATTAGATGCTCTAGAGAGCTATATGTTGTTCAATGAGAGCTATGTATGAACTTTATGTATTTATTTTGGTCACTACTGTACTTTGGCTTTAATGTGTTGATGAATTTCTATTAATTTGGTCACTTCTCTATTCATGATGTTCTGTAATGGTTTTTGATACACTCAGTTATACAACGCAAGCAGATGAACCGACAATGGATGCACGGTGACCGACGAACCTCCGAGCATATTAAGGGCCTGCATAATTTTCTCGAAGCGGCTGAGGCAAACAAGCAGAATGGTTTTATGCATAGTCGATGTACTGTCTGTGAGAATACAAATGCTTTCTCCAACTCTAAAACCCTTCAATTCCACCTTCTTGAGAAGCGTTTTATGCCACACTATAATGTTTAGACCAAGCACGGAGAAAGAGGGTTTATGATGGAAGACAATGAAGAAGAATAGGATGATGACAACTACCCCCCTGAATACGGTGATGCCGCAATGGGGGAAGCTGATGATCAAGAGGAAACAGACGATGTGCCCGATGATGATCTTCGCCGGATCATTGTTGATGCATAGAGAGAATGCGAAAGTGAAAGGGAGAAGTTGAAGTTCGATCACATGTTAGAGGATCACAAAAAAAGGTTGTACCCAAATTGCGAAGATGACAACACAAAGCTCGGTACCACACTGGAATTACCGCAATGGAACGCGGACAATGGTGTATCTGACAAGGGATTTCGTTCGCTACTAAAAAAATGAAGAAGAAGCTTCCAAAGGATAACGAATTTCCCGACAGTACGTACGAAGCTAAGAAGGTTCTATGCCCTCTAGGATTGGAGGTGCATAAGATACACGCATGTCCTAATGACTGCATCCTCTACCGCAATGCATACGAGGATTTGAATGCATGCCCGGTATGTGGTGTATTGCAGTATAAGATCAGAAAAGATGACCCTGGTGATGTTGAGGACCAGCACACCGGGAAGAGGGTTCCTGCCAAGGTGATGTGGTGTGCTCCAATAATACCACAGTTGAAACGTCTATTCAGAAACAAAAAGCATGTCGAGTTGATGCAATGACACATAAAAGACCGTAAGAAAGACGGGAAGTTGAGAGCACCCGCTGACGGGTCACCATGGAGAAAGATCGAGAGAAAGTGGAGTAACTTTACAGTTGACCCAAGGAACGTATGGTTTGGTTTAAGTGCGGATGGCGTTAATACTTTTGGGGAGCAGAGCAGCAAGCATAGCACATGGCCTGTGACTCTATGTATGTATAACCTTCCTCCTTCGTTGTGCATGAAGCAGAAGTTCATTATGATGCCAGTGCTCATCCGAGTCCCTAAGCAACCCGACAATGACATTGATACGTACTTAAGGTCATTAGTTGATGAAATTTTACAGCTATGGAATGGAAGAGGTGTACGTATGTGGGATGAGAACGGACAGGAGGAATTTTACCTACATGCGTTGCTGTTTGTAACCATCAACGATTGTCCTACTCTCAGTAACCTTTCAGGACAGACAAAAAGGGGATACCATGCATGCACACACTATTTAGATGACACCAAAAGTATATATTTGGACAAATGTAGTAAGAATGTGTACATGGGGCATCGTCGATTTCTTCCGGCCAACCATCAATGTCGAAAGAAAGGAAGGCATTTCAAAGGTGAGGCAGATCACCGGAAGAAGCCCGCCCTCCGTACTGGTGATCACATACTTGATATGGTCAATGATTTACAAGTATTCTTTGGAAAGGGTCCTGGCGGACTATCTATTCCGACTGACGATGCAGGACGCACACCCATGTGGAAGAAGAAATCTATATTTTGGGACCTACCCTATTGGAAAGACCTAGAGGTCCTCTCTGCAATAGACGTGATGCACGTGATGAAGAATCTTTGCGTGAACCTTCTAGGCTTCTTGGGAATGAATGTGAAGATAAAAGATACACCATAGGCATGGGAGGAATGACAACGTGTGCATGAAAAATATGACATGCATCCAAAGCAGTATGAAGGTCTTGCCAGCTATGCTCTTCCCAAAGAAGAGAAGGAAATCTTCTTTGAATGCCTTCTCAGTATGAAGGCCCCGTCTGGCTTCTCATCAAATATAAAGGGAATAATAAATATGGTAGAGAAAAATTTCCAGAACCTAAAGTCTCATGACTTCCATGTGATTATGACACAACTGCTTCCGGTTGCATTGAGGGAGCTTCTATCGGAAAATGTTCGATTAGCCATTGTGAAGCTATGTGCATTCCTCAATGCAATATCTTAAAAGGTAATCGATCCAGAAATCCTACCAAGGTTAAAGAGTGATTTGGTGCAATGTCTTGTCAGTTTCGAGCTCGTGTTCCCACCATCCTTCTTTAATATCATGACGCGCGTCCTAGTTCATCTAGTCCACGAGATTGGCATTCTGGCCCCTGTATTTCTACACAATATGTTCCCCTTTGTGAAGTTCATGGGAGTCTTAAAGAAATATGTTCGTAATCGTGCTAGGCCATAAGGAAGCATCTCCACGGGCCATCAAACAAAGGAGGTCATTGGGTTTTGTGTTCACTTCATTTCTGACCTTAAGTGGATTGGTCTCCCTCAATCGCGGTATGAGGGGAGACTGACTGGAAAAGGCACGCTAGGACTGGACTCAATAATATGTAGGGACGAGTATTCTTGTTCTCAAGCACACTACATAGTTCTACATAATTCTACCTTGGTGACCCCGTATGTCAAGAATATTCTATGCTCCAAACACCCTGAGCAATTTGACAACTGAATTACATGTGAACACATCAGGACTTTCGGCAGTTGGTTGCAAACACATCTCATGGGTAACACCACTATTGCAGATGAGTTGTACTTGTCGGCCAGGGGACCATCTTCGACTGTATTGACTTACAAAGGGTACGAGATAAATGGGAATGCATTTTACACGATCGCCCAAGATCAAAAGAGCACCAACCAAAATAGTGGTGTCCGCTTTGATGCAACAACCAATAGGGGAAATGACACATATTATGGTTACATAGTGGACATATGGGATCTTGACTATGGACATGATTTTAAGGTCCCTTTGTTTCGGTACAAACGGGTCAATCTGTCAAGAGGCGGGGTACAGATAGACCTGCAGCAGAATGACAACAGTGGATCTAAACAATCTTGGGTACACAGACGAACCATTCGTCCTAGCCAATGATGTGGTGCAGGTTTTCTATGTGAAGAACGTGTCTACCAAACCGAGAAAAACAAAAGATAAGGAAGCGAATACATCATACGATGAGCCAAAGCGTCACATAGTTCTTTCAGTGAAAAGAGACATCATGGGAGTAGTGGGCAAGACAGACATGTGTGCAGATTATGAAAAGTTTCATGAAATTCTTCTCTTCAAAGGGAAGGCTGACCCAAGCATCCTGTTGAACGATGAAGATTATCCATGGTTACGGCGCAATAAGCTAGGGACGCACGCGAAGAAAAAGTGAAGACTTTCTCTTGACAACTATTCTGATGACGGATTTGATCTAGAATATCACTGCGATTACATGTCAATAAATGAAATGCCTTTTGTAATAGGCGTGTATTCGTCTGAAACCCTGATACTTCAAAAGAGATTGTCCATTTTGTACACGAAGTGCATCTAGTTTTTGTTGTAACCCTCTCAACTTTTTAGCACATGCTATGTGGGTAAAATGATGGTACCATGCCAAGTTTCAACCATTTCAGAGTTCATTTATAGTGCTTTTCAATTTAGGGTCATTTTAGCTTAAAATAAATGATGAAACGCATGAAAAATAGCGAATGAAGTGACAAAAGGGTTGAAACAAGATGATGTGGCTTCCAATGGTGCATACTGAATGCTGAAAAATTCTTGAGTTCAAATATGTTTAAAAAAATGAAATCCTTTTGTAACAGACGTGTTTTCATTTGAAACCCTGATACTTCGAAACAGATTGTCCATTTTGTACACGAAGTGCATCCAGTTTTTGCCGTAACCCTCTCAACTTTTTAGCACATGCTATGTGGGTGAAATGATGGTACCATGCCAAGTTTCAACAATTTCAGATTTCATTTGTAGTGCTTTTCAATTTAGGGTCATTTTAGCTTAAAATAAATGATGAAATGCATGAAAAATAGCAAATGAAGTCAAAAAAGGGTTGAAAATTGATGACATGGCTTTGAATGGTGCATATTGAATGTAGAAAAAAAATTCTTGAGTTCAAATCTGGTTAGAAAACTGAAATCCTTTTGTAAGAGACGTGTTTTCATCCGAAACCCTGATACTTCGAAAGAGACTGTCCATTTTGTACACGAACTGCATCCAGTTTTTGCTGTAACCGTCTCAACTTTTTAGCACATGCTATGTGGGTGAAATAATGGTACCATGCCAAGTTTCAACCATTTCAGAGTTCATTTGTAGTGCTTTACAATTTAGGGTCATTTTAGCTTAAAATAAATGATGAAATGCATGAAAAATAGCAAATGAAGTCAGAAATGGGTTGAAAAGGGATTATGTGGCTTCGAATGGTGCATATTGAATACAGAAAAATTCTTGAGTTCAAATATGTTTAGAAAATTGAAATCCTTTTGTAATAGACGTGTTTTCGTCCGATAAAAGTTATATAACTAAACTTGATATTATATAAAATTTATGCAACTAAAATTATCAATTTTTTTTGCTAAAAGCTTTAATAGAAAAAAGAATATTCATAGAGTATTTTTTATTAAGAACTTTAATATGCAAAAAAAAAACATAAGAAATGGCAAAAGTGAAAATAGATGCACTTATAGAGAAAATTCAACCTAAATTCGAAGTGCTAGTTAGGGTGCCTAACTAGCATTTTAAATTTAGGTCAAATTTCCTATATAAGGGCATCTATTTTTAATTTGAGATGAGCTCAACGTAGCAGGCACGGCAGGGCTTATAAACAGGTTCGTGCAACCTTCGCTTGGCAAGGTGGGACTAAACTTCCACCCACTACTAGGGAAAACCCTAGTAGTAGCGCTCGAAATATGCATAGTAGTAGCGCCGGGTCCAGCGCTACTGCTATCGCGCTACAACTAAGTTTTAGCAGTAGCGCTGGCCTGGAAAGCGCTACTATTATGTGCTTTTAAAAGTAGCGCTTGTCAGGTCAGCGCTACTGCTAACTATCTATAGCGCTTGGACAAACGAAGCGCTGCTGCTAACCCAGCGTTGGTGTTAGCTGATTTCCAGCACTATTGCTAGTATTTCTGCTTTCACAAATTTACACCCTCTACGTATTTGTGATGTATTTTTACAAGATCTATACAGTAGTTTCATTAGATCATACTAAACATACACTATTATCATCATATCATAGACATACAGTACTCTTGTCATACCATCATCATCATTCAACACAAATATCATCACATCTCGAAAATAGGGATACACATGAGTGATCATGTCATGTCTTGAATAAGTGCAAATGCATGGTCATGGCACAAACACAAGTTTTCATCATCTCTATCTAAACCATGATGTAGAGGAGAAGAGCGATCAGCATGAGCAAGAGCGCGACTATGTAGTACTTGAGGCACTGGTGGTCCTGCCCTCGCTCATGCTGGAGTGTCCACCTCAAGTAACTACTTTCTGCTTCGGCTCTGTTGTCAAACCCTCGGTGGCTAGCACCCGGGTACCCGTACACCTGGGCTGAGCGTGTGGCGAGTTGTCGTAGACTCCTGGAACCCTCCCAATGAACACGACGTGCCAGTCCTTCGCCATCTTTGATCTATGTACCTGCATTGACAGTTGATCAATTGAACGATAATATGCAACATAATGTACTTAAGAAAACAAAGAGGCATAATTAGCAAAATACAGGCAACTTATAGTAAACATAAGTGACGAAGTTCCTCATATATACCCAAACTAATTAACTAGCAAGAGCGATCAGCCCTCCATGTCGGCGGTCCAATCTACATAGTTAGGGATGAAGCACTCGAGCTTCATGAAAGGCTTAAGGTCCATACGCTGAGCGAGTAGCAGTGCTCGGACATCATCCCGCATCATTGTTGGGCCATGGTAGAACATCCGTGTTGGTTCGAGGACCTGCTTCATCATCACATGGGCAAGTTCACACTGTACGTGATAAAACTCAGCTCGGAGTCGATGATCCGGTGTCTGTCCTATGCTTGTGGCCTAGCTGACACTCTCGGCATCTTCGGTACTAGGTGACATGCGAAGGCGTTGATTATTCCTTATGTACTCGAGTAGGTGATGCATGAGGTAGAATCCATCAGCCTGATTGGTGTGCGGTTGCTGGATGCAATAGAAGTCGGTCTTATGGCGGAAAACCAGCCCGTCCTTCCTATTCCTTTTCACCTTTATATATCCAGCAGACATGCTGAAGGTAAACAGGGCACTATTGAGAAATCTCTTTACGTGTGTGTAGTCCTTTTTCTTGATGTTCTTCGATGAGTCCAAGTGTATAGCATGGGAGTATTCCGGGTATAGAACGATGAGCACGGCGCCGCCCCCGCTACGCAAATGAAGTACACACCTCTAATTAGCATCCATGCTTGCAAAGGAATGATTAATGACACTTACGAAAGGATATGCACGGATCACTTACGTGGGATGATAAGGCAGGAGAATTGCTTCCTTGTCCTTATTAGCGACCATGAATCTGCCAAGGTACTTGCTCGCATAGTCACGATGCTCTTTGCAAACTGCCAAGTAGCTCTCGTGCATATAGAACGGGTCCGCGACGCAGATATATCATATGTTCTCAATCCTGATGAAGTAGTTGAGATACATTGCATACATGCGGATGAACTGGAAATCCAGCTTGGTCATGTGGAACATGTTGTAGATGTAGTCGAGTCGCAGGATGAACTGATTCGCGGGCCAGGTGTCGGCGTACAACTTCCCACCCGGCACCTGAGCTGCGTAAAGCGGGTATCTTGGTTTTTCCGCGATCAAAAGGCTTTTTCCCCTGGCCAACACATCTTCATGGAGTCTCCTTAGATCATTGTTCAGTATGTTATCTAGCGCTTTGGGGGGTAGGATCGGCTCACCGGCGACATGGAAACGATTCTTACCTTCGACAGGTATTCTGTCTACCACTCGGGACTTCAGAGGCGCCTGGCTGCTTGAAGCAGCTCTGGCGCCTTTAGGGCCTTTCTTTTCCGGTATCCTCCTTGGCTTCTTGGTGGGTGGCAGCGGTAGTGACCCAACATACCTTCCCTAACCACCCCCAAGTGTCATCGGGCTAAACATTGGATGGGCCTCGAGGGGTTGCTGGGTAGAGGCGGCATCTGGAGGCGTCTCCTGCGAGGATTGCTTGAAGAGAGACTTTTTGCATTCCGCCTTAGGATGTTCTGGCTCCGGCAAATCAGGCAGCATCAAGTCATCATCTCCACGCTCATAGCCTGAGTCTTCGTCGTCCTGAGCCATCAACCTTCCATCATCGTAGGCTGTATTGAAATACTTGTCTAGGTCATCATTATCCTCCTCCATAGGACGACGGCTTGTCCACCGGGACCTTTTTCAGTATGTTCAGGGCCCGGTTGAATGCGGTGTCCCACTTGGGCCTCACCGGCGACTGTGATGACTCGTCGCTTTCGGCTGCCTTTTGGTGCTGCTCTTTCTTCAAAAGGGACATGGATGGTTTACTAATGTGAAAAAACTTGTAGTCGAACTGATTGGAAGCTAATATGATAATGTGTTAATATAACAATTAACAGAAGTCTCATGAACTCCCTCGTGTTCGGGTCCGTGTAAAAGATCTTGTTGACTTTGTCCAACTTGTATCGGGCCCTGATCCAGTCATGCTCTAGCGGGTCGGTGAACTCCGCCAAGGGGTCTGGGATTTCATGACTTTCACGTTCGGCGTCCTCCTTCGCCCATACGTGCCTCTTCCCCTCGTAACCACAACTTTCGAGGTGGTGGGGAGGTGTGTTCCTGGCCTGGAGCGCCTTCATTTGATTGCCCCAACACGAGCATGCATCCTCCGGCGCCGTTGGCTCTAACTTGTTGGGGTGCATCGCTGTGACCACAATTTGTCCGATGCCGAGCTCATTTGGTTTTTGTGACCTCTTCTTCTTCAGCGCTTTACCCACTATGACAGCATCATTGCCGGTCTCGGTGGTAGTGTCGGTGCCGGTGTCTGTGTCAAGGTTGGTACCACTGCCGCCACCATGCAACCACATCTGGATTTCGTCCAGGTAATCGAAATAGTGATCTGCTGCCTCGTGGGGGTCTACTACGAGGCGAGCAGAACCCCCGGCTTCGGCGTTGTTAGACATGTTTCCTATCCAACAATTGTAAATAAAATATATAATGAAGAGAAAAAGGGGCCTATATATATTTGGTCGGAATGTTGATTCATTCCCTTTCCGGCAAATCCCGGGTACTCCATATGTCCTAGTTTCTAGCACAAGTTGTGCCTGAAATTTTCGGCATGACCTTTGCTAAAAAGTGGACATATGGAGCGCCTTAAATTTGCCGGAACAGATATTTTTCGAAATTCAACCAACATTGCAAAACCAACATTTTACTGTTTTTTTGTTGCTCCAAAACATCTTATATTTGTGAATGGAGAGGGAGTACTACAGCTTTTTCATCCAATTCATCCATCCATGGAGCGCACTAACTACTCTAGGTCATGGAGTATAACTCTTTATCATGCAAAAAACAAAAAATAGACATTTGAAGATTCACGGTGTTGCTTTTGTCATTGCGTTATATTCTGAAGATGCAGATTTTTGTTTGATCGGAGTGGATTCCACTTGCTTAACCAAGTTCACTATTACTCACAATCATAGTAGTCTAGGTGATGGAACTTGTAAATCTGAACAACAGTATTACCTTGCAAAATAGCTTCACCGGAAGGAGGGGCGCCTCAGCAGAAGGAGGGCCACCGCACCGCCGCGCCGGCAAGCTAGGGTTTGCCTGGGGGGCGCACGCGGGGGCGGGAGGCCGGGGCAGAGGTGGCGAATCGGTAGAGGGGCCGAGGGGGAGCCGGGCCGGTGAGCTAGCTGCGGCGCGGGGAGGCGCCGGAGCTTGCCGGAATCGGCCGGCGATAGCGGCGGCAGAGGGGGGATCGGGAGAGCGCACGCCGCGTGGGGGGGGGGGGAGAGCGAGAGCGAGAGGTGGGAAGGAGAGACGGGGGAGCCCACGTGGGGGTTAACCCTAAATAGCAGTAGTGCTGGTTTAGGAACCAGCGCTATAGCTACCTTAGCTATAGCGCTAGTTCCTAAACCAGTGCTACTGCTATGGTGGAGCCCTCGTGGGGGTTAACCCCAAATAGCAGTAGCGTTGGTTTAGGAACTAGCGTTATAGCTAACGTAGCTATAGCGCTTGTTCCTAAACCAGCGCTATAGCTACCTTAGCTATAGCGCTAGTTCCTAAACCAGTGCTACTGCTATGGTGGAGCCCTCGTGGGAGTTAACCCCAAATAGCAGTAGTGTTGGTTTAGGAACTAGCGTTATAGCTAACGTAGCTATAGCGCTTGTTCCTAAACCAGCGCTACTGCTAAATATTTCCAATTTTATTTTTTAATTATTTTTCCATTTCTATTTTTTAGTTTTTTTCTTTTATTATTTTCCTTTTCTTTTTTTTCCTTTTCTTTTCTTTTGTGTTGCTTTCTCCCTTTTGTTTTTTTGTTTTTCTCCCGACGACGGCGTCACCCTCTCGCACACTGCGTGAATATTATCACCGGAACCATGCATGTGGTGGTAACGTATCAGTTGATCGATAACGGTTACTTAAGTGCGTACACAATGTAGATACATATATAAAAATGATGGTTTCTGATCATTTGCGTCGACGACGTTTCACATTGAGCTTCTTCCCTTTCTTGTTCGTTGCCAAGTAATTGAGCCCCTCCTTGTGACTTTTCTGGAGCCATAGAGTATGATCATTCTTAGGTAATGTAGTATTTATTCTTCTTTTCACGTATGCTTCATCGTCATCGTCATTTTCCCTCATTGGGTTGCCGTTTCTCGTTGGCGACTCCATCCATTCCGATGATGCTTCTTTTGGATATCCTCACAACAACACGGCTGGGATTGGCCGGGTCGGTTATGAAGAAGCATTGTGTCACGTGCTTAGCGTGTACCCATGGCTCATTTTTGGCAATGACGTTAACATTCACGGGAGTGCTCTTCGCGTCGGGTATAGACATGGTGGTGAAATACTTGTTTTCTCTTACGATGTCCTTGGCCCATCTGACACGGAACATTGTCGCATCGTGCATTCTAGCATAGTCAAGCTCCCAGATCTCTTCGACCCTTAGCTAGAATCTTTCAGTTCTGTCGTTGGCGTTGGTCACACATTGAATTGTTTCCCCGGAGTTCTGGTAATGACTGTCCATGTCTTTAGCCTCCCTGCAAAATGTGTACCCATTGATATCGTAGGACTGATAGTTGCGAGCTTGGGCGTGGGGCCATGTGCTAAGGCGTGTATTAGCAATCCGTTTGAATTGCCCTCTTCCGGGGGATTTTCAAGAACTTGCTCTTTGAACCAACACAAGAAAGTGGCATTGTGCTCTACAGTAACTTCGTCGTCCGTCTTGAGCATCCCCTTATCACGGTACTTCTTTGTGATGCTTTCTTTGTGCCGTGCCACATAATCATCTACCACATCTAGGTGTTCTAGCATAGTCATGTCAAAGTCGTTCCACCGATCCGAGTAGTCCACGTGCAATTCCCTCCGGCCGTTGTTTTGACAATTTCCTTTTGAGATTCCCATCGTGCTTCTTGATGGGCAAACCAACAACAGGGTCTCCGATGCCTATATAATTCTCGCAAAAGGAGACACACCTTGCCTAAAAATAGGACATATTGAGTTTGCTTGAAATTCATCGAAACGGAAATAAATCGACATCTCGGCGAAACATAAGCAACTCGAGGGCATGTCACTCACACAAATCTCTTCATACACTAGTAGAAAACCCCTCCTTTCGTCCAGCGTAGGAATTCGCATTTGTCCCGGCTGACTAAAGAACCGGGACGAATGCTACGCATTCGTCCTGGTTCTTTAGGCCAGTGCAGCGTCGAGCCCCCTGGGGCATTCGTCCCGATTGTTTAGTCGGCATTCGTCCCGGTTCCTGGCATCAACCGGGACCAATGCCTCGATGTCTGCCACATGGCATGCGCAGGGGCATTGGTCCCGGTTCATGCTAGGAACCGGGATGAATGCCCCCTTGCCTATAAATACTACATCCAGACCCCCTCCCTCCTCTCGTTTTTTTCTAGGAGGTGTGAGAGAGGTGGGTGCTAGTGTGTGTTCTTTTTGCTATGCACACGAGGTGTTCGACGAAATACCCGAGCGACACTTAACTTCACAAAAAATGGTATCTTCGACCGAGGTTAGAAAACTTATCCATTTCATCTATAATGGATACCAAAATGTTATATTTGTCGATGTACTGTGGTCATTTCGCTATTGAAGATGTTATTGTTGTAATGGTACGTTTTTGATAAACTTAATTATACGATGTAGATGGATGCACGACAGCGATGGATGTACGGTGACCGACGCACTTCCGAGTACAGGGCCGGCCTGAATGAATTTCTCGTTGTAGCTCAGGCTCACAAAGAGAATGCATTTATGTGTTGCCCATGTGTTGACTGTGGGAACGTCAGGGAGCACTCTTCCTCGAGAGTCCTTCACAGCCACCTGCTTTGGAGTGGTTTCATGCGCAGCTATAATTGTTGGACCAAGCATGGAGAGAGAGGGGTTGTGATGGAAGACAATGAAGAAGAAGAAGAGGATCCTATGTTCCCCGAATACGGTGATACTGCAATGGAAGACAATGCAGAAGAAGGAGGTGATCAAGAACGGGCATCAGATAAGCCCGATGATGATCAAGAACGGGCATCAGATGAGCCCGATGATGATCAAGAACGGGCATCAGATGAGCCCGATGATGATCTTGGTCGAGTTATTGCTGATGCAAGGGAAGACTGTGAAAGTGAATTGGAGAGGTTGAAGTTGGACTGCATGTTACAGGATCACAAAAAGTTGTTGTACCCAAATTGCGAAGATGGCAGCACAAAGCTTGGTACCACACTAGAGTTGCTAAAATGGAAGGCACAGAACGGTGTGACTGACAAAGCATTTGAGAGTTTACTTAAAATAATGAAGCCGAAGCTTCCAAAGGATAACGAATTGCCTGATAGCACGTACGAAGCAAAGAAGGCTCTCTGCCCTCTAGGACTAGATGTGGAGAAGATACATGCATGCATTAATGTCTGCATCCTCTACCGCGGTGAGAAGTACGAGAATTTGGATAAATGTCCAGTATGCACTGCACTGTGGTATAAGATCAGAGAAGATGACCCTGGCGATGTTGACGGCGAGCCCCCTCATAAGAGGGTTCCTGCCAAGGTGATGTGGTATGCTCCTATAATACCACGGTTGAAACGTCTGTTTAGAAATAAAGAGCATGGCAGGTTGTTGCGATGCCATAAAGAAGAACGTAAGAAAGACGAAAAGTTGAGACACACCGCTGATGGGTCGCAGTGGAGAAAAATTGAGAGAGACTTCCCAGACTTTGCACGCGAGGCAAGAAACTTATGGTTTGGTCTAAGTACAGATGGCTTTAATCCTTTTGGAGAGAAGAGCTCCAGCCACAGCACCTGGCCCGTGACTCTATGTATCTACAACCTTCCTCCTTGGTTGTGCATGAAGCGCAAGTTCATTATGATGCCAGTGCTCATCCAAGGCCCAAGGCAACCCGGCAACGACATTGATGTGTACCTAAGACCATTAGTGGAAGAACTATTACAGTTGTGGGGCAAACCAGGTGTACATGTGTGGGATGAGAACGAACAAAAGCCATTTGACCTACGGCGTTGCTTTTCGTAACCATCAATGATTGGCCTGCTCTTAGTAACATTTCTGCACATACAAACAAGGGATACAATGCATGCACACACTATTTAGATAAGACTGATAGTGTATATTTGGATAAATGTAAGAAGGTTGTATACCTGGGGCATCGTAGATTTCTTCCGATGAATCATCCCGTAAGAAAGAAAGGAGGCAAACATTTCAGAGGTGAGGCAGATACCCGGAAGAAGCCTGACCTCGGTAGTGGTAATGATGTATTTGGTATGGTCAAGGACCTAGAAGTAATCTTTGGGAAGGGTGATGGCAACCAACCTGTTCCGAACGGCCCTAATAAGCGCGCACCCATGTGGAAGAAGAAATCTATCTTTTGGGAGCTACCATATTGGAAAGTCCTACATGTCCGCTCTTCAATCGACGTGATGCACGTGACGAAGAATCTCTGCATCAACCTGCTATGCTTCCTGGGCGTGTATGGGAAGTCAAAAGATACACCAGAAGCACGAGAGGACCAACAACGTATGAAAGACCCAAAAAACAAGCACATGGATACAGGGCGTCATTTCTTAAGCAGCTATGCTCTTACCAAAGCAGAGAAGGAAATCTTTTTTGAAGTCCTTTACAGTATCCAGGTGCCGTCTGGCTTCTCGTCGAATATTAAGGGGATAATAAATATGGCATAGAAAAAATTCCAAAACCTGAAGTCTCATGACTGCCACGTGATTATGACGCAATTGCTTCCGATTGCACTGAGGGGGCTGCTACCGGAAAATGTTCGAGTACCCATTGCGAAGCTATGTGCATTCCTCAATGCAATATCTCAGAAGGTAATCGATCCAGATAGTCTGGCAAGGTTACAGAGGGATGTGGTCCAATGTCTTGTTAGTTTTGAGTTGGTGTTCCCACCATCCTTCTTCAACATTATGACGCGTCTCCTGGTTCACCTAGTAGAATAGATTCATATTCTCGGTCCGGTATTTCTACACAATATGTTCCCCTTTGAGAGGTTCATGGGAGTCTTGAAGAAGTATGTTCATAGCCGTGCTAGGCCAGAAGGAAGCATCTCCAAGGGCTATGGAACAGAGGAGGTCATTGGGTTTTGTGTTGACTTTATTCCTGACCTTAAGACGATTGGTGTTCCTGAATCGCGGCATGAGGGGAGACTGAGGGGAAAAGGAATGCTAGGAAAGAAAACAATGATACCCAGGGACGGGCATTCTTTCACTAAAGCACACTACACGGTTCTACAAAATTCCACCTTCGTGGCTCCGTATATCAAGGAACACAAGAATATTGTACGCTCCACAAACCCGGGGAAGGATGACACATGGATTAAAGTCAAACACATGGAGACTTTCGGAAGTTGGTTGCAAGCACATCTTATAAATGACATCACTATTGAAGATCAGCTCTACATGTTGGCCGGGTCACCATCTTCGACTATTGGGACTTTTCAAGGGTACGAGATAAATGGGAATACATTTTATACGGTCACCCAAGATAAGAAGAGCACCAACCAAAACAGTGGTGTCCGCTTTGATGCAACAAACGAGAATGGGAAAAAGGACACATATTATGGTTACATAGAGGAGATATGGGAGCTTGACTATGGACCTTCTTTTAAGATCCCTTTGTTTAAGTGCAAATGGGTCAACCTGAATGGAGAAGGGGTAAAGGTAGACCCGCTGTACGGAATGACAACAGTGGATCTCAACAAAATTGGTTACAATGACGAACCATTTGTCCTAGCCAGTGATGTGGCTCAGATCTTCTATGTGAAGGACATGTCCTCCAGACCGAAGAAAAGAAAAAATAAGCAACCAGATAAATCATATGATGAGCCGAAGCGTCACATAGTTCTTTCAGGGAAAAGAACCATCGTGGGAGTCGAGGACAAGACAGACATGTCTGAAGATTATGATAAGTTTGCTGAAATTTCGCCCTTCACAGTGAAAGCTGACCCAACCATCCCGTTAAATAAAGAAGATTCTCCATGGTTACGTCCGAAGCGATCGTAAGCAAGGGTTCATGGACTTAACGGAGTGATGTATAATAATGTATTGAACCTCTAATGTAAATCTATGTAATGTTATTAGTTGTGTTAGGGTATTGAACCTTTGAGTGAATATTTGGCATGTACAACCCTAAGAACACTTGTAAACACATGATATGCAAAATCCTTGCTTCTGGTGCCATCCCGACGCTCCAAAACAATGGCATGAAGTCCCAAAACAATGGCATGAACCACCTGTACACAAGATCCTCTCTCGTTCGTCGGTTCGGGGACCTTCAGCCTATAAGTACTCAGACTCGGAGAGAGAAATCGATGCCTGTGAAGACCCAACAACAAGAGTGAGTGAATATTTGGCATGTACAACCCTAAGAACACTTGTAAACACATTGGTATGCCAAATCCTTGCTTCTGGTGCCATCCCGACGCTCCGGAGCCCCTCTCCGGTGAAACCCTAGCCCTGCTGGAGAGAACAACCCCTCTCCGGTGAAGCCCTAGGAAGTACCAAAACATCATAAGTGAGTTTAATTTATCTTTCTGATCATTTTGATATAAAACTTGCAATTTTCATAATTTATTGAATTATTTGATATTTTCTCCATTTCTTAAATGAATTAATTCAAATTCAAATAATTTTGAATTTTGAATTTCACTAAATATGTTTGAAAGCAACATACTTAGTTAGTTTATAATTTTCTAAATGTTTTGGTAGTTTTTTCATATTTTTTTGATTATTGAACTAGCAGATAATCTGGAGGGAATTGTTGAAAATATGAAACTTTTTTAAAAAACAGGGCATTCATCCCGGTTATTGCTAACAACCGGGATGAATGCCCCTCTTCGCGCCGTTCCAGATCTAGGTCATTCGTCCCGGTTGTTGCTTACAACCGGGATGCATGCCCCTCTTCGCGCCGTTCCAGATCTAGGTCATTCGTCCCGGTTGTCAGCAACAACCGGGATTAATGGGTGGGGCATTCGTCCCGGTTATTTCCAACAACCGGGACGAATGGGTCATTCATCCCGGTTATTGGAAACAACCGGGATGGATGCCCCTCCCACGTACTTAAGCGGCCCCCTTCCCTTCTGTCGCAAGGCTCAGCGCGAGGAGGACGACTCGACGCCGGCAGGCTGCCCAACTCCCGCGCGCCGCCTCTTCCTCGTCGTCGCCGTCGTCGCTGCCCCCCTCGCGCGCTCCGCGACCGCCCCCCTTTCTCTCTCCATCGCGCCATTGCCCCCCTGCAGTGCCTCTGCCCGCGTCGCCCGCACGTACGTCGTCGCGGCGCCGCGCCACCGTGCTCGCCCGCGTCGCCGGCGGCCACCTCGCGAGCGGCCACCTCTCCCCCGCGGCCGCCTCCTCCCGCAGGTAAAGGCCTTCCCCTCCCTCCCCCTCCCTCCCCCTCTCCATATCCTTCCTTGTTTAGATTTAGTTGAATTTAGTTTTTAGTTTAGGTTTAGGTTTAGTTGTGTTAGTTTTTAGTTTAGTTTAGTTTAGTTCTTAGTTTTTAGTTTAGTTTAGTTCTTAGTTTAGATTTAGTTTAATTCAGTTTTTAGTTTAATTTAGTTTTTAGTTTAGTTGTGTTAGTTGTTAGTTTAGTTTAGGTTTAGGTTAGTTGTTTAGATTTAGTTTAGTTTAGTTGTTAGTTGTTAGTTTAGTTGTTAGTTTAGTTTAGGTTTAGTTGTTAGTTTAATTGTTATCTTAGTTAGTTGTTTAGGTTATGGACCCAAACTTGCAATTATGAATGTTGAATTATGAATTCTTGTGCCTTGACACTAACTTGCAATTTTTAATTTGCAGAAATTATGGACCCAAACTTCAGAAACGAAGATGCGGAAGAAATGGTCGCGGATGTTATCCGCGGGCCCGGGGGAGACCCAGATGTCTCCGAGTGGATGAACAACTCCGGTGAGGGAGATCTGGAGCTCGCCCGAAGAGACGGCTCTTGTGAGGTAGATTTGGAGCTTGCCCAAAGAGACGGCTCCGGTGAGGGAGAAGCCTACGACATCGTCGGGGGAGAAGCCGTGGGCTCCCATGAGAGAGAAGCCGACGGTTCCGGTCGAACCTTACAAATTAGAAACTCCGGCGAGGTGCATATATATATATGTTAATTAAATGAAGCATTTGTTTTCTATATACATGTATTAACACTCTTTCTTATATATTTTAGCCATCCAGATCTAGCAAATCCACCGGAAAGAAGACTAAACGAGGCGGAGCCCAGAAGTTGAAAGAGCATGAAAGGTACAGGATCGAACAGATAGCTGTAGACGGCGCGCCAGAGCTTCCCGAAGTTGTTGCCCAAAAATAAGTGAAGCAATGCGGAGTGCTTGTTAGGGACCACATCCCGATTACCGTTCGGGAGTGGCATAAGCCAAAGGAGGCTCTCGGAATTTCATATGTCGGCGACAAAGCCAAAGAAAAACTTTTTGAAAAGATGTTGGCTAATTTCACCCTACCGACGCCGAAGGTTACTCAAGATGAGTTGGATGAGAATGAGGAGGATCCTGAATTGATCTTAGAGCGAAAGACCAAAGCCTTAGAGAATTTGGTCAAGGCGTTCACTTTTAGGAAGATGGCCGAGCAATTCAAGAGCTGGAAGAAAAGATTGAACCTTGACTTTATCCAGAAAAACAAGACTCCGGATTTCACCGGAACGTATGAGAAGATAAAACCATACTGGGAAGAATTTGTTGAGTATAAGAAGTCGGAGGAAGCTCTGGAAAAGTCTAAAAAAAATAAGATAAACGCCGCTAAAAAGATCTATCACCATACTATGGGGCAAGCTGGCTACAAGGGTAACATGCCTAAGTGGAATAAACTTGAGGACGACTTGCTTGCTAAGGACATCGTTCCAGAGACGTTCTACTGGGACCAACGGACAAGGTCTTGGTTTTTTGGCCATGGGGGCACGTTGGACTCAGAAGGGAAATGCATCTATAATGTAAGACATGAAGAAGATCCTCTACCCATCGATGCTATCAGAGAAGCAATAAAGGCTGCTAAAGAGGGGAAGTTCCATCCAGATAGAGAGAACGACGAGCTCACCCGCGCCCTTGGGAATAAGGAACACTATGGACGGACACGAGCCACAAAAGGCTCTGTTCCGTGGAAACATGGGTTTCCCCAGGAGAAGAAGAAATATCCGGATAGAAGCCGTCAGAGGAGAAAGGATTTGGAGGCAGCTGAAGCACGTAATAGGGTAGACCGATGGACTAGCATTGAAGCAGAATTAAAGCGGCAGCTGGAGCAATTAGAGCGGCAACAGGAGAAAATTGACAGACTTAGCCAGCAGCAAGGTAACACCCAATCTCAACAGGAAATGGAAGCCGCACCATCTAATCGGAAGAGTAGTGTTGCTTCCACGTAGCTCCAGGGTGATGATGGTGAAGATGCACCGCTGATGATGCACCCGGTGGATCATATAACGGAGATGACATCGTGTGAGCTGCATGTGAAAGTCGTCAACAATATAACCATTTAGGCGGCGGTTGGCTATGTGAAACCAACTGGCCCTGAACCAACACAACATTGTCGGCCAGTTCAACCGGGCTACGCTGTTGTCGGGGTGGATGAAGTTATGACCGGATTCGAGCGGGTGCAGCTTGACTATCATGAAGGTGAAGACGGGGAGGTGACTGAACTTGGAGACGCCAAGAACTTGAGCATTCTATGGCTAAAGGAACACATCATGTTTCCTAATTGGACGCCAAGGCCAACGCCTGATCGGATTAGCCATCCTCCTTCGCCGCCGCCTCAAGACCAGTCTCCAGCGGAATGGTCGTCTTCGTACTCTCCGCCGCGCTCGGCGTCTCCAGCGCGTGCGTCTACGCCACCGCGTCAGCCGTCTCCATCGCGTGAGTCTACGCCACCACGTCAGCCGTCTCTAGCGCGTGAATCTACGCCGCGGCGGCAGCCGTCTCCGCCCATGAAGTCTGATCAGAGCAGCTCAAAGCGGAGGAGAACCACCGCATCACCGAAGCGTCGATTGTCGCCCCTCCCAAGAGTACCACATCCGAATCTACCCAAGTTACCTTACCACTGTACTCCAAAGGAAACCCAGGAGATCACAAAGGACGAATATGAGGTGTGGAAATCTAAGGAGAAGTCGCCGAAAGAGCCAGATTTCCCAAACACCGAAGAAGACAAAGCCCGAGCGTTGAAAATGGTGAAGACCCTTCATCAGCCCGAGCCGAGTCTCATTACTGACTATGACTGCTCTATTCTTAAGGCACACGATGAAAAGAAGCGGTCGAAGAAGAGTAGTACCAGAAGCGGGAAATGCGGGAAAACAGTTGACCAGCTCGGACAACAGAAAAATCAATCCATCCCCCCGCTCATAGTGCATTCCAATCCCGAGGTGGGGCCGAGCATAGGCGCAGGTGAGGGACTTGACCCGGAGTTTATTGCACTGTACGGAGAAGCGGCCGCTGCTGCGGGTATGTCCATTGCGCAGTATCTCCAAACCTTAGATGTCTTCCCCTCTTCTGATTTGGAGCACCCATATCGGCACGGGCATCCTCTAGTCAAACCTGGGGAGGAAAATGATCTACCAACAAAAATGCGAAGAGTGCATAATTGGTACATGGAAGCCTCGGAGCACTCTGAGGGATGGATAACGATGGAAGTTAGAAATGAGCATCACGGTTATGGAGAAAGGTTAATTCTGATTGAGTTTGACGAACTATATCAGTTATTCCAACTAAAGGCCCTCGACAAATCTATCGTCAGTGCGTATTGTCTGTAAGTATTTATTTCGCTGTAGTTAAGTCTCTAGCTAGCTCACCTCGTTCATTACATTTTTATAATAATACTCACTATATTATAATTGCAGAATGAAGATTCTCGAATGCAAAAGAGGACACATCTATGACATTGGGTTCATTGACCCATATTGGGTTAATGAAGCAACTCTTCTCAAAAATCCCAAGGAAACAGAAGATTCAATTGTGAAGGCGTTAAGGTTTCACGAAACCAAGAGGGAAATACTTTTTCCTCACAACTTCAAGTGAGTGTTCTTTGTCCGGTAAACATTTTTTTTGCTTACTCGATGATAAGTGTATAACTGATGAGTTATGTTTGCGCAGCTTCCACTATATTCTTCTAATATTTGAAACTAACAAAGGAAAAGTACTGGTAACGGACTCAAAACATAAACCCCTTAAGGACTGGGAGGACATGCAGGAACTGATCCAACGGTAATTTCAATCTTTATGACACTATGTCGACAAGTTTCGTTTATTTTCTGATAACTCACTTAATTCATTTTCTTTGCCGGGCAGCGCTTGGAAACGGTTCACATCAAAGGCTAGGGGTGAATGGAAGGAGAAGCTTAAATTTCAACATCTGAAAGTAAGTGGTACTAGCTGTATCCACGCATCTCCTTGATTATAGTTTCGATACCATTATAATGTTATATTATAATTTTGATTGAAACCATGTTCTTGTAAAGTGCTTGAACGAGGGAGATGGGAATAACTTATGTGGATACTATGTCTGCGAGTTCATGCGTCAGACGACATGCGCCAAGCTAGGCAGAGATTTAGAAAAACTTCATGTACGTCAACCATCACTTTTATCTTATTACCATCTATTGTCTTTAATTAGATATTGATCACTCTTCTTTATATTAGATCGAGCGGCTACGGGACGGTCTTCTACCAAGGGATCGCTTACGAGCAATTCAAGAGGAAATTTGCGGATTCTTAGACGCAGAGGTCCTACCACCAGGAGGGGAATACTATGTCAGCGCCAACTATGCTCGACGAACTTGATGTTCGAATTCTTAGATGCATAGTACTTACCTGTATATTCGAGTCATGGTGCATGGTGGTGTCTTAGAATAATTATGGGAAAGAGTACAAACTTGTATATTCTTCACTCCTTAATTGTATATTCGATTCATGGTGCGTACTTACTTGTATATTCTTCAACTATATTCTAATGCGATCACCATATAGTTGTATATTCTAATGCGATCAGCAAACTTGTATATTCTAATAAAATGGAATACAATAAAAAAACGTGGTCGTGTATTAGATGCAGAATACTTATGGGAAACAAATAGGAAAAAAATACAACAAACCAAACCCTAAAAGGAAAACAAGAAAAAGAAGAAGAAAAAAATTCTGCCCTGGCAGAGGGCATTCATCCCGCTTCGTATTACGAACCGGGACGAATAGTCCTGGCCAGGGACCAGCCCACGCCCACCACATGGACGCCCCATCCATCCCGGGTCCTGGTACAACCGGGACGAATGGGTTGGGCATTCGTCCCGCCTGCCCCATCCCGGTTGGGCAACCGGGACAAAAGGCCCCTTAAAAACCGGGACAAAAGGGGGGTTTTCTACCAGTGATATATCCCAAACACACATATTCGCATTCACACACATATTCCCATTCTTGAAATGAACAACTTTTTACTCACCTATATATCTCCCGAGAGCGATACCGATCGAGAGAGCATGCTGTTAATTAGATGATGAGAGAGACCGATCGAGACGTGTGGATGGCTAAATAGCTAGCTAGATCTAGTTATTGGGGTGGAGAGGTGAATCTAACTAGCTAACTAATGGTGAGGGAGTTATTTTGGAGGGGGACATTAATGGGGGGAGAGGAAGAGAGGTAGGAAAAAGAGAGATAATGTGAGAGAGGCCATTTATGGAGGAGAGTTATGGTGGAGGGGGACATTAATGAGGAGAGAATTAGAGAGGTAGGAGGAAGAGAGAAGAAGAACAACAATGGTGGAGAGTGGAGAGGGGAAAGGAGGGGAGAGAGGGCAAAGTGGGGGAGAGAGGGAGGGGGTGAAAAGGTGGCAGCAGCCGCAACTAGCAGTAGCGCTGCTTACAAAGAGCGGTGCTACTATGTGTGGCACATTAGCAGTAGCGCTTGCATGTTAGAAAGCGCTACTGGCAGTGGCCTTAGCAGTAGCGCTTCATACCACCTAGCCCTATTACTATAAATAGTGTCGGCAAGGTCATCGGGGCCACCTTATCAGTAGCGCTTTCTTAGCGCCCAGCGCTACTGCTAAGCCCTTAGTTGTAGTGCTGCAGGAATACAATGCTATTGGTAATTAGCAGAAGCGGTTTTATTTTTCCAGCACTACTAGTAGGCTCCTGTCTATAAGGTTTTCCTTAGTAGTGACCACACCACTGCGCCACCCTTTTATCCCTGTTGGTGGCACCAACCGGGACTAAAAAGCTTAAATAGCAAACAAAAATAACATAAAAAATATTGCCTACTAGGCAACCACAACCTGCATACGACTAGAAACCCATCTAAATATTTGCCAGGATGCAGGCCCGCAGGCCCAGTAGTCCCAAGACGGCAGAGGCAGAGTTTAGGCATATACATAGCCTGCTTTGGAGAGGATCTCGACAAGTCATGCGCAGAAGGGCTTATAAACAGTGCGATCGCCCCTCGACTAGCGAGATGGGACTAAACTTTCGACAAAGCCGTGCTAGGCCTTTGGTCCCGTTGGGTGGCAGCAACCGGGACTAGAGGCCACCCTTTAGTCTCGGGTGCAGCCACCAACCAAGACCAAAGGCCTCTACTTCCTGCCCTTTCGGCTCCCGAAATTGGCCTTTTAGTCCTGGTTGGTGGCTGCAACCGAGACTAATGCAACCCCTTAGTCCCGGTTGCAACCACTACCCGGGACTAAAGGTCTTAGTATATAAGCAAGAGTTAGGAAAATTTGCAAATTTTACCTACAGTTGCCCCAACGATGCCGAGCACATCGATGCCGCCAGGCTGCCTGAGCTCGTCATTGACGCCCTCACTACCATCTGGCCGATGCCCCGATCGACACCGTCACCCTCGCCGTCGTGGCCGCTCGCCTCGTCGTGCCGCTCTCGCCCCGCGACCTAACGCCATCACCCTCACCGCCGTCGCCTCCCTTGTCGTCACCCTTGACGCCCCGCGACCCAACGTCGTCGCCCTCGTTGCCGTCGCCGCCCTCGATGCTCTCCCCATCATGCCGCCCTTGACGCCCTCGCCCCATGGACGCCCTCTGCCCCGTCGCTGCCTTGACCCGACGCCGTCGCCGCTCGTCGCCATCGCTGCTCTCTTCGTCGTCATCACTGCTCTCCCCGTCGCGCCGCTCTCCTCTCATTATGCCCTGATGAAGACGATCGTTTTAGTTGTTTCATGTGTTAGTTAATTTAGTTTTTTATGTTTTAGTTAATTAGTTGTTTTAGTTGTTTTGTGTTTTAGTTGTTTTAGTTGTTTAGTTTTTTATGTTTTATTTTATTTATTTAATTAAATATTCAGATTGTTTTAGTTAGTTTAGTTGTTTTATGTTTTAGTTGTTTTAGTTGTTTAGTTATTTTACCGATGACGCGATATCGAGGAGTCCCCGACGATCGTCGGTGAGGGAGAGTTCCCAACGATCGACGGTGAGGGAGCGAGAGTCCTCGACGATATCGACAATTTTATATTAGGCAAATATCGACATTTTTTGTTTTAGTTGTTTTATCGGTGACGCGATATCGAGGAGTCCTCGACGACTGTCGGTAAGGAAGAGTTCCCGACGATCGATGATGAGGGAGCGAGGGTCCCCAACGATATCGACGGTTTTATATTAGGCAGATATATGATGTTTACATGTTTAAATGTTTACTTGCATAGTGTAGCCGTTGAGTCGACGATGCCCAGCCAGCATGCATCTTCGTCGTCGACTCGGTGGCAACCACCTACTCGAGACTATCGATTAATGCCTTGTATATATTTCCATATCTCATGTTTGTATATTGCCATGTCGTAATATTTGCAGAAACTATGGATCACAGAGACATAGAACAAGAAGACTTGTTGGGAGATATTATCCGTGCCGGGTATAATCCCTTGGCGTATTTCAACGACACCGATGGTCAAGAAGGATAGGATAGCTCCGGTGATCCAACGATGGAGGAGGCAAGAGATAATGACGGCTCCGATGACTGAATGGCGGAGGAAGGAGATCATGATCACGGCTCCGTTGTACGAATGGCGGAGGAAAGAGATGATAATCATGGCTCCAGTGACCGAACGGAGGAGGGATCCTCAACTGTTGCAAAGTCCAGCGAGGTAAGGACACGCGGCCCTAAGATAAGGTTGCGCCAGGATGAAAGGTTCACGATCACAGAAGTCACGAACAATGGCCAACGATTGCTCCCAAGTGACCAAAGATGCATTTGTACATTAGTGTGGAGTTGTTGTTAGGGACTACGTCTCGATCAGCACCTAGCAATGGAATAAGAATAATAAGGACCCCGAGGTTTCTTATGTCCATGATAGACTGAAAGATGATCTTTGGACCGAGCTGATGAGAAATTTCAGCCTACCGCAAGAGGAGGATCCGAATAACCCAGTTATAGAGTGAAAGGTCAAGTCGTGGGCTCTTAAAAAGATGGCAGAACTATTCAGGAACTAGAAGAAAGAGTTGAACACAATTGTCGAGAAAGATAATACTCTGGAGTTCATCGGTCGATATGAGAAGATAAGAGATTAATGGCCCGAATTTGTGGCCTACAAGAAATCGGAGAAGAGTAAGAAAATGTCACTGTGAAACAAGAAAAATGCTGTAGCGAAGCAGTATCACCATCACACGGGGTCAGTTGGCTACTACATTACCCGACCGTTGTGGGACAAAGCTGAGCAAGACATGCTTGCTAAGAATGTCCACCCAGAGACATTGCACTGCATAGATCATTGAAGGACTTGGTTCTTCGAGATTAGGGGAACTTTGGACCCAGAAACAAGGAAGTGTGTCTGGACGAAAGCTCAACTTGCAATACCCATCACAAAGCTTCAGGCAGCAATCAAGGAAGCACAGGAAGGGACGTTCATTCCCTACAGAGATAAGGACGAGCTGATAGAGGCCCTCGGGAATCCTGAACACCCTTGACGAACAAGAGGTACATTAGGCTCCATTCCATGGAAGCATGGTTTCCCAACAGCGGTGGTTATAGAGGCCAAGAGAGAAAGAAGGAACTGGAAGCAAGCGAAGTGCAGAAGCTCAGTGTAAGATTAGCAAAACTAGAGGAACTTGAGAGCCAGCGAGCTACCGGCCAACCATCTGAGTGGGATGAAGATCCTTCCTTCGATGCTGCCCCAGAAGCTACAACACCATCTTAGCGGATAAGCAGGGTGGCTTCCATGGAGCTCGTTCAACTTGATTTCATGGCTCCTCACCACCCCGTAGATAGTATCACGGAGGCTCAACATTGCGAGCTAATGAGGAGATGCCAGAACCTGACCTTCAAGGCAGCGGTCGGCTCTGTTCTACCTCCTCGAGCTGAGGGAACTTTCCATTGCCGTCTGATTCCACATGGCTATGTTGTTGTGATGGTGGACGAAATAATGGATGCATATGGGGGGCTGGAGCTTGATAACCCTACAGGTGAATAGGATATTGTTATTCTGGAACATGCTCAGAGGAGTACCTGTCTATGGAGAAAGGAGTACATCAAGCTTCCAAACTGGAAGCTTTAGCAGATTCAGCCTCCTCCGGAGCGTCAGGGTATTCCACCTCCTCCTCCTCCTCCTCCTCCTCCTCCTCCTCCTCATCCTTCACCTCCTTTGGTGTGTGAGGCCACTCCACCTCCTCCTTTGTCTCCTCCGGCGCGCGAGGCCACTTCGCCTCCTTCGGAGAGTGAGACCACTCCGCCTCCTCCGGCGCGTCAGGCCATTCAGCCTCCTCCGACACGTCAGGCCACTCTGCCCCCTCCTCTTCCTCTGTTGCGTCAGGGCACTCCGCCTCCTCCGATGCGTTAGCCACGACATAAGAGAGACGCCGCCGCCGCTCCGGCGGGTAGCAGTACAATAAGTGGGAAGAAATTCAAATTTGTTCCAAGCCTCAAGCCTCTTCCAAAGTTACCATATGAGAGGACTGACAAAGAAAATGATGACATCAGTAAAGCCGAAGTGAAGGCCCATTTTGCACCAAAACATCCACCTCCGAAGGAAACTGTAGATCCGATGAAAGCGACGCCCACTATGGATGCCCTTAAGCGACCATCACCGCCTCCGCTGCCATCAAACTATGACGCTGTATTATAAAGACGTATAATGAAGCGCGTTGGTCGGGAAGTACTTCCAGTGCTACAAGAGTCAAAGAACAAAGAAGTGGGAAAACAATTCCCCAGCTCGGCGAATAGGAGAAGAAATCGTGCCCCCCGCTCAAGGTGTCTACCATATCACTAATCATCCAGTGCTACTTCCCGTACCAAACTTGGTGATTACTTGGGGGATGATGTATATTTTGAAATAGCTAAGGTAACAGTACAAGAATTTAGATACGTGCACGGGAAGCCTCTCTTCAAACCTGATCATCCTCATCTAACAACGATGATGTACAATTTTCATGAGTGGTACATGAAAACCTGCAGGGAGTTTGGGAAAGACACTATGTATGTGAGACTTAAACCAGAGAACAAATTCATTGGACTCAACATGATGCCTATTGAATTTGCGGAGATATTTTAGTTCTACAATCAACAGGCCCTCGACAAACAACTCATTACTTGCTATTGTCTCTAGGTATTACTTCTATAGTTAAGTCTCTAGCTCAGCTCATTCATTGCATGTATATATAAGGGATAACTGATTTTATGCCCCTAGTTGGGTCACACTCGGTAGGTTTACCCCTAGTTTGCGAAAACACTCGTTCCTGCCCAAACCACTTTGCTTCTCTTATGCTTTTTCCCTTTGTCCATTTGACCGTCACTTTGGAAACTTCATAAAAAAATCATACTAACTCATAAAAGTTCAAATAAGATACCAAAATGTTCAGAAAAACATCACCTATATGTGAATGCCATTTGCATTCTTCACAAAAATGTTGTAAAATCCCCATCGCAGATGATATATCAAACTCAGTTGGGGACTTTCCAAAAAAGTTGTCATCAATGCGAACGACATGCCCATATAGGTGATGTTTCTCTGAACCTTTTGATATCTTATTTGAATTTCTCTGAGTTAGTCTGAATTTATTATGAAGTTTTAAAAGTGATGGTTAAATGGTCAAAGGTCAAAAGCATAAGAGGAATGAAGTGACTTGGGCAGAACCGAGGGTTTTTGGAAATTAGGGGTCAAACTGCCGAGTGAGACACAACTAAGGGCACCAAATTAATTACCCCTATATATATAATTATACTCACTATATTATGCAGCTTGAAGATCGTCGAATGCAAAAAAGCAGGAATCTTCGACGTTGGGTTCATTAGCCCAGATTCCGTAAATGAATGGTCGGTACGAAATAGAGTTAAAGAAACCAAGGAGAACTGCTAAATTCGTTCCTTATACATCAAAAAAAAAGGGAAATACTCTTTCCTTACAACTTCTAGTTAGTGTTACTGTCTTTTGCATATCCGGTTTCGCTTTCTCGAGGTTAAGTAATGTGATTGATGAGTTATATATGCGTGCGCAGTTACCACTTTATTCTGCTATCCATTAAGCTTGACGAGGCATTAATAACTGTCTTAGACTCGAGACATAAAGATCCCGAGGGTTATGCGGACATGACTACAATGCTCAATAAGTAAGTTCAAACAACACCGGGACCATATCGGCAACTTTAGTTCATTTCCTGATATCAAGTAATCATTTTCTTTGCCTGGCAGGGTTTTGAAAAAGTTCACCCGAAAGGTTCCCGGTCTAAACAAAGAGCTGCGATTTACACACCCCAAAGTAAGTAGTACTAACTAGTTCCGAGCTTCCCTAATTGATTCAAATTTTCATCGATATAACATTACCATGGTTGCTTATCAGTTTGATTGAACTCTATTCTCATATAGTGCTTTTACCGGGAATCCGGGACTGTTTTGTGTGGATACTACGTATGTGAGCTCATTCGCCACTCGACCTCTGATCGGGGCTTCTCTCACAAACAATTTGAAGTATGTAAATTATATTTACAATTAATTTTATACATTACCATCAATTGTGTTGAGTTTCATTCATATATATGCATGTATTGAACCCTTCTTTAAATTAGATCTGGCAGATGCGGGATGAACACCTACCACATGATCGCATACGAACAATTCAAGAGGAATTGACGGCTTTCTTTCTTGACCACGTCATACCTAAAGACAGATAATACTATGTGGATTTGCGATTGGACCTTAGGTAGATGATGTTAGGGATTGTAAAAGATGTTATATTGTATATATATAGTAGTGTCAGATAGATATACGAGAACTTGTTGTTCGACCAAGCACGGAGAAAGAGATGTCACTTCTCTGTATATATGTTTGTTGGGGAACGTTGCATGGGAAAAAAAGTTCCTACGCACACGCAAGATCTATCCATGATGATGAGCATCTATGAGAGGGAGAGTGGATCTACATACCCTTGTAAATCGCTAAGCGGGAAGCGATAAGAAACAAGGTTGGTGTAGTCGAACGTGTTCGCGATCCAAATCGCCCAGCATCCCGCGATCTCATCACGATCCGTCCCGCGATCCAATCACGATCCGTCCCATGAAATCATCATGATCCGTCCGATGATCTCATCACGATCCGTCTCGCGATCTAGATCATGGTCCTTCCGATCTAGCGCCGAACGGACGACACCTCCACATTCAGCACACGTACAGCTCGATGATGATCTCTGGCTTCTTGATCCAGCAAGAGGGAGCGGAGAGGCAGTTGAGTTCTCCGGCAGCACGATGGCGTTATGGCGATGGTGGTGGAGCTATTCCAGCAGGGCTTCGCCTAAGCACTGCTGAAAACCGATCTAGAGGAGAAACTGCGATCTAGAGGAGAGGTAGCACGTGGCTATTAGGGTTAGCCTTTTCCTCTAAATCCTCTAGTATATATAGGAGGGAGGGAGGGGAGGAGGCAGCCTCAAACCCTCAAGGTTTGGTAGAAATTGGAGGTGGAGGAGTCCTACTACAATCCTATTAGGAGTAGGATTCCTCCTTTCCACTTGGAAACTCTTTCCACCTCTCCACCTTTGGATTTTTTTCCTTCTCAAACCACTCCAGCAGCATGGGCCCTTAGAGGAGGCTTCGGCCAGCCCACCAGGGTCTGGTTTACCTCCTCCCACAGCCCATGTAGCCTCTTGGGTCGAAATACCTCTCCCGATGGTCCCCCGGTACACTACCGATGAGCCCGAAACTTTTTCGGCGACCAAAACAGGACTTTCTATATATCAGTCTTTACCTCCGGACCATTCCAGAGCTCCTCGTGACGTCCTGTATCTCATCTGGGACTCTGAACAACCTTCGGTCACCACCATACATAGCTCTGTACTACCAAAAAGTCACCAAACCTTAAGTGTGCCGACCCTGCGGGTTCGAGAACTATGTAGACATGACCGAGACACCTCTACGATCAATAACCAATAGTGGGACCTGGATGCCCATATTGGTTCCTACATATTCTACGAAGATCTTTATCGGTCGAACCTCTATGTCAAGGATTCAGTTAATCCCGTATGATGTTCCCTTTGTTCTTTGGTATGTTACTTGCCCGAGATTCGATCGTCGGTATCTCCATACCTAGTTCAACCTCGTTACCGGAAAGTCTCTTTACTCGTTCCGTAATACAAGATTCCGTGACTAACACTTAGTCACATTGCTTTCAAGGCTTATTGTGATGTTGTATTACCGAGTGGGCCTTGAGATACCCCTCCGTCACATGGAGTAACAAACCCCAGTCTTGATCCATGCCAACCCAACAGACACCCTCGGAGATACCTGTAGAGCACCTTTATAGTCACCCAGTTACGTTGCGACATTTGATACACACAAGGTACTCCTCCGGTGTCAGTGAGTTGCATGATCTCATGGTCATAGGAACAAATAATTGACATGCAGAAAACAGTAGCAATAAACTGACACGATCATATGCTACATTTGTAGTTTGGGTCTTGTACATCACATCATTCTCCTAATGACGTGATCCCGTTATCAAATGACATCTCATGTCCATGAGTAGGAAACCAGAGCCATCTTTGATCAATGATCTAGTCTATTAGAGGCATACTAGGGACACAGTGTTGTCTATGTATCCACACATGTATCTAAGTTTCCGATCAATACAATTATTGCATGGATAATAAACGATTATCATGAGAAAGGAAATATGATAATAACCAATCTATTATTGCCTCTAGGGCATATTTCCAACAGTCTCCCACTTGCACTAGAGTCAATAATCTAGTTCACATCACCATGTGATTCGCATTGTTATGAATCTAACACCCAATGAGTTCTTGGGCTCGATCATGCTTTCCATGTGAGAGAGGTCTTATAGTCAACGGGTATGTGACATTCAGATCCATGTGTACTTTGAAAATCTCTATGTCAAACTGTAAACACTGCTACCAGACTCCACTTGGTACTATTCCAAATGGCTGCTCCACTATACGTATCTAGATTGCTACTACGAATCATCCGGATTGTTGTTAAAGCTTGCATCGATGTAACTCTTTACGACGAACTCTTTATCACCTCCATAATCTAGAAACATCTCCTTAGTCCTCTAGTTACTAAGGATAATTTTGACCGCTCTCCAGTGATCCACTCCTGGATCACACTTGTACCCCTTGACAGACTCATGGCAAGGCCCACACAAGGTGCGGTACACAGCATGGCATAATATAGAGCCTATGGCTAAGGCATAGGGGATGACATTCGTCCTTTCTCTTTATTCTGCCATGGTCGAGCTTTGAGTCTCACTCAACTTCACACCTTACAAAGCAGGTGAGAACACTTCTCTCTGACTGGTCCATTTTGAACTCTTTCAAAATCTTGTCAAGGTATGTACTCGTTCAAAGTCTCATAAGGCATCTTGATCTATCTCTAGAGATCTTAATGCTTAACAATTAGGTAGTTTTATCCAAGTCTTCCTTTGAAAAACTCCTTTCAAACGACCCTTTATGCTTTCCAGAAATTCTACATCATTTTCGATCAACAATATGTCAACCAAATATGCTTATCAGAAACTCTATAGTGTTCCCACTCACTTTAATGTAAATACAAGTTTCTCATAAACTTTGTATAGACTCAAAAACTTTGATCACCTCATAAAAGTGTATATTCCAACTCCGAGATGCTTGCTTCAGTCCATAGAAGGATCACTGAAGCTTGCTCACCTTTTAGCATCCTTAGGACTGGCAAAACCTTCTGGTTGTATCACATAAAACCTTTTCTCAAGTAAATGATGTTTTGACATCCATCTGCCAGATTTCATAATTGAAAAATGCAGCAACTGCTAACATAATTCCAATAGACTTTAGCATCGCTACGAGTGAGAAAGTCTCATCGCAGTCAACTCCTTGAACTTGTCGTAAACTTACTTTGCAACAAGTCGAGCTTTATAAATGGTGACATTTACCATTAGCGTATGTCTTTATCTTAAAGGTCCATTTGTACTTGACGACCTGTCATCCAACGAGTAAGTGTAACATCCCAAAATTCCATTTTGGAATGTTATGAAACATAGCTATGCATCCATCAACATCATTGCTTGAATATATGAAATAGTTGAAATGCTCTTTTTGACTTTCTGAAAGCCCTTTCTACTTTCAATGTGTTGCTTTCACCTAATTGAAATTCTTGGTAAAACGTTCAAATAAGAGAGGAGGAACATGAAACTCCACACCAGGACCTAATTCGTGATTCATTTGAACAAAATTAACAAGGACTTATTTTGGAAATATTTGCTAAAATGATATAAAAACAAATAGGCCATTCTGAAAATAATATTTTTTTCGAAATGTTCAAATAATAGAATAAAAATGTTCATTAAATGGAATTTATTATTCTGTTAATTTTGATATATAATATTCCTATATTTGGAATTAAATCAAATGCTTTAAAGGGGTTTTTATTGCTCGGTTTATTAAAAAAGGAAAGGATTTATTACGGATTGGGCCGGCCCACCCCATTTAATGTCGAATCCCCTAATTACCGGCCGACTGACAGCCTTGCCTCGCGCTTTCTCCCACTGACAGCCTGGCCCCACCCATCCAATCCCGCACGTGCCGCGGTCGCCTCCTTCCTCCCGCACGCGCCGCCGCCGCCGGATCCACCTCGCCGCGAATCCACTTCTCCTTTCCTTTCCCGACCCTCTCTCCGGTCCTATAAATAGCGGCCGCTCCGCCGCACCCGTTCACCCTCGAATCTCCCTTCCTCCCTCGCCAGAATGCCGCAGCCACGTCACCAGAGTTACTCCGACCACCGGAGCTCCCCCTCCCTCGCCTGACGTAGCCTCGGTCGTCCCCACGCCTCCTCGACGCCACCGTTCGACACCGGACGTCAGCCGCCGTCGCCTAAGCTCCTCGGCTGCCTCCCTCGACCATCGGAACGCCCTTCGACGACATCTTCGACCATCGGCCGCCGCCCACACGCCGGAGACCTCCTCGCCGGCGACCAGTTGCACGGTGAGCCCCCCCATCCATCCGATCTAAATCCTACGGCTAGGATTAGAACCCATTAGCCCCGAATCATTTTTTCTTTAGTGATCGGTCGTCCGACCGTAGCACCCGCTCGCACACCCCTTTAGCCACTCACAGGCCGCCACGTCACCCCTGGCCGACAGTTAGTTAGTTTTTTTTCTTTTTGGTTGTATTTTCAGAAACAGAAACTTTTCTAAATTTGTTTTACTTATGTCTTTTAACCTGTTTAGTGTTTGGAACTAATTTTTGCATTAGCTCAAATTTTTCATGTAGTTTCACCCTGTACTTTTAAATTTTTAATTTGAGCTATAAAATTTGAATTTAATCAAATTTGCTCAAAACACTCAAATCTGAATAACTAGAGTTTGAAAATAGATTTTGATATGAATCTTTTTGCTACTACTTGGTATTAGTTAGGGATATCAGATTGCTTAGTTTGAGTATTTTTAGGATGATTTTGATTAGTGTTCTAGCTATAAACAGATTCTGCCTAGTGTTATAGTATAGTTTTAATTACTTAGTTTTGGTTAGTTCAAATTAGATTTAGTTTTAATTTGATTTAGTAGGTTCTGTTGCTTGAACATTTAGTGTTTGACTTACTGTTAATAAAAATATAAAATTGATTAGTTTATTTCTTTATTGATATAGGAATCACAACTTCTTTTCAATTAGGTTTAGTTTGACAAAACAAACTAGTTTAGTAATGAATTCTTTTAACGGAGCTTAAATAATTAAATTCTGTTTTCTCAGTTAAGTCTTTAGTAATTTATTTTCTGTTAAGATAATGTTCTATTAATAAATAATAAATTTTGTTTTGCTCTTTTGTTAGTAAACTATAGTTACCACATATAGTAGTGTTTATCAAAACTTTTAAAAACTTTACCAAAGTTTTCCCAACAAACTTTAAATTGATTTTATTCTGTTTATTAATAAAATATTTTATTGTTTTCTTGCTGTTAACTATTGTTTTGTTAATACAAATAGTTTTGTTATGTTAGTAGTGATTTACCCTTCATCATTTAGAAAAAAAAACTTAGTGTTGCTTTTCTTTCCTTGTGATTGTGCATTGTTTGTATTGAGTGATTCTAATTACTTGCTGATTTGTGAGTTACATTATTTTATTGTATGATTATTGAGTGCTCTTGTTTGCTTCATTAGATTATCTGGAGTGCGAGGCTTGTTACCTAGAGTCACTCACGTACGAAGATCGTCAATCAGGCAAGTCACTTTGACCATGTATACCTATGTTTTATTGCATTAGTTCTTCCATCTCCTAGTGCATGCAAATTAGGTTAGTTGGAAATTTGGTTACTTGATGTAGTATCATGTGGTAGGTACCCCAACCCTTTGACACTTTGGCCCCGGGAAACGTTCAATTAGTTTTGCTATGGTAGCAGTAGACGGGGTTGGATGTGTGAATCATGAGAGTTGTGAGGTAATAACTTCAACACCTATGATGATCAAGACTTTCAAGATTTCCAAGTTTTCAACATACCTCTGGGTGGATGATGGTTGAACGGTGCCCTGGAGAAACCAGTGGTTAGCCTAGGTGATGCTGGAGATGTGCCAGTATTCACGCGGAAAGGTCCACCCAGGCACGAAGGGATGGAAGGACGCTTCAAGACCCAAGGCTTACCTGCACGGCCACAAGCCATTATGGGCTCTGGCTTGGTTGGATATTGTGGCGACACTGGACAGGCGGTGCTACGAGAGGTAGACGAACAGTAGGAAAGGATGGGCACCGACAGAGTCTCAGTGGGACCCCTTAGAAGACCATGTTTTGGTCATCCGTTCCCCAAACACTCTGAAGTGCGAGGAATCCAACGGAGGCGATCAAATCTTGTGGGGAACGTGCGCAAAACTCTGCAGAGTAACTCAAACCTAATCGATTAGCCGTGTCCACGGTCATCGACGACTTGAGCCAAAGGAACTGAAACTTCCGGAATTCTCAACACAACTTAATTTGATGATGTGGGTAATAATAACTTGGGTATGAGATTTGGTTGGTGGAACCATCTCATTAATCAACCAACTTAGTAATAATTTTGCTTAGCTCCTCCCTTGATGTAGGAAAAATTTGGCTTTACGCAAAAACTTACCACCCCACCTGCCATATATGCATATAGATAGATGATTACCTTTCACCCCTCTCCTTTGTGACATTGTCGGCATATTCAATATGCTGACCTACATGGCTGCAACGTATCATGTTGCAGAGTATTTTTCCGACCAGGAGTGAGGATACGCTCTACACTCGGTGAGATGCCCTTGGAGTCAGATGGACTCAACTACCTCTGAAGCTTCCGCAAGTTATTATCATGAGTTGGCCTTCAGCCACATTATTGTAATTTCTTATTGTAATAAAGGACTCGATATGAGAATTCGATTAATAAAGCTATGTGATTTTCCCTTTGATATATACAGTAATGTACCGTGTGTGTACCAGCATGATCTTGGGATGGTACGGAAACACCGGAGATTCGACCTTTCAGGTCGGGTCGCTACAGAGATGGTATCAGAGCACACGCTAACCATAGGACGTAACCTCTAGGATTGGAAAGCCTTAGGACTAAACATTGTTTTCTACCTGTCTTTCAAATTCTTATATTCCCTCTCTGCTCTTTTCTGACTTTTCCCCAATTTTTCCAATTGTTATAGATGGCCACCTTCATCCCAGTGTTGATCACGGAGTTTTGCCAGCCTGACGAGACTATGACCTTTGGCAAGGAGCTGGTGAAGAACGTCAGGGACGTAAGGATCGCTCTGTCCAGCATCACCGGGACTCCTATGATGTCTTATCCGCAAGACGACCGCTACAGGATCGAAGTGCACATTCCCGGAAAGACCTTTGGAAGTCGTAAGGCACCTATCGACTTCAAGTTTGTGGTACCCAGCTGGATCCTCGGTAGAGATGTGGCAATCCATCGTGCTCTTCGATATATTCAGGAGGAATACAGAGGTGGTTCCATTTCTCCAAGCTTCAGCATGGTTTGTCGCAGAGATGCAAATGGAAATATTATAACCACTCCCACTGAAGACACCACCATTTCCTACATCCAGACTCTGGAGACTCACATCAGGGCGCTCGAGATCCGTGTACGCACCGACACGAAGATGATCAAGCGACTGATGAATCGCGAGATCGATCTTGAGGCTGATGTACGTGAAGCCAAGTATGAGCATGAGCTGGAGGCAAAAGACTTCTTGGAGAGGATCGAGAAGCTGAAGACTCGCATTGCAACTCTACAGGAGCAGATGGACATGGGGGAAAATCTTCACCCTGAGGGAGACATGGCTCCTTTCATCAGTGACGACGATGACTATGAGGAGAGCACCATCGGAGGAGGACACATCACTATGCACTTTTGAGGAGCCCTTTAGTTAATGCCCCATGTATCTTTCTTTCCACGTTAAAACGTAGGTCGATAATTAGTTTTGCATTGAGACTTGTATTCCGATGTTTGAACTTTGAGTTGAATAAATGAATGAGTGTTTTGGTGTGATATGTTTGTGCATTTCATATGGGTAGTGATTTTATTTCTAGGCCCTTGTTCTATTCTAATTCTCATCCCTCTGAAAACAGCAAGATGCCTCCACGACGTGAGTCCGAATTCACCTTCCCGCCGGAACTCACGCAACTCCTCCAGCAGCAGAATGCCCTGATGGAGCTACTGATCCAGAATTAGACCAACAACCAAAACAACAACAACCACCCTCCACCTCAGGCTGACAACCTCACCCATTTTCTGAGGTTGAACCCTCCAACTTTCAGCAGCAGCACTGAGCCCATTGTGGCAGATGATTGGCTTCGCAAGATGGAGAGGGAACTCATCACCGCTGGATGCACTGATGCTGAGAAGGTGCGTTTGCCGCTCATCAACTTGAGGGACTAGCAGCTTCATAGTGGGAGAACTACACCACCACATATCCTATTGCTGGTGTGACTTGGGATCAATTCAAGCTTGCTTTCTGCACCGCTCATGTTTTAGTTGGAGCCATGGGTCTGAAGAAGCGCGAGTTTCGCAACTTGCGCCAGGGAAATCGGTCTGTGGCCTAATATGTGGACGAATTCAGCATGTTGGCCCGTTATGCACCAGGAGATGTGACAGATGAAGTTTCTGGAAGGACTCAACGATGAGTTGAGCATGCAGCTGGTGGTGGCTACCTTCAACAACTACCAAGAGTTGGTGGACAAGGCCCTCATCCTGGAGGGAAAGCAGCAGCAGATCGAGAATCGCAAGAGGAAGTATGGACAGGGGAAGTCCAACTTTGGGACTCATCAGAAGCCTCGCTACTCTCCATACTCAGGGAATACCGGAGCTGGAACCGGTAAATATGGAGGACACACTCATGCCTTGCACAACCATGGAGGTCACAACCATGGAGGTCACAGCCATGGAGGAAATGGAAACAATCGTTCCAACCAGGGCACCTTCAAGAATGGAAATGGCAGTGGGAATGGCAACCAGCACCGTCACGCTCCAGCTCAGAAAGATCTGAGCCATATCACTTGTTTCAAGTGCCAGAAGATAGGGCACTATGCCACTAAATGTCCCCAGAACAAGCAAGGAAATGGAAACGGCAACAACAACGGCAACGCAGCAGCTAAGAAGCCCAACCGTTTTCCCCGTGCTCAGGTGAATCACATTGATGTGGAGGAAGTCTATGATCAGCCCGAGACTGTGGTTGGTAAGTTTTTATTGCATTCTCGTCCTGTTACAGTACTTTTTTATTCCGATGCAACTCATTCATTCATATCAAGGGTAGTTGTGGAAAAATATGGTTTGCCCACCAGAACCCTTAGTCAACCCTTTATGGTCAGTTCCCCAGGAGGTATGATGATGGCAGGGATAGGATGCCATGCCTTGAAACTTAATATAGGAAACCATGTTTTTCCCACTGATCTCATCGTCTTAGAGTCACAGGGATTGGATGTAATCCTAGGCATGGATTGGATGACCAAGTATGAAGGAAACCTTGATTGCCCCAGCAAGTCTATCTTGCTCACCACGCCAGAGAACAAGAGCATTAAGTATGTATCCCGACGCACCCAGATGAGTGCTCGGTTAAATTCCCTCACAGGAGTTGTTTAGGAGGAAGTACCTGTGGTAAAAGACTTTCCGGATGTATTCCCGGAAGAATTACCAGGCATGCCACCAGATAGGGAAATTGAGTTTCTGATAGAGTTATTGCCAGGAACAACCCCAATTTCCAAGAGCCCTATCGGATGCCCGCAAATGATCTGTTGGAAATCAAGAAGCAAATTAAGGAGTTATTGGACAAGGGGTATATTCGCCCAAGTTCTTCACCTTGGGGAGCCCCAGTTCTTTTGGTGGAGAAGAAGGATAAAACCTTGAGGATGGTAGTCGATTATCGTGCCTTGAATGAGGTGACTATCAAGAACAAGTACCCACTACCGATGATTAATGACTTGTTTGATCAGCTCGTAGGAGCCAAAGTGTTCTCCAAGATCGATCTTCGATCAGGGTATCACCAGTTGAAAATTTGTGAACAGGATATACCCAAAACAGCTTTCACCACGAGGTATGGCTTATATGAGTATACGGTCATGTCTTTTGGATTGACTAATGCTCCTGCCTACTTCATGAGTTTGATGAACAAAGTGTTTATGGAATACCTGGACAAGTTTGTCATGGTATTCATCGATGATATGTTGATATTCTCCAAGAACGAGGAAGAACATAAGGAACACTTACGTTTAATTCTAGAAAAGCTCAGAGAGCATCAGTTATACGCCAAGTTCAGCAAATGTGAATTCTGGCTAATGGAAGTCGGATTCCTTGTACATGTTATATCTGGAGATGGCGTAGCAGTGGACCCTGCTAAAGTTGAAGCAGTTACCGAGTGGCAGTCACCCACCTCAGTTAAGGAGATCCGCAGCTTTCTCGAACTTGCCGGATACTACCGCAGGTTTATTGAGAATTTCTCAAAGATTGCCAAGCCCATGACGGAGTTGTTGAAGAAAGAGTCTAAGTATATTTGGACTGAGGAATGCGAAGCCAATTTCCAGGAGTTGAAGAAACGTTTGGTCACAGCCCCAGTATTAATTTTGCCAAATATTCGGAAGGATTTCCAGGTTTATTGTGATGCTTCACGTCAAGGACTTGGAGGAGTACTCATGCAAGAAGGAAAAGTTGTAGCCTATGCATCTAGGCAGTTACGACCTCATGAGTTAAACTATGCCACCCATGATTTCGAGTGCACGCACTCAAGACCTGGAGACATTTCCTTATCGAAATAGTTGTGATGTTTACACCGATCACAAGAGCCTGAAGTACATCTTCACATAGAAGGAGCTAAACTCAGACACAGGAGATGGCTAGAGTTGATTAAAGACTATGACATGAGATTGCATTATCATCCAGGTAAGGCAAATGTCGTAGCAGACGCTTTGAGTCGGAAAAGTTATGTGAACACACTCATAGCCGGAGGATTACCCCAGGAATTATCCGATGATCTCAGAAATCTCAAGCTAGAAATAGTCCCAAGAGGATATGTTGCAACACTGGAGATCCAGTCCACCTTGACCGAAAGAATTTGTGAAACCCAGAAGACGGACAAGGAAATAGCTGAAATTAAGCAAAAAATGAAAGATGGTAAAGCTAAAGGTTTTCGGGAGGATGAACACGGAACTCTGTGGTTTGAGAACCGCATCTATGTGCCCAATGACACAGAGCTCAGGAAGTTGATACTTCAAGAAGCACATGATTCACCATACTCGATACACCCAGGCAACACCAAGATGTACCTGGATCTGAAGGAAAGTTACTGGTGGACAGGTATGAAGAAGGATATTGCGGAACATGTTGCAATATGTGATGTTTGTCAGCGAGTAAAGGCAGAACATCAGAAACCAGCAGGGTTACTCCAGCCTTTGCCGATACCCGAATGGAAATGGGAAAAGCTTGGTATGGACTTCATCACATGATTACCCAGGACCCGTTCGGGTTATGATTCCATCTGGGTAGTGGTCGATCGCTTGACCAAGGTGGCTCATTTCATTCCGGTGAAGACCACCTATACCAGTGCTAAGTTAGCCAAGATATATATGACCAGGATCGTGTGTCTGCATGGAGTTCCGAGGAGTATCGTGTCAGATAGAGGAACACAATTTACGTCAAAGTTTTGGCATCAACTACATGAAACTTTAGGTACGAGGCTGGAATTCAGTACAGCTTTTCATCCGCAGACCGATGGACAGACTGAGAGAGTCAACCAGATTCTGGAGGACATGTTGAGAGCTTGTGCGCTAGACTATGGGTCTAGTTGGGATGACAACTTACCTTATGCAGAGTTCTCGTACAACAACAGTTATCAGACCAGTCTGAAGATGGCCCCTTTCTAAGCCTTATACGGAAGGAGGTGTAGAACACCATTATGGGCTCTGGCTTGGTTGGATATTGTGGCGACACTGGACAGGCGATGCTACGAGAGGTAGACGAATGGTAGGAAAGGATGGGCACCGACAGAGTCTCAGTGGGACCCCTTCGAAGACCATGTTTTGGTCATCCGTTCCCCAAACACTCTGAAGTGCGAGGAATCCAACAGAGGCGATCAAATATTGTGGGGAACGTGTGCAAAAATATGCAGAGTAACTCAAACCTAATCGATTAGCCGTGTCCACGGTCATGGACGACTTGAGCCAAAGGAACTAAAACTTCCGGAATTCTCAACACAACTTAATTTGATGATGTGGGTAATAATAACTTGGGTATGAGATTTGGTTGGTGGAAGCATCTCATTAATCAACCAACTTAGTAATAATTTTGCTTAGCCCCTCCCTTGATGTTGGAAAAATTTGGCTTTACGCAAAAACTTACCACCCCACCTGCCATATATGCATATAGATAGATGATTACCTTTCACCCCTCTCCTTTGTGACATTGCCGGCATATTCAATATGCTGACCTAGATGGCTGCAACGTATCATGTTGCAGAGTATTTTTCCGACCAGGAGTGAGGATACGCTCTACGCTCGGTGAGATGCCCTTGGAGTCAGATGGACTCAACTACCTTTGAAGCTTCCGCAAGACTTAGTTATTCTCATGAGTTGGCCTTCAGCCACTTTATTTTAATTTCTTATTGTAATAAAGGACTCGATATGAGAATTCGATTAATAAAGATCTGTGATTTTCCCTTTGATATATATAGTAATGTACCGTGTGTGTACCAACATGATCTTGGGATGGTACGGAAACACCGGAGATTCGACCTTTCAGGTCGGGTCGCTACAGTAAGTGTTGGGAGACGTAGTAGTAAATCAAAAAATTTCCTACGCGTTCACCAAGATCCATCTATGGAGAAACCAGCAACGAGCAAGGGGAGAGTGGATCTTCATACCTTTGAAGATCGCTTAGCGGAAGCGTTACAAGAACGCGGTTGATGGAGTCGTACTCGCAGCGATTCAGATCGCGGTAGATCCGATCAAGTGCCGAACGGACGGCACCTCCGCGTTCAACACACGTGCAGCCCGGTGACGTCTCCAACACCTTGATCCAGCAAGGAGGAAGGAGAGGTTGGGGAAGGGCTCCAACAGCAGCACGACGGCGTGGTGGTGGTGGAGTAGCAAGGTATTCCGACAGGGCTTCGCCTAAGCGCTGCGGAGGAGGAAGAAGAGAGGTAGGGCTTCGCCGTGAGAGAGAGAGATCAAATCTTGTCTCAAAACATCCAAAACCTCAAGTATATATAGGAGGAGGGACGTGGAGGGCTGGCTTGGCCTCTACTCCAAAGAGGAGATGGCCGGCTGAATTAAAGGGAGAGTCCACCTCCCACAAGGGAGGTGGATCTCCTCCTTTTAAATCCTTTTTGCCTTATCTCCTTATCTCCAGCCGCATGGGCCTTTAGCAAAAGTCTTGCCCAGCCCAATAAGGGCTGGCACACTTTATCTAACAGCCCATGTGGTCCTTTGGTCGTCACACCCCTCCCGGGGGTCCTCCGGCACCCTCCCGGCACTCCCGGTACACTACCGATGAGCCCGAAAATTTTCCGGTGACCAAAACTGGACTTCCTATATATCAATCTTTACCTCCGGACCATTCCGGAGCTCCTCGTGACGTCCGGGATCTCATCCGGGACTCCGAACAACCTTCGGTAATCACGTATACCTTTTCCCTATAACCCTAGCGTCATCGAACCTTAAGTGTGTAGACCCTACGGGTTCGGGAGACACGTAGACATGACCGAGACACCTCTCCGGCCAATAACCAACAGCGGGATCTGGATACCCATGTTGGCTCCCACGTACTCCACGATGATCTCATCGGATGAACCACGATGTCAGGGATTCAATCAATCCCGTATACAATTCCCTTTGTCTACCGGTATGGTACTTGCCCGAGATTCGATCGTCGGTATCGCCATACCTTGTTCAATCTCGTTACCGGCAAGTCTCTTTACTCGTTCCGTAACACATCATCCCGTGGCTAACCCCTTAGTCACATTGAGCTCATTATGATGATGTCTTACCGAGTGGGCCCAGAGATACCTCTCCGTCACACGGAGTGACAAATCCCAGTCTTCATTCGTGTCAACCCAACAGACACTTTCGGAGATACCCGTAGCGTACCTTTATAGCCACCCAGTTACGTTGTGACGTTTGGCACACCCAAAGCATTCCTACGGTATCCGGGAGTTACACAATCTCATGGTCTAAGGAAATGATACTTGACATTGAAAAGCTTTAGCAAACGAACTACACGATCTTGTGCTATGCTTAGGATTGGGTCTTGTCCATCACATCATTCTCCTAACGATGTGATCCCGTTATCAACGACATCCAATGTCCATGGCCATGAAACCGTGACCATCTATTGATCAACGAGCTAGTCAACTAGAGGCTCACTAGGGACATGTTGTGGTCTATGTATTCACACATGTATTATGGTTTCCGGTTAATACAATTATAGCATGAACAATAGACAATTATCATGAACAAGGAAATACAATAATAACCATTTTATTATTGCCTCTAGGGCATATTTCCAACAGTCTCCCACTTGCACTAGAGTCAATAATCTAGTTCACATCACCATGTGATTAACACTTACATCACCATGTGATCATATCATCATGTGATTAACACCCAATAAGTTCCGGGGTTTGTTCATGTTCTGCTCGTGAAAGAGGTTTTTAGTCAATGGGTCTGCGACATTCAGATCCGTGTGTACCTTGCAAACTTTCCATGTCATATTTGTAGATACTGCTCCCACGCTCCACTTGGAGCTATTCCAAATGGCTGCTCCACTATACATAGCCAGATTTCTACTAAGAGTCATCCGGATTGGAGTTAAAGCTTGCATCATCGTAACCCTTTACGATGAACTCTTTATCACCTCCATAATCGAGAAATATTTCCTTAGTTCTCAAGTTACTAAGGATAACTTTGACCATTGTCCAGTGATCCACTTTTGGATTACTCTTGTACCCCTTGACAGACTCATGGCAAGGCACACACAGGTGCGGTACACAGCATGGCATACTATATAGAGCCTATGGCTAAAGCATAGGAGATGACACTCATCTTTTCTTTATCTTCTGCCGTGGTCAGGTATTGAGTCTTACTCAATTTCACACCTTACAATACAGTCAAGAACTCCTTCTTTGACCCATCTATTTTGAACTCCTTCAAAAACTTGTCAAGGTATGTCTTCGTCGAAAAAACTTATCAAGCGAATTGATCTATCCCTATAGATCTTGATGCTCAATAAAATAGTAGCTTTATCTGGGTCTTCCTTTGAAAAAACTCTTTTCAAACAAGCCTTCATGCTCTTCCAGAAATTCTACATCATTTCCGATCAATAATATGTCAACTACATATTCTTATAAGAAATTCTATAGTGCTCCCACTCACTTTCTTGCAAATACAAGTTTCTCATAAACTTTGTATAAACTTAAACACTTTGATCACCTCATCAAAGCATATATTCCAACTCCGAGATTCTTGCTCCAGTCCATAGAAGGATCGCTGGAGTTTGCATATTATTAGCATCCTTAGGATTGACAAAACCTTCTGGTTGTATCACATACAACTCTTCCTCACAGAAACCATTACGGAAACCTTGTTTTGTCATCCATCTGCCAGATTTCATAATCGAAAAATGCAGCAACTGCTAACAAAATTTTAATAGACTTTTAGCATCGCTACAGATGAGACAATCTCATTGCAGTCAACTCCTTGAACTTGGCGGAAACTTCTTTGCGACAAGTCGAGCTTTATAAACGGTGACATTTCACCATTAGCGTCTATGTTTATCTCAAAGGTCCATTTGTACTCAATGACCCGCCATTCAACAGGCAAGTCTACCAAAGTCCATACTTGGTTTTCATACATGGATCCTTTCTCGGATTTCATGGCTCCTAGCCATTTGTTGGAATCCGGGCCCACCATCGCTTCTCCATAGTTCGTAGGTTCATCGTTGTCCAACAACATGATTTCCAAGACAGGGTTGTCGTACTACTCAGGAGCAGTACGCGTCCTTGTCGACCTACGAGGTTCGATAGTGACTTGATCCGAAGCTTCATGATCATCATCATTAACTTCCTTTTCAACTAAGTAGGCTCTACAGAAACATCTTTCTGTGTTGCGCTATTCTCTGGTTGAAACAAAGGTTCAACAACCTTATCAAGTTCTATCTTCCTCCCACTCAATTCTTTCGAGAGAAACTCTTTCTCAAAAAGGACCCGTTCTTAGCAACAAACACCTTTTGCGCTTGGATCTGAGATAGAAGGTATACCCAATGTCTCATTAGGGTATTCTATGAAGATGCATTTGTCTGCTTTTAGTTCGAGCTCGCTAGGTGAAAAACCCATTTTCACATAAGCGTCGCAGCCCCAAACATTAAGAAATGACAGCTTAGGCTTCTGTCAAACCATAATTCTCACGGTGTCATCTCAACAGACTTAGATGGTGCCCTGTTAAAGTGAATGGATTTGTCTTTAATGCATAACCCCATAACGATAGTGGTAAAACGATAAGAGACATCATAGTACTCACTATATCCAATAGAGCACGACTACGACGTTCGAACACACCATCACACTATGGTGTTCCAGGAGGCGTGAGCTGTGAAACAATTTCCACATTGTCTAAAATTGCATACCAAACTCGTAACTTAGATATTCACCTCCATGATCATATCATAGACATTTATCTTCTTGTCACGATGATCTTTAACTTCACTCTGAAACTCCTTGAACCTTTCAAACATTTCAGATTCGTGTTTCATTAAGTAAATATCCCCATATTTACTCAAATCATCAGTGAAGGTAAAGAAAAACAACGATATCCACTGTGTGTTTCAACACTCATTGGACCACATACATCAACATGTATTAATTCCAATAAGCCACTTGCCCGCTCCATCATATTGGATGACGGCGTCTCAGTCATCTTGCCCAAGAGGCATGGCTCGCATGTCTCAACCGATTCGAAATCGAGTGAGTCAAAAAACATCCATCATCATGGAGTTTCTTCATGCGATTTATACCAATATGACATTACGTGGCAGTGCCACAAGCATGTGGTACTATCATTATTAACTTTGTATCTTTTGGTACCAATGTTATGAATATGTGTACTACTACGATCATGATTCGATAAACCATTTCGAGTGGGTGCATGACCATTGAAGGCATTATCCATGTAAACAGAATAACCATTATTCTCTAACTTATATGAATAACCGTATCGCACTAATCATGATCTAATCACGTTTATGCTCAACGCAAACACCAAATAACATTTATTTAGGTTTATCACAAATCCTGAAGGTAGAGAGAGCGTGCGATGGTGATCACATCAATCTTGGAAATACTTCCAACACGCATCGTCACCTTTCACCTAGCTAGTCTCCATTTACTCCGTAGCTTTTATTTCGAGTTGCTAACACTTAGCAACCGAACCGGTATCCAATACCCAGGTGCTACTAGGAGTACCAGCAAGGTACACATCACTAACACGTATATCAAATATACTTCCATTGACATTACCAGCCTTCTTATCTACCAAGCATCTAGGGGTTTTCCGCTTCAGCGAACATTCTCCTCATAACAGAAGCACTTAGTCTCGGGTTCGGGCTCAACCTTGGGTTTCTTCACTAGAGCAACAACTGGCTTGTCATTCCTGAAGTTTTCCGTTCTTGCCCTTGCCCCTTTTGAAACTAGTGGTTTCACTTAACCATCAACACTTGATGCTCCTTCTTGATTTCTACCTTCGTGGTGTCAAACATCACGAACAACTCAGGGATCATCTTATCCATCCCTGGCATGTTATAGTTCATCACGAAGCTCTAGTAGCTTGGTGGCAGTGACTTGGAGAACTGCATTAATCACTATCTCATCTGGAAGATTAACTCCCACTTGATTCAAGTGATTGTAGCACCCAGACAATCTGAGCACACGCTCAGCGATTGAGCTATTCTCCTTTATCTTGCAGACAAAGAATCTTGTTGGAGGTCTCATACCTCTCAACATAGGCACGAGCCTGAGATCACAATCTCAGCTCCTAGAACATCTCATATGTTCCGTGACGTTCAAAACGTTTTGGAGCCTCAATTCTAAGCCGTAATGCATGACGCATTGAACTATCACGTAGTCACCAAAAAGTGCCTGTCATATGTTCACAACATCTACAGACAACGCTTGAGGGAGTGATGCAGTTAGCGGTACATCAAAAACATAAGCTTTCTGTGCAGCAATGAGGACAATCCTCAGATCACGGACCCAGTCCGCATTATTGCTACCATCAACTTTCAACTTACTTTTCTCTAGGATTGTATCAATAAAACTGGGGAGCTACAGCGCGAGCTATCTACGACATAATTTGCAAGGACATTTTTAGACTAAGTTCTTGATAATTAAGTTCATTTAATAAAATTATTAATGAACTCCCACTTAGATAGACATCTCTCTAGTCTTCCAAGTGATACATGATCCATGTCAACTAGCCCGTGTCTGATCATCACGTGAGACGGACTAGTCATCCATGGTGAACATCTTCATGTTGATCGTATCTTCTATACGACTCATGTTCGACCTTTCGGTCTTCCGTGTTCCGAGGCCATGTCTGTACATGCTAGGCTCGTCAAGTCAACCTAAGTGTTTCGCGTGTGTAAATCTGGCTTACACCCGTTGTATGCGAACGTTAGAACCTATCACACCCGATCATCACGTGGTGCTTCGGAACAACGATCCTTAGCAACGGTGCACAGTTAGGGTGAACACTTCTCTTGAAATTTTATTGAGAGATCATCTTATTTACTACCGTCGTTCTAAGCAAATAAGATGTAAACATGATAAACATCACATGCAATCAATATAGTGACATGATATGGCCAATATCATTTTGCTCCTATGATCTCCATCTTCGGGGCACCATGATCATCACTGTCACCGGCACGACACCATGATCTCCATCATCATGATCTCCATCATTGTGTCTTCATGAAGTTGTCTCGCCAACTATTACTTCTACTACTATGGCTAACGCTTAGCAATAAAGTAAAGTAATTACATGGCGTTTATGATTGACACGCAGGTCATACAATAAATAAGACAACTCCTATGGCTCCTGCCGGTTGTCATAATCATCGACATGCAAGTCGTGAATCCTATTACAAGAACATGATCAATTCATACATCACAATGCATCACATCACATCCTTTGGCCATATCACATCACAAGGCACATGCTGCAAAAACAAGTTAGACGTCCTCTAATTTGTAGTTGCAAGTTTTTACGTGGCTGCTATAGGTTACTAGCAAGAACGTTTCTTACCTACGTCAACACCACAACGTGATTTGCCAATTGCTATTTACCCTTCATAAGGACCCTTTTCATCGAATCCGATCCGACTAAGGTAGGAGAGACAGACACCCGCTAGCCACCTTATGCATCTAGTGCATGTCAGGCGGTGGAACCGGTCTCACGTAAGCGTACGTGTAAAGTTGGTCCGGGCCGCTTCATCCCACAATACCTCCGAATCAAGATAAGACTAGTAGCGGCAAGCAAATTAACAAACTCGACGCCCACAACTGCTTTGTGTTCTACTCGTGCATAGATTCTACGCATAGACCTAGCTCATGATGCCACTGTTGGGAGACGTAGTAGTAAATCAAAAATTTTCCTACGCGTTCACCAAGATCCATCTATGGAGAAACCAGCAACGAGCAAGGGGAGAGTGGATCTTCATACCTTTGAAGATCGCTAAGCGGAAGCGTTACAAGAACGCGGTTGATGGAGTCGTACTCGCAGCGATTCAGATCGCGGTAGATCCGATCAAGTGCCGAACGGACGGCACCTCCGCGTTCAACACACGTGCAGCCCGGTGACGTCTCCAACACCTTGATCCAGCAAGGAGGAAGGAGAGGTTGGGGAAGGGCTCCAACAGCAGCACGACGGCGTGGTGGTGGTGGAGTAGCAAGGTATTCCGACAGGGCTTCGCCTAAGCGCTGCGGAGGAGGAAGAAGAGAGGTAGGGCTTCGCCGTGAGAGAGAGAGATCAAATCTTGTCTCAAAACATCCAAAACCTCAAGTATATATAGGAGGAGGGACGTGGAGGGCTGGCTTGGCCTCTACTCCAAAGAGGAGATGGCCGGCTGAATTAAAGGGAGAGTCCACCTCCCACAAGGGAGGTGGATCTCCTCCTTTTAAATCCTTTTTGCCTTATCTCCTTATCTCCAGCCGCATGGGCCTTTAGCAAAAGTCTTGCCCAGCCCAATAAGTG